>CM054122.1:130594676-131849676 GCA_028751855.1 Ambrosia trifida
TCGGGCTTATATAATCATATTATGAATTTAGAATAATATAGTTTTAGGGAAATAATTGCCAAAAAAAGATTTGTGTGGACCGAGACTCGAACCCGCGTCCACAGCCAACCAACACATAGTGACAACCAACTGAGCCAACTATCATCTTGTGTAGTATTTCAGAAGAAAATAAACTTAACACATTCCTTAAATTGATTAGTCAAAGTCTTAGTCAACCAGTCAAAGTCTTAGTCAAACAGTCAAAGTCTTAGTCAAATAGTCAATTCATCATAAAACCTTACTTTATGGTGTTGACCAATTTTAATGGCTAATTGACTCCAAAACTAGTATAAAAACCCACCTATGACCCATTATACTTTGCACCTCTAAATCGATTGTTTCAATCCGATTAAACTTTCCCTCATACCTTTCTTCTATAGTCTATTACTTCTACAATTGAAGCTTTGATTATAAGCTCTTGTAATTGGCGAATTGGAAGCTTGATATTCTTTCTTTTTCGTTTTCTTCAATTTGGACTAGCTACGTTGTTGAGTCTTTGGGATTCGCCTCGCATACATTCACAACACATTATTCTATTTTTTTCACGAGACATAACATTTTGCTAAGGTGAGTTTTACATAGCCCATTTTCTATTTATCACTATTTTTGGGGTGAAACATGTTACAACATTCTATATGCAATTCAATCATAAAGTGTCTATGTGTTTTTCTATGTTGCATTATGTCTTAAACATGACTAGGGTAAGCACAATATTCTAGCATAATCATTAACATTGATCAGCCGACGGTATACAATGATAGATCTATTGGACTGACAATCCCACCCGGATACGTGCCTCCTACAAAGGTAGCGTGGGTGATTGTTATCGCATAACATAATCGAGTGAACCATGAGCGTATGGGATGGACCACAATATAACAGTCACAAGGGTTGATTATGCACTCGATTTACTTCTAGTATGTTTTCACATATGGACTAGACTTGCCATGACACTTGAATTGTACAAGTTTTATTCGATTATCGAAACCTATGTAATTCTCACCAACTTTTGTTGACCCAAAATATTTTCAAACTTAAACATGTTTCAGGTTATAGCTTGCTTGAAGATTAGAGTTATTGCTTGAAGATGCGTAGCTAGTATTTTTCATTTTGATGTACAAAATTCTTAGAACAATTGTACGTAATTTATTTAAATCATTTATTGAATTTTATTATTTACCATGAGCTACTGAACAATCATCAATACGTGACATCCCGATGTTTCCGCCATCGGTTGGGGTGTTACAGGTGGTACGGATTGAAACAAGCTCGGTCAGCTGTAGGGGTATATGGTAAACACAGGTCAACATTGGTCAAACAATTCAGATCTGGTCAACTGCAGTTCGTATTTGGGTCTGGTCAAAGCTGGTCAACATTATATCAAAGCGAATGCGTGTCGATTTGAGAGTTCGTGTCACGAGGATAGCCAACGGGAAGGTATAACGCGCGTCTTATTTTGACTCATTCATTTCGCGCTACATCATATTTACATATATTAATATAATAAAAAAAACTTAACCGAACCGAACCGACTTGTAAATAAAATGCCTAGAGTAATAGTAAGGCCTTTGATATAAAATGGTTAAGCCATATGTTTATAGGCGCATACATATACATATTATGACATGTCATTATAAATACAAGAATTGTGTATATACAATATATGAGACGTTTGGATAGTTAAAACTTATAACATTTATTTACATATTTATATTATCTACACTACTTTTCAAGTCTAGTACTAGTCGTCTTACCGGTTTGTCTTCGGACTAATGAATAATAATTTACACTTATACAAGCTATTCTGTCAACTATCAAACGCTAGATCATATATACATATATATTTCTTATCGAAGCATACCGTTCACATTCATTATAGTTTTAATAAAATTGTCGCATATAAAAGCTCAGTTAAATTGTATTGCATTTTGTGAAATTGGACAATTGATGTTTTGAGTTAAAATAGACGACTTGTGTTGTCTGGTTTCTTACAAAAACAGAGGAAACTCTGCCCAAATTTTTTATAAAATATAAGAACCAAATCGGCCTTTCAAGTTTATGATTATGTGTAGACGAGATTATGTTTTTACAAATAAATTCTAACTTTCAAATCTTACGTCGTCATAAATAGAAATATTTATATTTATTAATAAGTACATATATATATACTATCCAAGATACGAGACGAATTAACATTTGAGTCAAGCTACGTAAATATTATTTCGTTATACAAAATGTGTCTTTACCAATAACTTCAATAACTTATTTATTTCCAATAACTATACATACGCATATATTTCCGAAAAACCAAACGAAGTTACTATCGGTTCGTTAAGTTATACCCATTAAGACACGTATTGTTTACAATACGAGTCTAGGTAGTTGAATCAACTATCTTTACAACCAAGAAACGAAACAAGCGTATTTGCATTAGAATTTAAGGCATCATTATTTGTAATAGGATACAAGGGTTCAATTTATCCAAGTTCAGATTTGTTGCTACTTGCTAGTACTTGCACAGTGAATTTCAGGTGAGTTTACATAGCCCCTTTTTCCATTCACTATTTTTTTGGGGGGTGAAACATGTTACAACATTCAATTTACAATTCAATCATAAGTGTCTATGTGTTATTCTATGTTGCATTATGTCTTGAACATTACTAGGGTAAGCACATTATTCTAGCATAATCATTAACATTGATCAGCCGACGGTATACAATGATAGATCTATTGGACTGACAATCCCACCCGGATACGTGTACCTCCTACATAGGTAGCGTGGGTGATTGTTATCAAATTTATAACATAATCGAGTGAACCATGAGCGTATGGGATAGACCACAATATTCTAGTCACAAGGTTTGATTATGCACTCGATTTACCCGATTGTTTTGTTTTCACATATGGACTAGACTTGCCATGACACTCGAATTGTACAAGTTTTTATTCAATTATCAAAACCTATGTAATTTTCACCAACTTTTGTTGACCCAAAATATTTTCAAACTTAACATGTTTCAGGTTATAGCTTGCTTGAAGATTAGAGTTAATACTTGAAGATGTGTATCTAGTATTTTTTTATTTTGATGTACAAATTCTTGTAGAACAATTGTATGTAATGTATTTAAATCAATTATTGAAATTTATTATTTACCATGAGCTACTGAACAATCATCAATACGTGACATCCCGATGTTTCCGCCATCGATTGGGGTGTTACAGATTGGTATCAGAGCCTTGGTTATAGGGAATTAGGTTATTAGAAAAATAATCTAGTCTATAACCTTAGGACTTTAACCAGTACTTGCTTCAATTGCTTGCAGCTCTACCTTATCCTTATCTCTATCTCTATCCTCCTCCTAATTCCTACCCTAGCTTGGTCTTGTCTACTCTTTCTCACTTGCTGCAATCCTAATGTACTCCTAGATTATTAAGGGCAAATTCCTTAGGCTTAGATCTGATATGTCTTGATAAGTCAACGTTTTCGTTTATACGTGGATAAACGAATACAATCTTTGTGTTTCATTTCCATTCATACCCCCTCATTCTCATTTAAATTCTAATATTTGAATCTCAAAGTTTTTGCAATTCAATCCTATTTTCTTCCTTATATAATCCCCTCGTTGGCCTGAATTTCATGAAACATTTGTGGATCTCGCAATCATATTTCATTTTACAAACTTGTAATATTACCCGCTTTAATTATTTTTAACATCCAACCCAAATCATATATTTCTCTTTACAACATATTACATATTTTACTTCTTAAATCGTATTACCTTCGGGCCAATTTTATATTAAACTTCTCCCCTCTACATTTTTTTAAGGGCACCCTCAACCATCAAATTTCATCATATTCAAGATTTTAAAATCTTTGTTCAAACTATCATCTCGTAACCTGTTTATAGGAGATACTTTAGCACCAACATTAAAGAGTACTAAATTTTGTCAAATATTCATTACCTAGGAATTTCACAAACTAAAGGAAATAAATATTTTTGTCAAAAAGCCTTTTATTCCACAAACTCATTTTCTAAATTTCAAATGTTGGTGTAACAATTTACTAGGGTAACAAATGATCTTAAAAAAAATTAATATATTAGGAATCACTTCTTTTTATGGAATAATCAACGTCAATTATACAAAACACCTCAACAAATTCTTGATTTTTGAAATCCGACATCGTGTTTAAAACCTATGACTCATCGAAATATTCTGATCTAAATCAATTTAGTTGTACAATTTAATGACTTTTGCTTTATATACAAAACCAATTTTGAAAATAAAATCTTTCCATCCACAGGAAAAAATTTACTCTACAATTTTTCCATTGACACATACTCATTTTAAACTTGTTCGAACTATTACAAATTTTTGGCAAATACCACAATCATGTTTTCTCATACGCCTGTATCTAACCATTTATTCAAACCCCATGATTATTCTCCATGATCACCTTACTACTTGCGTCTTTCTGAAACCCTATAAATTAAACCCTTTATCAACCATTTACACATTCACCATTTTTCACAACCTTGATGTTACTTTGAGTTTTCATCATCTCTCAAAAACCAAATTCACGCCCTTTACCTCCTCGAACATGAACTTGATCTCCACGATAACCAAACTATTGAAAACTTAATTGTTCGTTGCATCAAACTTGAATATTAGTTATACATGAGGATTTGATTATCTGCCTGAACATTTGATTACTCATGATACATGAAAGCATGGAATATAAACTATTTGCTATAAACACACCTAGAGTCATTACCCTTGTCTAGGGCAACTCTGTTACAACTCGCATGTTATACTTGATACTTGATGCATTTACAAACTTGCTTACATGTATGTATTATCAATTTGCAACTTATGTGATAAACCAAAAACAATTGTTACACTTAATCAAACAACTGATAGAGGATGAAGTACTTGCTCAACAGTTAGTAGAGTACCAAATAACCTACTCAAAGATTAGTAGAGGTCATCATGCCTGCTCAACAGTCGGTAGAGGCACTACAACCTGCTCAACGACTGTTAGAGGCTATCGTACCTGCTCAACAATCGGTAGAGGTTCTTACTCACTGACTGGTAGAAGTCTTTTTCCTGCTCAACAGTTGGACTCATTTTTGGGATACATTGTATACGATTCAATTACAAGGTTATTTTGCATTACTTACATGTGTGTTTAGAGTCATAGAAGGACACAAAACCCTAATGTAAGGTAAATTGGTGATTGCGGTCCGGAACGTAATCATGAATTTACAAGTACGTTAAGGTTGTGTGAAATTCTATTAGGGCTTGGTAAGAAACCCAGTACGTTATCGAAGTATCAGAGGTGCGGTGGGTTAGCTGCGATACACCCTATATATAAACACTAACGATACATCGGAAATGACGTTGGGGGTCGAGCTAAAACAAACCCTAGTTATTTGATAGTTCATTTAGCCCCATCCATAGTCTATTATCTCATGCAACTTAAGTTTGGTGTTTGTTCCCCTCGTTATTTTAGACTATCGTAATCCAACCCTCATAACTCATATGTAACACTTTATCCTAGTATCCATAAAACTTCTGCCATACTTTAAACTAAATGATAGACGTCCAAGCATTTCCCTAAAGCATGTGTTTTCAATAACTTCGGGACGAAGTTCCTAAAGTAGGGGAGACTGTAACGCCCAGAGTTTCTCGAATAATATAATAATAATAATTTATTCATAAAACTATTCGTTAATTCGTTAATAATATTTCCTCATTAACAAGAAATACATTCTTAGTTATTAATAAATTTAATTATTTAAATTCGCCAAATAACACGTCGTAAATAATAACAAACTAGCAAACCGACACTCCTCCGTGTAAATTCTAAACGCGACTAAAAATATATTATGACATATATATAGTCCAACCACTCGTGTTAAGTCGGTTTTATAAATAACGGGAAATATTTATTATAGCGGTTAAACAAGTTATGTAATTTAAACGAGACCGAGCCAGTAACTGGCTCGTATACGCGGTACCCAACCACTTGACCCACACCAAACCCTAGGTATATAATATCTTTATCTCCTCATTTCATCTTCAACTTCAAACCCTAGCCCCTTACCCTCCTTCTTTCCTTGCTCTCTTTCTTTATAACAAGACACCACACCACAACACAACATATACACTTTTTCCATTCCCTCTCCTCTCTCACTCTAGGCGGCACCACCGCTGACCACCATCTGAGCCGCCAACCACAACTACCACCCGAGCCCACACTCACACTCACACCCATCATCCCTCCTTCCTCTCTCTCTAAGATCAGCGGCAGCCAGCAACCACCACCACCCGGCCGCCGCCGACCACCACATCAGCCGCCAATAACAACCACCCGAACCACCACCTTTAACCTTCTCTTTTTCCTCACTATCCAAGCAGCGGCCAACACAGGAAACAAGCTTGACACCTTATCCATGACCCGAAGACACCTCATGACGGCCCGATTTCAGGTTCCGATCAGGCACCATCGGGGTGTATCCCCTTGTCGTGTTCTGGCCCTACCTCTCCCTTCTCATCTTTTTGTCCTACCCTATTATTAACAGTAGAGGTTCCAGGTTAATTATTGTGAAGCATAGGGATTTGGTTCCATGTTAGTTTGGTGACCGGAGACGGGTTTTCGTCTAGGTCTTGTGTCTGTGTTTTGGTTTGAGTTTTGGGGCAGCAATCATGGCGTCAATGGAGGGGGAATGTTCGTTGGGTTGTTTGCTACGCGGGTCATACAACTCGAGTGGATTGGATTCCGATCAGACTACGATGTTGTGACAGTTAGTGGTACGGATTGAAACAAGCTCGGTCAGCTGTAGGGGTATATGGTAAACACAGGTCAACATTGGTCAAACAATTCAGATCTGGTCAACTGCAGTTCGTATTTGGGTCTGGTCAAAGATGGTCAACATTATATCAAAGCAAATGCGTGTCGATTTGAGAGTTCGTGTCACGAGGATAGCCAACGGGAAGCTATAACGTGCGTCTTATTTTGACTCATTCATTTCGTGCTACATCATATTTACATATATTAATATAATAAAAAAAACTTAACCGAACCGAACCGACTTGTAAATTAAATGCCTAGAGTAATAGTAAGGCCTTTGACCATCTTTGACATGTCATTATAAATACAAGAATTGTGTGTGACACCCGGCAACTTCCGATCTACACTGACATGAATTTTATTATTAAAAATTAAATATTTATTTTAAATATTGTTAATTATTAAGTTTCGGAAGTTTACTAGCCGTTTTTACAATCGAAACTGCGACCGATTTAATTAACGCGATTTAAATGCGTGTTCTGAAAACACGCGTCGGACATCAAAAATAATTATATTTATGCTCGGTTTTGTATTTCGAACAAAACCGACTACTTTTTATAATTAATTACCGGGCCTAGAATAAAACCGAGACGTTTTACGCTTAAACGAGTTCGATACGCGGTATACACCTACCTAACCCTAACCCTAACCCTAACTATAAAATGCCTTATTCTTCTTCCTCCTCTTATTTTGGCAGCCACAACCTACCCTATCTCTCTAAAAACTCGCAGCTTTCTCTCTCTAACCTCTCTCTCCTGGCGTCTCTCTCCCTCTCTCTCGCAGGTCTCTCTCTCTCCATAACACCTCTCCCTCCCTCGTCTCTCTTCCTCCTCGCTCTGTTGCAGCAGCAGCAGCCGGCCACCACCAAGCTTGATGGTGGCGGCGGGGTGGTTCCTGGGTCATGGGGACGGGTGATGGTGGTTGCTTAAGGGGCGGCGGCGGCTCAGATGGTGGTCGTAGGTGGTGTTGGTTTGTTGGTTCTAGGTGGGGTTCCAATGGTTGGAGGTGGTGACGACGGCGGTAAGTGTGGTGGTCCGAAGTATGGTTTGATGGTGGTGGTTTTGTTGGCTGTGGTGGTGTACAGGTCAAAGGACGTCGGGTGATTATGGGTGACGGGGTGGTGGCCATGGCTCTAGAAACGCTCGGTGGGTGCAGATCTGTCAGAGTGGAGGTTGTTCTCAGCAGTGGTTGTTCAGGCGGTGAGGATGAAGGCCGATGGTGGTTGTTTGGTTCGAGATGGAGGCAGCGGCGATGGTCTTTGGTGATGGTCTGGTCCAATCGGGTACACGAGCTGTTTGGGATTCTGCTCGTGGGGGTCCGATGGGTTGGGTCTTGGTAGTGGTGCTTCATGGTGGTCCGGTGGTGGGTTCAGGTTGGGTCCGGCCCGAGTCAGGTGGATTGTTGGTGGTTCGGGTCACTCGGGTCAAGTCTGGTATGTGTTCGTTTTAATCTCGGGTCACTGGGTTGGGCTCGGGTCAGATTTGGTTATGGGTTCGAGTTTTGGTCCGGTCAACACATGGTCAACTGGTCAAGCTTTGGTCAAACTTGGTCAACGGGTCAGATCTGGTTCGATTTCGAGATGGCTCTGGGTTACGCGCGTACGAATCGGTATACTTTAATTCGTATTTGTATTATTGTCAACGGGTCAGATCTGGGTACTAGGTCGTAGAAAACATATTTAAGTCACGATCGGTTCGACGAGTTAAAATGCTTAAGACTTGGGTTAATACCCACAAGTCTAGATACTTGGATAAACTATCTTTTAGCCGGATAATAGGCTAGGTTTATATGTGTTAAGACTTTAAGGTGTCCTTTGTTGTATTAAGGCACAAGGAAGTCGGTCGAGGATTCAGGCTTTGTTTGCTAGCTTAGCAAGGAAATAAAGGTGAGTTCATAACCCCACTTTTTACTGTTTTATAAATGTTTTCGGGGTGGAAGACATGCTTCTTTTATGAAAACCTGAGGAATTCCAAACGAACAAGTTTTTGAAAAATGAAATGGTTGCGTGAGTGTCACGACCCTACTTTTACTGGTTTTACTTTCGGGGAAGAAACATGCTACATACTTACTTATTAAAGGTCATGTTATACTATGGGCACTTTATGTTACTATACGGCTTTACGAAAAGTCCCAGGGGGGAACCATGAATGTGCGGGGATGCACAACGAGGGAAATGTGGATAGATCTATTGGGCCTCACAACCCCCACTCGATGGCGGGGATGTCGGGCGGGTGCATATTGTCACTAACTCTCGGGTTATCGAGGCATCGGTAACCTAGTCAATCTGGGCTGGATTCAACATTGGTACATGTTTAGTAATGGGTTCCCAACCGTAGTAGTAAAAACACTTAACGTCTAGCTAACGTTCTTATGACATAGTATTAACGGGAATGATCTTTTCAGACTTACGGAAACTCTTTTATAAAAACTTGTGGAATTATTTTTGAAAAACTTATGAACTCACCAGCTTTATGTTGACTTTTTAAGTATGTCTTTCAGGTTTAAACTTTGGTAACGGCAAGGTTGGAGTAGTCGACGTATTGGGATCGGGGATCCTAGAGGGTTAGCAATGGTGTTCAGGAAATAAGAGTCTTAGATGCAACTTTCCGCTGCATTGGCAAAGGCACCAAATGTCGCAACCAACGAGGGAAAAGTCGGGGTGTGACAGTTTGGTATCAGAGCCATAGGTTTTAGCGAACTAGGTGTCTGGGTAGATATCTAGGCTTTAACCTGAGTTTGTTTTGAAGTAGGGACCAAAATTTCTAAGGTATAATATAATATTTAGCACGAACGCCTAGGAACTGGAATTCCAACCGTTGCCAAATCAGTTGTGTGACTATTAGTGTATCACACTAGCTTAGTGTACATTCCTTCGACGCAAGGGACATTTATTTTCTTATGTGAATAGTAAGTTTATATGTTCTATAGTGGTATATAGAATGGACATTGGCAAGTAGTGGTTAGGCATACCTCACTAGTGACTAGCGAGTCATCGCTTTAGATATCAGAGTGGTTATTCACATAGAGTTAGCTGAGTCATTGTTTCTTGGTATGAGGAACAATCTACTTGTTTGTATACTACGTGTATTTATGTAAAGTATATATAATATGTATTGCCAATGGTTGTCGACTCAAGCTTGGACGTATCTACAACGCTCACACGTGTCACATTAGTTGGACGAGTTGGCAAAGGGATTGTTGTAGCATCTGCAGTCTCGCATCTCGGGTTCGAAGTATGCTATCTCGTCAAGGTCGATTTGGGTCGGAAACATCTTGATGAGGCACCTCGTTTTGCCGATGATACTGCGAAGCTGGAATGCGGACAGGAAGAGCACTGGAAAAAGTGACGCACACGACGAACATTATATTATATTATGTTATATATATGTGTTATTATATAAATGTAACGAGTGCTTGTGATATAACTTATGATGGAGGTTAATAGGATGATCTGGTGAGGTAAATTTTTGATAACGCAGACGTCATTTTTATTGCAAATTTACAGGCACTTGATAGTTCTAGGAAATTCTATCGTGAGGGTATCCTATATGTTGTTGTATATATATTTATATATAAAAATAGTGGATAAGGGTTGTTCATTCTTTTGTTGTTGCGGACGTGATTGCCAATTCTCCCATGTTCGTGTCATTTGTGACTTTGCTTTTCTTAAACCAGTTTAAGATCTTGATGATCTTGTTTCTTGAGCTTCTAAGGTTCATATCTTTTGAGTATGATTTACATCTCTTCTTTTGTATTTGTGGCCTTCGACATTCAATTATAGAGGAATTTATTTTTTGTTGATTCCTTATTCTTTTCACCAAATTAGACACGTATTTTTGTACATGTGTCAACTATTGCATGTTTGGATTCTTTAAATCTGTGAAGGTCTATTGTAGGGCTTCGCATCAAACAATTGTTTCATTAATGATTTGCTTTATCATTACATTGCTCGTAATGTTTGTCTTCTAGTCTTGCTATGTTAGGCCATTGTGGGCAATAAATCCTTTGATACTTCGTCGATGAGTTTCTTTAAAGTCGACATTTTAGTTGAATCGAATTGTTGGAATTTGATACAGCACCTTGCGGTGAATATTCAATCGACTTGGAATAATGAATGATATTATTGACATGTCTCACTTTCATCAACTTGTTTGTTATTGCCTTAAATGCAGACACACCTTGTGGTGTGTAATGAAAAAGTTGGTGCACTAGTTGCTTCGTTTGAGGTGCGCCAATAGTATTTGTTGACAGAGTTATTATTTACGCCTCGCATTTAGTTGATTCTGAAACTTTATTTCGTGCCATTTGTACCGGCAAGTCCGTTGACTAATTTTTGTTGTACTACCATTGGTTCTTGGATGATATCCTACCTCAAATTTTGAGGACAAAATTTCTGTAACATGGGGAGGATGTGACACCCGGCAACTTCCGATCTACACTGACGTGATTTTTATTATTAAAAACTAAATATTTATTTTAAATATTGTTAATTATTAAGTTTCGGAAGTTTACTGACCGTTTTTACAATCGAAACTGCGACCGATTTAATTAACGCGATTTAAACGCGTGTTCTGAAAACACGCGTCGGACATCAAAAATAATTATATTTATGCTCGGTTTTGTATTTCGAACAAAACCAACTACTTTTTATAATTAATTACCGGGCCTAGAATAAAACCGAGACATTTTACGCTTAAACGAGTTCGATACGCGGTATACACCTACCTAACCCTAACCCTAACTATAAAATGCCTTATTATTCTTCCTCCTCTTATTTTGGCAGCCACAACCTACCCTCTCTCTCTCTAAAAACTCGCAGCTTTCTCTCTCTCCTCGCGTCTCTCTCCCTCTCTCCTCGCAGGTCTCTCTCTCTCTCCCTACCACCTCTCCCTCCCTCGTCTCTCTTCCTCCTCCCTCTGTTGCAGCAGCAGCCGACCACCACCAAGCTTGGTGGTGGCGGCGGGGTGGTTCCTAGGTCATGGGGACGGGTGATGGTGGTTGTTGAAGGGGCGGCGGCGGCTCAGATGGTGGTCGTAGGTGGTGTTGGTTTGTTGGTTTAGGTGGGATTCTGGTGGTTGGAGGTGGTGACGACAGCGGTAAGTGTGGTGGTCCGAAGTATGGTTAGATGGTGGTGGTTTTGGTGGCTGTGGTGGTGTACAGGTCAAAGGGTGATTATGGGTGACGGGGTGGTGGCCATGGCTCCAGAAACGCTCGTGTAACACCCCAACCGATGGCGGAATCATCGAAGTGTCACGTAGTGACGATTATTCAAAAGCACATGGTACTAAAATGTAAATATATTATTAAATAATTTAAATTGTCTTACATAGATGAAATGGAAAAAAAATACAAAAGTCTGAATGAAACATGAAATTTGAAATAACTTATTAAAAGCAAGCACTAAAATCCAATGCTATAGTACTAAGATCAAACTGCACCTGAAACATGTACAAAATAAGTTTTGTCAACATATGAAATGTTGGTAAGCATTCCTAGTTTTAATACATATAGTAAGTTTGGAAATGTTATTCAATTCAAGTGCAAAGCTACAATGCATTTATGTTAACTATGTATCATACAAATGAGCGAAATCAATCCCGTGACTTTATAAATGTACTAAAATGAATGGCGGTGTACTTATCCAATAAATGGATAATAACTTAACAATGACCACGGATTCTCCGATGAAAAAGGGGGAGAATCAACCTAGGCGGGTTGTGAATCCAATAGCGCTATTCAATGTTAAGGTCGGCTTGTACCATGTTAATGATTTCACTAAGTACAAATGTATTCTACATGTATTGTCTAAGCATAAAGCACGTTGTAAGCAAATGCACATAGTACTAGAATTGTATTGTGAAAATGTAAACTTGTATTTGTAATTTGTAATAGTGTACATGTAACACCCCAAAAATGAATAAAAACAAAAAAGGGGATAAGAAGTACTCACTTTCGCCAAATGACTAGATGACTAAGTGAGCCTGAAAATGCGAGCAATCCAAAGATTCAACAACGAAACTAGTCCAATTTAGAAGAAAAGAAACCGAATAGGAAAAAATATCAAGCTTCCAATTCGCCAATTACAAGAGCTTATAATCAAAGCTTCAAATGTAGAAGTAATATACTCTAGAAGAAAGGTATGAGGGAGAGTTTAATCGAATTGAAACATTCGATTTAGAGGTGCAAAGTGTAATGGGTCATAGGTGGGTTTTTATACTAGTTTTGGATTCAATTAGGCTTTAAAATTGGTCAACACAATAAAGTAAGGTTTTAAGAATGAATTGACTATTTGACTAGGATTTTGACTGAGACTTTGACTAGGACTTTGACTAGGAATTTGACTAGGAATTTGACTAGGACTTTGACTGAGACTTTGACTGTTTGACTGTGTCAGCGGACCGCGAGGGCTAAAAAAAATTAATTTTTCTAATTTAATCAATTTTAAGTTCTAGACTTGTTTCCTTCTGTTTCTAAGTTGTTTTAGGACCGAAAATTAAGGGCTTTGAGTATCAAGGTCTGAAACATACGTGCTCGGGTGTAGATGTGAGTATAAAACGTGCTTACTTTTACTTATAAAAATTATAAGTTTTATTAAATTGTGAATTTTGGTCCTATTAAAATACGAGGGTTAAAAATGAAAATTTTGAAATAGTTGAGGAACCAATTATGCACATTTATGAAAAGTGAAGGGTGCAGGTTGTCACAATCTCCCCTACTTTAGAAAATTTCGTCCCGAAAATACTTTCAAGTGAAGGTTTCCATGAAACAAAATACATTTGTAAAAAGGCAAGTAGATTTTAAGAAATGCATCAGCCATGATTTGACAAAGTTTGAAGTTGTTGTATATTACCCAAAATAAGAGTTTGAAAATCCTTAAAGTTTGACCCAAGGTTAGAGAATTAAGAGTTTATAATGAGCAAGGTTTGGGAAAAGTATGTAACTGGTGAGGGCGGGGCAGTGTTATAGTAGCTTCCCTTACTTTAGAGAAGTTTCTGACTGAACTTTATTAAGGACGTGCAACAAGATTTCGACTAATAGAGAGTGTAAGAGTATACAAAGTTTATGTTTTCTGTGTGGATGGACCAGAGAAAGACTCTAGGAAGTCGAATTGAAGCTCGTGTAAGAACATTCTTATCGAAAATGCTAGCTATTAGTCAACGATCTAATAAAGAGATAGTAATGGGTAGGTTCTTGGTCATACTCCTAGTCCGCTCCCGCAGTATCGCTCGTGTTTATATATAGGGTGTACCGCAGCTAACCCACCACACTACTGATACTTTGGACTCGTACTGATTGTCTACCAATAGCCTAAGTAGAATCACACACCACCCCCATGTACCTGTAAATCCATGATTGCGTTCCGGACCGTAATCATCGATTTACCTTACACTATGGTGCTATGCTTTTCCATAACACTAACATAAGTAATACAAGAAACAATGTGTGCAACCAAAATGTGTTAAGTAGTAGATACTGCTCAAGTATAAGATGCGATTAGAGGTTCTTCCCCTTTCAGGTTCACCTTTTAACCGTAATGAGATTAATGTGTAAGTATAAGACATGATTAGGGGTTCTTCACCTTTCGGGTTCACCCTTAACCGGTAAATTTTTGTTCACATCATTGGGCTCTAAACAACCATATTGATAAACTCTGAGGATTACACCGTTCCCCTTGGGTTAGAGGAATACTCTGAACCGAGTCGTACATGGGAACTGGCTTAGATCTCATACGAGCTATCAATTAGTATGTTCGTTGGCCATAATGATGAACAAAATAATGTAAAGTATAACAGGGTTTTGCTCACAACAAAAAAAAATATGCATACCAAATATGCGTTCATGTAAGTATATAAGTATAGCAAAAAAATTTCGATTGAAAGAATAGCATAACGTAAATCGAGTAAATCGCACAATTTGCACAAAATGAAAGTAAACGAGTTAAATTAATGCTCAAAACTAGTGTTGTAAGAATAACTACTAATAACTAGTGCGAGAATTGTTGCGAATAACGCGTGAAAATAACTACCAACAAAAGAATAATACAAAAATAATAAGATAATGTACGAACGTAACTATAAATAGAATGGTGTAAAAAAATGAAATTTACTGTATATGAAAGTGCGCAAAACTGACGTATAGTCTACTGGTATGAGGATAACTTTTTTGGAAACCGAAGAATGTTTTAAGTTCAAAATAGGTTCACTTGAAAAGATTTCGTAGGTACACATTTTCATGTGTTTACGAGAAGTCGAATTTGAAAAGTGTTATAAGGTATATTATTAGTTGCAAATTCCTCCCGAAAACATATATTGGATACGTTATATGAAAACATGCAGATTTACATTTAATTTGTAAAATATGCAATGCAAGTTTATAAAATGCAAGATGAAACCATTTCATGAAGTGTGTGTAAATCTAATGTGTTTCGAAAAACCAAGATTTAAAATGATGTGAAGGTTGTGAATGATCCCAGATACCTTGACGAATTTTGGAAAATAAAATTTTCTGTATTTAAACATTTCTTTAACTTGTGGGTTGAAAAGTCGGAAATTTTTAATTGTTATGAAATGTTGAGAAAATCGAAGTGTTACCCGTTAAGACTGGGTAAACTTGAAAACTTTTAAATTTTCAAACTTTTAAGAAATTTATACATTGAAATATCATTTATTTGCAGGATTGTTAAGGCATCTCTTTGGGCTCATAGCGGGCTATTTGTTTCAAGGCACAAGGTGTATGAAAAGTGTGTTCTAATTTGGCGAATAGGCTTTGTGAAAAGACTTATAGAATAAGTTGTCAAATTAATCGTTTTAGAGAGTAGTGTACTAGTACGTATCATGTAGGTAGGCATTTATGTATGCGTTTAGTCTGACTAAGAAGTTCTAACTAATGGTAGTTGGCTATGGCTTAGGAGACTGGGTGCAGCAATATTAGTATTAGGTATATGAGGATGGATATACTATGACTTCGATCAAGTAAGTTTGCAAACATGAAGGTATAAAACAGGTTGAAATAATAAGTTTGGAAAAACCATGTTCCTTTTTTACTGTATGATGACGCAACATTCCTAAAATCAGGATGTGATCAAAGTTAAACACGGAGTTTAAAACTTAAGTCGTGGGTAAAAATGTTTTAACGCAAAACGAGTAATACCTTATAGTGTAAAAATGATGAGCATAAAGGAAATAGTGTAAGCTTTAATGCGATAATATATCGAACAAAAGTTTTAGTAATGATGATAAGGGATTCAAAAGCGAATGATCAATGAATAATGGCATATGAAACATCAAGTGATTAAATGGAATCTTCAAATGATAAACAAACATAAATATCAATGATATAAAACATTGGAATTGTTTCTATAGGAAACTTTGACCAACTCAAGTATTTGAAATTTCCTAGTGACTTGTAGGGGCATACTTTAGCCTATATGTGAATGCTCATCCCAAGAGTTCCCAGGTAGGTATACGGGTCCCTCATCTGATTGGGATTTATACGAAATACCAGGCCTAGACAGAAAACTCAGGATACAGGCGCTCACCCTTCCAGATTGCACGTGCCCCATCACTAGTGAATTCCAAAACATTAGCGAGATTAAAAACAAGATGCAAAAATAGATCCTTGATATTTGGATTTCACTCCTAACTCAAAGATGTATTTCAAAATTGAAAACGATTGTGGAATGAAACCAATCACTAAGTTAAGGATATCACTCCCAGCTTAGTGGTTAATGTAACACCCCAACCGATGGCGGAAACATCGGGATGTCACGTAATGATGATTGTTCAGTAGCTCATGGTGAGTAATAAATTCCATTAAATTATATACAATTGTTCTAGAATTTGTACATCAAGTTGAATAAAACTATACACATATCTTCAAGCATCAATTCAAATCTTCAAGCAAATAGAACCTGAAACATGTTAAGTTGAAAATGTTTTGGGTCAACAAAAGTTGGTGAGAATTACATAGGTTTTTGATAATAGAATAAAAATGATGTGCAATTCATGTGTCATGTCAATCTAGTCCATATGTGAGAACATACTAGAAATAAATCGAGTGCATAACCAACCCTGATGACTGTTATAATATGATACATACCATACGCTCATGGTCCAATTGAATATGTTATACGATAACAAACACCCACGCTACCTTTGTAGGAGGCACGTATCCGGGTGGGATTGTCAGTCCAATAGATCTATCAATGTTTACCGCCGGCTTGTACGGAATTAATGATTATGCTAGAATGGTGCTTACTCTAATCATGCTCAAGACATAATGCAACATAGAAAACACATAGACACATTGATGATTGAATTGCAATGATAATGTCATAACATGTTTCACCCCAAAAATGATGATAAATAAAAGGGGCTATGTAAGACTCACCTTGGTAAAATGTTATATCTGTTGAGAAATGTGTTGACCAAATGTATCAAGTATCGCCCTAAAATGAAGTAATAAATATGTCTAAGTCTATAGAGTCTACAAATGTATAAGTTCTAGGGCTTCGAATTGGGGATAATTTGCTCGTTTGATTAATATTAAAATATTCGCCAATTGAGAGAAATTTAGTAAATAAATAACCAAAAATCTTTTTATAAATGTTAAATCTAGGATGGTCACAAGAATGTGTTTAAAGTATAAAAATAATTTTTATAAAATTATTTTCTTTAAAATAGATTATTAAATCTATTTATTACAAATTGTCAAAATCTTAACTTTAATATTTAAAAATATTAAAATCAAAGAATTAGAAGTTTAAAATTTATATTTCTGTTCCAAATAATCAGAAATAATTTCTATAAAATTTTGGTGCAAAAATAATGAAAATTGAATTTATTATGATTTAATTATGATTAAAACTAACAAAAATTGATTTAAAATATTAAATAAATGATTTTTCTGAAATAAAAATCATTTCAGAAAAGTTTATTGTTATATAAACTTAGAATAATTTTTGTGGAAATTAATAAGATCGTTTTGATATTTTTATAGATTTTTATAAATAAAATGGAATAAACTTGATTTATTTATTATATATATTAAATAAATAAATTTTTGAAAACTAAAAATTGTAGGTGAAGCATTTATATCAGATTAACACAAGATAATTTTTGTAGAATTTTTGAAAGTGTTTTAGTATTTTAAAATGAATTTTTGAATTATAAGTAATATATATATATATATATATATAGATTTGATAAACAAAAAATAAAGAACAAAAGGTTGATGCAGCCGGGTTTTGAACCCGCGTCTGTTGGGAAACAAGGCAACAACACAACCACTTGGTCTAGACCTGTGGTTGTGTTTAGATTCAGTTTGTTTAAATGATAACCGTTAACTGTTCTTCCCCAATTTACTTTCGAGCCCTAGAAAATTCAATCGAGCAATCCATACATCATTTACCCAATTTATCTTAGGGCTTATGCTGTGTAGGTGCCGATTAAAGAATCCCATAAGAAAATTTGAACTTACAAACATGTATTGGGCTCGCACGATCAATCAAAGATTCGGCCAAAAAAACGAACAGAAATTGATTAACAGAGGTTTGATACTAGAAATTGGAGGTTGAGAGAGATTGAGTGGCGAGTTGGGACTGCTCGCAGATGGCAAATTTATAGTGTGGGTTACTGGATTGAAGAATTGGCAAGGATTGACCCCTAATCAATGTCATACGCGTAAAGCTTCAATTGGTCAACGATTGATTGTCAATTAATGTGTTGCTTGGTCACTGATGGCCGATAATTATGTATACCTTCCTATTTTGGATCAATCATGAGTTAAGGAGGTTGATTTGGTGTGTTCGTGATGCACAGTTGACTTTCTAAGTCAACTGTGACTGTTGTAAGGTATTGATTTAATAAATATGCATCGGGTTTCAAGCAAGGATGAAGGCTGGATCAGATGGTTCATGTGAGAGGTTGAGTTTGCTGCTGCTCGGGTTCGAAACCCAGCAGAAGCATAATTTTTTTTTTTTAAACAGCATAGATGGGCTGGCTTTGGGCTTGGGTTGGGCTTGGAAAATAATAGGGATATTGGGCTTAGGGTTTGTTGGGTTTAAGGTTTAATAAACTAGTTTTATCATTGTTATTGTTATTATTATTATTATTATTATTATTATTATTATTATTATTATTATTATTATTATTATTATTATATACATACCTATATATATAAATTGTGTGTTAGGGGTAGTATATCAAATAAGGTTTTTACGTTGAAAAGAATTTGGGGAAAATTTTGCGATGTTACAGTTAAGTTCCTTTTTGAAAGAAATACTCTTTGAGGTGTGGATGTCACTCCTATCTCAAAGATATATTCCTAAGATAAATAACATATAGAGGAGTGAAACTAATCACCAAGGTATGGATGTCACTCCTAACTTGGTGATATCGTTTTATTTGTGAAATACGAGTATCTTCTTCTTTACACAACACACCGAAAGAATAACGAGAAAGAATCATAGCGAAAATAACTTGAGCGAAAATAATAGGATAAAGAGAAATAAACACGAGAGGACTTGTGAATGTAAGCTTGGTTATAGACTAGGCTAAAAGGCATTCTAATAACCTAATTCCCTATAACCATGGCTCTGATACCAATCTGTAACACCCCAACCGATGGCGGAATCATCGAGGTGTCACGTAGTGACGATTGTTCAAAAGCACATGGTACTAAAATGTAAATATATTATTGAATAATTTAAATTGTCTTACATAGATGAAATTGAAAAAAAATACAAAAGTCTGAATGAAACATGAAATTTGAAATAACTTATTAAAAGCAAGCACTAAAATCCAATGCTATAGTACTAAGATCAAACTGCACCTGAAACATGTACAAAATAAGTTTTGTCAACATATGAAATGTTGGTGAGCATTCCTAGTTTTAATACGTATAGTAAGTTGGGAAATGTTATACAATTCAAGTGCAAAGCTACAATGCATTTATGTTAACTATGTATCATACAAATGAGCGAAATCAATCCCGTGACTGTATAAATGTACTAAAATGAACGGCGGTGTACTTATCCAATAAATGGATAATAACTTAACAATGACCACGGATTCTCCGATGAAAAAGGGGGAGAATCAACCTAGGCGGGTTGTCAAGCCAATAGCGCTATTCAATGTTAAGGTCGGCTTGTACCATGTTAATGATTTCACTAAGTACAAATGTATTCTACATGTATTGTCTAAGCATAAAGCACGTTGTAAGCAAATGCACATAGTACTAGAATTGTATTGTGAAAATGTAAACTTGTATTTGTAATTTGTAATAGTGTACATGTAACACCCCAAAAATGAATAAAAACAAAAAAGGGGATAGGAAGTACTCACTTTCGCCAAATGACTAGATGACTAAGTGAGCATGAAAATGCGAGCAATCCAAAGATTCAACAACGAAACTAGTCCAATTTAGAAGAAAAGAAACCGAATAGGAAAAAATATCAAGCTTCCAATTCGCCAATTACAAGAGCTTATAATCAAAGCTTCAAATGTAGAAATAATATACTCTAGAAGAAAGGTATGAGGGAGAGTTTAATCAAATTGAAACATTCGATTTAGAGGTGCAAAGTGTAATGAGTCATAGGTGGGTTTTTATACTAGTTTTGGATTCAATTAGGCTTTAAAATTGGTCAACACAATAAAGTAAGGTTTTAAGAATGAATTGACTATTTGACTAGGACTTTGACTAGGATTTTGACTGAGACTTTGACTAGGACTTTGACTAGGAATTTGACTAGGACTTTGACTAGGAATTTGACTAGGACTTTGACTGGGACTTTGACTGTTTGACTGTCTCAGCGGACCGCGAGGGCTAAAAAAAATTAATTTTTCTAATTTAATCAATTTTAAGTTCTAGACTTGTTTCCTTCTGTTTCTAAGTTGTTTTAGGACCGAAAATTAAGGGCTTTGAGTATCAAGGTCTGAAACATACGTGCTCGGGTGTAGATGTGAGTATAAAACGTGCATACTTTTACTTATAAAAATTATAAGTTTTATTAAATTGTGAATTTTGGTCCTATTAAAATACGAGGGTTAAAAATGAAAATTTTGAAATAGTTGAGGAACCAATTATGCACATTTATGAAAAGTGAAGGGTGCAGGTTGTCACAGCTCGGTGGGTGCAGATCTGTTAGAGTGGAGGTTGTTCTCAGTAGTGGTTGTTCAGGCGGTGAGGATGAAGGCCGATGGTGGTTGTTTGGTTCGAGATGGAGGCGGCGGCGGCGGTCTTTGGTGATGGTCTGGTCCAATCGGGTACACGAGCTGTTTGGGATTCTGCTCGTGGGGGTCCGATGGGTTGGGTCTTGGTAGTGGTGCTTCGTGGTGGTCCGGTGGTGGGTTCAGGTTGGGTCCGGCCCGAGTCAGGTGGATTGTTGGTGGTTCGGGTCACTCGGGTCAAGTCTGGTATGTGTTTGTTTTAACCTCGGGTCACTGGGTTGGGCTCGGGTCAGATTTGGTTATGGGTTCGAGTTTTGGTCCGGTCAACACATGGTCAACTGGTCAAGCTTTGGTCAAACTTGGTCAACGGGTCAGATCTGGTTTGATTCGAGGTGGCTCCGGGTTACGCGCATACGAATCGGTATACTTTAATTCGTATTTGTATTATTGTTGTGGATATTATATATATATATATATATACACACACACACACACATTGATATTCATAAAATAGTTTTGACTCGCGAACGAACCGAATAATAATAATAATAAACGGTAACTATATATTATATCGGACGATTGGTATTGGATATAAAAGGCGTGACTTATAAAATCGATATCGGACTAAATTGGTTGGACTATAATATATATTGTTTCGTGTATTTATATAAATACAAATAAGTAGCTTATATATGAAAAGTTGTCGAAACGTATAAAGTCTTGTATTGGATATTGATTTTTGGGAAAATTGTAGGCGACTTGTGTCGCCTGGTTTGTACAAAAACAGAGGAAACTCTGCCCAAATTTTTATAAAATCCACGGTGCAACGAAAATAGAATTGTCGCATATTTTTATAAATGAAGTTCCCTAAGTGTCATGATAAGTGTAGTTATGCAAAATAGTGACGTTTTGACAAAAGATATGTTTAACAGTAATAAGTAAATCCCGGACAATACTTTCAAAACATATATATATAGTTTCGCCGAACGTCAAGTATGACGAGTTTGCGAAAGGTTTTCGGTATCTAAATAATGCGTATTGTTTGGATTTAAAAACATATAAACATTTTACTTAGGAACTATTTTTACAAAAAGCAAAGTTTTGAATAACTTAAATGTTCGGATTTGGAAAAGAAGCGATATTGTTATTAATCGGATTTAAATAACTATACTTATATTTTTATCAAAGAGTATTTTCCTAAAATATAATTATAAGACGAGCTACGGCTCAGGATAAGTTAAACGTTTCATAATATTGGTCCAACATGGTTTACACACGAATAGTGACAAGTGAGTAACTTGGGTACTAGGTCGTAGAAAACATATTTAAGTCACGATCGGTTCGACGAGTTAAAATGCTTAAGACTTGGGTTAATACCCACAAGTCTAGATAGTTGGATAAACTATCTTTTAGCCGGATAATAGGCTAGGTTTATATGTGTTAAGACTTTAAGGTGTCCTTTGTTGTATTAGGGCACAAGGAAGTCGGTCGAGGATTCAGGCTTTGTTTGCTAGCTTAGCAAGGAAATAAAAGTGAGTTCATAACCCCACTTTTTACTGTTTTATAAATGTTTTCGGGGTGGAAGACATGCTTCTTTTATGAAAATCTGAGGAATTCCAAACGAACAAGTTTTTGAAAAATGAAATGGGTGTGTGAGTGTCACGACCCTACTTTTACTGGTTTTACTTTCGAGGAAGAAACATGCTACATACTTACTTATTAAAGGTCATGTTATACTATGGGCACTTTATGTTACTATACGGCTTTTACGGAAAGTCTCAGGGGGAAACCATGAATGTGCGGGGATGCATAACGAGGGAAATGTGGATAGATCTATTGGGCCTCACAAACCCCACTCGATGGCGGGGATGCCGGGCGGGTGCATATTGTCTCTAACTCTCGGGTTATCGAGTCATCGGTAACCCAGTCAATCTGGGCTGGATTCAACATTGGTACATGTTTAGTAATGGGTTCCCAACCGTAGTAGTAAAAACACTTAACGTCTAGCTAACGTTCTTATGACATAGTATTAACGGGAATGATCTTTTCAGACTTACGGAAACTCTTTTATAAAAACTTGTGGAATTATTTTTGAAAAACTTATGAACTCACCAGCTTTATGTTGACTTTTTAAGTATGTCTTTCAGGTTTAAACTTTGGTAACGGCACGGTTGGAGTATTCGACGTATTGGGATCGGGGATCCTAGAGGGTTAGCAATGGCGTTCAGGAAATAAGAGTCTTAGATGCAACTTTCCGCTGTGTTGGCAAAGGCACCAAACGTCGCAACCGACGAGGGAAAAGTCGAGGTGTGACATTGTGTATATACAATATATGAGACGTTTGGATAGTTAAAACTTATAACATGTATTTACATATTTATATTATCTACACTACTTTTCAAGTCTAGTACTAGTCGTCTTACCGGTTTGTCTTCGGACTAATGAATAATAATTTACACTTATACAAGCTATTCTGTCAACTATCAAACGCTAGATCATATATACATATATATTTCTTATCGAAGCATACCGTTCACATTCATTTTAGTTTTAATAAAATTGTCGCATATAAAAGCTCAGTTAAATTGTATTGCGTTTTGTGAAATTGGACAATTGATGTTTTGAGTTAAAATAGACGACTTGTGTTGTCTGGTTTCTTACAAAAACAGAGGAAACTCTGCCCAAATTTTTTATAAAATATAAGAACCAAATCGGCCTTTCAAGTTTATGATTATGTGTAGACGAGATTATGTTTTTACAAATAAATTCTAACTTTCAAATCTTACGTCGTCATAAATAGAAATATTTATATTTATTAATAAGTACATATATATATATATATATTATCCAAGATACGAGACGAATTAACATTTGAGTCAAGCTACGTAAATATTATTTCGTTATACAAAATGTGTCTTTACCAATAACTTCAATAACTTATTTATTTCCAATAACTATACATACGCATATATTTTCGAAAAACCAAACGAAGTTACTATCGGTTCGTTAAGTTATACCCATTAAGACACGTATTGTTTACAATACGAGTCTAGGTAGTTGAATCAACTATCTTTACAACCAAGAAACGAAACAAGTGTATTTGCATTAGAATTTATGGCATCGTTTATTTGTAATAGGATACAAGAGTTCAATTTATCCAAGTTCAGATTTGTTGCTACTTGCTAGTACTTGCACAGTGAATTTCAGGTGAGTTTACATAGCCCCTTTTTCCATTCACTATTTTTTTGGGGGGGTGAAACATGTTACAACATTCAATTTACTATTCAATCATAAGTGTCTATGTGTTATTCTATGTTGCATTATGTCTTAAACATTACTAGGGTAAGCACATTATTCTAGCATAATCATTAACATTGATCAGCCGACGGTATACAATGATAGATCTATTGGACTGACAATCCCACCCGGATACGTGTACCTCCTACATAGGTAGCGTGGGTGATTTTTATCGAATTTATAACATAATCGAGTGAACCATGAGCGTATGGGATGGACCACAATATTCTAGTCACAAGGTTTGATTATGCACTCGATTTACCCGATTGTTTTGTTTTCACATATGGACTAGACTTGCCATGACACTCGAATTGTACAAGTTTTTATTCAATTATCAAAACCTATGTAATTCTCACCAACTTTTGTTGACCCAAAATATTTTCAAACTTAACATGGTTCAGGTTATAGCTTGCTTGAAGATTAGAGTTAATACTTGAAGATGTGTATCTAGTATTTTTTTTATTTTGATGTACAAATTCTTGTTGTACAATTGTATGTAATGTATTTAAATCAATTATTGAAATTTATTATTTACCATGAACTACTGAACAATCATCAATACGTGACATCCCGATGTTTCCGCCATCGGTTGGGGTGTTACAATTAGAATGCCTTTTAGCCTAGACTATAACTAAGCTTACTTTCACGAGTCCTCTCATATATATTTCTCTTTATCTTTATATTTTCTATTGAGATATTTTCGCTATGATTCTTTCTCGTTATTTCTTTCGATATTTTGCTTAGAGAAGAAGAAACTCGTATGTCACAAACGAAACGATATTACCAAGTTAGGAGTGAAATCCATACCTTGGTGATTAGTTTCACTCCTCTATATGTTATTTATCTTAGGAATATATCTTTGAGATAGGAGTGACATCCACACCTCGAAGAATATTTCCTTCAAAAAGAAACTTAACCACTAAGCTGGGAGTGATATCCTTAACTTAGTGATTGGTTTCATTCCACAATAATTTTCAATTTTGAAATACCATCTTTGAGTTAGGAGTGAAATCTGTAACATTTCACATTTATTAATTATACGTTACGACAAGATCTACTATTTTTAGTGAAATTTTGAGCCTAATGCGATGATTATTATTATTCATACATACACATATATATATATATATATATCTTTAAAAATAATAATAATAATAATAATAATAATAATGATAATAGCTATTATGTTAAAAAAAAAAAAAACTAATGTGTTAACCAAGCCCAAAACCTAACTCTAAGCCCACCTTTTGTTTGTTTTTGGAAATTCTGAAGGCCCAGACTCCCAGGCCCAGGCTCCAAGTCAGAAGCCCAGCATCAGACCGGCCCACATGAGCCACTACCCCCTCCCTTAATTCAGTTTATAAAAAAAGAAAACTTGTGTCCCGCCGGGTTTCGAACCCGAGTCGCTACACCCACATACACGCATGTTTCCCAGTTGCTCCACACACCATTGTTGGTTTTTATCCAGCATTCATTTTATTTAAGACCATTTTCAATTCCTCCTTTCCTTCCCTGTTATCGTGCTGCAACAGTTATGGATATAGTTTAATAAGTTTGACCAATCAATTGCCATTTTAGCATGGAATTTATCATAGTTGATTTAGGAAACGTGATTACCGGCATTCGTGGACCAGTTTACGCGTGCAATTACAACTGATTGGAAATCAATTATACAATTACGCGTTTGACATTCATATCGTGGTCAACACTTACCAATTCAGCGATCCATTGCTTAACACTATAAATTGAACCTTGTAGGACAATCACAACTCGCTCACAATCTTCTCTCAAACCTCAATATTCTTCAATTCTGTCTGTGTATCATCATACGATCAAACAGTTGACTTTTTGGGTTGACCACTCAATCGTACACGAATCATCACTGTGAGTCCAATTATTTTTGTGGGTTTTGTTAGTCGGCAATCAAACAACAAAAACCCTAACATTAATCGGGTTCATAATGTGTGGTTTGTTTGATTGGAAAAGCTAGGGCTTGTAAATCTGATTTAGGGATAAACTAGTTTGGGATAAGTGTATTTATTTTATTAACACAGGTCTAAATCACAACCACAGGCCTAGGCCAAGTGGTTGTGATCCTTGCTTGTAACCAAGGGGACCCGAGTTCGAGTCCCGGCTTGGACGCCATTTTTCCTTTGTTTTTCATTTTTTTTTTACAAACCATATAATATATATAAATTACATATAATCTTATAAATTCATTTTTAATTATTAAAACTCTTTTATAAATTCTAAAAAAATTATATATATCAAATCTGATGTAAAAGAATTTTCTACAATTTTTAGTTTTCTGAAATTCATTTATTTAATATTTATAATAATTAAATCAAGTTTATTCTATTTTATTTATAAAAATCTATAAAAATATCAAAACGATCTTATTAATTTCCACAAAAATTATCCTAAGTTTTTATAACACTAAGCTTTTCAGAAATGATTTTTATTTCTGAAAAATCATTTATTTAATATTTTTAATCAATTTTTGTTACTTTTAATCATAATTAAATCATAATAAATTCAATTTTCATTATTTTTGCACCAAAATTTTACACAATTTATTTTTATATATTTAGAACAGAAATATGATTTTTAAAATAGAAATTCTTTAATTTTAGTATTTTTGAATATTAAAGTTAAATATTGGCAATTAGTAATAAATAGATTTAAAAAATCTATTTTAAATGAAATAATTTTATAAAAATTATTTTTATACTTCGAACACATTATTGTGAGCATTCTAAATTCAAATTTTATAAAAAGGCTTTCTTTTATTTAATTATCAAATTTCCCTTTATTTAATTAACATTTTATTTTAAATTCAACAATTGGATATCCCCAAATTTGAAGCCCTAGAAACTTATACATTTATAGACTTGGTAGACTTAGACATATATATTACCTCATTATAGGTTATACTTGATACATTGGGCAACACACTATTTTTCAAGAGATAACGTTTTGCTAAGGTGAGTTTACATAGCCCCTTTTACTCTATTTTCACTATTTTTGGGGTGAAACATGTTCAAATATTTTATACTATCATTTACTCATATTTACTTGTGATTCAAGTACATCATCATTCTATCATTTGACTGTAACAAAAAGACACAGTACAATCATTAACAATGATCAAGCCGCATGTTTAGATTATAGCGCTATAGGTCTGACAAACCCATCCCCCGCGTAGACTCAGGGATGATCGATAACAGTAATAACATTTAACTAACTTGCGAGTTAGTCATCAGTCGACACAAGGTTTGGTTGTACAAAGACGCATTGTTGCATGTCGGTATCATACTCTATCATCATACAACCCTGAGTGTTGTACAAACTCTTGTTATCAATTATTTCTCAAAAACCTATGTAATTCTCACCAACCATTGTTGACCCAAAATATTTTCAAACTTAACATGTTTCAGGTTCTACTTGCTTGAAGATTTACTTGAAGATATGTGCATAGTCTTATTCAATTTGATGTACGAATTCTTGTAGAATCATTGTATGTAAATTATTTAAATCATTTAATGAAATCATTATTCACCATGAGCTACTGAACAATCATCAATACGTGGCACCCCGATGTTTCCGCCATCGGTTGGGGTGTTACAAAATCCACATCTCAAGGATCTATTTCTGCATCTCGTTTTTAATCTCGCTAAAGTTTTAGAATTCACTAGTGATGGGGCACGTGCAATCTGGAAGGGGTGAGTGCCTGTATCCTGAGTTTTCTGTCTAGGCCTGGCATTTCGCATAAATCCCAATCAGACGAGGGATCCGTATGCCGACCTGGGAACTCTCGGGATGAGCATTCACTTATAGGCTAAAGTACGCCCCCACAAGTCACTAATAACATTTCAATTACTTTAGTTAGTCAAAGTTTCCTATGGAAACAATCTCAATGTTTTATGATATTGATATTTATGTTTTGTTTATCATTTGAAGACTCAAATGATAAATTATGAATTTTCTTAAATATTGGTAAATCTATTCGTATTACATACATTGATTTTTATCATTCACGTCATTTTAAATCTTGGTCTTTTAAAACACATTAGATTTACACATACTTCATGAAATGGTTTCATTTTACATTTTACAAACTTGTATTGCATATTTTAAAGGTCGAATGTAAACCTTTTGTTTTCATATGACGTATCCAATATATGTTTTCAGGAGAAATTTGCAACTAATAATAAGCCTTATAACATTTTTCAAACTCGACTTCTCGTAAACACATGAAAATGTGTATTTACGAAGATTTTTCAAATGAACCTGTTTTGAATCTAAAACACACTTCGATTTCTAAAAAGTTATCCTCATGCATTACTACTATCCTTTCAACTATATCACAAAGTTTGAGCAAACTACGTTTTTGATAAACGAAAATTTATCTTATTACACTCGCACTCTTTCAGTCGCAAAACTTTTGGTCTAACAAAATATTGGACATATCCTTATCAGAATGTTACTAATTGTCTATCATCATATAATGCATATATGTAAAACTAACTAAACCCTTATGTCAGTAGACTATGCGTCTGTTCTACGTACTCTCAATTGCCGTAAATTTCATTATTTTATTCTTGCACCCCTTTATTCATAGTTATTTCTAACACGTTATTTGTGACTATTTTTACACTGTTTATTTGCAAGAGTTCCACTCGGTTCCTTTCATTTTTTTGTGCGATTACTCGATTTATGCTATATTTTCCTTTCGAATGAAAATTTTATGCTATACTTATATATTTACATGAACGCATATTTGGTATGCATATTTTTCCTGTTTTTGAGCAAAACCCTGTTATACTTTACATTATTTTGTTCATCCTCATGATCAATGAACACACTAGTTGATAACTCATATGAGATCTAAGCCAGTGACCACGTACGACTCGGGTAGAATATTCCAACCCGAGGGGAACGGTGAAATTCTCGGAGTTTATCAATCTGAGCGTTTAGAGCCAATGATGTGAACATAAATTACCGGTTAAAGGTGAACCCAAAAGGGAAGAACCTCTAACCATGTCTTATACTTACATGTTATTCTCATTACGGTTAAAGGGAAAACCCGAAAGGGAAGGACCTCTAACCATGTCATGATTGAACATTAGTTCATTACAGTAGATATTACATATTGGTGGCACGCATTTATTTCATGTTAGGGTTATGGAAAAGCATAACACCATAGTGTAAGGTAAATCGATGATTACAGTCCGGAACGCAATCATGGGCTTACAGGAACATGAGGGTGGTGTGTAATTCTATTTAGGCTATTGGTAGACAATCAGTACGAGTCCAAAGTATCAAGAGTGTGGTGGGTTAGCTGCGGTACACCCTATATATAAGCATAAACGATACTGCGGGAACGGACTAGGAGTCTGACCAAGAACCTACCCATTACTTTATAGTTACCTCTTCATTAGATCGTTGATTATCAACTATCATTTTCGATAAGAACATTTTACAAAAACTTCAATTAGTTTTCTTGGAGCCTTTCTTTTGACCACCCCCACAGAAAACTCAAACCTTGTGTACTCTTAACAAAGTTCTAATCATAACCTTTCTAAACTAGGGGAGACTGCTTCATCAGTGCCTCTGCCCTCACCAGTTACATACTTTCCCAAACCGTGCTCATTATAAACTCTTAATTCTATAACATTGGGTCAAACTTTAAGGATTTTCAAACTTTTATTTTAGGTATTAAACAACTACTTCAAACTTTGTCAAATCATGGCTGATGCATTTCTTAAAATCTACTTGCCTTTTTACAAATGTCTTTTGTTTCATGGAAACCTTCACTTGAAAGTAATTTCGAGACGAAATTTTCTAAAGTAGGGGAGACTGTGACAACCTACACCCTTCACTTTTCATAAATGTGCATAATTGGTTCCTCAACTATTTTAAAATTTTCATTTTTAACCCTCGTATTTTAATAAGACGAAAATTCACAATTTAATAAAACTTATAATTTTTATAAGTAAAAGTATGCACGTTTTATACTCACATCTACACCCGAGCACGTATGTTTCATACCTTGATACTCAAAGCCCTTAATTTTCGGTCCTAAAACAACTTAGAAACTGAAGGAAACAAGTCCAAAACTTAAAATTGATTAAATTAGAAAAATTGATATTTTAGCTCTCGCGGTCCGCTGAGACAGTCTCAGTCAAAATCCTAGTTAAAGTCTCAGTCAAAATCCTAGTCAAAGTCCTAGTCAAATAGTCAATTCATCTTAAAACCCTACTTTATTGTGTTGACCAATTTTAAAGCCTAATTGAATCCAAAACTAGTACAAAAACCCACATATGACCCATTGCACTTTGCACCTCTAAATCGATTGTTTCAATTGGATTAAACTCTCCCTCATACCTTTCTTCTATAGTATATTACTTCTACATTTGAAGCTTTGATTATAAGCTCTTGTAATTGGTGAATTGGAAGCTAGATATTTTTTCTTATTCGGTTTCTTTTCTTCTAAATTGGACTAGTTTCGTTGTTGAGTCTTTGGATTGCTCGCATTTTCACGCTCGCTTAGTCATCTAGTTATTTGGCGAAAGTGAGTATATCTTTCCCCTTTTTCATGTTTTACACTTTTGGGGTGACTCATGTACGCTTATTACTTCACACACTTAATCATGCTTTAATCTATATTCACAATCGCAATTCTTGTATGTGTTTTACTTGTTGATTCGCTGATACTGTGTACTTATGACCTTAATCATTAACCCGGTGTAGGCCTAGCATAGCAATAAATAGTATTTGACTATTGTTATCTGTAAACTACTTGCTTTGTTGCATACTATATATAATCATACTATTGGGCGACTACTATACATATATACTAGATATCCCATTATTCTTGGATATCATTTCTACTCTAAAGGTTTGATTTTGGGTGACATTTGTACATAGCTTGAGCACTAAATTGTAGACAGTATAACACGTGAATTGCAAAACTCTTTATCTACTATATGTATTCAAAACAGGGTATGCTCACCAATACATTTTGTATTGACAAAATTATTTTCGTACATGTTTCAGGTTATTTATAAGACGACTTTTTAGCTTTTGGAATTTTTACTTAGATGTTGAGTTTATTGTATTTTAGTTTTAGTTTTCGCTTTAGAATTTTGTATCTTGTAATTTCTTTCAATGTAATAAACTATTCAATACAATATATTCCAATTTACACTTTAGTACCATGAGCTATTGAGCAATCGTCACTATGTGACACCTCGATGTTTCCGTCATCGGTTGGGGTGTTACAAAACCGACCCGACCCGGAACCGATAATTCATATAAATCTAGAACCGGAAACGAACCCATATATTTAAAAAGGTTCGGGTCCAAGGTTCTCGCGGGTCGGGTCCAAGGTTCCTGTGAGTCCAAACCACGAAATGCTCACCCCTAATTCAAGTAGTTCACCCATGATTTTTTTAATTTTCAACTTTTGTGTTTACTGAGACTTATTTTTCATTATTCGTATGTTACTATATTTCATCAAATGTTTCTTGAAGTATTTTATAATTTAAATGTTAAATCTTTTTAGTTAATAGACATGTGCAACGCTTAGACGTATATCTACCGCAATGATGCTACAACAAATATTATACCAACTTGAAATAAGTATTTCAATGCACATTTCCTCCCGCTGCATCACGCGGGTTTCCTACTAGTATTTAAAAAACTACAGCTTCCAGCTACCAGCTAGTTTTGCCAAACATACCCATCCTCCTTGAATATGCCATGTCATTAATGATTTAAAATATAAAAAAAATTATTTATCTCCCATGTGCATGGCACATGCACTTTCCTCCATGTTTTTCAAACGCTAATAACTTTTTTATATAACATTGTTTTGGAAAAACAATTACACCAAATTAATGAGAATTTTATTATCTTTTCAACGAATAACATAATAAAAAATTTTTCTGAAAAAACAACCTATTAGAATGCGCTATCATCATCATGACATATAATTTGATACCAAATTCTTTACAAATTTTTTTTCTGAAAAAACAACCTATTACTTTTATAGTACAGATATTTTATCACATTATATTGGATTTGTCTATCCCGAAACACTCCCAGGGATAACCTAGTTTTTTTATATTCACAACTTATCAGACATGTTAAATTAAACAAATTAGAGGGTGTTTGAGATTGCGTTTTGAATTTGATTTTTAGATTATTACGTTTTGAAAACACAGACAATCAGTTTTTAGTGTTTGGATTGCGTTTTAAAAATGCAGATAATCAGTTTTTTAGGCTACAAAAACACAATAATATAAAAACAGCTTTTTTAAAACGAATAATCTGTCTTGAATAATCAATCCCAAAGAACAGGAAACCTTCAAAATTGCCCTAATCTATACATCTAATAAAACAAAGTCCATGAGGACACTTGGCACTCCCTCATTTCACCTCAATTCCTCTCTCTTCCCATATTGTGCCACGTGTCCTGCCTCTTGTAATTTATAAAATTTTCTTTTTTTTTAAATCAAAAATAAAAGAAAATATATAAGGTAAAAAAATAACACGCTTCATAACCTAATCCCCAAACCAGCCATCTTCCTCGCCGCGAAACTCTAACCCTAAGCAGGCGATTGAGAGGCGATCGTACGAATCAAGCATTGGACAAATCCCCAGACCACAATACCTTCGTCGCCTCCTTCCAAACATCAACCCTAATCAGGGCGATTCAAGGTTATTTGCTTGATTTTGAGTAATCTGTTTGTTTAATCTTTTTTATTATGGATTTATGGTTTGGTTGTATCAACGATTCTTTACTCATTGATTTCTAATCACAGTTGCCGTTCACCATGACCTTCTCATTTTCTCCGAGTATCATTCTCTTTATCGCTATGTTTTTCTCCGATCAAACGTTTACGAAAGAAGAAGTGGTGGGTTACGAGGGTTTGTATGACAACTTTGATACCCAGGTATCTTACACTTTTCTCCATGATTTAGCAGTTGAATTTAGTACCCTTAAGGCTTAAGTCTACCTTTTTGTTGCAAGAAGATGAAACAATTTGTCTCTATTTATAGATTTTTTACCTATCGATTGATTTAAGTAAGTTATTGGTTTTTGTGAAATTGAAAAAAGAAAAGAAAGGGATAATATAGAACAGGAACTAACCCCTATTATTGGAGGCAGGATGGTAATTGGTCATCCTAACTTTTATTTATTAAGTTATATGCGATGGATTTTGCCTTTTGTATATTAATTTCATAATTACATTTTAGTCAAAATCAGTTTGTAATATTACAAATACATTTACAGGTGTATGTTATATACTCCTAAATTACTATTCAAGTAATGGCCTTTTGATTTGATTGTTGTAGTGTTAACTAAATAATTCTTCACTTTAGCTTTTAATTTCTTAGGCAACCAATTTCCTTTTGTTTGTTCACTTTATATAATTTATTTAGCTTTTTTTTTTAATGAAGATTGTTTTTTAAGTTGAATACTTGCAGGATAGGTGGGCATTTTACATAAATACTTGTAGGTGGTGTGTACAGAAAGACATGTGTATCATTTGATCATGCAGAGCAGCAGAAGATCGGAACTTACATTTAGCAAGATAGGTGGTCATTGTAATCAAATAATATTACCTTCCTCAAGGTTGATGTGGATGAAGTTGAGGTAAAAAGATTTTTATAAAATCTTATTATATTCATATTTGTATACAGTTTGGATCTTTTGAGCTTATTATTAATGAATTTCATGGTGCAGACCATGCCGTGTGATAGCACCGATCATATTCTTCACATCTGGAAATTTAATATATAATACATACACTTCTAAATATATTCATATTAGTTTAATTCTTTTTTAGGGAAATATTCACTCCAATCCAATAAAGGAGCAGCTGGTTAATGCGGTTCACAAACATTTTGCTTCCCAAGTCCCATTCTATATCTCTTTTGATGTTATGATTGATATGTTTTGTTTGTGTATACATACTGCTATTATCCTAACCGATTAGCGCAACTCTTAATTGTAGACGACTTAACTGTTTGCTCAATTATTTCTCAACAAGTAGGGCTCATAAATTATTGATGGTTTTCTCCCTCCACCAGCCGCCTCCCACCACCGCTTAAGTGTATAATCAGATGTAGGTTGACACTAAATCCTATTGGCTAATTGAGTATACGTCTGTAAAAGGGTGGTTGAAAGATGAAGAAACCGGAGAGACGCAAAATACAGAAAACGGAATAGTGAAAAGGGTAACTGATTAGGGGAAATAGATAACGGCATTAAAGTACTATGGTTTCAGCGACATCAGGTAAACTCCAACGAGTTATCCGGCTATAATTTACATCTTGGTTGTTTTATGTAGTGCATTCTAATATAGGGTTTCGTTTTAGATTGTTCAGGTTTGTCGAAGCTACAAAAGATTAATGATCTATGGTGTGCGATGACCGCTCAGATAGGACGCGGCAGAGGACCTTCGAGACAGAGTCACGGGCTGTCGAAGAGCAAAGAAAAATGTTGAATTTCCACCGTTCTTAGACCTCCACCTCCGACCCCAATCTGGCACGTGCTTCCTTTAGATTTCCCACATAAATAGCTACAGACAGAAACAGTTTTGTGAGACCGAAGAAGGGATGTGATAGAGGAACAGAGTAGCAGCAGCCGAGCGAACGGAGTTTTAGCACCGGTTGAGGCGCTAGGCCATACGTTGGAGGCGCTAGGCGCCGGTTGGTTTTAATATGACATTATTATGATTCCAACTTAGGCCATACGTTGTGGAGGCGCGAGCAAACGGAGTTTTAGCACCGGTGGTCACCCCTAGCCACAACAGCCTGACGTAAACCCGGCGCGAGCGAGCACAAGCGATGGTGGTCGTGTGGGTTAACGGGAGAAAGTGTCCTTTGGTCGCGTCGATGCTCACATTTTAACTGTTAATCAAACATGTGTACATATGCAGGGTCCTCTGCAAAGTATCTGGATAATGAAGGCCCAAACTGATTTTGCTAGAAGCAAGAGGCGTTCTAGGTGAAAAGTTATATCTAATCTTTACATCTCAACTGCATATTTATTATTTTCACTTAGGACATGTTGGCCTTCCTTACAGATAACAGCTTCGAAAGATGATTATGGAGATTGGTACGAGACAGGGTTGGGATCTTTTTCAGTTAAAAGGTTGAAGGAAGGTTTAGGGGCGCTGCAGAATTCCTCTCTGAATTACATCTGTAAGAGGAACTCATGGGTTCCGAAAAAGGTGGAGATCTTAGCTTGGAGGGCGCAACTTAATCATATTCCTACTCTTTCTGCTCTTGCTCGAAGGACTGTAATTATGGGGCTGCTCTGTGCCCAATATGCAGAATCTACCAAGAAACTGCAGATCACTTGCTGGTTGCTTGTGGGTTCGCGCAGTCCTTTTGGCATTTAGTCACACAATGGTGCAGGTTGATGCTGTTCTTCGCATTTAGTAATAAAGATGTGCTGGATCTTGCTCTATTTGAGGATGGGTTGCATAAAAAAAAAAGAAGGCTATCCATGCGGTTTGTCTTACGGCCGTGTGGTGCATTTGGCGAGCGAGAAACAATTTCGTTTTCAACAGTATTTAGTGTTCTATCAGCCAAGTCCTTGGTGAAATCAAAAGTTTGAGTTTTCCGTGGGTCAGATCTCGAGCTAGACGACAGTCTTTGGATTAGGTGTCATGGAGGAGTTTTCAATTGCATAAAGTAGGTTGGTAATTTGTATGTTTTATCTTATTTTCAGTTTGTTTTCTTATGGTGTAATATGTACCTGGTGGTGGATAGCATCCAGCTTGCCTTTTGGAATGTACTTAGCTTTTAAAACTTCATTGACTTTTTCATTTGGTTTAAAGTTGGAAATGGGGCTAGGGATTAATAATAGATTGCAGTGGATAAAGTATTCTGTTATATATGCAATGGAAACAAGCTTGGAGAATTTTGTGGCTTTTACTACCTAAATGTTTTGCGTGCACCACTAATTTGGTCATTTCAAGTGGCTAAGGAACATATATGTATAAGCTTTTGGACACCACAGAGTTTTAATTTAAGTGTAGAATTTTATTTGCTACATGCAGGTCCTATCATTGAATCAAGGAATCAACTCCCTGATATTTATTGTGTCATCTAGGTATGCGTTCTTTTCATTTCTTCCAATTGCTTAAGAGTAAACTTATCCTTATTTTTCTAGCTTTATACTTAATTATTTTAATATGATTGTTTATTAATCGATGTACACATATCCTTATTTAAGTATTATAACAATATAGTGTTTCTGTATTCAGATTAACATATAGCTTATACAAATATAGGGCAGAGGAATATGTAATGTAGGGTACATAGTGCGGGGCATGGGATTATAAGTGTTTCAACCGGTCCTTCAATCGGAGACAACAAAGTTATCAGGTTCTTATTATCTTATTTTGTAGTGTATGTTATTAAGCCTTTTCAATCTTTTTATGCTTTAAATATGTGTTTCCTACTTGATGGATTTAATCTGATCGGACTATCTTATGTGATCTTTTAGCCATTTGATTTTGTATAGGGGTTTTGAGGATATCGCGTTTGTGTAGTGGTATTGTGGATTCTTTGGCCGGGGTGAGCGGCATCTGTGTTTTAGGCGACGACTGATTGAAAAAAAAGTGAAACTGAAATAGGTTTGATTCTCATATAATTTGTTTTTTAATTTAGTTCGGTTGTGCTAAAACTTCAGTACAGGTTGGTTTGATTTTGTAAACTGTGTTTTAGGAAATATCTGTTTTGGTGGATAATTACCTTTATTATGCTTTGTACATTAAAGTTTTGAAGTTTAATTTGTAGGTTTGGCTGAAGTTCAAGGAGATGGATGTGTTGTTGTGCATTGAAGGTTTGGTTGAAGTTCAATCGTTTGACGGTTAGGCTGAAGTTCAAGGTATAATCCTATTTGTTGTTTCACTTTCTATAATCCTATTTTAATAATTAGAGGTGGCCAATTTAACCCATTTATTTAAGAAGCGGATTGATTTTAGTTGTGATTATATCAAACAGGTTAAACGAGCCAAATATATAAAAATAAGCTAATACGGTTGGCTAAACTAAAAGATGCATAAAGGGTCAGCAGGTCTACCTGAGTACCTGACCCAAGTACCAAACCCATACTATAAAATTGGCTGTTCCCAACCGAACCCATGCTGTGCTCTTGCCACATCTACTAGCAATTTTTCGGATGATGAATTGCAATTCATTTTCTACAGATTCTGTAAATCGGTTGTGCGAAGTTGAGCATAAGTCTCAATCTGTCTCTCTTTCTTGTGAAGTTGATGGACGTCAAGAAGGTAAGCAAGTGAAATATTGGAATAAAGAAAGTGTTGTTGGTGTTAATAGTTTATAAAAGCCAATGTTCTTGCCTGTAATATTTTGCTATGATAATAATTATATGATATTATTGTAGGTGTGAGTGCTCCAAATGAGTAGGCGAGTGTCTCTGAAAATCTTTACAGGGCAGCTTTATTGAGACGTCGGTTTGCTGACACCATTCTCAAAGCTCAAGAGAAAACCGTTGGAAAGGTATTAGTGCACCCCACACTCCATGATGAGCATATATGGTAACAATTTATCCAAACTTATTGAATATTAATATACCAAACGTTATAAGTATACAATTGATTATTTAACTTAGGGGTGTTCTCTTCATCCCTAAACTACTATTCATTTTACTGTTTGTTATGTATGAAAATAATTGTTATATTTTTCTCTTTTGTGAGTCATTACTTATTGTTTTTGCATAACCTTTTTTATTATTAGGGTGCCTATGCAAAGCTAACATGTTCACAAGGGTGGTTTTGGGCTTCACTTACTCATCCATCTTCATGGTAAGTATTCAAAATAAACAATTTTCTCGAATCAGTGGTAATGTGTTTTTTAGAAATTGATAAGAATATGGATTAAATATATGTATTTTAAAGATTGATGATGTCTAATTCACATCATGTGCTCTTACGACAGGAATATAGGACAACTAGCAAAGGTTTCGATCATGAGAAAGCCAGGAAGACCTCTCCATTCCTCCCACGTAAGTTTGCTGATCATCTCGCTTTATTTTTTTCTTTATTGCTTTAAATTTTTTATTTTACGATGCAATTAAAACTGGTCATTTAATTACAGCTAATATTTATTTCAGCATCACGATATTCTGCCTATAAGTATTAACCACCCATTACTAAGTACATGGGTTGAAATTGTACCTCTAAGTGCACCGAATGAATATCACATGTTCATTCAGACTCATCGATTAGTATAGTTTTTTGATTATTTGTGCAACATATGGTCTATTAATTGCCTCAACTTGCCTAGCTTTTCTGGTGGACTTAATCCATGGGGCATGCCAAGCAGAAGGAGACTCAGTGCGGTTAGCGTTTGACTTTTTACTTCTATGCTCATTATGAAGCCTATAAATCTTATGACCTCTTCTGATCTTATCACTGCTAATTAACTTTCCTTGATCACACTTGATCACATATTTATAACTAACAGAAAGAGTGGACTTTTCCATATGTTGATGATGGATTTATTGAGATTGTTGCATTCCGAAATGCTTAGCACGACGTTGTTTTATATGCGCCAAGTGGACAGGGGACCCTTCTTGCACAGGTAGCAGTTTGATTAAAAATTTAGTATTTGTATCAAAAGTAGAGTTGCAATTTTGACCCGTTTACATATCGGTCTATTCAGATACAATTATGCAGCATTCTAAATTGTTTTATTTAAGGTTTAGATTATCTTTCTAATAATATTGTTTTTTACCCATTACTCAAATTATTTTTTGCAGGCAAGAGGAATCCGTTTTTGAATTCCGTAATGGTGCAATTGACCATACATTCATGAGGATGGACGGGGAGCCATGGAAACAACCTCTGCCTAAAGAAAACGACACTGTTACTATAGAGATTTCATGCTTTGGTCAAGTGAGCATGCTAGCAAGCGGAAACTACCCATCCACAAGTGTACTTTGTTAGTGCATTATTCATGTATGTCCCTAGCTAGTGATACGGTACAGAATGTCGAAGGTTCAGATAATCAGAGAACGACCAAGACTTAAACACGAAGACAATCCAATCAATAGTCGAGGGGGAGTTTGTAGATGCACGTATTGCGACTAGTGATTGGATCTACAAAGTTAACATGTGTTAAAAAGTGCTGATAACATGTGTTAAAAAGTGCTGATGACCTGAAAGTGGAAAAAGTGGGCGAATGTAGAAATGGAACCTGAGAAAGTGGGCGAATGTAGAAACAAAGTGGGCGAATGTGGAAAGATTCCACATTCGACCATTACAAATGGGCGAATGTGGAAAAGTTCCACATTCGACCATTGAAAAGGGGCGAATGTGCAGAACCTATAAATAGATTTTGCGAGTTTTTGAGAAAAATAGAGTTGTCAGTTGTGTATGTGTTCAGGTCAGGTTCCAGGTCATTTTGTGAAAGTGTATGTTTGATCTAGATTAACGTGTAAGTCGTTGTAAAAGCTTATTTGACAAAAGTTAATCTAGGAAAAGATGTTGAAAATGATCTTGATTGTGTTTTGATTAGAGTTTCATCAATTTGTTCAGAACTAGGGTTTCCGCACCTGGTTTTGTGATTTGTATGATCATATAATCCTGTTCTAGTCAAAATCTTTCGCTTACAAAGTGGTATCAGAGCCATACGGATCATACAACAACAAATTTGATAAACTCAGAGCTGATTTGGACATGTTTTTGATCAAAGTACATCTGTTTTTGCATAAACATGGTTTTTGAGTGTTTTTGATTGATTTAGAGTTGAATTAGTGGTTAAAATCAAGTTTTCCAAGAATTAAAGTTGCTCCAAATCAATTCCGAAGCATAACCTGATTAAGATCATTCAAATCGATAAACTTTTGAAAATCTGTGATCAAAATAACCGTTTTTCAAAGTGTAACCGTTTTTCTAAGTGTGATTTGGACATTTTGGGCGAACCTGGAATCTTCATTTGATAAAATGGGCGAACCTGGAACCTTAATGGGCGAACCTAGAAAATTTTGGGCGAACCTGGAACTTAGTGGGCGAACCTGAAAATTTTTTGGGCGAACGTGGAATCGAAGTGGTCGAACGTAGAAATTTTTGGGCGAACGTGGAATTTGAGTTTTGATATTCTACATTCTGGTGTTTATTCTACATTCAGCTGATACTTTTGGGCGAACGTGGAATCAAAAGGGGCGAAAGTAGAATTACCAGGGGCGAACGTAGAATTTAGTGCCTAAAAATTTCGACTTGATTTTTGAAAATTTTCTAAGTGTTGAATTTTTCGAAGTTCGTGATCATGTGGAAATATAGAACGGAAGAGGAGATCCAAGCTCTAGTAGAAGCTGAAAGAAAGCAACAACGATTACTGAGACAAAATTCTCAAGTTGACAACATTTGGGGAGTTCCAATGACACCGAAACCAACTGATGAAATGGTACATGTTAACAAGTGTGTTAACAGAGAAGGTGTTCTTTGGAATGGTGTATGTTTAGTCAAAGAAATGAGACATGATGATTCCAGTGAAGTGTCAAAGAGTGATTTGAGTTCTGATACGAGTTCAGAACAAAGTACATCAGAACAGAGTGATAGTTCAAATGGTGATGCAAAATCTGATAATGGTAATAAATCAGATGATGAGGTAAGTGCTAGTTGTTTTAAATGTGTCAAGTTGAATTGTGAATTGATGACACTTATTGAGGACAAACAGAAACTAGCAAATGAACTAGAAAATTGTAAAAACCAAATTAAAGTTTTTGAAAAGAATGAAAAAGATTTGTTAAATAAAATTGAATCTTTAAAGAAAGAAATGTTAGAAATGAATAAAAGTGTTTCAAAGAATACTTCCACATCAGAGTTGGAAATCACAACACCTTGCGTTGTTAATTCTGATTCTGAAGTGAAACAAGTGTTTGAACAGAAAACTGAAAATGTTGAAACAACTTCAGAATCTGAATCTGAAAAAAAAACCCATATTCAGTTTTCCTGAAGGAGTTGAAGGATCCTACATGTTGGAAGGACATGACAAATTGATTTTCAACAAAGATTTTCTAATCGAGAATATCGAACAATCTCTACTTAAATGTATTTTTGTTGATAATCTTGATTTGTTAAATCAATTTAGAAATCAATTTGATCATCTTCATTTTGAACTCAGTCCTAACCAACATGAGAATAAAGAGGATCAAAAGAAAAATGTTGAAAATAAGAATGGTCCTAATGTAAAGGGATCAAAACCAAACAAATCGAAAGGAAATGATCAGATGAAAAATTCTCATCAAAAGAATTCAAGAAATTTTTCATCTAGATCATATGACTATTATGATTATTCATATAAATCTCGATTTGATGGTTATTGGGGAAATAACTCACCACAGTATTCTTATGGTTATGTTGAATGGAGAAACTGTTTTGAATGTGGTGAAGTTGGTCATATTGCAGCTCATTGTCCCTATTGGTATTGGGATGACGGGTATGCATGTGATTTTGAAGAGTATAGGTCTTGTTATAACTGCGGAGAGTGTGGGCATTTAGTTGCTTACTGTCCGTATGTTAAACAGAAAAAGACCGAAGTGAAATTTGCTAGAGATTCAGGCAATGTCAGAAAGCCTGTATCCCCAAAACCAATCAAGAAGCAAAAGGGGAAACAGGTTGTATATGACAATCGTAACAAAATTGCCTTGAATAAAAATGGAGATTGTGATAGGGTTGCTAAGGTAAGGGGGAGTTCTCAGGCTAAGTCTAAGAATAACTCTAAACCTGGGTCTTCATCAGTTAAGTCTGAGAAGATTCCAAACAAAGTTCAGAAGCAGGTGTCAAACATGAAACCTGAAAAGTCAAAAATCAAAACGATTTCAACAAAATCTAAAATAAACTCTGAACGTGTTTGGAAACCCAAATCACTTTCTAAGTCAATAGCAATTTCTACTTCAAATCAATCCATTGAAAGACCAATTGATTTTTCAAAAGGAGAATGGATTGATGTTCCGAGAATTGACGACCTTGGACGACCCATCATTGTGAAGGGATGGGTGCCTCTCTCATGTTAATTGTTTAATAAGTGTGCAGATTGTTCCAGACAGATCTATTAGCTATTCTTTGATAGTTGATAGTGGAGCATCTGTATACACACTATTTATTGGAGAGGTGAAGGTCAAGGAAGGGTTATTGAAGAAGGAAAACATGATTTCAACAAAGAGGAGGGTGTTTGTAGTCTGTTTCCAACCTGTGAAGCCGAAAAAAATTGCAATCTCTTGCAATTGCTCTCAGGTGTTGGATTTCAATAACAGATACGACAAAATGGTTTGCTAATTGAAAAATCTTAATGAGTTTAGTAATCTGAGTGGAAAATGGTTTTTAAAACTCAGTGGGTAAACCACATCGGATATCATTTTATTTTGTTTTTCTTCAAAAAGTTTAAAAAATCCAAAAATATGCTTATTTTTAGATTTTTAGGGGGAGAAAATTTCAGAAAAATCAATATAAAAAAAATTAAAAAAAAATCAAAAATGAGTTTTTCCTGGAGAAGAAGAGGAGATGATAGTACATCAGTGGACTGTCAGATTACTCTAAAAATAAAATGAATTGATAAACATTGAGTAGCCACTACAATTATATATTGGTAGGCTTGAAATCAAAGTTTAAAGTTCAGCATGGTGATATAAATTTAAAATCAATAACTGATAATCATGTGGATCAACGTATCGTTGGCATATGGTCTTAGTACCGAAATTTCGTTTGATAGATTGCCAAAATCGGAGGTTTCGGGTCGTTATATTGAAAGTTATCTGGGGATAGCCTAACTGATCTTTTGTTGTATTGATTTACAGACCTAGATCAGTCAGGGTATCTTATTAAAAGATCTTTAATGACAAAACCTTAAGTTACCGAATGAGGAACTTAACATGTGTGATGATAATCAAAGATTATCTAATGCATCGTATCCAATCATTGATGCAAATCATGATTGATATTAGTCCTCACCCTGGTAGAGTGCACAAGTCGCTTTGAAGCATTAATTTGCTGACCTGTCACCACTGTGTCTCATACCTTGTAACTAACAGATAACTACAGTATAATCACGTGTTACAATGAAACTTTGCGCAATTCTTGATACGGGAATGTGTCGCGAATGCGGGGACCATAGATTCTTCAGTATCTAATATTACTATAATGTATCTAAAGTGCTGAGCAATGAATGATGATTTTGAGTTTAAGTGGACAAACATACTGGTAATGGTTGTAGGATGCTCAATGACAAAAACAGAAAATTGATCAAAAAGAGTTATGACTGACTGTTTCAATACTGATATGATCCTCTTAACCGGAAAAATTCACAAAAATATGTTGAATTTACTTTTATGCAATTACATTGGAAAATTCAAAAAGATTTTTGGTGTGTATTAGCTTAAACTTTGAAAAATCAAAAAGTTTTGTTTCAACTTTATTTTCGATAACCGATGTTGGGATACTGAATGAGAATGTTTAGATACTTAAAAGTTGAAAAAGATTTCAAATTTTCAAGTTTCTGGTACATATTGAAAATGTTGTATCGTTCAGGGGGAGAACTATTGAGGGTCAAAAGGAATGTGAAGAGTACTTCCGAGATTTTTGTCGTGTCTAACGCCGGTTGTAGTTTGTGCAGTTTTTAGTAAAAAATTTTTGCAGAATCAAATACAACAGGTGCACTAATCATGATTCATCGACAAATTGTGTAACCAAACAAGACCCACACCTGAACATCAAGATTACCAGAACAACAGAAGTTAGTAAAAGGTTAAAGAAATGATGAAGATTGAAGAAATCAAGATTATCGTCTATTTTCATCTTTGAAGTAACAAATGACAAAGCCAAGATTTCTTGAGTCTGTCTGAGATTTCAAAGCTTGTTGGAGAGATAGATAGGAACTTCGACACAAACGTGCATGAAATTGGAAAGTTTTCAATCAAGATTTGAAGAATTGATAACTTTCTGCTTTGGTACATCACTAGCTAGGTCCAAGGGGGAGATTGTTAGTGCATTATTCATGTATGTCCCTAGCTGTCACACCACGACAAAGGCGGAAACACGTGGCGCGACGGTTCAAAAGCATAAAGTCAAGGTTATTGCTAAACACAAGTAATTTAAGAAAATGGGTCATTTATTATGACGTCAAATCTGTTTCAAACATTACACAAAAGTTAATTGTTTTTTAAATAAACATAGAGGTTTCTCATATATATCCCAACTGCCTTGGGAAATAAAAGTGAAACCCCGCAAAAGTTCGACGTCGCATTGGAGATCCTCCGACCCTGCCCGCCTGGTCCTTCATCGTCTAGTTACCTGAAAGATATGTTTAAAAAGTTTCGTCAATATAAATATATTGGTGAGTTCACAGGTGTTCAGTTTCTAAAACTTGAATACTTGGGAATACCATGTTATGACAATATATAGGAGTTGCAAATTCCTATAAATCTACTTGAGACTATAATCAAACCAAGACATATATAAATAAAATGCCCCGCTCCAAGTCGTTACTCGGTTTCCCACGACTTAAGTTCAGAATATTTGCACCCCAGGCATAACCTAATGCAAAATCGACGCTATCGATTAGGGGTGGGCCTTGTCAGGCACCAATAGTACTATTCGAATATTCCTCCGGTTTCCATTTCCGAATAAATGATTATAGAGGCGAGGACTCAACCCCGAGTGGCGGTCACACCTCAAGTAATAAACCCGTCAAACATTTCCCTAACATATCTTTCCCCCGAAAACGTAAAAATAGTTTAAAATGGGGCCGTGAAACTCACCTGAAACTGCGTCTGGCTCAAAAGGGTGGATAGCAAAGGGGTGGTCTCGCACCTACAAACGTCCTAGACGTATAAGTCACTATTCCTATAGTGCATGTGCCTTGGCAAGTTGTACACCCAACTCCCGACCACAAGTTGTTCCAAATCCCGTTTAATTAAGCGCGTATCCTAGGTTTTGTTGGCGTTACATTACCCTTTGTGCTACAAGTTATATATTACTCTTGTTAATATTTCCATAACTTGTATCTTATTATCATCGACTCGACGTCACTTAACATATAATTATTTTCCCATTTAAATAATTATACTTAAGATCGCATCGCTCGATATAATATATATTTCAACTCTCGACCCGACTCACTTTGCCACACATTTGTTTTCCCATTTAGACAAACGTGCTAAGATCTTGTCGTTCGATTGTATATTCTTAACGTCCGATTCAACTCACCACACCGTATATTTATTTTCCCACTCAAATAAATATACTAGGATTTCGTTGGTACGACATACACATATATGTATCCTTGTCTTCTCGTCGCGGCTTTCCTTCCCGCATATCTACTTTCCCATTAAGTAGATATACTAGAATTTTGCCGAGACGAGCGTACAATATATATAAATGTGTAATTTTCCCTCGTTAAGTATATACGTTTGTTTAACGTCTTATTTGTTCATGTCACGTGTTTTCTCCCACGAATTAATTCCTCCAACACTTAGGAAAGTGTTTATTTGTTTTCACCCATAATGTATATATATTTTACTTCTTAAAATATATATTTTTCTTATCTTGCCGCAATGGCATTTTTCTCATGTTTTGTCCGTGTATGGTTCGTTAACGCGTTTTAGTTCGATATCTTAACTTGATTAGTTAATTTTTCCAAGTTTTTCCCAACATGTATTTTATAGAAATATCATCCATATTTCTTCCTATTTTCACATGTTACTTGGATGGTTTAAAATACTTATGTATTTTTAACCCAACTTGTCAACTTAACTACAAAAATGTTTCCAACACTTTTATATTCCCATTTATATAAAAGTATTCATTTTTGTATAAGTTTCCCAAGTTTGTTTAATATTTTTATAAAATCTCTATTTTATAAAAATCCTTATGTTAAAACCCTTTATATTTTTATAACTTTCAAAAATACACTTTTATACAAAATACCCAAGTATTTTTACTAGTATTTACAAAAATCATCCTTAGACTTTATTACTTGCATTTTTGACACCAAACATTCCATACTTGTATTTTTGGACTAATAGTTTCTAAAATGTCCATTTTAGTCCCTTAACTTTCAAAATTACAACTTTAGTCCCTTAACTTACAAAAGTTGCATTTTTCTACTCTAACTTTCAAAGTTAACATTTTTCACTCAAAATAGTAAACTTTGAAGATTCAACTTTTTATTGGTAAGTTATTTTTGTATCAAAACACTTATGTTAGTCTTATATTCCATATGGAAGACTAATTATATGTGTGTTTTATGTATTTGTCCATTTTATCAAAATTTCATTCATCTAAGTAAGCTAACTTAGATTTTCCATCTTATTCATTTATGAACTTCTAACATGTTTTACCACATATTATAACTTAAATGATCATAATAAGATGAATTAAAGTTAGTTTTAACATATTCAAGTTCATTTCAAAATCTTAACCAAAACATCATCCTACTTAGTCTTACATGTAAACTTTATATATTTTCAAGATTAATACATCATCATCAACAAATCCATGGTTTATTTTCATATCTTTAATCTTCCATTTTACACATGAAAACCTATTAAAGATTATGTTCAAAACCATTTTTAAACCCTTCATGTACAACTTGCTACTAGGAACACATACATGAATAATAACAATCAAAAACAAGATTAAGAAGCTTACTACCAGCACAAGGCTAGGGAAGACAAAAACCTTGGATTTGAGAGGGGTTTAGTGTGTTCTTCCTAGTGGTTTAGCTCCAAGCTCTTGAAACACACAAAAGGGGTTTGGATGATGGATGATTTTAAGTGATTTGGAGATGTAAAAACTTGAAAGAACAATGTGTGTGTGTGTATGGAAACCCACGCCCACAAGAGGGGAAGAAGAAAGGATTGTTTTGCTTGGTTATTCAATCTTCTAACATGTGTTATTTATATAATTATCGCATGTAATGATGCTAAAGATTTAAGAGATCTTATGGAAGATCATATGTGTACTTGGGAGATTTTTGCAAAGGTGATATGTGTGTGTGTGTAATGTGTGGTATGTATGTATGTATAGGCATGAGTTTTCTTGCAAATCTTAGCTAATCTTTATAAGGCATCATGATCCTACTTACAAGACTTAACAAGGCATGCTTCTACTAGTGTCATGATGGTTTAGTGGTGTGTCTTGGATTATCTTGGCCCCTTGGCCGAAATTTCTTCAAGGGGGGACAAGGATAAGTTGCTTTTTGTACTAATGTTTCACTCACACCTTTTCTTACATGTTTTGGCTTTATATGTGTGCATGCTTTATGCTAAGATCTTAGATTATTATTACCACTTGTATGGACACATTTCCTTGGCCTTTAGGCCGGCCCCCAAGTGGTTTATGTGGGGTCCACAACTTCAAATATTTCCCCATTGTTTGTTAAGTTTAATCCCCCGTCGTTCGGGTGTCGTTCGGGTATTTTTCGGGTTTTAATCACGCGTTATCCGGACATTAAGAATACCTTTAATAACCCTTAAATATATTCTAATTTAAGCGTTGATAGGTTATTTAGCCCCTTTACCGGGTGAAATTATGAGTTATACGCGTATCGGGTGCGGTACGCGCATTTTATTCGTTACCGGGAGATTTGTACAAGACGTTTTCATTTATGGTTTTGGAGTTCCAAAACTCATTATATCTTATGAAAATACCCTTTATTTTATATCCTGGGTGTCCGGGATCTGTTTCGTTTATTTAATTATTACCGGGTAATTGCCAACGTCCATACCGGATAGCTTATTCGCACATGATCCAATCATGCTTTTCCATTAAACGTATGCATTCCTATGCACTATTTGGAAATTGCTATCCCCTAAGGCCTTGATAATTAAATCACACATAATTGCATTTAATTACGTTAATCATATATTAATTAATTGTACGGAATTACCTTATTTTTGCCGGTTGTTACACTAGCTAGTGATACGGTACAGAATGTCGAAGGTTCAGATAATCAGAGAACGACCAAGACTTAAACACGAAGACAATCCAATCAATAGTCGAGGGGGAGTTTGTAGATGCACGTATTGCGACTAGTGATTGGATCTACAAAGTTAACATGTGTTAAAAAGTGCTGATAACATGTGTTAAAAAGTGCTGATGACCTGAAAGTGGAAAAAGTGGGCGAATGTAGAAATGGAACCTGAGAAAGTGGGCGAATGTAGAAACAAAGTGGGCGAATGTGGAAAGATTCCACATTCGACCATTACAAATGGGCGAATGTGGAAAAGTTCCACATTCGACCATTGAAAAGGGGCGAATGTGCAGAACCTATAAATAGATTTTGCGAGTTTTTGAGAAAAATAGAGTTGTCAGTTGTGTATGTGTTCAGGTCAGGTTCCAGGTCATTTTGTGAAAGTGTATGTTTGATCTAGATTAACGTGTAAGTCGTTGTAAAAGCTTATTTGACAAAAGTTAATCTATGAAAAGATGTTGAAAATGATCTTGATTGTGTTTTGATTAGAGTTTCATCAATTTGTTCAGAACTAGGGTTTCCGCACCTGGTTTTGTGATTTGTATGATCATATAATCCTGTTCTAGTCAAAATCTTTCGCTTACATACTTGATCCTTATACCCCTCGCACACTTAAGCATAACGAGCTTGACACCGATGAAGAAGAGGTTACTGAAGACAATAGTTATTTTACTTATGCTTGAATCATTGGTTCTTAATGATTTTAATCAACCAAATTATTAGCGTGTTTAGGTTCGGTTGAGTAAAATTGATGTTTGTTGATGTTGCGGTTGTTTCATTATAGAATCCCAAAGATGTTTAATTCTTCACTGAATATGGCAAATTAAATCGGTACAAAATATGCTCAAATAATTGTAAGTTGTTCATCGATTATCACTAAAGGTCGGTGTTCCCGTTATATTCTTCTGATGTCCTTAATGGTTTAAAAATTTCTGGGTTGCCTAATCATCGATTATCACTAAAGGTCGGTGTTCCCGTTATGTTGTTGAGAAACATAGATCAACAAAATGGTTTGTGTAACGGTACGAGATTACGAATCATCAAACTTGCAAAGCGTGTTATTGAGGCCGAAATCATATCAGGTGGAAGCATTGGTATCAAAACTCTTATTCCTAGAATAAATATGATACCATCTGATATCAAGATTCCAGTAAAGTTCCAAAGGCGTCAATTTCCAATAAGCGTATGTTTCGCAATGACCGTCAATAAAAGCCAAGGACAGTCTTTATCTAAGATTGGATTGTATTTAAGAGAACCTGTATTCTCACATGGCCAACTTTATGTCGCATTGTCAAGAGTTAAAAGCAGGGCAGGAGTGAAATTACTTATACTTGATGGTGATGGGAATGTGAAAACTAAAACCAGAAATGTGGTGTATAAAGAAATATTTAGTGATATTTGAATAAAAATTAATTCGTTGTTTTATACTTTAATACAATATTTCTACTGTATTTTTCTTATACGTTATAATTCTCAAAATAGATGTACGTTGGTGAACCACGTGTACACGCGGGCAAATATCTAGTTCCTATTATAAAATCAAAATTACAATTAGTTACGATAAGGTTAGAAACATGAATATTAAGTAGGCCCACCGCGTCATCAATATTATAACCACGCTTTTAACACCACGTACTCCCCCACCCCACCCCACCCCCACAATAAACACACGCTTCTTCTCATTTCTCAACCCCCCGCCATTTAAACCTTCAAAATTGCCCTAATTCCTCTCTCTCACTACTTTCTCTCTCTAAAAAACACCTCCATCATCATCATCATCAGTTACAATTACAATGATCCCTCACTCATACGCCACAGACGCCCAATCCAAATCCTCCAACCTCGCCTCCACCATCCTCGCCGCCTCCTCCCCTGACCAAATCGCCTCCGCCTGCGCCTCCGTCGACTCCTTCCTCCACAGACACTCCCCCGACCAATCCCGCTGGTTCTTCTCCCTCACTTTCCCCACCCTTATCTGCAAACTCTTCGGTTTCGACGACTACAGACCCCCTAACCCTAACCCTAACTCCAACGCCTGGATTCACGCCTTAACTGACACTAGCATTTCCAATACTCTTTTCAACCTCTTATCCCCTACTGGCGTCTTATTAACTTCCCTTACTTCCGTTGATCGTTTATCTCTTGTTAAGTATGTTTTTCCCATCGAACGCTTGCCCCAATGGATTCGCTTAACGTTGCTTAACAGTACTCACTCTGATGCTTTGTCTGAGTTGTCTCCTTTGTTTAAAGGAAGGCTTCAATATAACGCTTCCGGTTCCCTTCAGTTTCAGTTGAATATATTGGAGTATTACTTGTTTTGGTTTGTTTATTACCCTGTTTCTAAAGGTAGTTCCGATAATCGGGTTTCCGGTAGTTCTAGGGTTGGTAAAAGGTTTAGGTTAGAGAATTGGGCGTGTAAGTCGATTCCGGGGTTTGGTAGTAAGAGTCGTGGGAATGAGACGAAGGATAGGGATGGTGGTGGGTTGTATGTTAGGCTTTTGAATGCTTATCTTAGGTTTTTTGTGCCTTTAAGTGATTTGAATGCGCAGTCGCCTTATAGGAGTTCGTTGTTGCATTACTCTTCGAGTTATGATAGTTTGGTTTTAGAGAATGCGGAGTTTTTTGTTCAAACGCTTATACATTTTTGGATTGTGGATAATGACTTCTCGCCCTTGTCGGTTAAGCAGTGTAAGTCGTTTGGGGTTGTGCTACCTATTCGGTCGGCTTTAGCTGAACTGCCTCCTACAGCTGGGTTGGGTGAGGTTGTTAATGTGTTTGTGAAGTATTTGAATTCGGGTTTGCTTCCGAATAGTGTTGAGGGGTGTGATCAGATGGAGGTTGGTAAAGGTGCTACTTGGAGGGGGGGTGGTTCTGTTGATATGAAGTATAGGGATATGTTGTCTGGTATGGGATCCCTCGGTTATTGGAACGCTTGCATCCAGAGGCCACTTTATAGATACATTTTGAGGACATTTCTGTTTTGTCCGGTGGAAACTCCGGTGAAGAATGTCTCTCAGGTTTTTTCTCTTTGGGTAAACTATATGGAACCGTGGGCGGTTAGTTTGGATGAATTTTCGGAGACTTGTGGAAACGCAGATGGTTTGAAGGAAGTTAATATATCTCATCCACGTGAATATTCATCGGCTTGGCAAGGCTTTGTGTTATCAAACTACCTTTTCTACAGTTCCTTGGTTATGCACTTCATTGGGTTTGCTCATAAGTTCATTCACACGGATCCTGAACTTATAGTGCAGATGGTATCCAAGGTTTGTCCAATTTCTATAATTCTGTGATGATAATTGTTTTGCTGGTTTTTTATGCAACTGTTGATTTCTTGGAAAGTTTTATTGATAAAGTCTATGCTCACTTGCTTGGTATCGCATCTGAAATCTGTTCACTCCATGGAATTGAATAAAGTTATTCATTTAAGGTTCCTAAATATTTTTGTCATCCGTGATTGTTTTTGAATGGCAAACTCACACTGTCACACCCCCTCACCCTTGTTTCAATTGTTCTTGAATCCCAACTACTTGGTTGTTTATGAGGTACCTTATATACACCTTGGGTAGGATAGGATACCACTAGCCAAATGCCTGTTTGTGTGATCTATGAACCATTGAAACAAAACAATGGCAATTATATGCAGTTTCACTTTGACAAATATTCTTCTTGGTCGTCTTCTGCAGGTTGTAAACGTATTAACATCGTCTAAGGAACTTGTGGACCTCATAAAAAATGTAGACATTGTTTTTCATTCCAATCCAGCAGGATTATCCAAATCGATGCTTAACTCATTATACAGATTCGTTCCTTCGATCCGTGAACAGTTGCAGGTAATTTTGCATTGCAAGTCAACTTGTTTGTTTACAAGAGACATATTGTATGAACACCAACTTAATGCACAACTATCAGGATATCCTATTATTGTATTAGTTGATGCGGTTTAATGCATATGAAGTTTGAAATTTGACTTTCTAGGACTGGGAGGATGGTCTATCCGAAACTGATGCTGATGGATCATTCTTGCATGAAAACTGGAATAAAGATCTGAAACTATTTAGCACAAATGAAGACGGTGGGCATCAATTTTTACAGGTCTTGTACTTGCCCTATTTTTGTTACGATTTTCTTCTAAAATTATAATGGTTATAGATACATTGATTTTTGTTTAGTCATTGTTACTATTCTGTGTATATTGGCTACAATGGTATGATTTACTCTTTTGGGCCTAGGTCTTGTGAATGGGCCAAACAGGTAAAGTAAAAGTAATTTAGCTTAAAAGGAAATGGGTCAAACAAGTCGGAAGACGCCCAAAGTGTTCTTATTGATTCATAGACCCTCTTTAATGCATTCTATTACAAGGAATGTATTATATTTTTGAAATGATGCAATTTCTGTGACCTTATTTTACACACCAGGTATATAAAAGATTATTATTATTATTATTATTATTATTTTTCAAAAATTGCAAGTAATTTAGGGTCACAGCCCATTTTGTCACTGGGTCACTGAACAATTTTTTTCATCCTTTCTGCAGCTCCTTGCTCTGCGTGCGGAATCTGAGCTTCAAGTTATCTCACATGAAAACCTTCCTAACAACCTACAGCTTCTAAGTTCCTTAAAGGCTCGAATAGGCTGCTTATTCAGTGGCAATATCATAACATCTCCGATCATACCAGAAACCTGCAAACAGTCTGCAAAATCACAACATGAAATATTTCGCCCTAGAACCGCTGGAAACCGCCCCACAACAGACATAAGGTACAAGGGTGACTGGATGAAGAGACCAATCTCCAAAGATGAGGTGGCATGGCTGGCCAACCTACTTGTGAAACTGTCTGGGTGGCTAAATGATATTCTTGGACTCAACTCTCGTGAAAACGTTCATGTGGGTAACCCCGCATGTTCCTACGTGGAAGTTTCTGGTGACATGGGTACTAATGTTTATGGAGCTAAGGATGCATTGCGACTGGTAATGCGCTCACTTTGCTGTTGGGTGATGATGTTGGGTAGTGTGGCTGTGAAACTAATGAGAGAACATGGTGTGAGGGTGAATTTGAGGATCTTGGCTTCAAAGAAAATAGTGACAGTGGTAGTAATTGCTATTGCATTTAGTATCCTCAGGAGAATGTTTTCCAGGTTTCATGTGATCGGGTAACACTTTTCGTATCAACCTACCCGCTTACTTACGTCAGCATACTGTAAAGTCGCGTTGAGAAATGCCATATGAGCTTCTAAAATCACCATTGAGTATGTAGAGTGAAGGGAAAGATGCACTAGAACCCTATAGATTTGCATTACATAGTGCTTAAAGCAAGTTAATGTCATGTGGATGTGGTGTGATCGTGTGGAACAAGTTTTCTTGTAAACATGTGGCTCTTTTTCGTTTTAGATATAACCAAACGTTTTGATCTTTGTTTGAGTCTCAACTTTCCCATGTTTGTTTAAATCCATGTATGGATTTTTGAAAATTACATTCTTTTTGGAGATAATTTGTCGGAATTCAATGTGTATTAAGACATTCAAAATCAAATTAAGTTTTGGAATTGTTTTATCATAGAAATTTGTTATTGAGTATAAAATGTAAGGTAGCTTTTGTTTCATGGGAATGGAATGAAAATCAAAGGAATTGGAATTTGAATTCCAAACTTTTGTGCTATTCGGTTCATTGAATTTGTTGAAATTGGAATTGAAATTCCAATCTTACTGTGTTTGGTTAACAAAGGAATTGGAATTGGAATTTAGTATGAATTCCTTCAAATTTCTTTAACTAAGGGAAGTTCAAAATCCTTCCAACATTTGCAGGAATTCAAGTCAATTTATTGGAATCTTCAATCGGTTGACGTCGTTTCGACCCGAACCAATTCGGACTGTACCGTTTCACCATGAATTGTTTAGATCAGTACCGCTTTCAACTTGTACCATTTCGGCCAGTAACGTTTCGACTCGAACCGTTTTGGACTGTACCTTTTCGACCCGAATTGTTTTGGACCATACCACTTTCGAACGGAACCGTTTTGACTCAAAACGTTTTGGATCTCTTATTTCTTTCTAGCTACCCCAACACCTTAGCCATATTCACCGAATCCTCACTACTCACACTAACCCCGATAAGGCTCCTCGATTTATGAATATTGATTTTTAGACCGGAGCACAAATAGAAACATCTAAGAATCTGTGTCGTTTGTACTACATTATCCTGACTCCACTCACCAACTATCAATACATCGTCCGCATAAAAAAGATGCGAAACTATCAACTTACTTTTACCAATCCGAACACCCTCCAACTCTCCTACCTCCAAAGCTTTGTCTTCCCCCCCCCCCCCCCCCCCCACCCATAAAAGCCTCCATGACAATCAAAAAGAGCAAGGGCGACAAAGGATCACCTTATCTAAGGCATTTCTCACAATTGAATTCAAAGGTAGGTGTGTCATTGACAAGCACCGCCGACCGTGCCGAGATCAAAACCTCTCTAATCCACATTATCCATCTATCCGGGAATCCCATTTGATTCAAATAGACAATAGAAACTCCCAATTAACATTGTCGTATGCTTTCTCAAAATCTATTTTGCTTTTTCTTCAACCATGCTAGAAGTTCATTAACTATTAGTGGTCCGTCTACAATATACCTCCCCTTCATAAATGTAGTTTGAGACTCTGATATAGCATCTCCAATACTTTGAAAATAACTTTACTTATAATACCTACTAAAGTGATAAGTCTAAAATCCTTTAAACCCGCGAGGACTTTAGATTTTGGTATTCAAGTAATGAAAGCCGAATTGCAACCTTTAGAAATGACCCAGTTTAATGGAACCTCCCCAAAATATTTATATGCGGCCTCCAATAAATTCCAAAATTTCATTACAAACCTGAAGTTAAAATTGTTCGGACCGGGAGCCTTATCTACACCACACTAAAACACCGCCTCGTTGATTTCTTCTCTTGAAAAACTCACTACCAATTCCTCTCTGTAAGCATTTAGCAGAACCTTCAAGTTTTCGACAAGGAGGTTCGGCCTATCCTTAAACTTTTCTCGAAAGTGCTCCCATAAATGTTTGAAAACTTCTTTTTTCACTAGATTTGCCCTTGAAATCCACCTCCCATTAACTTCCAACCCCGGAATGGAGTTGGACGCTTTCCTCCTGTTCACTATACCATGAAAGAATGTTCAATTATCGTCACCAAAAGAAACCCAATTGACCCGAGACTTTTGTCTAAGATCTTGAGCTCTACATTGTTCCCATTCTTCGACACTCTGCTACACTCTGACCAAACCCAAAACTCGTCCTCTTCTAGATGTCTGTCCTCCGTTGCTTCCTCCAATTTTTCTTTCTCTATTCTCATGGAGTCTACCTCATCCCCCTCATTTTTCAACCATCTGGACCTCCATTCTTTAAGACGCTCTCTAACCAACATCAATTTCTTTACCAAGACCACATCAGCATGGCTTGAAAAATCACCTTCATGCAACGCCTGTTTTACCACCACCTCACACCCTTTTTTTTTTCTAACCACGAGTTAAACCACCTGAATGGTTATGGCCCGAAATTAGAATCGTCAATAACTAATAGCAATGGAGAGTGGTCTGAAAGTCCCCTAGGAAGAGCTCTAAGACAAACTCCATGCCATTTATTAAAAAACTCCTGACAGACAAGCATCATATCTATCTTACTCATCTTAAGCCCTTTGCCTCTACCTGCTAACTGCATGTTTGGCTCTCCTTATTTCCACCTCCTTATAACTTATAACTTTTCCAAAAAGTTAATAAGTTACAAAAAGTGTTTGGCAAAAGGAAAAGGACTTTTTGTTTTAACTTTTTGTAAGCCTATGATAAGTTGTTTTGGAAAAGTAATGGAAGAGTGACTTTTTGAACCTCCTTATAACTTATTGATGGTTATTTACCTACATGCCCTTATTATATCCTTACACCTTCCCTCCTTATACTTTTTTTTGTCATTTTACCTAAATAAGTTAAACCAAACACATTTTTACAAACTAACTTATCAACTTATTGTTTTTCCCCACCACATAAGCTAATCTAAACACTTTTTTAAAAACTCCTTTTTAAAAAGTCATAAGTTAATAAGTCCTTTTAACAAAAAGTCCTTTTTACCTCAAATAAGTTTATCCAAACATGCCCTAAAAAGTTGAATCATTTCCCCCGCATAGTATACTCCAATTATTATAGGTTGAAGTAAGAAAAATAATTAAATAAGAGAAAATGGTTAGATAGACCCAAAATGTGAATGTTGAAGATGTTTTTATGGTAAAAAAAAATGCAGGTCTCAAATATAGCCTTTCCCTTACGGATAGTGGGATTCAAACAAGATGGCACCCATTCATGCCTAAAAAAGGTGAATATTTTATTTGGCGGTTGTTTCATGATCGAATTCCCGCCTTTGGAAATTAAGTAACAAATGTATTGACATTCCTTCTAGGGCTGTAAATGAGTCATGAGAGGTTGGGTTTGAGCTTGAAGTTAAACGAGCCTAAGAATGAGCTAACGAGCCGAGCCATGTGTTGAGTCGAGCTTGGCTCAGTTACAAAATGAGTCATCTCAGCTTAGTTCGTTTAAAATGAGTCGTCTTAGCTTTTTCGTTTAGGTTGCACATTTTCTTCACTAGAGAATCATTGTTCGTTATTCACAATTCTGAATCTTCTCTTAGCTATCTTCTAATCATGTTTCCCTTTGGATTTCTTTAAGGTTTCTTACACCCGGTATTCAAATATCCTAGTTTGAAGAAGACTTTTGATTCATAGCTTCTAATTCATTAGATTGTTGAATGCTTTTATTAGGGAAGAAATCTCTGTAAGCTCCAACCATTGATAAATTATCGCAGTTTCAAGACCTAGAGTCAAAGAGAGGTGTTTTTGGAACATGGTGGTTGAAATTCTTAGTCCTGAACCCCTTTATATCTTTGACTAGCTGATTATCCTGGGAGGGTCCCGGGGTTGAAAATTCTAATTTTACGTGATAACCTATTGCAAATGGCTTAAGTTAACTAACCACAAAATCTCTCAATCATTGCATGTTCATAGTATTCTAATCAGTAATAACTCATATTCCCTAATCTAAAACCTAATCAGTAATCATCTAAACAATCACTTATGTAAGCTGCAACTATTAAAAAAATCATCACATCTCTCTAATTTCTCACATTCTAATGGCTCTTATAATTCCTAACCTAAACAACTAAACAAACACTTAAGTTGGAAGTTGTAATCATTGCATCTCATTATGCCACGTGGCATAATCAAGAGATGGTTGAGGCCACCATTGAACGCCACGTCAACAACTATTAATTCTTTCCGGGAGCGTCCCGGGGTTGAAAAATATAACCAATTTAATAATACTAATACTAATAGTAATAATTATTACTCTTGTAATTAAATAAATAAAAAAATAACCTTGCTATAAGGTGACACCATGTGTTGCAGTGTTGCGCGATTCTTTCTCCTAACTTCTCTTGATGAAGTATACCTAGTAAAATTCCAATGATAACATGGCGATTGGGCTGATTTTCAACATCGTAGATAAGAACCTGGTTTAAAAGAAAAAACATGATTAATGAATAACATGAACACTTTGTGTGTTTTTTTTTTCTGTATGAACGAAACCCCACAAAAAATAGTCGATTTTTCTCCGTTTTTTATATAGGACTATGGTACTCGTTGGAAAGATAATAAAACGCTCGTTAATTTGGTGTAATTTTTTTCTTTAAAAAATCCCGTATATAAAAGATATAAACGTTTAAAAATTATGGGAGGAAACATGAGAGAGAAAATTTTAAATTTATTTTTAAATTCTTTTTTTTCCTAAAATAACTCAATTAAATTTAGGGTTTTATGTTTATCTTTTTTTAATTAAAAAAGAAAATAGTTCAAAAACACTAAAATCTTTCAATTATGATGCGACGTGGCACTCTCAAGGGGAGGTTGAGGCCTCATTGCACGCCACGTCAGCATATACGTTTTCTTTTATATATATAGATAGATTCGGTGACTTGTTATTATGTATATGCATTTTATTTCATTTTTTTTCTTACAAAGGGGCTGTTTGGTAGTTCTGCATGATTAAGTGTTTAATCATTAAGAAGATCTGAATGGTTGAGAGACTCTGAACTAGTGGCTGACTGAATGGTTTAGCTCTAAACCAAGTTTAAATGGTTCAACTTCTAACCATTCCATTTAGATGTTTTTTTTTTTTTGTTTGTTTGAAACAAACACTCTGAATACTGACTGAATTGTTCAGAGGCTGATCTAGAGGCTACTGAACAGCTCCTAACTAATTAGGAACCTAGTTATAGAAGATAAATAAGAAAAAGTATATAAAGAAGGGGTTATTTTTTTTAAGTAAATTCCTTTTTGAGTCCCTGAGTTTTGTTGATTTTAACTACTTGAGTCCAACATTTTGATTTTTAACATTCTGAATCCTAGTGTTTTAAGTTTGTTATGGTTTGAATCCAATTTTCTAACGTCGTTAACCAAGTCAGTTAATTATAAGGGTATCTCAGTCATTTTACACATAGGTACAACTCTGTAATGCATAAGGTATAACGTACAAGTCTTTAATGCATAAATAAAATATAATAATAATAATAATAAAGTTCTCTCTCTCACACACACACACCTGCCTTACCACCATTAACCACCACCTTTCCACCACCATTAACCACCACCTTTCCATCGCCATTAGTATCACACGACAACCACCCACCTCCCACCACACTACACCACATCGATCTTAACCCTAACCCCCAAATCCACCACCACCACCAAATCCACACCTGCACACACTTTCTCTCCCTTACCCCCACCCCCAACCGGCCACCCCCACCAAAACCAGCACCACCGTTACCTCGCCACACCCACCCACCTCCAACCAACCGGCCACCCACCTCGAACCCTCCATCCAGATCTGAAACAACTATTTCCATCATAACCCTACCCTTCATCTCAGACTATTATAAGAAGAAAGAAAAGAAGTTGTTCGGAGTTAACCTGCAATGCCGGAGATCCTGTAACCCATCGGAAGTCCACCTGTTCACCACCGCTATTGGTTCAGCAACCACCATCATCTTCAACCCCTTAATCGGAACCCTAGTTGAAACCGCCGCCACCGTCACCATCTCTTCCTCTCCCTCTGCTTTTGTTCTTTCTCCTCTGTGTCTCGTCTCTCTCTCTCTCTCTCTCTCTCTCTCTCTCTCTCTCTTCGATTAACAGATCAGGGTGGGGTGTGGTTGTGTGTTTGATGAGTAACAGAGGTGATCGAGTGGTGGTTGTGTTGATGGTGGTTCAACCATCGGTGGAGATTGATGGTGGTGGTGGTGGTTGCTGAAGATGTATGGTGGTGGTGGATTTGGTACTTTTAGAGAGAGAGAGAGAGAGAGAGAGAGAGATGTGTTGTGTGTGTGCAGAAAAAATCTTATATGTAATATATAATAAAGTATAATATTTATTTTTAATTGTAAGGGTACTTTGGTCATTTCACAAATATTAACGGAAAAATCTAACAGAGTTAGTAATTTGGACTCAAATGGTTATAGAATTATCAACCAGGGCTTCAGAATGTTAAAAATCAAAATGTTGGACTCAAGTAGTTAAAATCAACAAAACACAGAGACTCAAAAAAGAATTTACTCTTTTTTTTTTTTTTGAAATTTGTATATAAAGAAGGTGACACCAACTAGGGCAGCGAACGAACACGAACACGCCCTTGTTCGTGTTCGTTTGTTAAGAAAAATATGTGTTCACGAACAGTTCATGAACACTTACCGAATGAGATTTTCTGTTCGTGTTCGTTTGTTAATTTTGTTTATGAACGCACATGAACACAAACGAACACAAAGAAGTGTTTATGAACATAAACAACACAAACTAACACGTATTAATTTTCTAATAAAATCGGATTCACACACACGCACGCACACACACACACATATATATACTAGTCGGGAACCCGCGCGATGCGGCGGCGACGACAATTTACAACGCGATACTCATTTTCTGTTAGTTTACCAATCATCTCGTGATATTTTTTATAATATTTAAGTTAGTTTACTTGTTATATAAATTAAGTTTTGTTTTGATAAAAGGGAAGCCAAATCATTTACATTTTGATCAAGAAATATAACCAGTAATTTGTTTTTAGCAACGACATCTGCTATGAACTCAACCAAAGAAAACGGAACGGTATGCCAAACTCCTTAGTTTTTAAGTGTTGAAGAAAAGTCAACAAAATGGACATCCATACATATTTAGATCTCCATTATTTTACTGAAAAAAAAATGAATATTTCATTCTTAAACGAAAGACAAGGATTATGTCATTTCTTGTAATTTAGATTAAATTATATTTTAAAGAACTATTGATATAGACTATGAATTTATTTAAATAGCTAAATGTTAGAGCTTTGGTGTTCGTATATGTTACTTGAATATCAAAACAATTGAAAAAGTCTTTATTAAAATGTTAAGATACATCATGTTACTCGATATGGGCTTGGGAGCTATAACTGAGTATCTTAAATTTATTTTTCCGGTGTTTGTAGCTATTATTACATGTCAAATAATCAACTTTAGTTACTTGTTGGACACTTCGACCTTATTTTTTACTCATTTTACATAATTTAATGATTATTTGTCCAACAGGATCAGCAAACACATAACTATCAAACCTGATAATTAGAACGATCATTTGATACTCACCCAAACACCATCTCAAATAGTTCATTGGCAAACAAATGATCTAATTATATATAGAACTAGCTGATTACCCCGGGAGGGTCCCGGGGTTGAAAAATCTAATTTTACGTGATAACCTATTGCAAATGGCTCAAGTTAACTAACCACAAAATCTCTCAATCATTGCATGTTCATAGTATTCTAATCCGTAATAACTCATATTCACTAATCTAAAACCTAACCAGTAATCATCTAAAGAATCACTTATGTAAGCTGCAACTATTCAAAAACTCATCACATCTCTCTAATTTCTCACATTCTAATGGCTCTTATAATTCCTAACCTAATCAACTAAACAAACACCTAAGTTGAAGTTGTAACCATTGCATCTCATTATGCCACGTGGCATAATCAATAGATGGTTGAAGCCACCATTGAACGTCACGCCAGCAACTATCAATTCTTCCCGGGAGCATCCCGGGGTTGAAAAATATAACCATTCTAATAATACTAATACTAATACTAATAGTAATAATTATTACTCTTGTAATTAAAAAAATAAAAAAATAACATTGCTATAAGCTGACACCATGTGTTGCAATGTTGCGCGATTCTTTCTCCTAGCTTCTCTTGATGAAGTATACCTAGTAAAATTCCAATGATAACATGGCGATTGGGCTGATTTTCAACATCGTAGATGAGAACCTGGTTTAAAAGAAAAAATATGATTAATGAATAACATGAACACTTTGTGTATTTTTTTCCTGTATGAACGAAACCCCACAAAAAATAGTCGATTTTTTCTCCGTTTTTTATATAGCACTATGGTACTCGTTGGAAAGATAATTAAACGCTCGTTAATTTGGTGTAATTTTTTTCTTTAAAAAATCCCGTATATAAAAGATATAAACGTTTAAATATTATGGGAGGAAATATGAGAGAGAAAATTTTAAATTTATTTTTAAATTGTTTTTTCCTAAAATAACTCAATTTAATTAAAAAAAGGAAATAATTCAAAAACACTAAAATCTTTCAATTATGATGCCACGTGGCAGTTTCATTGAAAGGTTGAAGGCACCATTGCACGCCACGTCAGCATATACATTTTCTTTTATATATATTAATAGATGCAATATCACCACATAGTGACACCCCACCCTTCCCAATAAATTGCAAGATTTCATATTTCTACAAAATTTTGTGTACATAGAAACTATAAGTGCACATCAACATTTACATTTCAAATTTTGCCTGTGTAATCTACTTAACAAATAAGCCTATAATTTGACATTTATTTATAACTTACAAAGTTGTACATAAGAAAACACAATTAGATTAAAATCAAAGAGAAAAGTACATGTGAAACACTGCAACTATCCAACAAACACAAAGCAAACAACGTGTGTCGATGTAGCAACTAACAAAACATTTTAGTAGAAAGAGTAAACTGATAGCTAATATTAAACGAATAATAATAATAATAATAATATATTATTATTATTATTATTATTATTATTATTATTACTATTATTTTTTGAAATATGAAACTGAAAATGCAATTGCCTGATCTTACTTTGACCAATTGAGTATGGTAAGTGTGAGGGAGAATGCGTGACTATAACAGAGAAAAACCTTGAATATATTATAGTGGGTAGCAGCTTGCAGAAGCTTTAGCATTTATATTGTTTGACTATTTGCATCAACAATTAACTCTTGCAGTCAAAGGATATTTGCAAAAGAGATAAACTTATGATTATGAATGCAGATTAAAAGTAAGCTAAAAATGGGTCTTAAAGATTTGGTATTTGAAGAGTTGACTTTCGGGTTTAACTGAAAATTGACAAGTGTAAGAGAAAAGCATAAAAAAAAATACAAATTAGAAGCCTAAAAGGGGTCTGACGAAATTTGGGTAAAGAAAAAGTGGGGGCAGAAAAACCATAAATGCATTCAAAAAAAATTCCGAACATGTGGGAACAACAAAGAAACTGTAACATTACGCATTTATAATTTGTACGTTACTATTATCATGAATAAAAACGTCAAGTTCCGTTTTTATTATTCGCATTTAATTATTATTGTGGCATTTTTGGAACCCTTATACTATAATAATTATACATAATATACATATATATATATAGATAAAATGTCAAAAAATACATTGCTTGGGCCGGGACTCGAACCCGCGCCCCAAGCCGGTCCATATACACAACACACATAACCAACTGCTCTACACATACTTCTTGGATTAAACCCAATTTATTATTATTATAACGCGTGTTTTAATCCTTCACATTTGACTTGGAAAGTCAACTGTGACAGCAATCTTCCATAAATAACCATCTTGAACGCGTAATTGATCCTGGATTGGTATGTTATCATGATTACCGGCCCATTACGAGTCAACACACGAACAATTATCATTTAATTCGTATCAATTATGCTCGTGTACGCGTCATCACCATAAACACAAGGTCAAACCTTCCAAATCGAGGTTCCAGACCACCACACTATAAATTGGACATCACTGGACATGCACAACTCGCCGAAATCCTTTTCTTAATCCTCAATTTCTGTATTAATTCGTCATTAGAAGTGTTCTTGTTCGTGTTTGACAATTTTCGTTGACTGAGCAAAATCACTCAATTCGTTCTTGTAAGTCTCTTATTTTTTATGGGTTTTATCCTTCAGCAATCACACAAAAATAACCCCATGATTAATCGGGTTATTGTTGTGTAATTCATGTGATTGTAAAAACTAGGGCACGATAAATCTTGATTTGGGGAAGAACACTTCCAGAACATATACATATATTTAATATAAACAGAAACCAAACACAACCACTGATCTAGATCAAGTGGTTGTGTCTGGTGCCTTTGAACCGGTCCACGCGGGTTCGACCCTCAGCATCACCAAAACTCTTTTTCTTTTTCAATCAAACCTTATATATACATATATATATATATATATATGTATAGGGTCGAGATCGTGTACAAAGTGATTTTTTTGTGAGAAGTGTGAGAAGGATTAAAAATTGATACTTAGGCATCATTTTTTGAACTTAGTCGTGATGTTTTGGATTGTTTTGCCTATAAAATTAGTTTTAAAATACTAAAACAACTTTATAAATTCTACAAAAATTATTTTATGTTAATTTAGTGAAAAAGTTTAACATACAATTTTTAGTTTTCAAAAATTTATTTATTTAATATTTATAATAAATAATTCAAGTTTATTCTATTTCATTTATAAAATTCTATAAAAATATCAAAACAATTTTATAAATTTCCACAAAAATTATTCTGAGTTTTTACAACAATAAACTTTTCTAAAATGATTTTTATTTCTGAAAAATCATTTAATTAATATTTTTAATCAATTTTTGTTAGTTTTAATCATAAATAAATCATAATAAATTCATTTTTCAATATTTTTGCACCAAAATTTTATATAAATTATTTCTGATTATTTGGAACAGAAATATTATTTTTAATCTAATAATTTTTTAATTTTAGTATTTTTAAATATTAAAGTTAAATTTTGGCAATTTGAAATAAATAGATTTAATATTCTATTTTTAAGAAAATAATTTTATAAAAATTATTTTTATACTTTAAACTCATTATTGTAACCATATTTGATTCAAATTTTATAAAAAGACTTTTGTTTATTTATTTATCAAATTTCTCTCAATTATCAAACATTTTAACTATTAATCAAGCGAGCACTTATCCCCAATTCGAAGCCCTAGAATATATATATATATTTGTAGACTAGATAGACTTAGACATATTTATTACCTTATTTATAGGGTAATACTTGGCATTGTTGGGCAACACACTATTCTATTTTTTTCAAGAGATATAACATTTTGCTAAGGTGAGTTTTACATAGCCCCTTTTCTATTTATCACCGTTTTTTGGGTGAAACATGTTACAACATTCTATATGCAATTCAATCATCAAAGTGTCTATGTGTTTTTCTATGTTGCATTATGTCTTGAACATGACTAGGGTAAGCACAATTCTAGCATAATCATTAACATTGATCAGCCGACGGTATACAATGATAGATCTATTGGACTGACAATCCCACCCGGATACGTGCCTCCTACAAAGGTAGCGTGGGTGATTGTTATCGCATAACATATTCGAGTGAACCATGAGCGTATGGGATGTACCACATTATAACAGTCACAAGAATTGATTATGCACTCGATTTACTTCTAGTATGTTTTTACATATGGACTAGACTTGCCATGACACTTGAATTGTACAACATTTTTATTCGATTATCAAAACCTATGTAATTCTCACCAACTTTTGTTGACCCAAAAATATTTTCAAAATTAACATGTTTCAGGTAACAATGAAGCTGAGGCTTGAGTTTGCATGATGATTTATCATGAAGTTATTGTTTGAAGTTATTTGAAGTTGTTGCTTATTTGATATCATGTATTTAAATTTCTAGACATCACTTTACTTTGGATATTTATGTTTGAATAAATTATTTAAAATTCAATTTATACCATGTGCTACTGAAACTATCATCAATACGTGACATCCCGATGTTTCCGCTATCGGTTGGGGTGTTACAGAAACCATTTAAACCTATTCTATTTTGCTTATTAACATTTTAATGTTAAAACTTTAACATGATCACGTTTATGTAACTATGTTCAGATCAGGCGGTTTGATTAAGATTTAAATAACAATAGAAATGTTAAAGCTCTGACATATGATAGGGTAAAAAATTAAGAATCCACTTAAGACCCCCTGTAATGGGGCGCCACTTTTGCTAAAAATAAAAAAAATGGAGCCCCCAACACCATTACATGGGGGCTCTATTTTTACCAAAATGGTTTTGGCGTTATATTAATGGCGCCGGTTTACAAGTACCCCCCAACCAATCATGCTTTGACACCTCATACTCTCTCTCTTTATTATTATTATTTTATTTTTTTTTAATTTAAAGATATAATAAAATATTAATAGGGGCTTTATAAATAAAGCCCCACCACTACACCATTTTTCATTTTATCTCATCATGCTGACTCGGCTGCCACATGGACCAATCAGAAAGGGGGACTTTATATATAAAGCCCCCCACTACGCATGGTCTAAGTTAGTATACCTCTATGCTCACGCTACTAAAGAATATAAGCATTCCTATTTTAGCCAACATCTCTTCGGCTTTCGTAATTCTGTTAATAAATAAAACTTAACATTCTTATGTTAGCCAACATCTATAGATACTTGAAGATGTAGAAAACAACGTAAAAACAACCACATATCAACTAAGCGGATGAGCACACATCTTGACCCATCTAAACAAAACAGAATCAAGATTTAGACCTACTAAATTTGACCCAAACCCAACAAAACATCATAAATGGTGACTAAACTGACCCAGCTCACTGCGAGCCGTTTGACTCGACCCATTCCGATTGACTCATTTATTGACCCGTCAAGATTAATCCCTAAAATGTTGAAATTAGTACAAGACGTAAATACAAAAAATTGACCAGACTGTTGGTTAATCTTGACTATTAATTGGTCAAATAAAATGTTGGTTTCTAGAAGGTTTTATTTTAAGAGTTAGTTTATATTTTACTGCATTAATAAGTTAGAATTGGTATTTGCTTTTGACCGAGTTTGGTGGAAATAAACGTTGGAAAGACTAGTCAAGGTGGTCCTATTCTTTAGCAGGTGTTTTGAATTGTTCATTGTACGTTGCTTTTAGATGATGTATTGAAAGCTATATATAGCTTCCTTATTAATGAATAAAGAATGCAACTTTCTTTTGGCTGTACATCCTTTTGTCACTACATATACTCTTGTTTTTCATTCAGTTAGCAAACTACAAAACTAAGACTAACTGCAACGCGCCCTTCTTGGTGCCGCCCGTGCCACGGTGGAATCGCCCTTCCCGTTGGAGACTAACGCTTGTTTCTGTCCGAAGCTAAGAAGCCCGTGCAGAAGGGCATGCTTTTGCCTCTATCCAAACCATGGGGTGAGCCCAACAGATCTGTCAAGGTTTGCATCTCCTCCGTTGATCTCCGGCACGTCACTTCTTCCTATCAGTTGTGAGCCTTGAACGGTGGAAAGTGAATGGGGGAGACGAGAGCTTTTTCACCGGAAAATGGGGGAGACGAAGATCAGTAAAGGTTTTTCATCTGAAAATTGAAGGAGAATACCTAGATCTAGGGTAACAATGAAGTTTCATTTGAAAGTGATGAAGATAAGTGGGAGAAATCACAAAGCATCTATACCTAGATCTAGGACAACAATGAAGTTTCATTTGAAAGTGACGAAGATAAGTGGGAGAAATCACAAAGCATCTTCTGACCACCCAAAGTTTCATTATAATCTTTTTGATTTTATTTTTTCAAATAAGTTTAACTAAAAAAAGTGTGAAAACTATATTAATAAAAAAATAAATATATATTAATAAAAGTAAAAATAGGTGATGATGTGGAAAATCTAAGGATTAGTAAGAATGTTTGTAGGGTTGGAGGTGAAATTGAGGGGTTTTAAGGATTTTTAAGGATTTTGTAAGGATTTAGAAGGATATGATGTGGCAGCTGACTGAGCAGTTAAGGGCGCTTAAGGACGGTAAGTGAAGTTTCTTTTGTAAATATCAAAGGTTTGTTCCAACACAGACTCAATTATTGAAAAAAATAGTGGAACCCCAAACCCCTTTCCAAAGGATTTCAATGTGAAGTTGCGTTGCTAATACTTATTTTTTTTACTCTTAAAAGTCAAAGTACAAATAAATTCACCTGTATAGGGTATGACAACCATATTTGACGTTCCACTCAAGTAATTCCAGCAGCTGGTGCATCCCTTTCAAAAGAAAAATAAAATAAAATGGTGCAATGAAACATTTTTTAATCCCGACATATAATGCCTTTGTTGTACTATTAACAAAGATCCACTTAAAACCTTTTAATTGGCCCATTGTATTTATCAACTCCCCACTTTTTTGTACATTTTTCCCATTTTCGATCGCTAATGCATAAAAATTAGGATGTTGAAGAAATCAACTAAGCAACTCGACTGATACTTGCGCCAACTATAGAGTAAATGTGCATCGCAAAACATAAATAAATGCAAGCCTATGACTAAACTGATGCAGCGTTATCTTGCATTGTGGATTAAGATGGGTTAATATCTGATGTATAGAAACAAGTCTATTTCAAGTAGTTTGTGTAGTTTGTCTAATGGCAAATTGGCAATTACGCATTTTTCTTTTTCATCATTAAACAATAACTAAAACAAATAAAATTATTAAAGGAATTAAACATCAAAAGCCAACTTGTAGATGTGCAATGAATTGTGATATCAGTGGAGGGATTGATCCTGAATCAATAAAAGTGGCTTATAGCAACCACATACAATCATATGAGGCAGAAGCGACAAAGTTGATGCATTCATGGAATGAAATGCCTCTGTGTAGTTGATTGAGCCATTGAGGTAGAGAGAAGCATGGCTATGAACAAGTGACCCACACAATACATGCCTCATAAGCATGCACAAATTGAAACAAATTAAAATGAAGAAAACTAAATTAGAGAAGCATGGCTATGAACAAGTGACCCACACAATACATGCCTCATAAGCATGCACAAATTGAAACAAATTAAAATGAAGAAAACTAAATTAGTAAAAACAACTATGACAACAAGCAACAACAACATCAGATATGTTTTAAAACCGCATCAGTTTGCCTAATACGAGTCATTTCAGGCTTAATTGGCTGACAGAAAAGATAAAAAGCAAACAAAATCGATATCGATAAATTAAATTTGATATGGGAAAAACAATTTCAAGAGTTAATCAACCCAATGATTTGTAAACAAAAATCAACACACCATAAACAAATTTCTTTAAGGTGTAGTTAACTAACCTTACTACCTAACGGGGCACTCTTTTTTGGCCCAAAAAAGCAAAAAGAGATCCATGGTCTAACTCCACCGCTAATCACGCTTGTCCTACATTCAGAGGTTGTGTACTTCATTAGCATTTAGGCGTTTACTAAAACAGGTCATGTTAGATTGTGTGACAACCGGCAAATTTCGTACAACGATTAACGTGATTCTAATCATGTTTTAGAAATAATTAACATGGTTTAAGGTTAATTATGGTTAGTTGAGCTAATATGAGTCCTACGATGTCCTTTTGAAAGTTCGTTGAAGTCTTGATGCCTTTAAAGAAAGACTTCGCGTGTTTAACGTAACGAACTGACATCAGCAAAAATTTGTCCAACTGGAATAACATAAGCTTATTCTATGAAAATACGACACGTATTTACTATCGATGCGAACGGATGTGAAATCGGCGTGGTAAACGGCCAAAAACGCAGCGTTTTGGAGAACGCGGAGAGGAACTGACGTGGGATTCGAACGTCGAAACGCGTGGCTTTAACCGTTACCGAACTTCCGGAATAATTATTTATTATAAATAATGTTATCGGTTGAATTTCGAAAGTTATCGGATCATTTAAATGAAGGATAACACAACCGAACCGATTAACGCGATTTTAACGCGTGTGCCGTCTTCACGCGTCGGGTGACGAAAATAATTATGGAATTGCTCGGTCTGGTGTTATTTATGACTACGAACAAAAACCGAGTCCAGAAGCGATAACGGGCTAAAACGGAGCTGTTGGTACGCGACATTGGGCTTGAAGCCCAATCCAAAAGCCCACCTATATAAGCTTATAACACTCCAATTCTTCTCATTTCTCACATCACTTCCTCTCTCTAAAAACCAAACTCTCTCAACTCTCTCTCTCTCTAGAAATTCCGGCGGCCGGCCGGCAGCCTTCCGGCGGCGTTCTGGCAGCCGTCCGGCGGCGTTCCGGCAGCCGTCCGGCGGCGTCCGGCGGCGTCCGGCGAGTTTCCGGCGAGTTTCCGACGACCTTCCGGCGACTTTTTCCGGCGCATGACACCTCCACCCCCACTAATTTCGACGCCCCGAACGCGATGGCGAAGGCCGTTTTCCCTAAAACGAAGCGGTTTGAACGTTGGTACCATTCCGGCGACTTTTCCGGTAAGCTCGTTTTCGAGTTTTCTTTGTACAAACGTTTAGATCGGGTCTTTGGGGGACTCCTCACAAGTTTTCACGAAATTTCGTTCTCCGGCCATATTCCGGCGAGCTATTTCCGGTTGGTTGCGAGTTCCGGAGGGGTCGGAGTGGGTTTTGGTTGGGTTCCGGTGGCGCGCAGGTGGTCAGAACGGGAGTCTTGGTGGCGTGGGATGGTGGCGGCGACCGGCGGTCGCAATTCCGGCCACGGCGGTGGCGTCCGGCGGCCGCGGGTCCGGTCCGTTTTGGGTTCGGGACTCGGGGCTCGGGTCAAGAGTGTGTTTTCGGGTCAGATCTGGTGCGGGTTCGCGTTAATGGTCCGGGTTTTGTTCGGGTCTCGTCAGATCTAGTCAACCCCCGGTCAAACGGGGCAGATCTGGGAAATTCGCTTACGGATCAGATTTCGAGCTCGGTCAAACACGAGTCAACTCCGGTCAAACTTTGACTCGGTCAACGCGTCGTTCGAGACGTGTCAAGTCACGCACGCGCTTATCGGTATAATTTAATCGTGTTTATTTTCGTTACATTTATAAAGCATATTATAAATATAAAACGACTAACTCGCGAACGAACCAATAAAAGTATTAACGAAAAGTATTATGAGATAGTATTGGTATATTAGTCGTGACTTGCGTTGTTGTTGGACTAAATTGATGGACTATACGTATATATATATATATATTTATATAAATAGTATGATTTATATAATAGTCACAACGTATAAGTCTCGTGGATTAGAAATGCGGATAAATATAATGTCGTCTTTGGTTAGGTGTTGATTTTGGGAAATTGTAGACAACTTGTGTTGTCTGGTTTATACAAAAACAGAGGAAACTCTGCCGAAATTTTTATAAAATCCGTAGCGCGACAAGTGTGACATTATTGTGCGTTCTTATAAATAACCTTCCAAGCGCTTGACAAATGTAGTCATGTACAATCACGACGTTTTGACAAATATTATTTGTAACAATAATAGTCCATTCCGAGAAATATTTCAAACAAATATATAGTCTTTTGCTACCAAGCGTCAAGGATTGACGAGTTTTTAAAGGTTACTTGGTAACTAAAATATGTTTGTTGTTCGGATTAAAAGATGTATAAACGTTCGGTTTTAATTGGAAAACCTGTTCATAAAAAGCAAAGTCTTGAGATTTGTAAGATACTCGGATTCGGGAAAAGAAATAACAAATGTTATTAAAAAGGATTTTAATAACTATATTATATTTCATCAAGGTATATTTTCCGAAAATAACTATACAAGACGATTACATTATCTGGTTTACGAGACAAGCTATGGCTCGGGATGAGTTATACGTTTCGCGATATTAGTCCAACATAGTTTACACACGAATAGTAACAAGTGCGCGACTTGGGTACTATTTCGCATGTGAACGCATGAACTACGATAAGTCACGATCGGTTCGTCGAGTTAAAACACTTAAGGACTCGGGTTAGTACACACGAGTTAAGATAGTTGAGTAAACTCTCTTTTAACCGGAAAAACAAGCTAGATTTATATATGATAGACTTTAAGGTGTCCTTGATTGGTAATTAGGGCACGAGGAAGTCGATCAAAGCTTTGGGTTTTATTTGCTAGCTAAGCATGGAATTTAAGGTGAGTTTCACGGCCCCATTTTACTGTTTTTAACTGGGGGAAAGATATGTTTGTCAAAAATTATCACATATTGAAATGTTTTCAAAGGTTAAAATGTGGTAAGTGGCATGATGAGTACTTGAGTTTTTGGTCGCCACTCGGGGTTGGGTCCTCGCTACTGTAACCATTAATTCAGGTAAAATGAAACCAAAGGAATATTTGGATAGTACTATTGGTGCCTGACGAGGCCCACCTCTGGTTGATAGCGTCAACCCGGTAAAGACAAGAGGTGCACGTATTCTGAACTTAAGTCGTTGGTTTCCGAGAAACGACTTGGAGCGGGGCATATTTATTAGTCTTGGTTTGGTTATGGGACTCAGGGGATTGCTTATCATCATCATTTGTAGGAGCTAGCTACTCCATACAAAGGCCACAAAATGTGCTGGATTTGCACAGGATGTAAAAATGTGCTGGTTTTGCACAGGATGTAAAAATGTGCTGGATTTGCACAGGATGTAAAAATGTGCTGGATTTGCACAGGATCTAAAAATGTCGTATTTACGAAACTAAAACCTGTGAACTCACCAATATTTTATATATTGACGTCTTTTTAAACATATCTTTCAGGTAACTAAGTGCTGAACAGGTATGCGGCTAGTACGGTGGAATTTGGGATGTCGGACACTGGTTGGGGGTTTCATCTATTGTTACCATCGGGTTGGGACATAAACGGAAACACCCCACTCTAAAACTTAATGTTTGTGGTTTTAAGTAATGTTTGAAACCAGGTATCCCTTCCCGACATCTTAATATAATGATCTTTTCTAATTAAATATGGTTTGTGTTAATCTTGACTTTGATATGCTTTCGAGCGTCGCGCCACGTGTTTCCGCCATTGGCGTGGTGTGACAGAAGTGGTATCAGAGCCAAGGTTATAGCGAACTAGTATTTTTGAAAATCTAGACTATAACCGGTTTTGGCTCGAAAACGAAGTTTTCAAAAATAAAACACAACGAAATATTTTTAGAAAAGAAAGAAAATTGTACATGGGTTGTACAAGAGGAAATTCCGACCGACTAGCCATGTGTGTCAATATATAAAATGTTAGAAAATAAGGATATGAATGTTTAAATTGTGTAAAGATCCGATTTTCTAACTAGTGCTAGTTAATGCATATAAGTAGTACAGATAGCTTGCCTGTAAGGATATCGTCTCACTCTTCACTTTAGTCCGCACTTTTGCATCGGTTACCGACATCGACAAGCGGGAAGGACAAGCTGTAACACCCCAACCGATGGCGGAAACATCGGGGTGCCACGTATTGATGATTGTTTTCAGTAGCACATGGTATAACATAAATTTTAAATAATTTATTCAAACATAATATCCAAAATGTGAAGTAATGTCTAAGAATTCAAATACATAAAATCAAATAACAACTTCAATGACTTCAAATAAACTTCAAGAAAATCCTCATGCTAACTCAAGCCTCAGCTTCATTGTTACCTGAAACATGTTAATTTTGAAAGTATTTTGGGTCAACATAAGTTGGTGAGAATTACATAGGTTTTTGATGATAAAATGAATAAAATGTTGTGCAATTCATGTGTCATGTTAATCTAGCCCATATGTGAGAACATATTAGAAATAAATCGAGTGCATAATCAACCCTGTTGACTGTTATAAAATGATACATACCATACACTTATGGTCCCAATGTATATGTTATGTGATAACAAACACCCACGTAACCTTTGTAGGAGGCACGTATCCGGGTGGGATTGTCAGTCCAATAGATCTATCAATGTATACCGTCGGCTGATCAATGTTAATGATTATGCTAGAATGGTGCTTACTCTAATCATGCTCAAGACATAATGCAACATAGAAAACACATAGACACATTGATGATTGAATTGCAATGATAATGTTATAACATGTTTCACCCCAAAAATAGTGAAAATAGAGTAAAGGGGCTATGTAAACTCACCTTAGCAAATGTTAACTTGTTGAAAAGATGTGATAATTGTGTTGCCCAAAAAGATTCCAAATATCACCCTATAATAAGGTAATATATAATAAGTCTAAGTCTAATTAACTTACAAGTGTATCCTAGGGTTTCGATTTGGGGATAATCAATTGTTGAAATTTAAATTAAAATGCTTAATTAATAAAGGAAAATTGGATAATTAATGAAAGATAGTCTTTTTATAAAATTTAAATTTTGAATGTGCACATTAAAGTGTTTGAAGCAATAAAATAATTTTAAAAAAAATTATTTCATTTAAAATAGATTTTTAAATCTATTTATTTATAAATAGCCAATTATTAACTTTAATGTTCAAAAATACTAAAATTAAAGAATTCTTATTTTAAAAATCATATTTCTGTTCTAAATGATTAAAAATAATTTGTATAAAATTTTGGTGCAAAAATGATGAAAATTGGATTTATTATGAATTAATTATGATTAAATCTAACAAAAATTGATTTAAAATATAAAATAAATGATTTTACTGAATTAAAAATTATTTCAGTAAAGTTTAACTTTATAAAAAGTTAGGATAATTTTTGGGGAATTTAATAAAACTGTTTTGATATATAAATGGATTTTTATAAATATAATAGTATAAAAATGATTTAATTAATATAAATATTAAATAAATGAATTTCTGAAAAATAAAAATTACAAATAAAACTTTTATTTCAGATTAAACAATTATAATTTTTTTAGAATTTATAAAATAGTTTTGATATTTTAAAAAGAATTTAAAAGATTAAAAAGATTTAATATATATATATATAATAGTTTGTAAAAGAAAAGAAAAGAACAAAAAAAAAAAACAAGGTCAGAGCCGGGACTCGAACCCGGGTGACCACTGTGGAGGACCAGTGTCACAACCACTTGGCCTAGGCCGGTGGTTGTGATGTTTTCAGATTAAAATTTTATAAATACAATACGCGAATCCAGATTTATCCCCAATTCATATCGACGAACCCTAGAATTTTCAATTGAATGATTCAGACAACCATAGCCCGATTAATGTTAGGGCTTATGTTATGTGGTTGCCGACAAGTAAAACCCACAGAAAAACAAGAACTCACAGTGATGATTTGATGTTAGAAGCCGGGTCAAGGCAAAAGTCAAACAACGAGCAAATTAATAATATTCAGAGTGAATTAGAGAGATTGGGAGGTTGAGAGAGAGTTGTGAGCGATTTGTCAAGGTTCGCAGACCATCAATTTATACTGAGGATTAGGGTTAGAGTTAATTGGAAAGTTTGACCTTTAATTGAATACGTACGCGTTTAATTGAATAAAAAGGTCAACGATTGATGTGTATATGACGTGTAATCGTGTTGTAATAGGCCGGTCCATACACGAATTTACCAAATATAGTTCAATTACGAGTTAAAACATTGGATTGATCATCAAGAAATCCCACAGTTGACTTTCCTTGTCAACTGTGGGGGTTTTAATGTGTGTATAAATGAAATATGTGTCCGGGTTATTTCCAAACAGAAGGTCCAGCCCAGATGGTTGTGTATGTGTGTATGTGTGGCCCGGCCTTTGGCGCGGGTTCGATTCCCGGCCAAGGCATTTTTATTATTTTTTGATATTTTCAAACCAACACACATATATTATGTTATATAAATAGTATTAGGGTTCCACAATCGCGACAAAATAATTAAATGCAACGTATAGAATGAAACTTGACGTTTTTTTATTAATGTCAATGCGTAACGTACAAGTATTAATTGCGTAATGTTACAGTCTCCCCTACTTTTAGGAACTTCGTCCCGAAGTTGGAGTTGGAGAGTCTGGTGGGAAAAGATGCGGATACTTCGACTTCATCTGGTCTTTACGTTCCCAAGTGAACTCTGGGCCTCGTTTAGATTCCCAACGAACCTTAACGATTGGAATACGACTGCGCTTGAGTTTCTTGACTCCAGTGTCAACAATCTCGACGGGTTTCTCGATAATGTGCATGCTTTCATCGATTTGCACATCCTCAAGAGGAACATGAAGGTTCTCATCTGCTAAGCATTTCTTGAGATTCGAAACGTGGAAGGTCGGATGAACATTGCTTAGCTCAGGTGGAAGATCAAGCTTGTAAGCCACTTTTCCAACTCTGTCAAGAATTTTGAAGGGGCCTACGTATCGAGGAGCTAGCTTTCCCTTTCTACCGAAACGAATAACTCCTTTCCAAGGGGATACCTTAAGTAGCACCAGGTCCCCAACTTGAAATTCCAAGGGTTTACGACGTTTATCAGCATAACTCTTTTGGCGACTTCTAGCCTTGAGAAGATTATCCTGAATAAGCTGGATTTTGTCTGTGGTTTCCTGGATTAGTTCGGGTCCAGTAATACGAGCTTCACCAACCTCGGTCCAACAGACAGGTGAACGACATTTCCGACCATAGAGTGCCTCAAAAGGAGCCATGTTAATGCTGGCGTGATAACTGTTGTTGTATGAAAACTCAACCAAAGGAAGATGAGAATCCCATGCGCCACCAAAATCGATGACACATGCCCTGAGCATGTCCTCAAGTGTCTGGATGGTTCGTTCAGTCTGACCATCCGTTTGAGGGTGATAAGCAGTGCTCAGGTTCAACTTGGTACCCAAAGCATCTTGTAGAGATCTCCAAAAGTGAGAGGTGAAACGACCATCGCGATCAGAAATAATGTCCAAAGGTATACCGTGACGACATATGATTTCACTTACGTACATCTTTGCCAACTTTTCCACAGAATACTTCTCACGAATAGGTAGAAAGTGAGCTGACTTGGTCAAACGATCGACGATTACCCAAATACTGTCAAAACCTTTGGGTGTGCGAGGGAGTTTGGTGATGAAATCCATAGCTATGCTCTCCCATTTCCAGACAGGAATCTCTGGTTGTTCAAGCATACCAGATGGTCGTTGATGTTCAGCCTTAACCTTGGAACAAGTGAGGCATTTTGCAACGAAAAGAGCAATGTCTTTCTTCATACCAGGCCACCAATAAGAATAACGAAGATCTTGGTACATCTTGTCAGCTCCAGGATGAATAGAATAACGAGACTTATGAGCCTCGTTCATGAGAAAAGTACGAAGATCATCACGGTCGGGAATCCACAGTCGGTTAAGGAAATAAAGGAGACCATCGGGTTTGGTTTCAAGTTGAGTTTCAGCACCACAAGACATTTCATCGTACATGTTACCTTGGGTGACTGATGTGTGTTGAGCCTGGAGAATGCGATCTTGAAGATCAGTACGAACTCTCGCACATTGGAGTTTGACACGCTCTTTACGACTAAGTGCGTCAGCCACAACATTCGCCTTGCCAGGATGGTAGCGAATTTCGCAATCATAGTCGTTAAGTAATTCAACCCAACGTCGTTGCCTCATGTTAAGATTCTTTTGATCGAAGACATGTTGGAGACTTTTGTGGTCCGTGAACACCACGCATTTGGTCCCATACAGATAATGTCTCCAAATCTTGAGTGCAAAGACAACAGCGCCCAATTCAAGGTCATGGGTGGTATAATTTTTCTCGTGAGTCTTGAGTTGTCGAGACGCATAAGCAATAACCTTTCCTCGTTGCATGAGAACACAACCAAGACCTTGGTTTGATGCATCACAGTAGACCACGAAATCATCATTACCATCAGGTAGAGATAAGACAGGAGCTTCACAAAGTTTCAGCTTAAGAGTTTCAAATGCTTCCTCTTGCTTAGGTCCCCACTCATAGGGTTTACCCTTGTGAGTTAAGGCAGTGAGAGGAACAGCGATCTTGGAGAAATTGGCGATGAATCGACGATAATAACCAGCCAACCCAAGAAAAGAACGGACTTCCGTTGGAGTGGTAGGAACACTCCAATTCTTCACAGCTTCGATTTTTGCAGGATCAACATGAATTCCGTTCATATCAATGACATGTCCCAAAAATTGAACTTCCTTAAGCCAAAATTCACATTTTGAGAACTTGGCGTACAGTTGTTCTTTCTTTAGGAGACTCAAGATAGAGTGAAGATGTTGCTCGTGATCGGATTTTGATTTAGAGTAAATCAAAATATCATCGATGAAAACGATCACGAATTTGTCGAGATAGGGTCTACAAACCCGATTCATCAAATCCATAAATACTGCGGGAGCATTGGTCAACCCGAAAGGCATAACCATGAATTCATAGTGACCGTAGCGAGTGCGAAAAGCTGTCTTGGGAATATCTTCATCGTGGACTCTAAGCTGATGATAACCAGAACGGAGATCAATCTTCGAGAAGTGGGTTGCTCCTTGAAGTTAATCGAAGAGATCGTCAATCCTAGGAAGTGGATAACGATTCTTGATGGTGAGTTTGTTGAGTTCACGGTAGTCAATACACATCCGAAGAGAACCATCCTTCTTTTTAACGAATAAGACAGGGGCTCCCCATGGAGAAGAACTAGGGCGAATGAACCCTTTATCAGAAAGTTCCTGTAATTGACTAGCAAGTTCTTGCATCTCAGAGGGTGCAAGACGATAAGGAGCTTTAGCAATAGGATTAGCACCAGGAACAAGATCAATACGAAACTCCACTTGTCGTGCAGGAGGCAAACCAGGTAAATCCTCTGGAAAGACTTCAGGATAGTCTCGAATAATAGGAATGTCTTGGATACTTTTGCCTTTGTCCTTCTTCTCTATCACGTTAGCTAAGAAGGCTGTATACCCCTTTCGTAAGTACTTTTGGGCAGTAGTACAAGACATAAGCTTAAGCTCACCACAGGGTTTCTCACCATAGATCTTCAAAATCTCACCAGATTCGAGAGGAATGCGTATGACTTTCTCGAAGCACAGAATTTCGGCACGATAAGTTGACAACCAGTCCATGCCTACTATAACATCAAAACTACCAAGATGCATGGGAATGAGATCGATAGGGAAGGTATGATCATCGAGATTCAACAAGCAGTTACGAATAATAGAACCGATCGAAATAGACTTCCCGTTAGCTACCTCTACCACGAAAGGGTCTTCTAGATTAGTGTGGGGTAAGTTAAGTAAAGGTTCAAACTTCAGTGACACGAATGACTTATCAGCTCCTGAATCAAATAATATGGATGCATAGTGGTTATTAATGAGAAACGTACCATTCACCACTTCGTTGTTGTCACGAGCCTGGTTAGCGTTGAGATTGTAGGCGCGACCTCGAGCACCTTGGTTCTGGTTGCGGTTTTGGTTTTGGTTTTGGTTTTGGTTCTGATTTTGGTTTTGGTTACGGTTACGGTTAGGGCAGTTGTTGATGTAGTGATTAGGGTTACCACACTCGTAGCATTGACCACGAGTAGGCCTGTTGTTTTGTTGGTTGGGAGCTGGGTTGTTGTTGTCTTGGGCAGCAGGAGATCGACAGACGTTCACCAGGTGACCATATCTTTGACACTTAGTACAAAATCGACATGGCACCTGTGTGGGATGGTGGTACTTGCAAGTGTTGCACAAAGGGTGAGGTCCGGTGTATGGTTTCTTGGCTGGGTTTTGGGCAGCAGGTGGAGTAGCAGCAACCATATAGTTTCTAGCCTTACGCTTTTTGTTGCTTGAGGTCTCAGGCTTGACTTCAATTGCAGGCTGTGGAGTATCTTTGGCAGTAGTCTTTTTAGTGCCCTTGCGAACGAGAGTACTGTTCTTCACATGATTATCAGTAAGAGTGGCCGCTAGACGTTTGGCCTCTTCCAGAGTTGCAGGATTTCGACCCCAAACAGTGTCCTGGATTTGCATGGGCAGACCACCGATGTATTTCTCGATGGCTACCGACAGAGGAGTAACCTTGTGTGGCAACAGTAAGCTAAGCTCATGAAAGCGGGTGTTGTAGGCAAGATTTTCCCCACTATCTTGAGCTAAGGTGTGGAACTCATCCTCAAGCTTTTTAACTTCATTGCGAGGACAGAACTCCTCTTTCATGATCTCTTTGACTTGGTCCCATGTCATAGCAAGAGCAACCTCGGCCCCACGAGTACGCTTTTCTTCATTCCACCATGTGAGTGCTCGTTTATGGAGAACACTCATGGCGTAACGAACCTTGAAATTGTTGGGGCACTCACTGTTGATGAAGGTATTTTCAATACCCTCAAACCATTGGAGGAGTCCAGTAGCTCCTTCTTCACCGCTGAACTTTGGAGGGTTACAAGAGTTGAAATGTTTAAGGGTGCAAGCTTGGGGTCCATTACCATTGCCATTGCCATTCCCGTTCCCGTTGTGACCATTCCCGTTGCCGTTCAATTGGATGACCTGAGCAAGTAAATTGGGAACCAGAGTTGCGATTTGCTGCGCCATTTGTTGAGAAATGATCGCAGCCAGTTGAGCATCGACCCCATTATTGTTGTGGTTAGGAGCTTGGTCATGGTTGTGGTTATGGTTATCACCACCTTCTTCGTGGTTCTCACCATTGTTGTTGCGAGTGCTGCGACGAGGAGGCATGATCTGTAATAGACACAATGAAATGAATGAGAGTTTATATAAGGAATGTAATCATTTATTCATTAATTAAAACGAATAAACGAAAACGTTGACTTATCAAAGATTCTAAATTCTAATAACATATGAAGACATGCTTTAGCCTATAAGTGAACACTCATCCCGAGAATTCCCAGGTAGGCATCCGGGTCCCTCGTCTGATTGGGATATATGCGCAATGCCAGCCTAGACAGAAGACTCAGAATACAGGCGTTCACCCTTCCAGATTGCACGTGTTCGTTATTAGAATCTAGAACTTCGACGAGATCTCAAGGGGGTTCAGGTTAAACCTGAGGATTTTGTCCTATAAATCTAATGGTGGATCAGGATTGCAGCAGACAATTAAGAGTAGTCACATGTAGGTTTAGGGTTATAAGGCATAGGATAAGGATAGGATTAGGGAAGCAATTAGGGTTACAAGTAGGAGAAGCAAGTACTGTTTTAGTCCCTAAGGTTATAGTCTAGATTATTTCTAATAACCTAATTCCCTATAACCAAGGCTCTGATACCAATCTGTAACACCCCAACCGATGGCGGAAACATCGGGGTGCCACGTATTGATGATTGTTTTCAGTAGCACATGGTATAACATAAATTTTAAATAATTTATTCAAACATAATATCCAAAATGTGAAGTAATGTCTAAGAATTCAAATACATAAAATCAAATAACAACTTCAATGACTTCAAATAAACTTCAAGAAAATCCTCATGCTAACTCAAGCCTCAGCTTCATTGTTACCTGAAACATGTTAATTTTGAAAGTATTTTGGGTCAACATAAGTTGGTGAGAATTACATAGGTTTTTGATGATAAAATGAATAAAATGTTGTGCAATTCATGTGTCATGTTAATCTAGCCCATATGTGAGAACATATTAGAAATAAATCGAGTGCATAATCAACCCTGTTGACTGTTATAAAATGATACATACCATACACTTATGGTCCCAATGAATATGTTATGCGATAACAAACACCCACGTAACCTTTGTAGGAGGCACGTATCCGGGTGGGATTGTCAGTCCAATAGATCTATCAATGTATACCGTCGGCTGATCAATGTTAATGATTATGTTAGAATGGTGCTTACTCTAATCATGCTCAAGACATAATGCAACATAGAAAACACATAGACACATTGATGATTGAATTGCAATGATAATGTTATAACATGTTTCACCCCAAAAATAGTGAAAATAGAGTAAAGGGGCTATGTAAACTCACCTTAGCAAATGTTAACTTGTTGAAAAGATGTGATAATTGTGTTGCCCAAAAAGATTCCAAATATCACCCTATAATAAGGTAATATATAATAAGTCTAAGTCTAATTAACTTACAAGTGTATCCTAGGGTTTCGATTTGGGGATAATCAATTGTTGAAATTTAAATTAAAATGCTTAATTAATAAAGGAAAATTGGATAATTAATGAAAGATAGTCTTTTTATAAAATTTAAATTTTGAATGTGCACATTAAAGTGTTTGAAGCAATAAAATAATTTTAAAAAAAATTATTTCATTTAAAATAGATTTTTAAATCTATTTATTTATAAATAGCCAATTATTAACTTTAATGTTCAAAAATACTAAAATTAAAGAATTCTTATTTTAAAAATCATATTTCTGTTCTAAATGATTAAAAATAATTTGTATAAAATTTTGGTGCAAAAATGATGAAAATTGGATTTATTATGAATTAATTATGATTAAATCTAACAAAAATTGATTTAAAATATAAAATAAATGATTTTACTGAATTAAAAATTATTTCAGTAAAGTTTAACTTTATAAAAAGTTAGGATAATTTTTGGGGAATTTAATAAAACTGTTTTGATATATAAATGGATTTTTATAAATATAATAGTATAAAAATGATTTAATTAATATAAATATTAAATAAATGAATTTCTGAAAAATAAAAATTACAAATAAAACTTTTATTTCAGATTAAACAATTATAATTTTTTTAGAATTTATAAAATAGTTTTGATATTTTAAAAAGAATTTAAAAGATTAAAAAGATTTAATATATATATATATATAATAGTTTGTAAAAGAAAAGAAAAGAACAAAAAAAAAAAAAACAAGGTCAGAGCCGGGACTCGAACCCGGGTGACCACTGTGGAGGACCAGTGTCACAACCACTTGGCCTAGGCCGGTGGTTGTGATGTTTTCAGATTAAAATTTTATAAATACAATACGCGAATCCAGATTTATCCCCAATTCATATCGACGAACCCTAGAATTTTCAATTGAATGATTCAGACAACCATAGCCCGATTAATGTTAGGGCTTATGTTATGTGGTTGCCGACAAGTAAAACCCACAGAAAAACAAGAACTCACAGTGATGATTTGATGTTAGAAGCCGGGTCAAGGCAAAAGTCAAACAACGAGCAAATTAATAATATTCAGAGTGAATTAGAGAGATTGGGAGGTTGAGAGAGAGTTGTGAGCGATTTGTCAAGGTTCGCAGACCATCAATTTATACTGAGGATTAGGGTTAGAGTTAATTGGAAAGTTTGACCTTTAATTGAATACGTACGCGTTTAATTGAATAAAAAGGTCAACGATTGATGTGTATATGACGTGTAATCGTGTTGTAATAGGCCGGTCCATACACGAATTTACCAAATATAGTTCAATTACGAGTTAAAACATTGGATTGATCATCAAGAAATCCCACAGTTGACTTTCCTTGTCAACTGTGGGGGTTTTAATGTGTGTATAAATGAAATATGTGTCCGGGTTATTTCCAAACAGAAGGTCCAGCCCAGATGGTTGTGTATGTGTGTATGTGTGGCCCGGCCTTTGGCGCGGGTTCGATTCCCGGCCAAGGCATTTTTATTATTTTTTGATATTTTCAAACCAACACACATATATTATGTTATATAAATAGTATTAGGGTTCCACAATCGCGACAAAATAATTAAATGCAACGTATAGAATGAAACTTGACGTTTTTTTATTAATGTCAATGCGTAACGTACAAGTATTAATTGCGTAATGTTACACAAGCGGTGGTTTACGACGAACTCACCCGCTTACCTGCGGACGGGATGATCGGAAGGGCTAACCTTTATCGTACTAGTGGACGTTGTCGTGTTGCTAATGTTGTGAAGGCGAAGCTAGTCTAGGTCCTTTTATGTGTGAAATCCTTGTTTTGGATCAGGAAGCTCGGAACTAGCGGGCACCAAAATTACCTGGCAACACCGATTATCATTGCGGGTGCACACGTAATAATAACTTGTGGTGCACGGTAACCTTGGTGGGCGCTAGGGCTGGGGTTGGTGATCACTCCTTGCCTTGTCTATTCTTGTACTGTAGGGTCAGTCTTAGCCTTTGATTGGCCAACGGGCTAAAAGGGAGGTCTTGTTGATATCCCTTGATTTTGATCCTCGCAAACTGAATGAACTTTCTTCAGCATTACCTCTAAGGTACGAACACGGAAGAGCTCGAACGTCTACTTCATATGAGTAATCTGACGTAAACCCTCGCATCGGATAGGGACAGGAGATGAAAGCTTCCTTGTATAGGAGTTGAATGCCTCCACTCAAAGTTCCTCAAAGGAGCGGACATACGAGGATGCACTGCCTACCGAAGAGATGAATGCTTGGTACGATGCGTGGAATGCTAAACTTGGAACCGAGTGAAGACTTAGGGTGCGTCCCTGCAAAACCAGTGCGTTTTGAGCACGAGACCCTGTGTGGATCAGTATTGAGATTAGTTGCCCGTGTGCTGCTATATTATTACTGTGAGTAAGTCATTCTTGATCTAACACATGCCCAAGTTGTCTTCGAGGGTCAGGCGTTCCTTCCCCTATTGGAGGGCAGAATCGTCCTTGCTGAGTTAATAGGCTTGATCATCTTATCTAGAAGGCATGATAGCCCCCGTCTAAATTCAACAATGTCGAATCGGCAAGATCCTAATATATTTATTTAATGGGAAAATAAATATATGGTAAAGTGAGCCGAGTCGGGTGTTGAACATGAATTATCGATCGGCAAGATCCTAGTATATTTATTTAATGGGAAAATAAATATATGGTAAAGTGAGCCGAGTCGGGTGTTGAAAATGAATTATCGATCGGCAAGATCCTAGTATATTTATTTAATGGGAAAATAAATATATGGTAAAGTGAGCCGAGTCGGGTGTTGAAAATGAAATATCGATCGGCAAGATCCTAGTATATTTATTTAATGGGAAAATAAATATATGGTAAGGTGAGCCGGGTCGGGTGCCGAAAACGAAATATCGACCGACAAGACCCTAGTATAATTATTTAATGGGAAAATAATTATACGGTAAAGTGAGTCGAGTCGATGGTCGTAAAATACAATGTCGAATCGACAAGACCCTAGTATAATTATTTAATGGGAAAATAATTATACGGTAAAGTGAGTCGAGTCGATGATTGTAAAATGTAGTGTCGAGTCGACAAGATCCTAGTATAATTATTTAATGGGAAAATAATTATACGGTAAAGTGAGTCGAGTCGATGGTGGTAAAACGAAATGTCAAATCGACAAGATCCTAGTATAATTATTTAATGGGAAAATAATTATACGGTAAGGTGAGTCGAGTTGATGGTTGAAAAATGTAATACCGAATCGACAAGATCATAGTATATTTATTTAATGGGAAAATAAATATATGGAAAGGAGAGTCGAGTCGATTACGGGAAAAATGAAATCTCGACTGACAAGATCCTAGTATGACTACTTAATGGGAAAGTAGTTATATGGTAAAGTGAGTCGAGTCGGAGATAATTTTACCCAAGTCAGTTAATATATATGGAGACATACATATATATTGAATATAGGATCACGACGTGCGTTTTGCGTCTGAATCCGTCATAATACTCGGGGAGTGAAACCACATTTCGGGAGTCGAAATCGTAAAGCGTGTGACTCGTAATTGTCAAGTGTCACGGAACGCTCTGGCTGACATCGAAATTCCCCTCGAAAATCAAATAACGGACTACTGGAAGTGGTCACGTTATTCTGTCAACTAAACTTACCCATGGGACAGCAATTCCAATGCTCATGTTGCAATATTGAACGTCTACTACCCTCGTCAGGACGACGAGACTGGTTGTCTATTTGGGGTGGCAATTGATGCGAAGTGTATTCCATCGATCCCCATAGATATTGAGACGTTGCGTCCCTGTGTCACGGTGTTTTATAAACCAAGGTTGCGAGATCCATTCGTCATGGACAATGTGACTTGTCTAATCTCTTGTCATACTTCGAAACTCTCACTGCGTGGCCTATCAGGAAGAAAGTTCGCTGGCCTCGCTTAGGTGTCGGAAAGGCATTTCAGTTGATGACTATCGGTGCTAGGGCCAAAATAACATGCAAGAGGACCCTAATGAGAAGGATGGCTCGGTTGAATTGCCAGAGTCTGGATCGTTTTATTTTATCGTGGTGTCCCGATAAATCATGATCCTTCTACCTCTACTATTCTTGTTGTGACCAATGTTTTGATACTGGAAAAGATGTTGGTTGGTTTCTAGGTCCTATGGATACTATTTACCACACATCTAATAGCTACGACGGGTCTAAGGTTTCTGCTGAGCCTGCTGTTGTTGCTGCCATCGTTGTTCTATGGCCCAAGCGAATTATGTCGTCGTTGCTGAGAGTGTAGCTCATACTGAGCGTGTTGAGGATGTTTCTATGGCTGTTGTCAAGTTTGATGTTGCTGTTGTTTCGAAGGCTCCTGCCAAGATCATTGCCATTGACATAGATATCTCTAAGACCCTTGCCAAGCCGCTATGATCATGGTTGTGTCACGATGGAGTTCGTTGCCATTAATTCCATTTTCTTTGAGGTTTTCGTTGAACCGCTCGTTATCATTCCCTGGCTCCTGCCAAGACTAATGTTGGCGATGGCTCTCAGGTATGGTTGAGCCCGTCAATGCTACAGTTGCTATTATTCGAGTGACTTATATCGAGTATACAGTCATTCTCCCTAGGAACGATATCGGCCTAATAAGTCTACTAAATTAGGTGGAACCCATTGTTCCCATTTCCGTTGTGGTGGCGGATGCCTTTGGTGATCCAATCGTTCCTACTAATGAGCCTATGGAGTATAGGTTTGTGGCTGAGGATACGAATAAGGATTCTATCACCATAAGTGAGCTGAAACGCACCGGGGTGCGTGCTCACCGTAATGGAGCTCCTTGTAGTTATGTATAGTGGACTCGCTAGGTTGCGTGTCGTCCTGCTGTCGTGAATTCATGTTGTGGTGTTACCCCTAACGATTGTGCATTCTTGTAGTTGCACAGTTTTGCCGACTGCATATCCATGCGGTTGCGTTTCGCTGTCGACGGTGCGTTCCTGTTGTTGTGCTGCTCCTGCAGTGGTGTTGCCTTGTTGTCATGCTTCTTTGTCGTCGTGTTGTTCCTGTGCGGTGTTCCCTTGTTGATGTGTTCGTGGATGTGTTGTTGTCATGTCATGTTATTTCTACTACCGTATTGCACCGTGAACGTATTGCTACAATTGTTGGATTGACTTGATGATGTGATAACTTGTCGCTTGATTCGCTCTTGGTTCCCTTGGAATAAAGACATTACCCCAAACCCACGTAACCGTTGTTATATTGTTGAATGGTTGTGTAGTGTCGCCATTGATTATGTAGGATTTCGGGTGTCCAACGGACTTTCGGGAAGTCATAATAAGACACTCTAATCCTAAGTATTAGCACATGTATCTCTCTAAAGCTCGAATCTCGTAAGTTGAGTAATTGACCGAATCACGTGTCGACCTCTTTATATGCTCGCGCGTTTCGTGAGCATTACCTCTTCAAGATCTAAGGCATCAGTGACGCCATGTCCAGCCTTGACCTTTACGCGCATTTTGGTCGACTAACCACTCTCGAATCATGTCGGAAGGAAATCCCATGATCCACACACGACGGGGTGAGGCTCGTCTTCGTGATAAGGGATTTCGAATACATCTCGAACGTGAAGGAATCGAGTAAATGTGAGCGATATTATGACCCATACCTTTGGGCTAGTAAGAGTTGAAAGACTCAATTTATTATTGCTCATCCCAGTGGATTGTTTAACATCACACCTGCCAACGTGTCATGCCAATGACTACAGGAATAACAGTGTGGACCCACCCACAGCGTGTGCATTGGTGGAGTCCCCGGTACATGATTCGGAGGTCTTATGAAACCCTGAATCTAGAAGGGCATGTAGCATTGTCTACTCTGTGAGGGTGCTACCCTACCGTGATGAAATCTTCGATCAACTCAGCCCTGCGAATGGTGTTATCCTGCTTAGGGTAGGTTTATCTTGTCTTGGTGTCGTTGCATAGATTCTTGGGATTGTGGAACCCTTTCGACCTTGGGTCAATGCAGGTGTCCCCAGGTATTTTTCAGTAGCATTGCTCGCGCTGGAGCAAAATCCCTTGTCCTTGGCAAACGCTGTTGGAGACACCATAGTAATGGGAGCTGCCTAGTTAGTGCGTTTAGTCCATGACTAATCAAGATGAGCACGAAAGCTTACACATTGCACCCATTTGTGTGACTACCTGAGTCGTTGAATGGGAGGCCTTATGGGAAGGCTCAAGACTACTCCTTGTAGGGCGATTTCGGTCGTTGTTTGTTTTAAGTGACGACTTTGGCGTATGAAGTCGCCAGGCCCCACACATGGAATGTGTGCCAAATGCATTCATCTATGACTCAATTTCACCTCTTACCTCGAAAGATCCCGAAAGATGGAATATTCGGCGAGTGAGGATTCCGATTCAGGACTCCTTTCACTCAGATCTCTGCATAGGATCTGATAGTCATTTGAGGGCGTGTGGCCTGTACTATTCATAATTGACTTACTAGGTTGCTAATGCCGATAGGACACCAGTGCTCGTGAGGCACATATAGCAGGACAAGCACTGGGTACCCTTGTTTTGGGTAGTTACCAATGCTCTGCTTACCGTCTCGAGGGAAGCCAACGTGTTAAGATGTTGTCGAGACCCTATCCTCTGTTTGTTACGGCAACCATATTATGATGACTCATATACATCATTCCCATGTGGACCAATGTGATGAGGTGATGTGAACCTCTAGACATTTGTGTTTAAGTCGGCTTAAATTCTCGCGTATTGTGGAATCGTGCGGCCGCATGTCGAATATACAATGTCTACTGTCTGGGGAACTGAGGGGTGAAAGTGACGCAAAAACTTTCGACCTCCATCGGTCCATATTAGGCGTCCTGGTACCACTAACCAAAATCGCTCATATGAAAAGGTTGTAAGTCGGTGCATAGTGGATTTCAGTCCATGTGAGGACACAAGAATACCATCCGCTACTATAAACAACCTTGAGCGTCCTCAAGAATGTTGACTGCTTTGTGATCTGGTAAGACCACCCGACTAGTGAAATACAACGAGCAAACCTAATGGTCTTGTCGCCTGAGATGTCCGGTGGCTGTGATGAGACACAGGTATTGATCGATTGCTGTTTGGAACCTTCTCATCCCCTACTCGTTGCAGTCATAATATGAGGCATACGGGTAGCCATCTATACTCTTGGAGAGTCGTGGCTAGACACTAGATGCCAACGTTCACAATATCGGATTTTAGTAGTTATCCTGCCCCAGGGTGTGCCAAACCTTGAACGCAAGTCTGGGATACTCAATTCGAGATGAGTATGGATTACCATTCTCGAACGAGTGAATTATTGTCCTAGATGGAGGGGTCCTGTGTGATACGATTAGTGTCGGTGGCAAATCAAATTCGTGTACTTCATCGCCAGAATTCCCTATGTGATAGGAATTAACACCCTAGTGTTCGGGGTGTACTGCTCGAAGTCCTCTGGGGTGCATACGTGTACGTCTCTAGTACGTTGAATGTCAGATAGAGATATACACATGATCTGGCGTGAGTTCAAGAGGTGACCAACGAATCTGTTAGATTCAAATCTGCTTGAATAAGTGGCCAAACCGATCGGGAAGTTGTGTTAACAAGGCGTTGGCCTTAGGAACTTCGAATTGGTATAGGACTTTGTTGAGTGTTATACTCTGAAAGGGTGTTGTTAAGCACGAAAACGGTAATGGAGTGACTTCGCTTAGTACTCCAGTGACTCGGATATGTCAGTTAAAATTGGCCTTGCAACGAACAAGCTCGAACTATCGCAAGAGCTTAGTGGGACTCTTGACGAATCCCGCAGGTCTGGCTTGAGGAAGCATTGTCAATTCCTCAACCGACAGGATTCAGGTTGACGCAAAGCTCTACTATTTCGGGAAACCGATATTTGTGCCGGATTGCGATACCCAAGAGCTCGGCCGTAGCCGACTCATGACATTGTGTTCGATAGGACGCTAAGCGTGAACTGGAGTTCACGAAGAAAAGGGGTAATCGTGTGAGTTGCAAACATCCCGCCCTGTTCAAGGATACTAATGTATCGGATGACTTGAACTGAATTCCGGGACGGAATTCTCTTAACGGGGGGAGAATGTGACAACCGGCAAATTTCGTACAACGATTAACGTGATTCTAATCATGTTTTAGAAATAATTAACATAGTTTAAGGTTAATTATGGTTAGTTGAGCTAATATGAGTCCTACGATGTCCTTTTGAAAGTTCGTTGAAGTCTTGATGCCTTTAAAGAAAGACTTCGCGTGTTTAACGTAACGAACTGACATCAGCAAAAATTTGTCCAACTGGAATAACATAAGCTTATTCTATGAAAATACGACACGTATTTACTATCGATGCGAGCGGATGTGAAATCGGCGTGGTAAACGGCCAAAAACGCAGCGTTTTGGAGAACGCGGAGAGGAACTGACATGGGATTCGAACGTCGAAACGCGTGGCTTTAACCGTTACCGAACTTCCGGAATAATTATTTATTATAAATAATGTTATCGGTTGAATTTCGAAAGTTATCGGATCATTTAAATGAAGGATAACACAACCGAACCGATTAACGCGATTTTAACGCGTGTGCCGTCTTCACGCGTCGGGTGACGAAAATAATTATGGAATTGCTCGGTCTGGTGTTATTTATGACTACGAACAAAAACCGAGTCCAGAAGCGATAACGGGCTAAAACGGAGCTGTTGGTACGCGACATTGGGCTTGAAGCCCAATCCAAAAGCCCACCTATATAAGCTTATAACACTCCAATTCTTCTCATTTCTCACATCACTTCCTCTCTCTAAAAACCAAACTCTCTCAACTCTCTCTCTCTCTAGAAATTCCGGCGGCCGGCCGGCAGCCTTCCGGCGGCGTTCCGGCAGCCGTCCGGCAGCGTTCCGGCAGCCGTCCGGCGGCGTCCGGCGAGTTTCCGGCGACCTTCCGGCGACTTTTTCCGGCGCGTGACACCTCCACCCCCACTAATTTCGACGCCCCGAACGCGATGGCGAAGGCCGTTTTCCCTAAAACGAAGCGGTTTGAACGTTGGTACCATTCCGGCGACTTTTCCGGTAAGCTCGTTTTCGAGTTTTCTTTGTAGAAACGTTTAGATCGGGTCTTTGGGGGACTCCTCACAAGTTTTCACGAAATTTCGTTCTCCGGCCATATTCCGGCGAGCTATTTCCGGTTGGTTGCGAGTTCCGGAGGGGCCGGAGTGGGTTTTGGTTGGGTTCCGGTGGCGCGCAGGTGGTCAGAACGGGAGTCTTGGTGGCGTGGGATGGTGGCGGCGACCGGCGGTCGCAATTCCGGCCACGGCGGTGGCGTCCGGCGGCCGCGGGTCCGGTCCGTTTTGGGTTCGGGACTCGGGGCTCGGGTCAAGAGTGTGTTTTCGGGTCAGATCTGGTGCGGGTTCGCGTTAATGGTCCGGGTTTTGTTCGGGTCTCGTCAGATCTAGTCAACCCCCGGTCAAACGGGGCAGATCTGGGAAATTCGCTTACGGATCAGATTTCGAGCTCGGTCAAACACGAGTCAACTCCGGTCAAACTTTGACTCGGTCAACGCGTCGTTCGAGACGTGTCAAGTCACGCACGCGCTTATCGGTATAATTTAATCGTGTTTATTTTCGTTACATTTATAAAGCATATTATAAATATAAAACGACTAACTCGCGAACGAACCAATAAAAGTATTAACGAAAAGTATTATGAGATAGTATTGGTATATTAGTCGTGACTTGCGTTGTTGTTGGACTAAATTGATGGACTATACGTATATATATATATATTTATATAAATAGTATGATTTATATAATAGTCACAACGTATAAGTCTCGTGGATTAGAAATGCGGATAAATATAATGTCGTCTTTGGTTAGGTGTTGATTTTGGGAAATTGTAGACAACTTGTGTTGTCTGGTTTATACAAAAACAGAGGAAACTCTGCCGAAATTTTTATAAAATCCGTAGCGCGACAAGTGTGACATTATTGTGCGTTCTTATAAATAACCTTCCAAGCGCTTGACAAATGTAGTCATGTACAATCACGACGTTTTGACAAATATTATTTGTAACAATAATAGTCCATTCCGAGAAATATTTCAAACAAATATATAGTCTTTTGCTACCAAGCGTCAAGGATTGACGAGTTTTTAAAGGTTACTTGGTAACTAAAATATGTTTGTTGTTCGGATTAAAAGATGTATAAACGTTCGGTTTTAATTGGAAAACCTGTTCATAAAAAGCAAAGTCTTGAGATTTGTAAGATACTCGGATTCGGGAAAAGAAATAACAAATGTTATTAAAAAGGATTTTAATAACTATATTATATTTCATCAAGGTATATTTTCCGAAAATAACTATACAAGACGATTACATTATCTGGTTTACGAGACAAGCTATGGCTCGGGATGAGTTATACGTTTCGCGATATTAGTCCAACATAGTTTACACACGAATAGTAACAAGTGCGCGACTTGGGTACTATTTCGCATGTGAACGCATGAACTACGATAAGTCACGATCGGTTCGTCGAGTTAAAACACTTAAGGACTCGGGTTAGTACACACGAGTCAAGATAGTTGAGTAAACTCTCTTTTAACCGGAAAAACAAGCTAGATTTATATATGATAGACTTTAAGGTGTCCTTGATTGGTAATTAGGGCACGAGGAAGTCGATCAAAGCTTTGGGTTTTATTTGCTAGCTAAGCATGGAATTTAAGGTGAGTTTCACGGCCCCATTTTACTGTTTTTAACTGGGGGAAAGATATGTTTGTCAAAAATTATCACATATTGAAATGTTTTCAAAGGTTAAAATGTGGTAAGTGGCATGATGAGTACTTGAGTTTTTGGTCGCCACTCGGGGTTGGGTCCTCGCTACTGTAACCATTAATTCAGGTAAAATGAAACCAAAGGAATATTTGGATAGTACTATTGGTGCCTGACGAGGCCCACCTCTGGTTGATAGCGTCAACCCGGTAAAGACAAGAGGTGCACGTATTCTGAACTTAAGTCGTTGGTTTCCGAGAAACGACTTGGAGCGGGGCATATTTATTAGTCTTGGTTTGGTTATGGGACTCAGGGGATTGCTTATCATCATCATTTGTAGGAGCTAGCTACTCCATACAAAGGCCACAAAATGTGCTGGATTTGCACAGGATGTAAAAATGTGCTGGTTTTGCACAGGATGTAAAAATGTGCTGGATTTGCACAGGATGTAAAAATGTGCTGGATTTGCACAGGATCTAAAAATGTCGTATTTACGAAACTAAAACCTGTGAACTCACCAATATTTTATATATTGACGTCTTTTTAAACATATCTTTCAGGTAACTAAGTGCTGAACAGGTATGCGGCTAGTACGGTGGAATTTGGGATGTCAGACACTGGTTGGGGGTTTCATCTATTGTTACCATCGGGTTGGGACATAAACGGAAACACCCCACTCTAAAACTTAATGTTTGTGGTTTTAAGTAATGTTTGAAACCAGGTATCCCTTCCCGACATCTTAATATAATGATCTTTTCTAATTAAATATGGTTTGTGTTAATCTTGACTTTGATATGCTTTCGAGCGTCGCGCCACGTGTTTCCGCCATTGGCGTGGTGTGACAGATTGAGCTCAACCATAATAACTAGTTGGCAATCTGCAAATCGCATATCTAGTCGTGTAGTCGCCACCGGTCTCACCGCCCAAGCTCACACAACCAGCACCATCGTACAGCCCTCATTCTTAACTTCTATGGCATCGCCGGATGAAGCTTCCAGGAAGCCGATTCACTGAACACTCACGGTGCAAACCTGCATAACCACCTAGAAACATCAAAATCGGCTATAGGTGTTAGTGCCTGTGTCAGCTGAAGCAATGCCCTTTGCACCTTAGGGTGCTTCGTGCCTAGGAAGCTTGGTTCTTGGTTTAAAAACCAAGCTTCAAGGCGCGCATTTTTAAACCAAGCTTGCAGGGATAGTTTAAGTGATTCAACAACAGAGAAAGAATGTACATATATATATATATATATATATATATATACTATTTTTAATTCCAATTATGTGTTGAGTGGGCTATTTGAAAATTAAAAATATTTTTTAAATACTTGTGCTAATCATATAATTTTGCAAGAAGGCATTTTACAGAAAAAATATATCGTGACTAAATCAACACACCTTTACAATATTTGGAAAAAAAAGGTTAAGAACAACAGAGCCCAGCATATTTTTACCCCTTTCCAAACCTATCGATGTGGCCATCTTAACCACCTGTTCTGCAAGTAATATGAAAATGATAAAATTTGTTTGAAGGAAACTAAAAGAAATGTTATATGCCGTAAGTAATCATGGGAAGTTGGGAACAAGACAAACCTTACAAATCATCTTAGTAACTCGTTCAATCTGTGAATACAATAAAGAAATATGTGAGTGTTAATAGCAATCATATCAAAATAATCTCACATTACTACTGCAAAACTCGTGAACAAAAACCGAACTAAACATACATAAAAAATAGACAAAATAAACAAAACCTGAACTAAGACGATAAGAGAACAAAGATTACTTACATAAACACGAAGAATGCGCTAGTAGGTCTCATCAGCTTGTTCGGATCCTTGGATATTTTGGCAGGTTTCTTCACGACCAAGACAAAACACAAAATATGTTTACTAACATGACCAAAACATGCAATGAGTGATGAAAACTCAAGATCTTACCTTAGGGTTTGTTGAGTGGTCGGAACCTAACTCAACCATCCAGCCAGCCACCATGTATAGCCTATGATGAGAGCAAAATTGAACCGAAAGGTGTCAAATGTGATCTTACTGAACTGAGAAGTGTGAGATGTGTTATAGATCTGAGGCGATAAAAGCTATATCTTTTGGAAACTGCTATACGGCCAAGGTGAGAGGAAGGAAAAGTTAAATATAAGCTTAGGGTTCATGGATCTTCTTGAATCAGCAGAGAGAAAAAGAAGGCAGATGGAGGCGGCTGGAATGAGAAATGAATCCCTAATCAGATTGTACCGTGTTTTTTTAGTATTAGAGATGCGTACATTATGCATAAGATATTGTACCTTTTAGAATTGTGCATCGAATCCTTGTAATACATGCATTCAAATCTTGTACGTATCTTAAAAAGTGGCAAATGACCATTTATATGCTTATTAATATAGTATAGATGTTTATGTATTTATTTGGGTTAAATAAATAAAAATAAAATAATATTAAGACAAATTATAAAAATAAAAATTCTTATTAAACTATCGAATATAAACAAACATAAACGAACACATTATAAAACGTTCACGAACATAAACGAACGAACGTGGCCTCTGTTCATGTTCGTTCGTTTAAATCTGTTAAACGAACGAACACAAAAGGACTTTCCACCAAACGGTTCGCTTCGTTTGGGGCCCTAACACCAACCCTAATTATCGGCTACCAATACAAAACAAAGGCTATACAATTTTTGGTTTCTCAAAGCAAAACCCCTTCCTTCACCTGCACAAAAAATAAAAATAAAAACAATGAATTTTAGGTTTTCTCATAGACTGACACCGTTTGCACGTAGAACAATCTTCAATCATAACCGTATCCGTTCAAGTCCCTTCTTCATCAAGAACCTACATGCTGCTACTAAACAAGCTCGACCTTCCTTCAATGGCAATGGAAGTAGCAGCAGCAGCAGCAACGGCTCTAAAGGTAACCAGATAGTGTAATGTGTGTGTGATGGATTGAAACCATGACAAATTTTGTACGAAATTAGACTATTGTTGCCCTAGTTAACCTTTTGCTCCTCAATTGGTTTGATGATTGTTGTAGGTAATCCTTTTCTGGTCCCTGGTGCAACTGCGGCAACTATATTTATGCTTGGAGCTCTTCATGCTAGACGTATGTATGGTGATAAGAAGGTATGTACCTCTCTTTTAGTTAGTAATGCTGTAAATTGAAATTAGGTAGGAATTATTTTACTAGTCTAGGTATATGGTCACTTAAATGTATGCATGTGTGTTTAGATTGAGGAGGCAAGGGAAAGCGGCGTTGAACTCGAGCTCCAACCAGATGTCAAAGTATTGTTTCTGTCTCCGTTATCTGTTATATTTGGAAATTGGAAGTATATAACGATTTTATTGTTTAATATCTGACGTCTGAATTGCATTTCTTACTAAATGTAGGCTAAATTTTTAAGGATGTTACCTCTACGCTCCATTTCAAGGTTTTGGGGAGTTTTGTCTGGCACGGTGAGTATGCGCTCAATTTAGCATAAAAGGTTTAGTTATGTTGTTGATTTAGGAACATGATCAAACATAGGGCTGTAAACGAACCAAACGAACACGAACAAGGCTTTGTTCGTGTTTGTTTGTTAAGGTTTCTTAGACAAATGAACCGTTCACGAACACACTAACGAACATAATTTTATGTTTGTGTTTGTTTGTTAAGAAATTCACTTGTTTGCTAAGCAGTTAATGTCGGAAAGTATCGGTTATCGGTCGAGGACCGATATTTGATATATCGGTTTTCGCGGTGAGATATCGGTGGGATATCGGTAATTTTATATCATGCAAAATCCATATATATATAGAGGTTTAACACTAACAATTAAATATAATCTCCTACAATTAACAAAATGACCTCTTGCAACATGCAAAACAATAACAATTGTAGCAAGTAGGAACTTATTAAGACTTTAAACACTAATATTTAACACTGACAATTAACAATTAAGACTTAAAACACTAACAGCATCAATAAGAAGCAAGACAAATAGAAGAACTAATAAGAAAGATACCGATATCGGGAATATCGGTGATATATCGGTCAAATATTGGTAAGATATCGGTCAAATATCGGTCAATATCACCGATAATATCGGTAGAAAATATCGGTCAAAATATCGGTATCAATATATCGGTTGATGACCGATAACCGATATATCGGACCGATATAGCGGATATATCGGTGATATTAACTGCTTAGCTTGTTTGCGAACTGTTCGTGAACACGGGTCTTGAACATAAACAAACAAAAACAAACATTTAATATGAAACTAACTAAAAAACATTGTTAATATTAACCGTTAGACAAAGTACATCTACTAAACGATGTCGATAAGTCAAATTGTACTAACTTAGACATAATTATTTAAAATTACTTAGGCATAGGTATGAATACATGATTCCTAATTCAAAAGTTCATAATTATCCTAAGTTTTAACTAGTGATCAAACATAAACAAACATACACGAACGGATATAAATAAACAAACGTAAACAAACACATTGCCGAACGTTCACGAACGCAATCGAACGAACGAGACATTTGTTCGTGTTTGTTTGTTAGTTAATCAAACGGAATTTTTTGTTCGTGTTCGTTTATTTATTAAACAAACGGACACAAACGAACTTCCCGTCGAACGGTTTACGAACTGTTCACCAAACGTTTGGTTTGTTTACAGCCCTAATCAAACATCTTATGGTTAATATGCAATATGTGTTACTTTAGCATCTTGTATGATGGAAAGGGTTTATGATATCATTCGCAGTTGAAGTCTTCACTTTTTTTCTTCCAGTTACAAGTTAAATAAGCAGTTTGTATGCTTCAACCTTTTTGACAAGTATTCACATCGTTCATCAAATTTCACAGACGATTTTCAGTATTTACATAATGTTTATCAGATCAAAATCTTTTTTCTTGTATGAATTCATAGAATATATAGCAACTCTTGGTTATTGTCACAGCAATAGACACTGACTCAGTTCTTACATTGAGCAAAATGAAAGTATATTTTAAGCTAGCATGTTATACTGTAATGGGACACAGACTACTCTCAAAGCAAAGTTAATGGAAATTGTATGAGTATTATGCAGTGTTGTAAAAGGCGGCCTAGGCGGCCGCCTAGGCGCCGCCTAGGCGCTAGGCTGAAGGTTATATCGGAAATAAGCCCTAGTCGGAGTTCTGGGCGTTTTGGGGATTAGGCGGTGATTAAGCGGGATTAGGCGGCCCTAGGCGGTCCTAGGCGGACCTAGGCGCAAAGAAGAAGACAGAGAAGTGACAAACCTTTGAACTGCACTAAAACCTCCTGCTGCTCTGTTTTTGCTTCGACAGGAAGAAGATAAAAGTGGCGCTCATTCCATACCCTTTTAGGGTTTAATTATTTTGGTTTTTTATTAAATCTATTGGGCTTGGGCCCTTTTTTAACGTTTTGTTAAATTTGACTTTTTTGACTGTCCTTTTATAATCTAATAACTAGGATTATATTATCCAGCGCTTCGCGGCGGAGCTTCTGATACGTTGAGGGTTTGGTGGACGTTAAAGATCGCACGTAGCTGTGGGAGCTCCTGTTGCCGGTTGCGTGGAGGGTTTCTTGGACATAAAAGATAATATTAAGTGACTGTTATTTTCGTGTGGGCTTCAAAAAAAATACTGGCGGCTAAATGCTAAAAGTTTGGTGGTCAAAGTTTGAAGTCCTAAAAGTTAAAAGTTTGGTGGTTAAAGTTTGGTAGTCAAATTGAAAGAAGTTAAAGTACATAAGTTAGTAAGGAAGTTAGTGGTCAAAGTTTGGTGGTCAAAAAGTTTGAAATCCTAAAGATAAAAGTTAGGTGGTCAAAGTTTTAAAATTTAAAAGCTAAAAGTTTGATGGTAAAGTTTGGTGATCAAATTGAAGTTAGTAAAAAAGTTAGTGATCAATATATATTAAAACAACGACACTGTATAAGTGTCATAAGACCAACTATGATAAAACTCATGACTCGTTGTATGGCATTTTGTCACGTAATGAACCAAGTACATTAAATTAGGGGAATGCAAACTTTTAGGAAGGTCAAAACCTAAACAAACAGAAAGTTTTTGTGAGTAAATCAAAAGTCTCTGAAGTTAACTATTGAAGTGTAGATACTTTAATAGATACATATAATATGTACCCAGATTCATTTTAAAACTATTAGTGTTTTGAGATAATTTATTATTAATAACTTTTAAAATATGACTTGTTTGATTTTATATTCTTATTTTTTTTACAGCCTATATTTTTATATAAACATATATATTTTAGATTTTTGTTATATTTGTAAAACAATATGAAGGTAATAATTATGGATACTTCTTATTAAATATATAAAATAGTAAAATACCTATAAAAATAGGTATGTATCTAAGTATTTCTAAGTATTATGTATATATATCTTAACATATTTTTAAAAAACACCTAAATTTGTGTGTATATATATAAAATACCTATAAAAATCACTAAAACGCCTAATTCCGCCTAGTCCCGACTAGTCCCGACTAGTCCCTAGGCTAGACCTCACCGCCTGCCTAGCGCCTAGCGCCTTCTACAACCTTGGTATTATGTACTTTCTATGCCTATGATAACCATATAATATATTGATTATTTGCCATGATTTTAATAATATTTTGATTATTTATTCATGATTTATATCACACTGTTTAGCAGTTTAACTTTGTGATGTTATAATTTCAGGAACTTCCTGTTTGGCTGCGTCCATATGCTCATAGAGCTTGGGCTCGTGCATTTCATTCAAGTATGCTATGGAATCCTTAATTTTTTTTTTTTACTTATTTAATTTGTTTTTTTTGGAAGCAAATGTAATAGAGCCAATCCTGGTTTGTTTATTTTATTTTTATTTTTTATTTTTAATTTTAGACCTGGAAGAGGCGGCCTTGCCTTTGGATCAATATGCATCTATTAAAGATTTTTTTGTTCGCTCTTTAAAAGAAGGTTGCAGGCCCATCGATTCTGACCCACATAGTCTGGTAACTGGTAACCAGCTGCTGTATATCTACATTATTTACTTGTGTTTTATTTTTTGTTTAGTTGTTTCACAATTAGAGGTAGCAATATGGGTGGGTCTGGCAGCTCAATACTGGTTCAAAACGCGCCATTTTTAGCACAGGAACAAGTTGGTTCTGTATAACCCACCCACAAACACTTTTGTGTGCTTTAAAAATCAGTTATAAATAATTAAGAGCGTTGATCCTGATCTATTTACAGCTTTGAATACATGTATCTAGGAGGTTGTTGCATTAAAACAGACTTTGGGTGATTCTCAACCTGTGTGTAGCCTGTTCTGTTGTTCCCTTAAACCTTTTGACCGTTTAGTGATAAAGGAGGTAAGGGTGCAGACAGCGATTAGGTATTTTTAGAAGTAGCAACCCTTGAAAAAGTGCGTAATTGCGCTCTCGCGTCGAATATGAACGTGTTTATATCTTTTTATAAAAATAGAACAGAAATTAACCCCTTATGTAATTGCAACACCTACGTACAATTCTGAATATGCTGGTAGTCTAACTTTTTAAATTGTAGATCAGTCCTGTTGATGGTACCATTGTAAGAGTTGGAGAGCTGAAAGAAGGTGTTATGATAGAGCAAGTTAAAGGGTTCTCCTACTCTGTATCTTCCCTTTTAGGTGCAGGGTCATTTCTCCCTCTGATGGCTGCCAAAGATATACATGAACAAGACAGTAGTCAGCAAGAAAACAATATCAGGGATGAAAGTACCAAATCTTGGTGGAGAGTTTCATTGGCTTCACCAAAACTTAGGGAATCTTCTTCGTCACGGTAAATATTATATTTTAATGGCTCATGATGAATATCAGATTATCAGTAATTCAGTATTACTTTAAAGATTGTATGTTGGCATAATTGGTTTGTTGGTAGCTATGTAACCTGATATTAGTTCATTGCAGTCCAATGAAAGGTCTTTTTTACTGTGTTATATACCTGAGGCCAGGAGACTACCATCGAATTCACTCACCAGTTGATTGGAATGTACTTCTGCGGAGGCATTTTTCTGGTAAATTTTAGTTGTAAAGTCAGCTTGCTTAATAAGCTAAAAACTGAAGGAAATTGAATGACAAACTAAATAGAGGTGATGAAATGGGCTCGGTCAGATAGGATGGGTTTTATTTAAAACAAATGGGGTTGGGTTGACTCGACATTTTATGTCCACTTTTTAGAAGCTAATTAGTGGATTAGAAATATTACAAAAAGAAAGTTGTTGCCGTATAAATCTAACTTTTTTGCAATACATAAAAAGTTTACTTCAGGTAGCTTTCAACCCGTTATAGAAGAAAAGATAACCCGAATTGACACCTATAAAAGGAAAAATAATATCTAAAACCAAGACCGAATCTAATTTTCCATGTTTTTGTCCTATTTGGTTCTTCAGTTAGTTGGTCCAGGCTGAATTTTGTCCACCCCGCATGACTGCATGAGTGATGGATGGACATACATATTCATGTGTTTTTAATGAAATATTCTCCCTGTTTCTCAAGTCGAATATCTAAATATTGTATATTTATATTTTCCATACAGTATTTATGTGATTCAAAACTTATGCATAGCATTTAGTAGCATGGCTATGGTGATCATTAAAGATGATCAGATATCTAATTTTTTCACACAGAAGTTGCATATCTGAATTGTATGCCATTGAGTTTAAAACTTTAAATGTTGCATATCCAGTTCATATATGACATTAGACTGTTAGGATAGGTTCATAAGAGCTTTTAGATGTGGCATAGGAAATTAGATTTCACCCTCACTTTTTTGTTGGTCTTTACACGTGATTGTCTTCTTGTGCCTTAGGGGTTCTTTATATGTTATTTCTCGTTGTTTATCTTTTACTGTTGCCATGTAGTCTTTCCGCCATTTATGTGATATTGGTAGTTTAAATTATTATCATCATTTAATTTTTTTTTATTTTTTTTATTTTTTTTATTTTTTTTTTGAGTCGAGGGTCTCTTTGGAAGCAGCCTCTCTATTCTCAGGGATAGAGGTAAGGTCTGTCTACATCCCACCCTCCCCAGACCCTACCAATAGTTTACTATTTTTGGGATTCACTGGGTATGGTTGTTGTTATATGACATTTTTCTTACGTTATTTCTTGCTTTAATACACACACACACACACACGTGTTTGTGTGATCATGTGTCTGCGATATATACATAATTACATACATATACGTACACACACATATATGAATAAGTAACACGGATGGTCCGTGTGATATGACACTATGACCAGATTACGCTTTTGGTCCCGACTTTTCAGAAACTACACCTGTTTCTTGGCACAAATACTGACATTATTTTTTTCTGTTAAATGTTTATGATTGAATGAAAATACCCTTACTATTAACAGAAGTTATATTCGTATTTGATCAACCTAATCTTTTTAATCTATGGATGCTGCCTTTCCTTAGGTCGGCTGTACCCTGTTAATGAGCGTGCTACCAGGACAATAAAAAATCTTTATGTTGAGAATGAAAGGGTAATTCTCTTGGAGATGAACTTCAAAATTCACTGCACCCATATATATATGTACATATGGATATGGTTAGTTTAATTTAGTCACGTGACAGTTTTTGCTCTTACTTGACTAACTATTTTAATCTTAGGTTGTACTTGAAGGCAAATGGCAAGAAGGTTATATAGCAATGGCTGCAGTAGGTGCAACAAATATCGGGTCTATTGAGGTTGTAAATCTCTTCGTTTATTCTTCCTTTCAGTTTTTTCTACATTTGATATGAAAAGTACAAGCATTATAAGACTTGGCTTTTGCCCTCTCTTAAATACCAATGATTTATACTAGAAGTTAGAGAGTGGGCAGGTTGTGGGGGCTGTGTAATAGGTTAAAACAGCTCATTTTTTGCTGGTATGGGCGGAAACGTGCTGGGTTCAGTTGGTTTGACTTGCAAACCTGTCTTTGGCCTTTTACAGAGAAATCTATAAGTAGTTAGTTAGTGTTAAATATAAGGATATTTTACATATTCCCCCCTGCTAAGGCTCCTAATTAATTACTAAAATAATATTATCACATTAGTAATCTAAATCCTTAAATAGATCCTTCAGTAAAGTGTAGTGGGTAGCTTTCAATTTGTTTGACCTTGAAGAGATATGTACCCGCGCGTGCGCACGACCATGTCGCACACACGTCAACACAACAAGATGAAGTGGAGTTCTAGAAGACGGCGCACGCAAAGTCAATAGCAGGACAGGTGTCACCCGACAGGAGCAGAGACATGTGGCCAATCAGAGGCGTTTATTCCCTGCTCCATGATCTCCTGCCAGTACGAGGTACTAGAAAGGACAAAAAGGACAATAGCAGGACATGTGGACCAACCACAGAGAGACAACGCGAGAAATGACAACGGTCGCAATAGTACAAGACAACTGTCATTCTCCTCACAGCCAATCACTGACCACCTCAGGGGCCTATAAATACCCCCCTTCGTCATCAGAAGAAGGGATCAGCTCGGCGAGAGAGAATTCATATTATATAGCTGTGAGAAATAGATTATAGTCGAAACTCTGTAATAGTCCAAATCAGTGTTCTGTATTCATCTTATTGATTAATGAGAATTACGTCCTTTCCTATATTTACATAACTAACACTATTATATTCGGATTGTTATATTGGTGTTTCTTCATTGGCGCCATCCGTCTTTTGAGCAGTCAAGAACAACAAACTTAAACACTTCTATTTCTCTACAAACCAGCTATGAGTTCTTTACCGACGATAAATTCCCCTGTAGGCATGTCGGGCACTGGTGTTGCTCAGGCAAACACCAGCCAGCTTGACAATACCACAGAGGAACAACTTCACGGTACAGATGTGGGCCGTACTCCGTCCTCCGGGACTAGACAGACCCCATCGTTCCATTTTGCCACCGATAATTTTCAAACTTCACCTGTTGGTCAGACCACGCCGATGGTTAGTCCGGAGGTGTGGTATGCTCAACAAAAAGAAGCTTTGAAACAAGCTTACATAAACAAGATAAAGGAACAACAGCTAAGAGAAGCGTCCCGCGCACTATCCTTCAACGAAGGAAGGCCTGTCACCATATCGGAAGGGCCATCCAGAGCTGCGGGACAAATTGGCGGGAGCAATCAAGTCACTGACCCAACCTGGAGGGAAGACTCCGACGAGTCCCAGAGTCGTTTTCATCGTGACACAAGCCAGTACTTGACCAACACTGTTGATCGAGTACACTTGTTGTCCGGCGAAGACGATCTCACGCAACCCTACTACCCTCCTTCATTCAGTGAAAAGTCAAAGTTTACACTACGCATCGCGCTCGCCACGTTGCCTGCAAGAACAAAAATTCCAAGCACTTTGGGAAAGTTTGACGGCACCGGCGACCCTGACGACCACTTGAGAAGTTTTGAGATCGCAGGGAAGCGGAGAGCAGGACTCGGATGAGTCAGACGACTCATCGCTGGATATAATAATTAAAGGAAGGCCCGTCCGCATGAACATGTTGACGGGCGAAGGATTATTTATCATAAAGTGGCGAGGACTCACCTGCTTCGGTTATCAGCAGCTGCAAAGGGGCTTGCTCCTGCGCAACCTCACCCAATTTCGGACGAATGAGCGTGTCCCAAGCCTTCTCCAAAATATACAGCTCATCCTCCGCCAACTCCTTAAAAGCGAAGCCCATGTCATCCCCGCCCAGCAGCATGTCATACAAATTCTTAACATCTGTAAACAACAAATAACAAAAGGCGGATTAACATTGATGGATAAATTGGGCGCGGAGCGCGAAAGTAGAAAAGAGTACCAACTAACCTTTCCCATCACACGTGAGATGCGGGTTACGACCCTTCACATCATACTTGATGCTCATCCCAGCCATCACCAGTCCAGTCTCCGGGATCTCACACAAATCAACAGGATGGCTAGTCAGAGTCTTGAACCAATCCTGCCCCTTATACTCTATAAGCACAACCTTCCCTATCCCCTCGGCCGGGTCCAATTGACCCATCTCTATGGGGATAACCCCTTGGTTGATCCAGAAAAATTTGGGCTTCCACTCCCGAAAGCTTTTCACACCTGCCCTAGCGCATGCAGGCACTCCAGCACGCGGCCTACAGGAGAGCCAGCTCTCCACAAAACTTAAGCTGTAGAATACATAGAACATGTCCACCAAGGGTTCAATCTTGTGGGCATGACAGCAGAACTCAAAAAACATGAGCCTTGACATCAAACCAGGGTGGATCTGGTTAATATGCACACCCACTGCCCGTATAAAGGTACCCAAAAACTGGGTAATCGGAACCCTAAAATTGCAATCCCGGAAGTAGCAAGCGTATAACCCAACCTTCCCTGCAGGGGGTTCCAAGATGGTTTTATCCGGGGCAGGCATCTCCACACCATATGAGGAAGGGAACCCACATCCCTTCCTGAATTTCCTAAACTCGTCCCTCCCCCAAACCGCCGTAACCTCTCCGGCATGAGGCGGCCTCTTCTTGGATCCATCATCCCCTTTCTTGGATCCCCCACGTTTTTTCTTCGGAATGTTTGTGATATGTTCCATCTTCACAACTAAAATCGCTTTACGGATAAAAATAAAGATGAAGAAACTGATGAACAAGAAAAGGAGAAGAGAGAAAATGCTTGGAGAAAAAGTAAAATAAAATGGATGACAGAAGAGGGATTATATAGGAAGCTTACACGTGACATGACGGTTTTAAAATTCGAAAAGGCCACCCAGTCAGCAAATGACACGTCATAGGATGAAAGAGAAACAGGCATTTGAACCGTCCAGGCGGGCCCACCACGTCTCTGACAGTACAACCGTCAGAAACGTTTCGGCTATAAAACCTGTCGCTTCATACACGCCGACTGACAACATTGATGTGAGCATTAGTTACTGACGTCCGCACCTTTACCACTTGCAACACACCGCGCAGGCTACCAGAAATAAACCTGAAGCGCAGAAAAACAACCCGCATTGACACTTTCGTCTTACTAAGTCCAGCGTCTCGCATGCTGCGCATACAACACACTGGACTAGGGGGACTTGAAGAGATATGTACCCGCGCGTGCGCACGACCATGTCGCACACACGTCAACACAACAAGATGACGTGGAGTTCTAGAAGACGGCGCACGCAAAGTCAATAGCAGGACAGGTGTCACCTGACAGGAGCAGAGACATGTGGCCAATCAGAGGCGTTTATTCCCTGCTCCATGATCTCCTGCCAGTACGAGGTACGAGAAAGGACAAAAAGGACAATAGCAGGACACGTGGACCAACCACAGAGAGACAACGCGAGAAATGACAACGGTCGCAATAGTACAAGACAACTGTCATTCTCCTTACAGCCAATCACTGACCACCTTAGGGGCCTATAAATACCCCCCTTCGTCATCAGAAGAAGGGATCAGCTCGGCGAGAGAGAATTCATATTATATAGCTGTGAGAAATAGATTATAGTCGAAACTCTGTAATAGTCCAAATCAGTGTTCTGTATTCATCTTATTGATTAATGAGAATTACGTCCTTTCCTATATTTACATAACTAACACTATTATATTCGGATTGTTATATTGGTGTTTCTTCAGACCTGTTGGGCATTTCTCTTGGGTCAACTTCATTACATATCCTTGAAAATTTGCAATAATATCATACATGCCCATCTAAAGAAATATTGTCAAATATACCCATCAAAGCACTTGAAAGAATTTCATATCTACACATTATATTAAATACATATTTTGATATGTGAGCATTATACCCTTATCATGCTTTTTGGACGGTTCTTATGTAAGGAAAGGGTATTTATGTCAGAATGATGAAAATGGGTAATGTTTGATACCATATATTTTGGTTGGGTAAGTGTGTATTATTCAAGTTTTATTTCATTGATAAAAAAAGGGGTAAAGTTTTATTTCAAGTTTTGAGTTCTCGAAAAACATATTGCAGCTTTTCATTGAACCTGATTTGAGAACAAACCAACCAAGAAAGAAAGTGGTACAGTCAGAAGCTCCTGAAGAGCGGGTGTATGAACCCGAAGGCACAGGAGTGTTGCTCAAGAAAGGAGACGAGGTTAGATTATTTCATCAATGCCGACTTTTAAGGTCTTATTTTACAGGATGGTTCGGCTGGGTTTGGAAACAATATTTTGGACCAAACCATTGGCTACAAGTATGGGAAACAACAACACACACACAAAAAAAAAGAAAAAAAAAAAAAGAAAAAAAAAAAAGAAGCCTTGGGGGATGACAAAGCTAAGCGTTCGGTTTTGTTTGTTTATCTTTAGCAGTTTGATAGTCTGAACCGATTGTTAAGATTTTAAAATTGTGAGTTTGTATTGAAGATTTTAAAATTACAAAGATAGTTTATGAATATAGCATATCCTAAGATAAATAAATCAAAACAATTAAGCAGCCCGTTTGGTTTACAAAGCTGATTCCAAGTTCAATACCTTCGGCTGGACCGTTAAACCACCAAAACTGAACAGTATTAATCTCAAACGAGCCAACTTGCTTTGGGTTTTGGAGGTTGGGTCAGTTTGAACTGTTTATGAATTGTTAATGAACACCCCTAGGAGAACGAATGTTTACTAAACTTTCACTTATCTTAAAGTAGGGGATGGAAATCGTGCTGACCGAATTTGATTTGCATTTATATTTTACAGGTAGGTGTTTTTAATATGGGGTCAACAGTGGTGATGGTGTTCCAAGCTCCTGCATTGTCATCATCAGAATTCAGGTTCAGCGTTGAAAAAGGCGATAAAATACGGATGGGTGAAGCCTTAGGACGGTTGCACCATTTGTAACACGTGCTTGTCACTGATCATTTTTAATGGATGATATGATTACTGACTGATATGTTTAATCTTTTTAACAGTTCAAACGGGTAAAAAAGTATTAAATGGAGCATTTTTTTTTTCCTGAAATCATTTCTGACAGAACGAAGTGCCAATTTTTGTGACAAATTAGAATTGGATGTGGTTTGGTTGGTATTTTTGGCCTGTGTAATCAAGTTGACACATTGCCGAAGCTGGAGTTCAACTAGAATAAAAAAATACTTTCTAGCTTGGCTTCCTTTGCCTTAGACCGGGTGTACTCGTCGATTGGTGGTGGGGCATTCTTTGAACAATCATATGACCGTTGTATTTGAACGGCTAACTTTTTTTTTTGTTTATTATATATCCACACATAACAAATATATAAAACACACAAAACACATATTATTCAAACATAAAACACAAAACACATATTACCAATAGTTAAAAAAAAATGGGTTCCCCTGCGTCATCATCCGTTGCCAGAGAATATTACAAAGAGTTTCTAGGCGATGAGGGTGATTCGACAGACGAAGAGTTGGAGCAAGATGCGGTTACGAGTGCGCTTGCGCTTGCGTCGAGATATATGGAACAAACTAGTGCGCCTAGACAGTATTACGAACGAGATCGTGTATCGGCAAATGCTCGATTGATGAGGGATTACTTTGATGAAAACCTGACTTACCCCGACCCAAAGACGTTTAGGCGTCGTTTCCGGATATGAGCAAACGTTTATTTCTGCGTACATCCGGAGATTTGGAAAACGCGTTTCCTTACTTTAAACAAAAATCGGATGCTAGGGGTGTGATGGGATTCACGTCTATTCAAAAGTGTACCTCGGCACTGCGTATACTCGCATACGACAACAGGACGGATATCAACGACGAGTATTTAAAAATGGCCGAGAAAACAACACGCGATTCTTTGGAGTATTTTTGCCAAGGTACATCACTTTTTTTAAAGCAAATTCATTTACCTTTTTAGATATTTTTGTATATAGTTAGATCAATTTTTTTTTTATATATTTTTGTATTTATTTTTTTAGGAATAGTAAAGTTGTACGGAGCCCGGTATCTTAGAAGGCCCACTTGGTACGACTTACAGAAAATTTACGAGGTGCATACGCAGGAACATGGGTTACCAGGAATGATGGGTAGCATTGATTGTTGTCACTGGTGGTGGTATAATTGCCCAACCGCTTGGCGAGGTCAACACACACGTGGTGACCAAAAAGGACCATCGATTATTCTTCAAGCGGTGGCTTCAGTCGATCTTTGGGTTTGGTCGGCGTATTTTGGTGTTGCGGGTTCATGCAACGACTTAAACGTTTTTGAGCAATCGCCTATTATTGAGGATTTCATTTCTAGGAGGGTAGCAAAGGCGTGCTTTTATGCTAATGGAAACTACTACCCACACGGATACTATTTGGCTGACGGAATATATCCGAGGTATAGCATTATCGTTAAGACGTTCAGCAACCCGTACGATGAAAAAATGGCACACTTTAAAAAAGTTCAAGAGTCCGCGAAAGGACATAGAGAGATGTTTTGGGGTTCTTCAACAGCGTTGACATTACATAAGAAATCCTGCTCGTGCATGGACCACAGACAAGCTGCGAGATGCTACGTATGCATGTATAATCATGCATAATATGATATTAGAAGATGAATATAAAGCGATATGCCAAAATTATGTACCAGAAGCCGTTCAGGATCTACCGCAAGCTAATATGGAACAAAGAATACTCAACGCACATGAACTTCGTGACCATGAAGCACATGACGCGTTAACGGCGGATATGGTCCAACATGCGTGGTCGGTTCGGTATATTCCAAACCCAGGTGAAAGCGAAGAGGGCGAAGATGAAGAAGAAGAAGATGACGAAAGCGAAGATGAAAATTAATATTATTTGTGTTTTTATATATTATTTGTTTGTTTTTTTAATATTATTTGTAATTTTTTTATATTTATTTGTCTTTTATTTTAATTATTTTGAGTTAAAAGATTAAAAAAATAATAAAATAAACAACCAATTAGAAACAGGAACATTATAAATAACACCCTACCACTACACCCCTTTTTCACTTCATTTTCTCATACTGATTCAACCACCACATGGACCAATCAGAATCAAAAGCATTATAAATAACCCCCTTAACTACACATGTTTGATAGTTTTGTCCTGCGTATTCAGGACAAATACGTTGTTGTATACCCGCAGATATTTCTCTTTCTAACCAAACAATTACTAGTACACCTATTGTAATTCCTAATGCAGGAGTAAAAATAGGGATAAGCACCCATATGATTCCATAGACCTCTTTTAAGGATTCCAATTTAGAATTAGAAATTGATAGAAAAGCAAGGATATGGGTTCGTGTGAGTAGGCAACAAAAACTATCTATTATAGTTCTATTATCAGCAATGGGGTTGAATATAAGAGAAATTCTAGAGAATGTTTGGTGAAACATGAAAGTATACTAGAATGAGTAAATATAGAAATTTGTGCAAATGTTTTTGTATTCGAATTAATTCAAAAAAGTCTAAAGTGGCTTTACTCGTCCCAACTTCACTTGATTTTTAAAAAAATTTCAAGAAAATGTTGATTAAGCCTCGACTAAGCTTGAAACTAGGGTTGTTCAAATCGCTCGCCGTTTGTGGAACACTTGTCGCTTGTTTGAAAAATGCTCGAAAAATGCTTGCTCGATCTTCCGCTCGGTTGTATACTAGGGCGGATCTAGAGCTTAAGTAGGGGTAACGTCCGTTACCCCTCAACTTTTTTGGCGTAGTGTATTTTTAAATTTTTTACGTGTTTTGTATTGCGTTACCCGTGAAAACTATATAACGTTACCCCTGAAATCTTGGTCTAGATCCGCCACTGGTTGTATATGACGGCTCGGTTCGGTATGTAAATGAGCCACGCAAGCAAAAGTACGCTCGGCTCGATTCGGCTCGAATAAATTTTTATTTATTTAATAATAAATATACACACAATTTATAGGTAAATTTATAGATTTATATATAAGATTCTATTGGATTTTACTCAGTATATGCAAAAAAAATATAGCCCGCCCACTTAATTCAATAAAAAAAATTAACACTAAATTTAATAGTAAACAATAAGTCATGAGGTGACAGTCTTGACTTCTTTATGTTATTAGTCGTCCATCGCTAATTGTCGCTTGATATCATACCTACGTCACAATGCAACAACTGTTCTCTGACGTATGCTCATCACCTCACCAGCCTCAATCTAAGCCTCATCCATGGACACTGTGATCTTATTATTAGTGTTATCATTAGACATTTCGACCTTAGTTGTCACCTGACAATGAAAACATAAAAGGAAACATCCCAATTTTATGATCATCCATATTATTCTTTGCTCGATTCTCGCTCACTCGGAAAATTTGCGCTCAAAGATTGCTCGTTCGATTTTCTGCTCGATTGTAAAAGAGCCGCTCCGCTCGGATCGGCTCGTGAACAACCCTACTTGAAACTATTAAAACCCCTACTTAAACCCTACATCAGACTTGTTCTATTTATTTGATGATTAAACAAACAAAATTGATACCGAGACCTTGCTTTTGTAAGATGATTAAGAAAGGATAATGCACTTTTGTACTCGGCCGGACCTGTTTTGAGTTGTGCCAATTTTTCTCATACATCAGTCATTGCCAGGGACAACAAATCGGATTTTGATGTTCTTATAAACGAGTACTACACACATTGGGACTAATAACACTAGCAAGTATGCCGATTCTAGAATTGAACAAATCAGAATTTGAGCTAAAAGCAGTTACATCATTCCATTAGCTCCTCAAAGTCTCTCTATTCCTTGTATGTATTCCATGCCTTGGCTTCTCTATATCATAACTTTGCTCCTGCAACATGAATCACATTCTCATCTTAGTAAATATTTCACACAATCATTTTAGATTCAGCAAATGAAAAGCATAATTTGTGAGCCCTGTGACTTGCAAAACTAAACCTTTCACAATAGTACTATTAAATTCATTACTCCCCCTCAACATCAAGATAAGCATGTTAAATCTTTATGTCCCTATTTACATGTGGCAAGAAGCATGGGTTGTGTAATGGGTCAAGATCTGCAGTCACTTGCAAACAACTTTTTGTTTCTCTATTTTTTACTTATTTAAAAATTATTAATATATTAATCATAATTACTAAAGCAACAATCTTTATATAAAACACAACCCAAGTCCACCCATTAGGTCATCTCTATTCTCTAATACAAATACTCCATTTCAGTATCTAGAGTCCACTCTGCAAACGGAAAAAAAAAAAGAAAAGAAACAGAAATATTCCAAAAAGAAGTCTGATTTAGAACAGCACAAAGTCCTCACTCAAGTGTAAGTTAATGGTATGGTAATTTTTAATATATCTCATACATTGGATTATGGAGTCCAAAGCTGTAAGTCATACCAAAATCCAGCTACGGCCAACGGGCAGCTCATCTTACTCTTTCTCTGGACTGCTTTCAACAGAACTAAAAATTACTAGCTCAAAATTCAAAAACACCAACAACCTAACAGTTTATACAATGGTCTAAGTTACAGACTTACAGAACTTATTTTGTCTACAATAAGCTTTAGTCCTCCCATTTTTCTAACGAAACGTTGATTATCATAAAGCAGATTAAGCAAGCCACTGTGTCTGGTAGCTTCTATGATGTTTAAAAATAGCACAAGGTCATACTAATGAATTATGATTGCGTATTCAGCATATGATTCCTATAATGCACAAATGGACGTCTTTGTTTCCCTCAATCTTTCTTACCCTTCTTACTTTCAAGAAAAAGATGGATTTACAGATCATGTTTGCATCCTTAGCCAGTCCACAGCTCACTATCCATAACTGTATGCAAAAACCTTGAGCCAAGTTCTTTATATTGCTCATGGCCTAATGCTACTACACAGGACAGGAGAGTGCAGTTTTTGGCTTGTAGATGGTGCATAAAAGATAATCTAAAGCATTGGGAGAGAAACACAAACACATTCAACATATCCGACTACAATCACATAACCATCTCTATAGCACATTCAAAGTATTGTCAACTATTGCAGTTCTCAACATAATATGTATATATATTTTTCACTGCGGATCTGATTATAAGTCCTCCTAATCAGGTACTTTTTGCCAATTTATTTCAACTGTTTCATACAATCTACGGTAAACTACATTCTAATCCTTGTAGAACACACACCAATTCATGAATGGAAAAACAATAAAGTAAAAACAGAAGAAGTAAAAAAAGAAAAGCAGACCTACGTCTGTTTAGCGAAAGGTGAAGACGACGGAACTCTTTTGTTGCGAAACATCATATAACCAAGGGGCAAAACAACGCCGATCATCATGATTGCTGATCCGATCAAGTATCTTATCGGACTCGGTGGTTCCACCTCTGATAGGTAGCTCTGCACCTGCAACAATAACATCACACATCACACATCACAGTATGTATGTATGTCAGTCTTGACCTAATAACAAAACTTCGATTATAATAGGAATAGTAAGATTAGATCACAAATGTTTATGGGGAAACAAAGAACCCTAGATCTACTTACAGCCATCGTCGATTGTTGGGTGATACTGGATCCACGATTTATGAGGTGGAATAATACATTTCATCTTCTTTCTAACTTAGCTTAAATCCAAGTAACATGCTTTTTCTTATTTAATTTAATAAATAAAATTTATAATTTTTTTTTTCAAATAATCATTTACTTTCATTTACTCTCATCCCGATAAAATTACATCAAGATAGCGGGCAGACAGGTAACAAATTATGCCGCCAACTCTTTTGGAATATTATTCGAAAAAGAAAAGTTAGATTTATGAAAACCTATGCATGAAAAATTCGTGTATTATACAGTCATCAAGATATTTATTCAATAAAAATAAACATTGACGTGACAGTTATAAATTTTGTTAAGTTAATTTTGAAAAAAAAAAATTTAAATGGATATCAACTTTGATTTTTTAATACCACATTCTTTTTAAATCACTTATAAAAAATAGTTATCTTCATTATTTTTCATTTTTAGCATTTTAGCTAACATAAGTTTGAATTTGATAAGGTTTTTAACTAAAAAATATAAGTTTATTTAAAGTAATTAAAGGGTCATTTACATATTTCCCCCTGCTAAGATCATTTATTACATATTTACCCAACTTAAAAAGTCAATTACATATTTACTCACTTATAAAAAATAGTTATCTTCATTATTTTTCATTTTTAGCATTTTACCTAACATAAGTTTGAACTTGATAAGGTTTTTAACTAAAAAATATAAGTTTATTTAAAGTAATTAAAGGGTCATTTACATATTTCCCCTACTAAGATCATTTATTACATATTTACCCAACTTAAAAAGTCAATTACATATTTCCCCCTCCTAAGGCATACACAAGTTGCAAGTCAATTACATATTTCCCCCTCCCAGGGGAAATATGTAATTGATTTTTAGGGCTGGGTAAATATGTAATTAGGAGCCTTAACAGGGGGAAATATGTAAAAAATCCATTTTTAATTACTTTTATTAGGTTACTATGACACCCGTCGATTTTTCAAGTCAAGATCCGTACACGCCCTTAAAACTATCTCGTTTTTATTCCTGCATTAGACATTATTACAATAACTATGTCATCCTAAGTCTAGCAAAGCCCAAATAATTTCAAGAATTCGTTTCATTTTCCAACAATGTCCATTTACGCATGCAACACCCAATTATTCTGAAACAATTGGCAATGAACAATCAAGCCAAAGACACGCTCAATAGAGAGCAACAAAATGTCCAATTATTACGTACAATCGAAAGACTACACGTTACAATATTTGATTTCAAAACTAGACAATTCCACATGAAACACGAATATTTATAAATCCATTTTATGAATATCTGACGTGTTATTTTATAGAGTTTTCGTATATTTTTATGTATATTTTTATAACACAAATACACATATGTATGTTATCAATAGGCAAATCAAAATTCTGCATATATATATATATATATATATATATATATATATATATATATATATATATATATATGCATGATTTCATCCATGTGTGAATGTGATTGTGTTAAAACAAACATATCATATATACATACATATATACGAAACATATACATAGGTGTGGGTGAACAAAACAAAACCTATACATATACATACATATATCCAAAATATGTATGTGTGTATGTGATTGAAGATTGAACCAACATTATACATATATATACACGATCATATACCTATATATGTGAGTCAATTTGGAAACATCACCCACACATAAATGCATACGACTACACACACACACACACACACATATATATATATATATATGTATGATGAAACACCCTAAACCTTTTTAACCGAAAATATGCAGCGGAAATACGAACCAGAAAATTTCTTGCTTGATAAAACATTCTTGTATGTTTTGAACCCATTTCTACTAAATATTATAGGTGGTTCATACTTTCTGTAACAACAGGCAAAAATAAGGTAATTCCGTACAATTAATTAATATATGATTAACGTAATTAAATGCAATTATGTGTGATTTAATTATCAAGGCCTTAGGGGATAGCAATTTCCAAATAGTGCATAGGAATGCATACGTTTAATGGAAAAGCATGATTGGATCATGTGCGAATAAGCTATCCGGTATGGACGTTGGCAATTACCCGGTAATAATTAAATAAACGAAACAGATCCCGGACACCCAGGATATAAAATAAAGGGTATTTTCATAAGATATAATGAGTTTTGGAACTCCAAAACCATAAATGAAAACGTCTTGTACAAATCTCCCGGTAACGAATAAAATGCGCGTACCGCACCCGATACGCGTATAACTCATAATTTCACCCGGTAAAGGGGCTAAATAACCTATCAACGCTTAAATTAGACTATATTTAAGGGTTATTAAAGGTATTCTTAATGTCCGGATAACGCGTGATTAAAACCCGAAAAATACCCGAACGACACCCGAACGACGGGGGATTAAACTTAACAAACAATGGGGAAATATTTGAAGTTGTGGACCCCACATAAACCACTTGGGGGCCGGCCTAAAGGCCAAGGAAATGTGTCCATACAAGTGGTAATAATAATCTAAGATCTTAGCATAAAGCATGCACACATATAAAGCCAAAACATGTAAGAAAAGGTGTGAGTGAAACATTAGTACAAAAAGCAACTTATCCTTGTCCCCCCCTTGAAGAAATTTCGGCCAAGGGGCCAAGATAATCCAAGACACACCACTAAACCATCATGACACTAGTAGAAGCATGCCTTGTTAAGTCTTGTAAGTAGGATCATGATGCCTTATAAAGATTAGCTAAGATTTGCAAGAAAACTCATGCCTATACATACATACATACGGCACATTACACACACACACATATCACCTTTGCAAAAATCTCCCAAGTACACATATGATCTTCCATAAGATCTCTTAAATCTTTAGCATCATTACATGCGATAATTATATAAATAACACATGTTAGAAGATTGAATAACCAAGCAAAACAATCCTTTCTTCTTCCCCTCTTGTGGCCGTGGGTTTCCATACACACACACACATTGTTCTTTCAAGTTTTTACATCTCCAAATCACTTAAAATCATCCATCATCCAAACCCCTTTTGTGTGTTTCAAGAGCTTGGAGCTAAACCACTAGGAAGAACACACTAAACCCCTCTCAAATCCAAGGTTTTTGTCTTCCCTAGCCTTGTGCTGGTAGTAAGCTTCTTAATCTTGTTTTTGATTGTTATTATTCATGTATGTGTTCCTAGTAGCAAGTTGTACATGAAGGGTTTAAAAATGGTTTTGAACATAATCTTTAATAGGTTTTCATGTGTAAAATGGAAGATTAAAGATATGAAAATAAACCATGGATTTGTTGATGATGATGTATTAATCTTGAAAATATATAAAGTTTACATGTAAGACTAAGTAGGATGATGTTTTGGTTAAGATTTTGAAATGAACTTGAATATGTTAAAACTAACTTTAATTCATCTTATTATGATCATTTAAGTTATAATATGTGGTAAAACATGTTAGAAGTTCATAAATGAATAAGATGGAAAATCTAAGTTAGCTTACTTAGATGAATGAAATTTTGATAAAATGGACAAATACATAAAACACACATATAATTAGTCTTCCATATGGAATATAAGACTAACATAAGTGTTTTGATACAAAAATAACTTACCAATAAAAAGTTGAATCTTCAAAGTTTACTATTTTGAGTGAAAAATGTTAACTTTGAAAGTTAGAGTAGAAAAATGCAACTTTTGTAAGTTAAGGGACTAAAGTTGTAATTTTGAAAGTTAAGGGACTAAAATGGACATTTTAGAAACTATTAGTCCAAAAATACAAGTATGGAAAGTTTGGTGTCAAAAATGCAAGTAATAAAGTCTAAGGATGATTTTTGTAAATACTAGTAAAAATACTTGGGTATTTTGTATAAAAGTGTATTTTTGAAAGTTATAAAAATATAAAGGGTTTTAACATAAGGATTTTTATAAAATAGAGATTTTATAAAAATATTAAACAAACTTGGGAAACTTATACAAAAATGAATACTTTTATATAAATGGGAATATAAAAGTGTTGGAAACATTTTTGTAGTTAAGTTGACAAGTTGGGTTAAAAATACATAAGTATTTTAAACCATCCAAGTAACATGTGAAAATAGGAAGAAATATGGATGATATTTCTATAAAATACATGTTGGGAAAAACTTGGAAAAATTAACTAATCAAGTTAAGATATCGAACTAAAACGCGTTAACGAACCATACACGGACAAAACATGAGAAAAATGCCATTGCGGCAAGATAAGAAAAATATATATTTTAAGAAGTAAAATATATATACATTATGGGTGAAAACAAATAAACACTTTCCTAAGTGTTGGAGGAATTAATTCGTGGGAGAAAACACGTGACATGAACAAATAAGACGTTAAACAAACATATATACTTAACGAGGGAAAATTACACATTTATATATATTGTACGCTCGTCTCGGCAAAATTCTAGTATATCTACTTAATGGGAAAGTAGATATGCGGGAAGGAAAGCCGCGACGAGAAGACAAGGATACATATATGTGTATGTCGTACCAACGAAATCCTAGTATATTTATTTGAGTGGGAAAATAAATATACGGTGTGGTGAGTTGAATCGGACGTTAAGAATATACAATCGAACGACAAGATCTTAGCACGTTTGTCTAAATGGGAGAACAAATGTGTGGCAAAGTGAGTCGGGTCGAGAGTTGAAATATATATTATATCGAGCGATGCGATCTTAAGTATAATTATTTAAATGGGAAAATAATTATATGTTAAGTGACGTCGAGTCGATGATAATAAGATACAAGTTATGGAAATATTAACAAGAGTAATATATAACTTGTAGCACAAAGGGTAATGTAACGCCAACAAAACCTAGGATACGCGCTTAATTAAACGGGATTTGGAACAACTTGTGGTCGGGAGTTGGGTGTACAACTTGCCAAGGCACATGCACTATAGGAATAGTGACTTATACGTCTAGGACGTTTGTAGGTGCGAGACCACCCCTTTGCTATCCACCCTTTTGAGCCAGACGCAGTTTCAGGTGAGTTTCACGGCCCCATTTTAAACTATTTTTACGTTTTCGGGGGAAAGATATGTTAGGGAAATGTTTGACGGGTTTATTACTTGAGGTGTGACCGCCACTCGGGGTTGAGTCCTCGCCTCTATAATCATTTATTCGGAAATGGAAACCGGAGGAATATTCGAATAGTACTATTGGTGCCTGACAAGGCCCACCCCTAATCGATAGCGTCGATTTTGCATTAGGTTATGCCTGGGGTGCAAATATTCTGAACTTAAGTCGTGGGAAACCGAGTAACGACTTGGAGCGGGGCATTTTATTTATATACGTCTTGGTTTGATTATAGTCTCAAGTAGATTTATAGGAATTTGCAACTCCTATATATTGTCATAACATGGTATTCCCAAGTATTCAAGTTTTAGAAACTGAACACCTGTGAACTCACCAATATATTTATATTGACGAAACTTTTTAAACATATCTTTCAGGTAACTAGACGATGAAGGACCAGGCGGGCAGGGTCGGAGGATCTCCAATGCGACGTCGAACTTTTGCGGGGTTTCACTTTTATTTCCCAAGGCAGTTGGGATATATATGAGAAACCTCTATGTTTATTTCAAAAACAATTAACTTTTGTGTAATGTTTGAAACAGATTTGACGTCATAATAAATGACCCATTTTCTTAAATTACTTGTGTTTAGCAATAACCTTGACTTTATGCTTTTGAACCGTCGCGCCACGTGTTTCCGCCTTTGTCGTGGTGTGACAGAACGTGGTATCAGAGCCAAGGTTATAGCGAACTAGAGTATTTTCTTTAAAAACTAGACTATAACCGGATTTGGTTCTAAAGATAAAGTTTTCAAAAGAAAAATAAAGATGTTTTAAAAGTAATTTTCAAGAAGCATTGGGCATGAGGAGATTCCGACCAAGCCAGCCATGAGTATTGTTATGCTGTAACGTGAAAATTAGAAGTTAGGAAGGTTACTATAGAGTACGCCATAACTGTCTAATTTAAATAAATCATATATACATGTACGGTTCTTTTGCCAGGATGTCCGACGCTGGAAGTATAGCGCCCAGTATCGATAGCAGCATCCAGATCATTCCTGCGCCACCGCCTGAGCCAGTAGAGCTAGTAGTACTTGACGCAGAGGACGAAGACGTAGAGATGAACGCCGACGGAGGTTCGGATGACGACTCGGATGAGACGGATCCTAGCGAGGATCCTGATTGGGCACCCGCTGTGGTCGACGCGCCGCTACCCATTGTACCGGCCGCACCGTTAGCCCCACGCCCCATTCGAGCTATTAGGGATTTTCCCGAGGGCTGTGCCGGACCGTCCCGGCCGATCCCAGCCCATTCGGAGACAGTAGAGTCTCCATTCGACCGACAGGCTCACGTGGAGCACGAGCCAGCACCCTTACCCCACATCCACATCCCTCCAGGCATGAGGCTCATGCCAATCTCTCGCGGGAGGAATGGGTGGATATCCGATGACTCTGACGACGAGTCCGTAGCGTCGGTAGAGCACATGCTGGTACCAGAGATTCCAGCTGTTCCGAAGGAGCCAGTGGCTCCAATGTTGGAGGATGCACCTGCTGATCCCATACCCCCACCAGCACCACTCGAGCCCGTACCACAGGAGGGACCAGCAGCACATATACTCGAGGGTAGCCCCGCTGATAGCTCGGAGCTACGCAGGGCAGGCATGGCAGCTTTTGCCACCGCGAGCCCTCCTACCCCCACTATTGTGGTATCCACTCCAGAGTGGGCCACTGTCTCTGAGCCGTTAGTAGCCCCACTAGCCGAGCCTATGCCACCACCCACCATTGCCATGACTATACCCATCCCCACCATTCCAGCATGACACCTGCACCATACCCTCTAGGTGCAGGGGACCCTTATATGATGCCACCCTACTTTTCCATCAGGCCACCCGGTTTCACTCCATTACTGCCACACATACCAGTACCAGCCCCCTTCGGGCCCTTCCCATCCACACACCCTGATATACCCGGACCGTCCCACCGTCACAGGATGACACCCCCCTCTGGACCCGCCCAGACCTCAACCATCACTTTAGAGCAGGACTTTCAGACTCTAGTCAACACGGTGCAGCGCACCGTGAATCAGGTTGAGCAGCAGACGAGATTGATGTGGGCGAGGATGATTGACACTCGTGATGCCTTAGCGCATTACGCAGAGGAGCTCTTGCGCATGGATGCGCAGAGCGGGATTACTGGGGATGCACACTGGGCACATCGACAGTTTTTGTACGAGCGCATCACAGAGATCAGCATGACGATTAGCATGTATGCGCCGCAGTACCAGTATCCACCGCCACCGCCACAGTAGGATGTATCGGGGATGCACAGAAGACACACCAGCTTATGTACATATTAGCAGCAGTATGGTAGTACAGCACGGGTTATGACACTCGTCTGCATTTTGCCTAGCCGTACGGGTATTACGGCGTATGATATGATGTTTTGTTATTTCAAAAGCAATGTATTGTATGAGAAATGTATTCTCCATTTTGTATTATGAACAAGCATTGTACTGATATTATTGAAATTAATGAAAAATCTTATTATTATGGTGAAATATGTTGTTGTCTATGATTATTATTGCTTACTCCATGTGTTGTGGTTTGTATATTTGTGTGGTGATGTTGTGTTGATTTCTATTTATATTTCTGTATGATGTATTGGTATGTTGTGTGATGACATGGTGTTGATTATTGTGTTCATGCTTTGGTTTGTTATTTACGCTTTGTATTGTATAAATGTTTGCCAAATTAACCTTTGATAATTATTATTGAAGAAAAATGGCACCTGCCACCCGAAGCAATAGTGGAGCAGACGGACTGCCCACAACACCGGCCGAGCTCGAGACCATGATATCTGAACGCATAGCCCGCGCGATCGCGGAGCACGAAGCTGCACGCTCCGAAAGATCTCGCGACTTGACTGGGAGTAACCGACAGGAAACTTCCCCCACTGGTAAGAAGTTGAAAGTAATTGATAAAGCAATGGGAGAATATCCTAAAACTCCTGTCCCGTAATAACATACAACTTTATTAATGCAGAAACGGCCTCGCGAGAGCGTGGCTGCACTTTCAAAGCCTTCCTCGACTGCAAGCCGCTCAATTTTAACGGCACGGAAGGATCAGTTGGTCAGGTCAAATGGTTCGAGAAGACCGAGGCTGTTATTCGCATCAGTGGGTGTACCCCACGTCAGTCGGTTATGTACTCCACCAATTTGTTCTTAGACCAAGCACTGACATGGTGGAATGGTCAAGTGCAGTCTTTGGGTGATGACACTGCTTACTCTCTGTCGTGGGCAGAACTGAAGGAACTGATGATTGCTGAGTACCGTCCGGCGAGTGAGGTACAGAAATTGGAAACTGAGTTTTGGAACCTCACTATGGTGGGAGCAGACGTTACTGGATACACGTCTCGATTCCACGATCTTGCCAGATTGGTGCCACGATTGGTTACCCCTGAGAATAACAAAATTGAGCGCTATTTGTTCGGCCTAGCACCGCAAATACGCAGCATGGTCACTGCTTCTAAACCTACGACCATGCGCGCGGCTATTGATCTTGCGCTCAGTCTCACCGAAGATGCCATACGCATGGGTACACTAATCCGCCAAGTTTCCGGATTAAAAATTTCTGAAGCAAGTAGTGTTGAGGCCAAGAACCAGGGATCAAGTTCAGCTGTCGTGACTAATGATCAGGGTAACAAACCGAGGTTTGGGAAAAGAAAGAGGGATGAGGGAAAAAGGGACCGAGCGTCGGGTAGCTCGAACAAGAAAGGAAAGGGGTATGCCGCCACAGGACGTGGTAACGGTAACAAGCAGGGAAACCAGGGGAGAAACAATGGATTAACTTGTGGGAAGTGCCACCGCACCGGGCACAAGACTGAAGAGTGCCGATCTGGAGCACCAAAGAATGGAGGGGCTAGACCATGCTTTGCATGCGGGTCGTTGGATCATTGGAAGAAAGATTGCCCCAAGGTCAACAATCAGGCCCGCGGCCGGGCATTTGTGATTGGAGCCGGTGATGCACGGCAAGACCCCAATGTGGTCACTGGTACGTTTCCTCTAAATGGTCATTATGCCTCTGTATTATTTGATACCGGTGCTGACTTTAGCTTCGTATCCATTGAGTTTAAAAGACTACTTGGTTTAAAAACTAGCAAACTAGATACACCCTACTCTATAGAACTGGCTAATGGTAAAACTATTGAGACGAGAGAGGTAGCAAGAGATTGTAAGTTAGAACTCTGTGGGCACGAGTTTGGGATTGATCTATTACCGGTTGTATTGGGAAGTTTTGACATCGTTGTCGGCATGGATTGGCTGTCCGCGCACCGTGCCATTGTGGTTTGCAACGATAAAGTTATTCAAGTTCCCCTCGCAAGCGGTGAAACTCTCTCAATTCAAGGAGAAAGACACGGGACGCCACTAAGGATTATTTCGAGCATGAAGGCTCGTAAGTGTCTGAGAAAAGGGCTTGTCGCATTCTTGGCACACGTAGTGGACAAGAAGGCCGACGAGCGAAAGTTGGAAGACATTCCAGTCGCCAGAGATTTTCCGGATGTATTTCCAGAAGATTTGCCGGGGTTGCCACCACCTCGACAAGTCGAGTTCCGCATCGACCTCGTTCCCGGAGCAGCTCCTGTGGCACGATCGCCATACCGCCTAGCTCCATCAGAGATGCAGGAACTGTCCAGCCAGCTACAAGAATTACTGGACAAAGGTTTTATAAGACCGAGTTTCTCACCTTGGGGAGCTCCCGTCTTATTTGTGAAGAAGAAGGATGGCACATTTCGCATGTGCATCGACTATCGAGAGCTGAACAAGCTAACCATCAAGAATCGCTATCCTCTCCCCAGGATCGACGATTTGTTTGATCAGCTCCAGGGTTCCAGCTATTACTCCAAGATCGATTTGAGGTCAGGCTATCACCAGTTGCGTATACAAGAAGAAGATGTACCAAAAACGGCCTTCAGAACCCGGTATGGACACTATGAATTTTTGGTAATGCCGTTCGGCTTGACCAACGCACCAGCGGTTTTCATGGACCTAATGAACCGCGTGTGTAAGCCATACCTGGACAAATTCGTCATTGTCTTCATTGACGATATTTTGATCTATTCACGCACGAAAGAAGACCACGAGAATCACCTTCGGTTAATTCTTGAAGTATTACGCAAAGAGAAGCTCTATGCTAAATTCTCGAAATGTGACTTTTGGATTCGGGAGGTTCACTTTTTAGGCCACGTGGTGAACGAGAAGGGCATACACGTCGATCCAGCCAAGATCGAGGCAATTAAAAATTGGGAAGCACCTCGAACTCCTACCGAAGTACGACAATTTCTAGGCCTTGCGGGTTATTACAGAAGGTTCATCGAGAACTTTTCAAAGATAGCGCAAGCTTTAACCATGCTAACCCAAAAGGATAAGAAATTTGAGTGGACGGAAAAGCAAGAGGCAGCATTCCAGTTACTAAAAGACAAGTTATGTGGCGCTCCGATACTGTCACTTCCAGACGGTACGGAAGATTTTGTGGTTTACTGTGATGCCTCGCATCAAGGTTTGGGTTGTGTATTGATGCAGCGAGAAAAAGTAATAGCATACGCTTCCAGGCAACTGAAAATCCATGAGAAGAACTACACTACACACGATTTGGAATTAGGTGCAGTGGTGTTCGCTCTCAAGATATGGAGGCACTATTTGTACGGAACCAAGTGCACAATTTTCACTGATCACAAGAGTTTACAGCACATCTTCGATCAGAAGGATTTGAATATGCGACAACGGCGATGGGTTGAATTATTAAACGATTGCGATTGTGAGATAAAGTACCATCCCGGTAAGGCGAACGTCGTAGCTGACGCCTTGAGTCGCAAGGAAAGGGTTAAACCATTGCGTGTTCGAGCTTTGGGATTGACTATCCACACGAATATGACTGAACGAATTCGTGAAGCTCAAGTCAACGCCCTCAAACCCGAAAATGTCAAAGGTGAAAGGTTACGAAAGATGGTTGATTCACTGGAATCAAAAGCGGACCAGACACTGTATTTCATGAATAGAATTTGGGTTCCAGTATATGGTGGATTGCGTGAGCTAGTATTGGCCGAAGCTCACAGTTCTAGATATTCGGTTCACCCTGGTGCAGACAAGATGTTCCACGATTTGAAGGAACTTTATTGGTGGCCGAATTTCAAAAGGGATATAGCAGCCTATGTTGCGCGATGTTTGACTTGCGCAAAGGTCAAGGCTGAGCACCAGAGACCTTCCGGTTTGCTCCAGCAACCGGAAATACCGGAATGGAAATGGGAACGAATCACCATGGATTTCATTACCAAGTTACCTAAGACAACAAGCGGCCATGACATGATCTGGGTAATCGTAGATCGATTGACGAAATCTGCACACTTCCTCCCGATACGCGAAACGGACAGGTTGGAGAAACTGACCCGTTTGTACATTAAGGAGGTGGTATCTAAACACGGTGTACCTGTTTCTATCATCTCCGATCGGGATAGTCGTTTCACGTCAAGATTTTGGGAAAGTTTGAACGAAGCCCTCGGTACTCGCCTCGACATGAGCACTGCATATCACCCCCAAACGGATGGTCAAAGTGAACGAACCATCCAGACATTGGAGGATATGTTACGGGCATGCGCGATAGATTTCGGAGGTAATTGGGATACGCACTTGCCATTGGTGGAATTTTCTTACAACAACAGTTATCATACGAGCATTCAAGCCGCGCCGTTTGAAGCTTTATATGGACGCAAGTGCCGATCGCCATTATGTTGGGCGGAAGTTGGAGAAAAGCAACTCACCGGGCCCGAAATTGTTCAAGAGACCACGGATAAGGTCTTTTTGATAAAGGAACGCCTCAAAGCGGCCCGGGACCGCCAGAAAAGCTATGCTGATATGAGGCGAAAGCCTTTAGAGTTTCAAGTCGGAGACAGGGTCCTACTGAAAGTGTCACCTTGGAAAGGTGTCGCGCGCTTTGGGAAGCGCGGAAAGCTGAACCCACGATATATTGGACCGTTCAAAGTCTTGTCCAGGGTAGGCACAGTGGCATACAAGCTCGAGTTGCCTCAAGAGCTTAGTGGAATACACGACACGTTTCATGTGTCGAACTTGAAAAGGTGCCTATCCGACGAAACTCTCATTATTCCTGCTGACGAAATCCAGGTTGACGACAAGTTACATTTTGTGGAAGAACCAATCGAGGTAACTGATTGGAAGGTCCAAAAACTAAGGCGCAGCAAGATCAGATTGGTCAAAGTGCGCTGGAATGCCAAGCGTGGACCGGAGTTCACGTGGGAAAGGCTGGACCGGATGAAGCAAAAATACCCCGCCCTATTCGAGAAGACACCTGTACCGGAGAACTCGAAGTAAATTCCGGGACGGAATTCTCTTAACGGGGGGAGAATGTAACAACCGGCAAAAATAAGGTAATTCCGTACAATTAATTAATATATGATTAACGTAATTAAATGCAATTATGTGTGATTTAATTATCAAGGCCTTAGGGGATAGCAATTTCCAAATAGTGCATAGGAATGCATACGTTTAATGGAAAAGCATGATTGGATCATGTGCGAATAAGCTATCCGGTATGGACGTTGGCAATTACCCGGTAATAATTAAATAAACGAAACAGATCCCGGACACCCAGGATATAAAATAAAGGGTATTTTCATAAGATATAATGAGTTTTGGAACTCCAAAACCATAAATGAAAACGTCTTGTACAAATCTCCCGGTAACGAATAAAATGCGCGTACCGCACCCGATACGCGTATAACTCATAATTTCACCCGGTAAAGGGGCTAAATAACCTATCAACGCTTAAATTAGACTATATTTAAGGGTTATTAAAGGTATTCTTAATGTCCGGATAACGCGTGATTAAAACCCGAAAAATACCCGAACGACACCCGAACGACGGGGGATTAAACTTAACAAACAATGGGGAAATATTTGAAGTTGTGGACCCCACATAAACCACTTGGGGGCCGGCCTAAAGGCCAAGGAAATGTGTCCATACAAGTGGTAATAATAATCTAAGATCTTAGCATAAAGCATGCACACATATAAAGCCAAAACATGTAAGAAAAGGTGTGAGTGAAACATTAGTACAAAAAGCAACTTATCCTTGTCCCCCCTTGAAGAAATTTCGGCCAAGGGGCCAAGATAATCCAAGACACACCACTAAACCATCATGACACTAGTAGAAGCATGCCTTGTTAAGTCTTGTAAGTAGGATCATGATGCCTTATAAAGATTAGCTAAGATTTGCAAGAAAACTCATGCCTATACATACATACATACGGCACATTACACACACACACATATCACCTTTGCAAAAATCTCCCAAGTACACATATGATCTTCCATAAGATCTCTTAAATCTTTAGCATCATTACATGCGATAATTATATAAATAACACATGTTAGAAGATTGAATAACCAAGCAAAACAATCCTTTCTTCTTCCCCTCTTGTGGCCGTGGGTTTCCATACACACACACACATTGTTCTTTCAAGTTTTTACATCTCCAAATCACTTAAAATCATCCATCATCCAAACCCCTTTTGTGTGTTTCAAGAGCTTGGAGCTAAACCACTAGGAAGAACACACTAAACCCCTCTCAAATCCAAGGTTTTTGTCTTCCCTAGCCTTGTGCTGGTAGTAAGCTTCTTAATCTTGTTTTTGATTGTTATTATTCATGTATGTGTTCCTAGTAGCAAGTTGTACATGAAGGGTTTAAAAATGGTTTTGAACATAATCTTTAATAGGTTTTCATGTGTAAAATGGAAGATTAAAGATATGAAAATAAACCATGGATTTGTTGATGATGATGTATTAATCTTGAAAATATATAAAGTTTACATGTAAGACTAAGTAGGATGATGTTTTGGTTAAGATTTTGAAATGAACTTGAATATGTTAAAACTAAATTTAATTCATCTTATTATGATCATTTAAGTTATAATATGTGGTAAAACATGTTAGAAGTTCATAAATGAATAAGATGGAAAATCTAAGTTAGCTTACTTAGATGAATGAAATTTTGATAAAATGGACAAATACATAAAACACACATATAATTAGTCTTCCATATGGAATATAAGACTAACATAAGTGTTTTGATACAAAAATAACTTACCAATAAAAAGTTGAATCTTCAAAGTTTACTATTTTGAGTGAAAAATGTTAACTTTGAAAGTTAGAGTAGAAAAATGCAACTTTTGTAAGTTAAGGGACTAAAGTTGTAATTTTGAAAGTTAAGGGACTAAAATGGACATTTTAGAAACTATTAGTCCAAAAATACAAGTATGGAAAGTTTGGTGTCAAAAATGCAAGTAATAAAGTCTAAGGATGATTTTTGTAAATACTAGTAAAAATACTTGGGTATTTTGTATAAAAGTGTATTTTTGAAAGTTATAAAAATATAAAGGGTTTTAACATAAGGATTTTTATAAAATAGAGATTTTATAAAAATATTAAACAAACTTGGGAAACTTATACAAAAATGAATACTTTTATATAAATGGGAATATAAAAGTGTTGGAAACATTTTTGTAGTTAAGTTGACAAGTTGGGTTAAAAATACATAAGTATTTTAAACCATCCAAGTAACATGTGAAAATAGGAAGAAATATGGATGATATTTCTATAAAATACATGTTGGGAAAAACTTGGAAAAATTAACTAATCAAGTTAAGATATCGAACTAAAACGCGTTAACGAACCATACACGGACAAAACATGAGAAAAATGCCATTGCGGCAAGATAAGAAAAATATATATTTTAAGAAGTAAAATATATATACATTATGGGTGAAAACAAATAAACACTTTCCTAAGTGTTGGAGGAATTAATTCGTGGGAGAAAACACGTGACATGAACAAATAAGACGTTAAACAAACGTATATACTTAACGAGGGAAAATTACACATTTATATATATTGTACGCTCGTCTCGGCAAAATTCTAGTATATCTACTTAATGGGAAAGTAGATATGCGGGAAGGAAAGCCGCGACGAGAAGACAAGGATACATATATGTGTATGTCGTACCAACGAAATCCTAGTATATTTATTTGAGTGGGAAAATAAATATACGGTGTGGTGAGTTGAATCGGACGTTAAGAATATACAATCGAACGACAAGATCTTAGCACGTTTGTCTAAATGGGAAAACAAATGTGTGGCAAAGTGAGTCGGGTCGAGAGTTGAAATATATATTATATCGAGCGATGCGATCTTAAGTATAATTATTTAAATGGGAAAATAATTATATGTTAAGTGACGTCGAGTCGATGATAATAAGATACAAGTTATGGAAATATTAACAAGAGTAATATATAACTTGTAGCACAAAGGGTAATGTAACGCCAACAAAACCTAGGATACGCGCTTAATTAAACGGGATTTGGAACAACTTGTGGTCGGGAGTTGGGTGTACAACTTGCCAAGGCACATGCACTATAGGAATAGTGACTTATACGTCTAGGACGTTTGTAGGTGCGAGACCACCCCTTTGCTATCCACCCTTTTGAGCCAGACGCAGTTTCAGGTGAGTTTCACGGCCCCATTTTAAACTATTTTTACGTTTTCGGGGGAAAGATATGTTAGGGAAATGTTTGACGGGTTTATTACTTGAGGTGTGACCGCCACTCGGGGTTGAGTCCTCGCCTCTATAATCATTTATTCGGAAATGGAAACCGGAGGAATATTCGAATAGTACTATTGGTGCCTGACAAGGCCCACCCCTAATCGATAGCGTCGATTTTGCATTAGGTTATGCCTGGGGTGCAAATATTCTGAACTTAAGTCGTGGGAAACCGAGTAACGACTTGGAGCGGGGCATTTTATTTATATACGTCTTGGTTTGATTATAGTCTCAAGTAGATTTATAGGAATTTGCAACTCCTATATATTGTCATAACATGGTATTCCCAAGTATTCAAGTTTTAGAAACTGAACACCTGTGAACTCACCAATATATTTATATTGACGAAACTTTTTAAACATATCTTTCAGGTAACTAGACGATGAAGGACCAGGCGGGCAGGGTCGGAGGATCTCCAATGCGACGTCGAACTTTTGCGGGGTTTCACTTTTATTTCCCAAGGCAGTTGGGATATATATGAGAAACCTCTATGTTTATTTCAAAAACAATTAACTTTTGTGTAATGTTTGAAACAGATTTGACGTCATAATAAATGACCCATTTTCTTAAATTACTTGTGTTTAGCAATAACCTTGACTTTATGCTTTTGAACCGTCGCGCCACGTGTTTCCGCCTTTGTCGTGGTGTGACACTTTCGTCTTTTATTGTTTCTTATTACATCAATACAACTCATCTTTATTAGTTTACGTGACCGTGACCGCGCCCCCGTACAATTCGTGTCCTCACTCGACCTCCAACCATTTCTTGCTTTGTGAGCTTGACTAGACAACCTGCAACTACCACATAACCATTTCGTTAGTTCATTAAATGACTTCCTGCAATATTCACAATATGGAAATAACATCAACAATACTCAATGGTCATATCCAAACGCCTTTCTATAAGTTTGGATCCGGTCTCCGGATCCTATCCTCCAATTTTCCATGCATTCATACTTACATACCTGCATCTTTATTACCATCGTCATAACAAAAACATTAATAACACTAAAACATACACGCACGTACAAATCCCATGTACAAGTTATCTTGACCCGTCATACTATTCTTCCTTCATGTATTCTCAAGGACAAACATGACGTTTCCGAACCTATACTCAATCTACACATAACGACCAACCTTTACATACAAAACACTTTAACACATTCCCGGGCATAAGCAAATATGCACACGTTCTATTACACTAGCATCCAACACGTGACAATTCCACTTACCAAACGGTTTACCATTTGTGTGACATTGTACAACTATACAATTCAATCTAAATAGTCACACTCACACCCATGATTAAATGTATCCATCTATATATATATACACACGTATCAATACATACATTTTACCATTCATTCTTATGCCATATTTGTTAATCTTGGATTTATTTCATGCTTAATTACCCTCACTTCATTTATGTTTGCTACCTATTTATCCCAACTACTTTCATTGTTGTATGGTGAACTATACCCGTTCACCAACAACATCAATTCGCTAACCTTACTATAAAGTACCATTTCATACTTGTTTCCCATTTCTATTTAGACATAAACATACAATTTACTAAACCAAGAGTTTGCATCATAAGTCACTTACCTTTGACCGTAGGAGTGTTTTCGCCTTATACGCGTTTGACTTATAGTCCCAAACTTTTCACCTAGCTCGAGATCATATCCACTTGACCCGTTGACTTTTAAGCTTCTTGTACCTAGCTTACTTTCAAGTCAACATGCTGTGTTTAAATACTAATTTGAACTTACCTATTTAAACATTACTATTCATTCTACATCATTCAAACATGACATCAATACATTCAACAACTAGTTCTATTCAATACGTCTTTCCATACACTACCCGTTCGACCCGTTAGTGAAAATACTTGCATGAACTAGTTGGTAAGTGTTTTTAGACACTTTTTGAATGCCACATAATACACTATTCTTTCTCTACAATACGTACTCCAAGACTACTACAAGCGTGTACATTCTTACACCTTTTCTTTTTTAAAGATTACATTATAAATGTGCAGCGATTTTCTGCGCAGCTGCTGTTCAAGGTCGTTTTTCCCCTTCTAAACCTCGGAATCAGATCTTGATTATCAAATACAAAATGTGCATCATTCAAAGACCTTTTCAGGCGTATAAAGAACACTTCCTAACGATTTTTCTATAATTTTATATGAATATTTGAAGATCAGGTCAGAAACATATTATGTGTAGCGATTTCCTTTTTTAGCTGCTGTAATTTACCATTTTGACCCATTTAAAGTCCGAATTAGTTGAACATGTTCAAAGATGGACTGTGCTTCGTTAGAAGACCTTTCCAGGCGTATAAAGAGCACCTCCTAATGATTTTTCTATGATTTTATATGAATATTTTAAGATCAGGTCAGAAACATAATTCTAACCAAACAGCTTTGCTGTCAAAACAGAAATGTCAACTTTACATGATGTTTTGACCCACTAAAACTTAGAATTAGCTTCTCATGACTAAATATGAAATGTAATATGTGGAACAAGCTTTTCAACGATATAAGGCTCATCTTCTAACTCCTAATAACGAATGAGATATCGCCTTTACAAGATGACTATCTAAAGCTATCAAAAGTGACGAATTTCATACTATTTACACCATTTGACTCAATTCAAGTTTCTTGTAGGAATTTTATCAAACACCTTGTAGGCACTACATAACATCAATTTTCTCTAACACTACCAAGTGTTTATAAACCCTTGATTCTTGCTAGATTGACAATTACCAACATCAAACTTCTAAATTAATCATGCATTTAGTATAACAAGTAGTTAAACACTTAACAAGAACAACAAAACATGACCAATTTCACACATCTTGGTGTATACACTAATTCCTCCACAAAACTCATTCAACCACCAACAAGAATATAAGTCATACCTTATCTTAGATGAATAGATAAGGCTTAAAACCCAAAGAATCAAGCCTCAAATACTTCAATTTGGTGGAGAATTGCATCAATTTGTGAAGATGATGAACTAGGTTACTCCTTTCCTCTTCCCTTGTTAATGTCGATATACACACAAACAAAATGTGTGTTTTGATCTTAAAAATGCATAATTTTAGTTATGTTGGCTAGTTGTCAACTACAGTCCCTCAAGTTTACCACAAAGCTTGTTATCAAAAACTCAACTAACCAAGTTAGTTTCTAGTGTTATTTCTCTATTATATAGATAATAACATTCACTAGGTTATTTCCATATTAGAACATAACCCACATTCTTATTGTCTAAGTCCCGTTTTATTATTTTACTAATCGCGCCTAATGGCGTAACTAAGCAAAAATGGATTTTTGGGGCGTTACAAGTCTACCCCCCTTAAAGAAGGTTTCGTCCCCGAAACCACTTTCGTTATTACCAAACCCCTCCTACCATTATTCTCCGTTTGTTTACTCGTTAGCTAGCTTAATTAGAACACACACACATGTAGGTATGTGGGCGAAACCGTTTACGATGTATCCACTATGCGTTATCTCGGATTCCTTGACATTATTATCCTTAGCCTATCAAAGCTAAAATTCTGGCATAATGCTAAATCCTTTGCCAACATCGTTTCCACTTATTTATCTTCTTTTTTTGTTTCATTCATGATTTCATACCATGTTGCGAGGCCACATCATAGTCTATACAACGACTTAACCATGAGCAAACATAACTATATGTCCATACTTTCTAATATTAACAAGCCTTCATGCAATTATCAAGCATAGCAAACTATCATTAACATCTTTCACCTCATCCACCACACTAGATCCTTTATAATTGCATTAGTCAAATAAGTATTCATCATGATCTTACTACAAAATTCCACTATTATCATTCCTTTTTAATTACTTCCAAATATTTCATCATAGTTAGATCATGAACATACGCATATTGAAATCGTTCAATCGAGGTTATCACTATCATAACACACCTACTATTTTACCCTCACTTATTCATACCTAACTTGAGAGTTAGACATCTTTCTAAAGTCAGTACTGAACCAGTACATCTACCATATACACCCCACCCCTTATGGTAAATTCTGAGTTACTCTATTCATGCTAATTTGTTTGTTACCTCATTTCTTGTACTACTTACTCTAGACACATATATTCATTGCTTAACGACATCGAGTCTAAGCTAAAATTCATGCATCTTTTGACCTTTAAAAGTCAAACTTTCCAAACTACATCATACTTGAGATACCATTCATTCATATGGGGGTAATATTCAACATATCAATTTTCTACTTAACAATCACAAAATAACCAAATTTACTAACCTTCCTTTCATAGCGTTAACCAACCATCCATATGTCGGATTGACTTACTCCTTCACAAATCCATGCCATACCTAGCTTGGTTTAGTTAATTCACATGACGAGTTCCAACTCGTTAACATCATATCACCTATCTTGTAGATTTCATCATATCCAAAATTTGACCATTCATATCTACAAAGTCATTGGTTAGATACATATTTTGCATTCATAACAATTGTCTTTCAATAGTCCATGCAAAATTCTTTCCTTTGCATGTCTAACTATCTAAAATTCTTTGATAAAATTCCCATTACAATACAAAATCAAGTTACGCATCTAACATTCTTACATATGATCGTTACATTCTATTTGTTACTTCACAAATTCTCATTAGTTTGACTTTTCAAAGTCAACTGCCACTTCTAACTAATTTATGGCCTCTGGTCATTTTCTTTATCTACTCATTCTATTTGTAATTTAAGTTATGGATTTTACTTCTTTTCCATTTAGGCATACATACAAAAACCACATTATATCATTTCATGCAAAGCTTTCCTTCCTTTTTAAATTGTATCATTCACACGGGTCTTAATCTATTTGTTGTCCCTTTCTCATAAATCATCTACTAGCATGCTTAGCATGTAATTACGTTTTCTTACCACACCAATAACCAATAACTCGCAATTGGTTTCGTTTCATTCATGTAATCTTGATAGTACTTGCGCTACACTTGCTAATTCAACCCGTTTGACTTTTCGTAAAGTCAAATTATCCATTCATTCTTAGCTAGCTTTCTACAATTAGTTGCCATCTATGCCTCTTAATAACTGCATATGAAATATGTATTCGTGTATCTCGTAGGTCACATAACATGTGTATCCCCAACTAAGTTATTACCACTAAGTACGTACAACTTTCCAATCTATCTCAATTAGGTTATGGAAACATTCCACCCTTCATCCCAACCCGGATGACCCATTCCATGGGTTATTCTATATTTCTACAACCTTCCACCCAATTTTACCTGTTAAGGTCATTTAACATTTTTATGTTATTAAGGATGAGCCAACTAATAAGTAAGTGGAGGGACTTACCTATGGATTCAAATCTTTCATTCACCCTTTCATTTATATATGTTCGATCCATACTTACCTATGGATTCAAACTTTTCATTCATACCATTCATTCGTTTAGGTTTGATCCATGCTTACTTATGGATTCAAACTTTCCATTCCTACCTTTCATTCATATAGGGTTGATCCATACTTACCCATGGACTCAAACTTTCCATTCCTACCTTTCATTCATATAGGTTCGATCCATACTTACCTATGGACTCAAACTTTTCATTCCTACCTTTCATTAATATAGGTTTGATCCATACTTACTTATGGACTTAAACCTTTCATTCCTACCTTTCATTCATATAGGTTTGATCCATACTTACTTATGGACTCAAACCTTTCATTCATATACAGACTGCTCTCTATCGTTTGAGAGTCATCTACCATAACCCACAACTGTCATCTAGTTACTTATCTATTCATTGCCATAATTAGTTTATAGGCACAATTCACATACATTTGGTTTAATACCTTCCGAGGGAACCCTTTCCTATTTTACTTTTAAGAAGGTTTATTTCACCCACGTATCCACACGATCGCTTACTTTCCAATTTACCAGGCATACCTGTGACGATTCTCACGGTCACACGTGTATATTTAATGCTTCTTGCGCACTGGCTAGGTGCGCAGTCCACATACCATCCATGTGTCACCATGTAATCATCACCTTATGCCTGCGGACTGGGTTTCAGTTTCGTGCTACTCTTTCAATTTCCTTCCCTAAACAACATGGTTGTTTTCCATCTAAATTTTACCATCCCTGAGGATTTTCTCCCACGGTACCAATGTATTAATACTACGTACCGACGAGTATTCTATCATTTCCACAATTTTCGAGATCTATCTTGGATCATGTCCTTGACCTCTTCATCATCCACAAAAGCTCACCTTAACAGAAACACCACTATTAGTTATTAACATGTCATGTGAGTTAATATTAAATTCCCAATTTAGGCCTTGATCGAGTCTTGGATTGTACGGGTCACTTATTTCAAGAGCACACAAGTTTGAGTTCATGTACTTACTTTCTTGTACAAGATTTCACTCAAACGAGGGCTCTGATACCAACTTGAAACAGCCTAAACCTTTTTAACCGAAAATACGCAGCGGAAATACTAACCAGAAAATTTCTTGCTTGATAAAACATTCTTGTATGTTTTGTACCCATTTCTACTATATATTATAGGTGGTTCATACTTTCGTCTTTTATTGTTTCTTATTACATCAATACAACTAATCTTTATTAGTTTACGTGATCGTGACCGCGACCCCGTACAATTCGTGTTCTCACTCGACCTCCAACCATTTCTTGCTTTGTGAGCTTGACTAGACAACCTGCAACTACCACATAACCATTTCGTTAGTTCATTAAGTGACTTCCTGCAATATTCACAATATGGAAATAATATCAACAATACTCAATGGTCATATCCAAACGCCTTTCTATAAGTTTGGATCCGGTCTCCGGATCCTATCCTCCAATTTTCCATGCATTCATACTTACATACCTGCATCTTTATTACCATCGTCATAATAAAAAGATTAATAACACTAAAATATACATGCACGTACAAATCCCATGTACAAGTTATCTTTACAGGCATATAAAGAACACCTCCTAACGATTTTTCTATGATTTTATATGAATATTTGAAGATCAGGTCAGAAACATATTATGTGCAACGATTTCCATTTTTAGCTGCTGTAATTGACCATTTTGACCCATGTAAAGTCCGAATTAGTTGAACATGTTCAAAGATGGATTGTGCTTCGTTAAAAGAACTTTCCAGGCGTATAAAGAACACCTTCTAACGATTTTTCTATGATTTTATATGAATATTTTAAGATCAGGTCAGAAACATAATTCTAACCAAACAGCTTTGCTGTCAAAACAGAAATGTCAAGTTTACATGATGTTTTGACCCACTAAAACTTAGAATTAGCTTCTCATGACTAAATATGAAATGTAATATGTGGAACAAGCTTTTCAACGATATAAGGCTCATCTTCTAACTCCTAATAACGAATGAGATATCGCCTTTACAAGATGACTATCTAAAGCTATCAAAAGTGACGAATTTCATACTATTTTACACCATTTGACTCAATTCAAGTTTCTTGTAGGCATTTTATCAAATACCTTGTAGGCACTACATAACATCAATTTTCTCTAACACTACCAAGTGTTTATAAACCCTTGATTCTTGCTAGATTGACAATTACCAACATCAAACTTCTAAATTAATCATGCATTTAGTATAACAAGTAGTTAAACACTTACAAGAACAACAAAACATGACCAATTTCACACATCTTGGTGTATACACTAATTCCTCCACAAAACTCATTCAACCACCAACAAGAATATAAGTCATACCTTGTCTTAGATGAATAGATAAGGCTTAAAACCCAAAGAATCAAGCCTCAAATACTTCAATTTGGTGGAGAATTGCATCAATTTGTGAAGATGATGAACTAGGTTACTCCTTTCCTCTTCCCTTGTTAATGTCGACATACACACAAACAAAATGTGTGTTTTGATCTTAAAAATGCATAATTTTCGTTATGTTGGCTAGTTGTCAACTATAGTCCCTCAAGTTTACCACAAAGCTTGTTATTAAAAACTCAACTAACCAAGTTAGTTTCTAGTGTTATTTCTCTATTATATAGATAATAACATTCACTAGGTTATTTCCATATTAGAACATAACCCACATTCTTATTGTCTAAGTCCCGTTTTATTATTTACTAATCGCGCCTAATGGCGTAACTAAGCAAAAATGGATTTTTGGGGCGTTACATATGAATAAGCTTGAGAGTGTTGACTTGATCGATGTATGCATACACGCATAAACACTAATAAACAAGACACTCTAATTCATGATATACACCAATATAGCATCCTAACCATCCTCCGCCTTCTTCCAAAGCTCCATTGACTTCCCAAACTCCCATTTCCCTTCCCTAGAAATCGGCCCATCAATAACCAAGGCAAGCATGCTCTTTAATGTCAACCTGTTATACTAATTTGGCATTCACCTTCTCCACCATCAAGTTTTATGTGAGTTGAACTTCCAAAACATACAAAAGCCATCCTACACTCTCCTCTCTCTCTCGGCTATATCTATAGGCCAAGCCTATATGTTTTTCCCACACAAAACCATTTAAACCTTCTAACACTCCAACAAACTCTCCTCTATTTGTTCTCAGCTTGAACCAAACCACACCTACCCGATTATTTTCACGTCCGCAACCACCACTACAACCCTCAACCATAAAGATTTAAGTGTTTAAAAGCTATAGTGTGGAGGCAAGCACAAGAACTCAACCCATTCCTCTGTTTTTTGGTTCATCTTTGTGTGGTATGTAAAACTAACCTAACACTTTTCATTTCCATATTTCTAGTCGACAATGTGTTCACCCGAAAGCTATAATATGCATTAACACAACATGGTAACAAGTTATATATGATAAAACTCACAAAAACTTGAACCTATGCATCTATATACATATGCGCATACACACATCCACACCCTCGCACTCGCACATATACATGTAAGTATATGTGTGTGTGTTGTGTGTATAATGTCGAGTATGAGGCATAAACATGACACTTGAACTCTAAACATCAATATATACAAAGGTTCTTGATTTTGAGAAAACATATGTTAATGAGACAGAACATGTGCTAACAACTCTTTTAACATAAGAACTCTAAAACATTTGATAACATATGGTAACATGTGTCATGTACGTGAAATGGTTTTAACAAGACTAGTTATTGTTATAACTAAAACGAATGGATCTAACGAAGAATAACGAGATCTACAAGTTAAAACCATAAAATCTTTTTGAAAGAACAAGCAATGTTACGTAATAATCATCACGTGTTTAGACAATAATACTACGTACCTGTAGTCCAAAGTCACGCGAATTGGGTGAACAACTTTCATGGCAAATAATCAAGTACAAAGACTTAAGTTGTCCTTTAAATTCTAGGGCACTTTAGGTTGGACTGTAGTTCATTCGGGCTTACCGTTTGCTAGCTTACTCGTACAGACACAAGGTGAGTTTCATGGGCCATGTGAAACATAAGACAATCGGTTCATGAGCTCAACAGTCCTCGTACACACGTTCACTGTAACCATTAACTATCAGTTTAGCCATAGAACACTTAAATAGATCTATTGGGTTGAACACATCCACTCTTGGTTAGTCGCGCTAACCTGTTACATACAAAAGAGTGCTAGTTTTCTATGATTCTTACATTGTCTTTATTGTACAATGCGCTAGGTACAACAGTTAAGAAGCTTGGTTATGGGACTCATGTTGGCACATAAATCATTGGCTTAGCTAGCATTGATTGGTCACACACAAATTTCACTAACTTCAATTTGCGTAAATTTAAACCTGTGAACTCACCAGCTTTATGTTGAATCTTTTATGAATGTTTTTCAGGTAATTTATTAGCACGCACTATGGGACTTGAGAATCTGCTTTGGCATAAACCATGTGATACCAAATTTTGTAGGGTCTATCTTGAACATTTAAACATTTATGTGCATTTTACTTGGTGTTCTACTGGTTTCAAGACAATTTTTACTTATGTTTTGTAAAATAATTATGTATTTGGTATCAATTTTAGTAGTTTCTTATGTGTTTGCTCAAACATTGTGCTTGAAAACCTTTCGACGTTACATACCATATTTCCGCTTAGGCGGGGTGTGACAGATTGGTATCAAAGCCAATGGTTATAGCGAACTAAGATTATTTTGAGTCAAACTATAACTTAAACAAAAATCTGTTCGAAACGTTTTTATGAAAAACATCCTTCATCACTGTGCACTTCTCAAGTCCCAAGACATCACACGATTTCATATTGGTATAGTGTATCATTTACTAATGTTCATATACATATGCGTACATATGGATTTGACAGGATTATGGCTATTCATATTGACCTCTCACTTCTTTTTTACTCTGAGGAGAATGATCTTTTCGCTCCTGACCCGCCTGGGAGGCAACGAGGTGGACCCTCTCTTAGACGCTCCAGCTCCTAAGGAGACCAAGCCATTAGAGGCTTTTGATGATGCACACAGTGATACTGGGTTTACTGCCGAGGATACCGACACTGAGTTAGACTTACAGCATATGGATCATCATGTTTCGAACGACGATGATGACTTACCAGCCGATGACGACCATGGCGATGCTCCAGACACCGCTGACCCTATCCTTGAGGTGGACCTTGCCTCAGCTGAGGTTCCTCTTGCTGCTGAGGCACCGCCCGCTGATGAGCGTGTGCCTTGTTTCGCACATTCAGACATTTCCCATGAGGTGCGCTTCATGCGCACACCACTCAGAAACTTGTGCTACGTCTTGTTGTTCCTGTTGTACCTGCTATCCTTGCTCCTGCTCCTATTCCTGCACCCGTTGAGCCCATCGATCCAGTTGTCCATGACGAGCCCGATGTCCATACAGGCCTCATTCCTGTGGAGCCAGCTGTTGAGGCTCCTGTGTCTATTGACGAGCCACCTTGAAATTTTCGCCAGAGGTCCCAGGATCATAAGAGGTGTTAGGACAAAAAGGATTGGTGAAACCACTTTTGGAAACCTTAGTCTAATTCACTTCTGTCATTTTGACTAAGTATAGAAGTACTGAAGAGAAGACAAGAAACTGCTGAAGAGAAGATATGAGAAGTGCTGAAGAAGAAACTTCATCAGAAGTTCTGAAGTCCAAACCAGACAAGTTCACTTCAGAAGTACTGAAGACAAACTACTCATCAGTAGTTTGTCATTCATCAGCACTTAGCATCAGATATTTTCCACCGCCTTTTGTATCAGTAGTTTATTGTTTATTATTACTTTTAGCTGTATTTGTTAGTTTCAATGTTGCAACTTGTGCAACTTGTTTCTGATGTTTCTGTACTTGCTTTTTGGGCAAGATACATGTATGTAAACGTCTATAAATAGGAGGCTTCAACCTTCTATTTTAGACATTGATTTTAATAGAAAAATCCTTCAAACACTTTCACTGTTCTATTCCATTTCAGTATTTATTGTGAATCTGTCTAAGTATCTAATTCTCATTTACTGCTTAGATTCATAATAAATACTTGTCATTTTTAGTTTCAATCATCAAGGGGGAGTAATTGATGAGCCGGTCATCACGGTTCATACAAAGCCTAAATAACCTAAATAGATAGGGTAAGTAGGGTATCAATCCAAGGAGCATGTGGTTAGTGAGTATTTCCTAGTTAACTTTGAAATTGTTGATTTATGAAGATGCTAATTTATGAACTTGATATTTAGAAATTGGTTGAAGAGTTTGTAGATTAATATGAAACATAAATTGAATGTGTAAGAAATAATTAACAAAACTTGTAAACAATAAGATAAAGATGATTACACTAAGGATTTGGGTAATTGAACACTAAGGCTTTCAACAATTAGGCATGATTGGATAAACAAAGATAATGCAATTGGTACTAACGGATTGATTGTTCAATAAACTTAGGTATCAAGTTTCATCAACATTTATAATGGACTAAACTATACTTTATCATTTAGAACATACAATCCTATGGTAGTGTTGATGCAAGGAACCATGTTCATATCATTTAGAAATTGGCACAAGATCAATTAACTAGAAATGATTTCAACATAAGATTAATCACTAGTCAACACAAGTAATTCAAGTACATAAAAACATTAATCAAAAGTTTAAGCAATGCCCAAATGTTTAAGCCCTAGATATCAAAGACTTACATCCCTAGTGTAATACAAGAGTTTTAGCCAAACATGGCCATGGTGTTCATCATCTTCAAAATATAATCTTCAATCTTCAAAGGAGTTGTGTAATAAGCTTGGAGAATGTTGTGTGTTTTTTTGTCTTCAATGGTGATGAATGATATAGTGAAAATGAAACATGAAACAGCCAAAAACCAGTCTTCGGTCATAAATTCGCCATTAAAATGTTTTTGATGATCATTGACTTGAAAAAGGAAGTTTTTTGACCATTTTGACTTTTGGCGTAGGATACGCCACTTTTGGCGTATCCTACGCTAAGTCAGATTTGCCTAAGCTGATGTCTGCTGCCCTACGCAAGCTGATGTGTTCTTGCCTACGCCACTGGCGTAGGATACGCCAGTTTTGGCGTATCCTACGCCAAAACCTCCTTCAACCTCAGATTTTGATTTTTCAGCTCGTTTATGCTTCCGTGTCTTGCCCGAGCAACTCCGAAACGTCATATTTGCTTCCTTTAATCATCAAATCCTGAAATAACATAATAATATCAAAGCAACACCATTTGACGACTTAACGCTCCTTAAAACTCATTCATAGATGCTTTTATACACATCTTTTAACTAACCCATCACATCCCCACACTTATCTTTTTGCTTGTCCTCAAGCAAATTTATTACGCTTTTACAATTCCAAACACAAAACGCATTTCCCATTCTCAAAGAGTTAAGGTCTAATGTCATACCCAGTTCCTATGGCTTCTACAATCAAGACTACCCAACTTTCAATTAATATTTCTTTTCAAAACTCAAGTGGTTACCCAAGATTAGCCTACCTTCTAAAGCCAATAAACCACACACGTATCCCTCGCAATGTTCTCTCCACTCGGTTCAATTGACTAGTATTGATGTACTAGTATATATATGGTACTCTCAAAACCGATTATAATGCATATTGGTATATGCTTGCAACTTAATCGCACTTCACCAAATTACATAAAAGTGAACACAAGTCAAAAGGTCTTTAAAAGGGTTGTAATGTGGCTGGGCGAAGGGTGTGGAATGGGATATTTAAAGTGACTGAGGTGATGAAAATTCGACTTTTATTACATCAAACAAACTAATAAGAACAAACAAACTAACTCAACTATAAAGCAAGGATATGCCTTTTTATTCAACGACTAACTAGAGCATATTTTTTTTTTTGTTTTCTACAATGTTTTTTTAAGAGACTTTGCTCTTTTTCAATGCTTTTGCAGTTTTTTTTTTTCAACAAACAACTAACAATAATAACTTTAAACTATTTACAACACAAAGGAACAACCTACAATCGAATTTTCATCACTCGGGTTTAAAGTGAAAAAGGCTTATGGGTCAACTGGGTTTATATGGGTGGTCAATTGAAAAATGCTTAAGGCTCAAGATTGGTTAACTAAGGGATATTGGAATGGGTCAGGGATGATAAAAATGGTTTAAAAATAAAAGGTTTAACCTAATGCCTTAATCATTCTTGTGTTCACAATCGGTCTAGGGCGGTAAACGTATTAAAGGTGCAAGTTCTACTGTATGCAACTATAATAGCACACTCAATTCAAAGGAACATAACATGCAAAATAAATAGAATTTTATAAAGTGTAACATGTTGTGGTGGCTCAAAATCTCACATGGGAAGATGGGTAGGTATATGACATGTGTGTAATAAATCGACCTTTCAAGCAAACTACTCCCAGATAACCACCCGTAATTCTTTTTACCAAACCTAGTTGAGAGTTATCATGCGAATTTTTTAGAACCTGACCATGACAAAAGACCAAAATGGTTCATACCATCCCGTGTTGACTTAGTTACTTGCGTTTTTTAAAATGTTTAAACAAGGACAAGGACATTTTTGAAAAATTTTCAAATTTTCTCCCCCATCCCCACACTTAGAGTCCAACATTGTCCTCAATGTGTAGTGTTTAAATGGTGGATTTTAAAATGTTTAAATTTTTCTCCTCTCCCCACACTTAAAGTCCACATTGTTCTCAATGTGTAGGGAAAGTTTAAAATTGTTTTGCGGGAATGTGATAAAGCCAACCAAAGAATTCACCCCAATCAACAATATACAGTTTACAATCCACTTATTAAATCTAAGTAAACGATCAAAATTAAAGAGATGGAAATAGATGCACCTGGTTGTTTTTCATTCTTCAATTCCATGTGTTCTTCAACAAAATAGTTCCACTTCCATCATAAATAAACCTGCAACTCGCAAGTGTGTAGAAGCAAGCTTCTCACAAAATCATTAAGAGTTATCGGTTTTACTTTTTGTTGAAAAGCATTACCAAGTAATCTTTTAGTTAATTTTGATCAGTGGACAAAATATACACTAACTAAGATAGATCCTTTAAACCTCCCGGTAGCCCGGTTATGAGGACGAGTGAGGTCTCGTGAGGGTTATATAGGAAACACACCCACAACGTTTATTTACCTACCAAACAAAATAAAAAAAAACGAACAAAAAGAAAAAAAATACAAAAATATACAAAAACTAACAAGTACCTCTTACTCACGGTGGTTGAAGTGAACATTTTCCTACCGAGTTACCAAGATAAGCTCGGTAGTTTACTTTATGTTTCCCAATCTGTTCCTTCTCCTTCCACTTGTTCATCAAATATATGCATGAAGGTTTTATCCCACATTTTACTACCGAGTTTCCAACATACACCCGGTAGTCTACATGCCAAATCCACAATCGATTCTCAATTATTGGCATGAGAATTGGGTGATTTTTGTTGCGGGGCCATTTTGCAATAAATTGCCCAATATCCTCCCAGCTCACCTTCCTCTTCTTCATCTTTAAACCTTCATCCTCCACTTTGTTGGGTGCTATAATCAACACGGGATGAGATTCGTGAAGAACTTTCACCTCAGCCACCAGATCTTCATGAGATACTAAGTCTTCAGTTGGAGTTAACCATTCAGAAAGACTTGCAGTATCTTCATCTATATCAGCATAAACCACTGCACCACTAGCCAGCTCATCACGCTCACGTTTAAGTTGGGAGATTTCCACAGCTAGTTGGTGAACCTGCATAACCAAAGCTTCATGAGCTTTGCCTCTCACTTCATTTTCCTGCTTTGCCTCTTTTATCACATCTATGATAGCATCGAACTTGGAATCTCGTGAGTTTTGAGGTTCTTCATATGTCGGTTGAGGATATTCTTTGTGGTTCATATTGTATTCTTCTTGGTAACTTGAAAATGGCTCCTCTTCGGATTCATAACCTTCATAGCCCCAATTTGAGTTATAATTGAGGTTGGCTTTTGGTTGGTAATTTTCTTGACGTGGCTTTGCCCTATAACCAGCCCTGAATTTTTCTTTCCAATACTTTGGATTACTCCAGAATACTGGGCAATCTTCACTTATGTGAATTTTCCCGCAACAAAAACAAGAATGATCTTCCGGTGGTGGAGGTGGTTTAGAGTGTGGATGGCATAATGTGTATTGTACGGGTCGTTGGTTGGGATATTGTCGGTTTTGGTTTTGTGGATGTGGTGGAGTATTGGCACGGTTTTGGTTAATGAGAGTTGGTGGAAGGGGTGGTCGCCGGTTGTTACCTTCTCGATAAATTGTTTTGGTTTTACATGATGGTGAAGAAGATAAATGTGAACCTCCAGGTTTTTCGAGCCCAAAAATAATACGATCTTCTCGTTCTTTAAATGCTTCCATTTTCCTACGGGACACTGGACAATCTCGCCACAAATGATATGGGCTCCCACAACAAGGACAAGTATTATCATCATCTTCCCAATACATTGTGATGATGACGATCAAGTCTTGCTAAATTCCCAATCTTCAGATTTTACACAAGTGGCATGCATGCATTATCTGTCACCTGCACACTTCACACACCACACATAAAAACGAACAAAAAGAAGTAACAAAGACAAATTAAACAGTTAATCACAATAACCAACTAAAAACTAAACACTAAGCGCACTAGCTCCCCGGCAACGGCGCCATTTGATGAGCCGGTCGTCACGGTTCATACAAAGCCTAAATAACCTAAATAGATAGGGTAAGTAGGGTATCAATCCAAGGAGCGTGTGGTTAGTGAGTATTTCCTAGTTAACTTTGAAATTGTTGATTTATGAAGATGCTAATTTATGAACTTGATATTTAGAAATTGGTTGAAGAGTTTGTTGATTAATATGAAACATAAATTGAATGTGTAAGAAATAATTAACAAAACTTGTAAACAATAAGATAAAGATGATTACACTAAGGATTTGGGTAATTGAACACTAAGGCTTTCAACAATTAGGCATGATTAGATAAACAAAGATAATGCAATTGGTACTAACGGATTGATTGTTCAATAAACTTAGGTATCAAGTTTCATCAACATTTATAATGGACTAAACTATACTTTATCATTTAGAACATACAATCCTATGGTAGTGTTGATGCAAGGAACCATGTTCATATCATTTAGAAATTGGCACAAGATCAATTAACTAGAAATGATTTCAACATAAGATTAATCACTAGTCAACACAAGTAATTCAAGTACATAAAAACATTAATCAAAAGTTTAAGCAATGCCCAAATGTTTAAGCCCTAGATATCAAAGACTTACATCCCTAGTGTAATACAAGAGTTTTAGCCAAACATGGCCATGGTGTTCATCATCTTCAAAATATAATCTTCAATCTTCAAAGGAGTTGTGTAATAAGCTTGGAGAATGTTGTGTGTTTTTTTGTCTTCAATGGTGATGAATGATATAGTGAAAATGAAACATGAAACAGCCAAAAACCAGTCTTCGGTCATAAATTCGCCATTAAAATGTTTTTGATGATCATTGACTTGAAAAAGGAAGTTTTTTGACCATTTTGACTTTTGGCGTAGGATACGCCACTTTTGGCGTATCCTACGCTAAGTCAGATTTGCCTAAGCTGATGTCTGCTGCCCTACGCAAGCTGATGTGTTCTTGCCTACGCCACTGGCGTAGGATACGCCAGTTTTGGCGTATCCTACGCCAAAACCTCCTTCAACCTCAGATTTTGATTTTCCAGCTCGTTTATGCTTCCGTGTCTTGCCCGAGCAACTCCGAAACGTCATATTTGCTTCCTTTAATCATCAAATCCTGAAATAACATAATAATATCAAAGCAACACCATTTGACGACTTAACGCTCCTTAAAACTCATTCATAGATGCTTTTATACACATCTTTTAACTAACCCATCAGTAATAACTCCTCTTGAGTATAAAAAGTGTTGCTTTAACTTATACATTCCGCTGTGCTTATAATCTGATATATAAGAGCTTGCTAAACACTTAAGTGTCAAAGATAGCAAGTTCTTACTTAAACAAAGAGCAAACTGATCCAACAATTGGTATCAGAGCATTGGTTTATCTGATCACATATCAATCTAACAAATTGAGAATCAGACACAAAGCTCTTATTGATACTCAATAAAATGATCAAAATTTCACTTTTTATCAATATCCATCACTTAAAAGAGTCATCTGACAAATCAATACTCTTTAAAATGGATCCACATAATACTGGTTCTGCTACTAAACCTGCCATGCTTGTAAGAAACGAATACAACATATGGCAAAAGAGAATGGCACATACCTTGTCACAGACCAACACAGGTTGTTGGAGATCTGTGATATATGGTCCTCACAAACTAGTAAATGTCAATCTTGAAACTAATGTTGAGGTCCCTAAGGACCCAAAAGAATATACAGATGATGATTTCCTAAAACTTGAGCTAGATGCAAAAGCATTCTCTATGTTGGCAATGGCTCTCCCAAATGAGATATACTCTGGCCTTTTACATTGTGAAAGTGCCAAAGAACTCTGGGATTGTCTTAAAGAACAGTTTGGAGGAACTGAAGAGGTGATTGCCAACACCAGAGAGATTTTAGCTCAACAATATGAGACATTTGCTCATATTAATGGGGAAACTTTAACTCAACAATTTGAAAGATTCTCCTCATTAATATCTGAGCTAAAGTTAAATGGTCAGACCTATACAACAGTGTCTATGCTACATAGATTTTTAAGGTCTTTACCAGACAAATGGGAAACATACTCCATTGTTTTAAGATCCTCACCAGATTTAGCTCCCTCACTCTTACAAAACTCCATGGGAGATTACTTACTTTTGAGAGAGAAATTGATCAAAAGAAGAAATTGCAATCATCTGGTAAAACTGCTGATGACTACCTTCCAGGTAGTACAGCACTTTTGGGACAAGACTCACCAACTTGTTCCTATGGATCTTATGACAACATTGACATAACAACTGGGATCTCATCAGAAAGATCTTTCCCAGGTTATGACAATGATGACCAAAGTCAAACTGCTGATAATCTATGTTTTATCATGGATGATTTGAAAAACTTTAGCAGTGATGACTTAGAAGAAATGGACATTTTACACCAACTGGCCATGCTAAGCATTAAAACTAACAAGTTTTATAAAAGGTCAGGAAGGAAATTTCCAGGATTGACCAGTAATACAAAAATTGGTTTTGACAAATCTAAACTGAGATGTCACAAGTGTCAGAAGTTGGGACACTTTGCTAGAGAGTGTAGAAACTCTAGCTTTAACCAATCACAATCCGGAAATAACTATAACCCCAATTATAATAGGAATAATGGAACTCAAGGGAGTGCTCATTTTGTACAGGCACAAGCTCCTCAACAGCAATACATGCCACAAGTACAATATGTTCAAATGCCTGCTCAACAGATGCAGAGCCAACAATCAATCCCTCCCTTTCCAGCTGCTCAACATCCTCCACAGCCTCAACAACCCTCTCAACAAAGTCTTTTCACCTCAGGGTATGTTGACTGGAGCAGTCTCCCTTTTGACACCACAGAGTGCAATCCTGATGCAGACAACAAGGTGTTTGACATCAACTGGGGAGAACCAGACAATGGCAGAAAGAACTTTGCCTTAATGGCATTTGAAGGCTGTACTTCAAAATCTGCATTGTCACAGGTATCAAAAGAATCTTTGACAAAACTTTGCTCAAATTCTTGCAAAGAAACTTTTGCTCTCATAAGAGAGACAAATGTGCACTTACAAGGAAAAGCCAATGATTTAGAAAGAAAATACACACAGATGAAATGTGATTTAGAAAGAAAACTGTGTGCTAAAACAAAAGAAGTTTCTAAATTAACTGACTCGGCTATTGAAACCCAAGCACAAATTAAAATCATGCTAAATGACCTGGGAGATGTCAGACAAGAGCTTGCTGACACCAGGATCACATGTGAAAAATGGGTGGAATCTTGTAAGGGGTATCAATTATTGCTAAACAAACAAAGTGCTTCAAATGTTAAGTTTGGCATAGGGTACCATCATGTTGAAACACCAACAGATTTCTCTCCCAAAACTACTGAAGATGGGAGAAAAATTGTTTCAAATGAAACTTCTGAAGGGAAAGACTGCACATCTTTCCATGAAAACTTTCTAAACAGAAATCCTGGTATTTTCAAAGAAAGTACTTCAGAAGTATTAACAAAATCTGACAACAAGCCATCAGTAGTTTCATCTACATCAGGAGTTGAGATCCTGAAAACTACTGATGAGCAAAATCTTTACACTAATGTCAGAAATTTGCCTTTAGATCAAAAACAAAAGGCAAAAGAGTGTGAAATTTGTGGTCTGTTCAACCACAAAACTGAATTTTGTAGATACAGAAAAGGAATTCAGTTCAATCAAAAAATTAAACAACAGGTTGTGGGAAATCAAATCAGAAATGATTATGAAAGAATCTTTAAACCCAAGAAACAACAACCTGAAAACACCTTTTCTCAGAAAAAGATAAAATCTCAACTAAAATCTTTTTCTCAAAATTCTTTGTCAGTAGTTAGACCTGAATCATCAGCAGTTTCACAAACTGCTGAGATACAAAATCTAATGAACATGGTACAACTACTGATGACCAAGGTTGATGGTGGTCCTAGAAGGGATACCACCATGGCTCTTAATGAAAAATCCATTGCCAAAAAGACATGGATTTCTCAACCTGGTCTAGAACACACTGTAACTGTTCTCAAGAGCAAACCCAAAGCCAAACAGGCTTGGGTTCCTAAAACTAACTAATTTGCTTTTATGTGCAGAGAGTTTCCAGGGGCTTAAACAGCATATGGTATGTTGATAGTGGAGGCTCTATGCACATGACTGGATGCAGATACCTGATAAACAACTTTATCAGCCAAAGAGAAGGATCTGTATCCTTTGGGAACAATGCTAAGGGATATGTGCTAGGACATGGCAATGTCTCCTCTGGCAAAATACAGTTTGACAAGGTAAATCTGGTGGAAAACCTTGAATACAGCTTGCTGAGTGTGTCACAAATGTGTGATAAAGGATATTCTTCCTTTTTCACAAAGACAGCATGCAAGATCATCTCACCAGAAGGCCAGAAGTTGATAGAGAAGATCATTGAAGATCATACTTTGCTGATTGCCAAAAGATGTGGCAATGTCTATGCAGTGGACATTGAGAAAGACAAAGTATTGAACAACACTGCCTGTTTCTTCTCAAGGGCATCAACTTTAGAAACTGATCTCTGGCACAGGAGACTTGGCCATGTGAACTTTAAAACCATAAATAAAGTCACAAAAATGGGCTTGGTCAGAGGTCTACCTTTGAAAGTATACCAGTGTCAAGAACACTGTGTATCCTGTTTAAAGGGAAAACAGCATAAGTCCTCCTATAAGTCTATTGAAGAATAAAAAACAACTGCATGTCTTCAACTACTCCATATGGACTTATTTGGACCTGTCAAGATTATGAGCCTTGGTAAGAAGAAGTACTGCTTAGTCATCATTGATGACTACTCAAGATTCACATGGGTATTCTTCTTATTCTCCAAGGATGAGGCTGCTGAAATCATCAAGTTCTTCATTCTACAAGTGGAGAAACAATATTCTCTACCTGTCAAAACCATTAGAAGTGATAATGGGACAAAGTTCAGGAACAAAACTCTGGATGAATTCTGTTTGTCTAAAGGGATTATTAGACAATACAGTGTTCCCAGAACTCCTGAACAAAATGGTGTAGTAGAAAGGAAGAACAGAACATTAATAGAGGGAGCAAGAACAATGTTAGCTGATTCTGGACTGCCCTTGTACTTTTGGGCAGAAGCAGTTAACACATCATGTTATATTCAGAATAGAGTTCTTGTGGTCAAGAGACATTCCAAGACTGCCTATGAAGTTCTTCATGGCATGAAGCCCCTTATCTCCTTTTTCAGGGCTTTTGGGTGTCAATGTTTCATCTTGAACATCAAGGAATCTATTTCAAAGTTTGCTGCCAAAGTTGACTCAGGTTACTTTCTTGGTTACTCTTCAACTAGAAAAGCCTACAAGGTTTTTAATTCTCACACCAGGATAGTAGAAGAAACATTGAATGTCAAGTTCAATGAGTCAAAACACACTCTTATTCCAGCACATCCTGCTGAACTTTTTGACCTTGACAACTTCCACTTTGGACCTGAAAAGACTGTCACTTCTTCCAAACCTACTTATTATGGTGATCAAAGGTTTGATGATGAGGATCCTACACCATGGACTCCTCAAACAGTCATTAAGTCAACTTCAAGACCATCAGAAGTTTCACAAACTTCTGATTCAACAAATACTGAAGGCCAAACTCAAACATCTGCTTCAGCACCTGCAACTACTGAAGACACTAAAACTGCTGAACCAGATATTATAGACCTCAGTAGTTTGTTTGAAGAACATGAGCCACCTACACCTGTCAGTGGTTTACAACAACTGATTGAACACAGAGATCATCCACTTGATCAAATCATGGGTGATATATCTTCAGGTGTTCTTACCAGAAACCAGCTCTCCAACTTTTGTCTATTTTCAGCCTTTATCTCACAGTTGGAACCAAAGAAGTACCAGGAAGCCCTCAAAGACAATAATTGGGTGCAAGCTATGCAAGATGAACTGCTTCAGTTCAACAAGCAACAGGTCTGGGAAATCTGTCCCTTACCTCCAAACAAGCAACCAATTGGCACAAGATGGGTTTTCAGGAACAAACAAGATGAAGCTGGTATGATAATCAAGAACAAGGCAAGACTGGTAGTTCAAGGGTACTCTCAAGAAGAGGGAATCGACTAAATGAAACCTTTGCTCCAGTTGCAAGGCTTGAGGCCATCAGGTTATTTCTGGCCTATGCCATTTCCAACAAAATTAAAGTTTATCAAATGGATGTGAAAAGTGCATTTTTGTATGGAAAGATAAAAGAGGAGGTGTATGTCTGTCAGCCACCTGGGTTTGAGGATCCTTCTCATCCTGAGTGGGTGTACAGACTGGACAAAGCTCTCTATGGGCTCAAACAAGCTCCAAGGGCCTGGTATGATACACTCTCCACCTTTTTACTCAAAAATAACTTTACAAGAGGTGCCATTGATAAAACTCTTTTCATTAAACATGTTGGAAATCATGTCCTACTTGTTCAAATTTATGTTGATGATATCATTTTTGGTTTAACAAACACAAAACTGTGTGATGATTTTAAGAAACTCATGCAATCAAAATTTGAGATGAGTACCATGGGAGAACTGCAGTACTTTCTGGGACTGCAGATCAAGCAACAAACAAATGGAACTTTTATACATCAATCAAAATATGTTAAAGAATTATTAAACAAATTTTCTTTAAAAGACTGTAAATCATGTTCCACTCCCATGACACCAATCACACAAGTTGAACCTGATGATCAAGGAAAACAGGTTGATCAAACCATGTACAGATGCATGATAGGTTCCCTTTTATATCTAACTGCTTCTAGACCAGATATTATGTTTTCAACATGTGTCTGTGCTAGATATCAATCAGCACCAAGGGAATCACACCTTATTGTAGTCAAAAGAATTTTCAGATATCTGAAAGGAACTCCAACACTTGGAATTTGGTATCCTGCTTCAAGCAATACCAAGTTATCAGCATTTTCAGATAGTGACTATGCAGGGTGTAAGATGACAAGAAAGTCAACATCTGGTGGTTGTCAATTCTTGGGTAACTGTCTAGTGTCATGGCAATCAAAGAAGCAAACATCTGTTGCAACTTCAACTGCTGAAGCTGAATACATTGCAGCTGCAAGTTGTACATCACAGATACAATGGCTCCAATATCAACTTCTTGATTATGGAATCAAAGAGACCAAGACACCTTTGCTAGTAGACAGCAAATCTGCCATTAGCATCATTCAAAATCCGATACAATTCTCAAAAACCAAACATATTGAGATCAGGTACCATTTTATAAGAGATTGCTATGAAAAAGGCAAGATTGAGGTGAAGCATGTAGCAACAGCTAATCAAATAGCTGACATCTTCACAAAACCCCTTAACACATCAACATTTCAGAAGTTAGTATCCATGCTTGGGATGCTAAATTTGTAAGTGTTTATTTTATTATTCTGCAATTTTTCATTTTTCACTTACAAACAGACAAAAAGTCTGAAACAAAACTTCTGAAAAGAGAGAAACTACTGATGAACAAAACATCAGTATGGGGATAATTTCTGAAAAGTGTGTAACTTCTGATAAAATAACCTACAGAAGTTATGAATAAAAGTATTTATAAAAACATTTCTCATCAGCTGTTAAAACTACTGAAGAGAAAATGGGAACTACTGATGAAGATAATCCTTCATCAGCAGTTTAGTCAAAAAGGGCAAATCTGACTTTTCCCATCATCAGAGGTTTTGACCTAGTCGGTTAAAAACTTCTGATAAAGAGATTTTTAACCAAGGCGGTTTAAAAACTTCTAATAAAGAAGATTCAAGCGGTTAAAAACTTCTGATAAATACCTTTTCTCAACACTTATCCTTTCAAACTCAAAATATCCCTCTTTCTCTCTCAAAAACTCTCTCAATAACCTAAACCTGCAAATCAACTGTTCGATCAAAACCCAAACCACATGGCTCTCGTTCTAAAACAGGGACACAATCAAAGAGCCTTTCTTGAAAAACAAGAAGGCTGGTCCCAATACGATGAGATCATTGATCTTGTCGTAAAATCCCAATATTTTACTGCTCTCACAATAAACCCACCAATTCATACTGAAACTCTAAATGAGTTCTGGGCAAATGCTGAGACGGTGACGGCTGATGATGAAGTCATTTCCCTCAACTCAAGAATAAAAGGGAAACCACTGACCATCACACCGGCCACACTGGCAACAAGACTGGGCCTGGATGATGTAACTGCCCCTGATCATGTTGCTAACACTGATATTCACCTAACCATGACAGAGTGTGGTTATCAAGGTACTCTCTCCCATGCTACAATCTTCAAAAAATATTTTGAACCAAAATACAAACTTTTGTTTCATTATATTATTATGTGTTTGAGTCCAAAAACAGGGTCTTATGACCAGATGCCCTCTACTTTTCAACCAATATTTCATTCCATAGTGAATGAAACCAAATTCAAGGCATCAAAATTATTTTTCAATGAGTTGGTGTTACATCATAACAATACCAAGAAAAAGTTTTTGTTGTACCCAAGGTTCATTATGCAATGCATAATAGGGGAACTGGGTAATGAGGTGCTTGTGGGAAAAGTTTCAACTTTAAATCCATTAACCTCACAAGCATACTCTAGGCATAACAAACCGGCTACCTGGCCAGAAGATGATCAGGGAGAACAACAACAATTCCCCCTGAAGCCCACATCTTCCAAACTCACACCACCAAAAGCCAAAACGCCCAAGCCAACAAAGACAAAAACCCACCAACCCAAAAGAAAAGCTGTCCAGGAGGTTGAGATGCCTGAAAATGCTCATGAGCAATCTGCTCTTCAAATAGGTGAGACTGAAACACCCTCTCAGTCTCATCCATCTCAAACCCCACCAAGAGCACCCATAACTATCTTATTCAAAAGAAAAAGACTTAGAAAAACTATTGAAACTCACTCTTCTTTTGAAACTGCTGACCAACCAATTTCACCTATTGCCCAAACTACTGAACCAACCCCTCAAATTTCTGAACCAGAGGCAATAGAAATTGCCAAACTTCTCTCTGGGATAAAAGAGAAAGTCCCATCTGATTATGTCAGTCCCCTACAACCACAACAAACAGGGGACATAACCACAACATCAGACATGGATGTGGACATCACTAGCCCTAACCTAAGAGATGAGGGTGGACCAGAGTCTTTAAGCCCAATTTTAGAGACTCTTGGGGCATCTGAGGCTGCTACTACTCAGTTACCACCCAGTGGTGGATCTGAGGATAGAAGTAAAACAACTAAGACCTCAGATGTGACAACTACTGATGAAGGCTTAATGCCTGAAGTAGGAAATCCTCAGAACCAAGAACAAGAGGTTCATGAGAGAACTGAGTTGGGCTCAGCTCATGATTTAACTGAGACAGTCCTCAATGAGGACAACATCAGGGATTCAGATGATTCCATTAATTTGGATGATGTTTCAAAAACTAAAACTACTGAATTGACGGCACTTTATGAAGGTCCTGTTTCAGGGGTATCCAAGCTCAAGAAGCCAGTCACCCCTGCACAGGTTAAAGTCCACTCAATCCCTAAAACCCCTAGAGTGGCATCCTCTGTACAACATGAGGATCTCCCAAAAACACACCCTTCACAACAAATGCCTACCCAATTCCCTGGGCAAACAAGCATAGACTTGAACCAGCTATGCAGCCCAGAGGGTCCCCTGCCACATGATGAATACTCTCATCAAGAATCACTTCCAAACATACACAGCTAACTTGGAGCTGTCTATCAAAAATCAATTTGGAGTGATCAAGACAAAGATGAATGATCTGTCCAACAAGATAGAATTCAACAGCAAACAGATTGCTCATCTTCAAGGTCAATTCTCCCAACCCTCAACCTCTAAACTTAAACTTGATGAATCCAAAAAGGGGGAGAAATCAGGGAACCTAAGGAGTCATTCCAAGCCAGGATAAGGGCAAGAGTGGCCATCCTTGAAAGAGATCAGAAGGATCAAGCCTGAAAAGAAAAACTGGCCAAACAGTTTGGTGTCTCAGTAGAAGAGATTGAAGCCACAGAAAAAGAAGATGAGACCCAAACCTCTGAAGAATCCCTAAGGCATAATGAAGAAAGTTCTGATGGCAAAAGTTCTGATGAAGAATCAGAAAGTACTGAAGACAATCCTTCAGTAGTTGACAAACCATCAGCAGTTGTCAACTCATCAGAGGTTAACACTTCCAAACCTCAAACTGCTGACCCTTCCAGAACAACTGCTCCCATTCAACCAACATCTGATCCTATCAGGCCTACTACAACAGTTACAACAATGACTGTACTAAACCCTTCTCCTATCTCTCAATCAGCTGAATTACTAGAGAAAAGTTTAGTTGCAGCCAACAAGAAGGCCAGAGAAGATCTGATCTGGAAAACTCTGGAAGAAAGGGATGATCTAGACTTAAGCCATGAAGAAAAACTTCAGGCCTATGAAGCTGAACTACAAAGGCAGGCTAGCCTTGATGAGATTGCTGAACAAGACAAAAGACAACAACTGATGTCTTACATCACAAAGAACAGCAAGACTAAAGCCTACACACTCAAGGGACTCTCTATGCAAGAGCTAACAAGAAGAGCACAAATCATTGCAGACAAACTGGCCACAAGCAAAGAAGGAAAGGCCAAGAGAGCCCAGATGATAGATGAATTAGTAGCAGAGGGCTATGGTTCAAAAGCCTCAGTATCCAGATGGAAAGAAGAAAGACTGATGGATACTTACAGAAAATACAAGGCTGCCAAGGCTGCAAATCCAGAGAAGTTTCAAACTGCTGATCCTTCAAGATCAGTAGTTAGAACTTCTGGTGTATCAACAAGAAGGCCTGCTACTCAAAGAAAGAAAGCAGAGGACAATGTCAAAACTGATTTCAAAATGGTACTACTTGAAGGAAGTTCAATAGTCCATTCAGATTTTGACATTGAGGAGAAACCTCTGTTAACACAATTCAGGGATCCTTCCACTTTTGCCTACCAAATCCAAAAGACCATCAAAGAAAAGATGCATACCAAGGTAGTGACTGAACACCATCTCCCAACTGTTCAGATGCCTGATATGCAACAACAACAACAAGGAAGAGACTCCCACCTGAGGTTAACTGAAACAGAAAGCATCCAACACTCAGGATCATCAACCCAAGGGACAAGTCTGGTTCCCTATTCCTCTGACTTTAACAAGTCAAAGGTACCTATCATCAGATGGTCACTTACTGATAACAACTCAGTATTGTTGACAAGAAGAGACCTTTCAAGCAGGGCTTACAAGAAGATCAGTGATCTAAAGAAACTGTCAACACAAGACCTGCTCACAATTCAACATCTGGAACCACAGAGAGGATCTCTATCTGATGGACAGTTAAACCAGCTCAAGAACACCATGTACAAAGAGATATGGAAGATTGTTCAAGACAGAAGAAAATCATAAGGAATTAGTAAGGTTTTGGCTTCATCAATCCAGGGGGAGATTGTTAGGACAAAAAGGATTGGTGAAACAACTTTTGGAAACCTTAGTCTAATTCACTTCTGTCATTTTGACTAAGTATAGAAGTACTGAAGAGAAGACAAGAAACTGCTGAAGAGAAGATATGAGAAGTGCTGAAGAAGAAACTTCATCAGAAGTTCTGAAGTCCAAACCAGACAAGTTCACTTCAGAAGTACTGAAGACAAACTACTCATCAGTAGTTTGTCATTCATCAGCACTTAGCATCAGATATTTTCCACCGCCTTTTGTATCAATAGTTTATTGTTTATTATTACTTTTAGCTGTATTTGTTAGTTTCAATGTTGCAACTTGTGCAACTTGTTTCTGATGTTTCTGTACTTGCTTTTTGGGCAAGATACATGTATGTAAACGTCTATAGATAGGAGGCTTCAACCTTCTATTTTAGACATTGATTTTAATAGAAAAATCCTTCAAACACTTTCACTGTTCTATTCCATTTCAGTATTTATTGTGAATCTGTCTAAGTATCTAATTCTCATTTACTGCTTAGATTCATAATAAATACTTAAGTGTCAAAGATAGCAAGTTCTTACTTAAACAAAGAGCAAACTGATCCAACAAGAGGACATACTTACCTTCCCAAGCTGGTGATTTAGCTTATCGTGATGAGGAGTCCGATGATGTGGCCATGATATTGGGTGGACCTTCCCGCTGCCCACTATTCACCGAGAGAGCCGTCATTATCTCTCATGATTCCCAGCTTGTTAGCCTCAGAGATCGAGTTCGTGGGCTTGACGATCAGGTGCTTGAGGCCAAGCACGGTCGCGCTGCGGCTAAGCTAGGTCGTGTGGAGGCGGAGAGGCATGTTGATGATTAAGAGCAGAGGGTTGCTGAGCTCGAGGGGATGCGTGCTGCGGTTGCTGCCCTTGGTGCTGCTTTTCCATCACCATTGTAGTAGTTTGTAGGATGCACGATTGTACCTTGTATTTTTCTATTTAGATTTATACTAGTACAACATGGCCGACTATCTTTTGTATTTGCAAATCGATGTAACAAGATCAAAAATTAATGGAAAAATCTACTGGTATTTTGATTATTGTGTATCTTATTTATTCTTGCATCTTGTGGTTGTTACGAATCATGGTTATTATGATTGTTGTATTTATGTGCATGCTTGACGATATTTTGATAAATATGTGTCTTATACTTTTTGATATGATGTATTACAAAGACGACATGGCACCAAGATGATCAATCCAAACCACCAAGGAGGAAGCACCAACCACACATGTTGAGCTAGCTAGAGTCATTGTGCAGCACGAGGCCACCCGAGTCGATTCCAGTGGTGGTTACGGAGGTCCCGTACGTCGAAGAACAAATGACACAGAGAATAGTAATAGTCATAGTTCAATTCTCTACTTATTGGCTCCGAGCCAATTAATGTGTTATTAATGTCTGAAGAGTTCAAAATTCCTCGAAGAATACAAAATATCCTCCAAGTTTACTAAATTGAGTGGACCCCGCTTTTAATGACACATGTACTCCACTAGATACAATAAAGGAGTGTGATATTCATATTGTAAAAAAAAAAAGAGGTTAAGAATGTTTGAGAATATTAGTGAAAGAAGTAATAAAGATGGTGTTGGTTCTTACATCTTAATCAAAGATGATGCACCAAAGCGCAACAAGTATTGCTTCATACTTATCAAAGAATGTGCATGAAACAAGTGAACATAACAGTGTTCCTTGGCATGATTGTAAAGATGAAGATGTGGTGTTTGTTCATTACAGTGGACGAGATAAGCCCCCTGAAAAGAAGCTTCTTCTTATGTTTTTTTAATCAACAAGAAGGCAATAAAGCAATTTGTTTGGAGTGAAATTTTTCTATACATTAATGTGATGATTTGTCAAATGTAAGTATATTTTTTGTTGTTATGGTTGAAAATAGAGGTTGTACAACCTGAATCTGTTTTCACAAAAGTTAACTAGTTCAACATGAACCCCATTTTGACCTGATGCCGCACCCGCTATATTACCATCTTTAGTGAATAAAAAAAGTTTGTCAAGAAGGGAACGGGTTTAGGGGTTTAAAAAGTTGTTTATACTGTATGAATTTTGACATAATTGAAGTGTTGATAAGTTACAACCTTCTATATTTTTATTTGGATAACTATTTTTCTAATATATTTTATATGTATATCAAATATATTGTTTTTTTTTTTAATGAAACTAAGAAAATAAGTGGAGGTGGATCATCTAGCTCTAGAAATGAACCCATCTTGATCCACTCTCATGATCCAATTGTTAGGAGGTCAATTGATGAGAAGTTGCTTGCAAACTAATTGTTTATTCTTTTAAATTTGAAACAGTAGCATACTTTTGTATCTCTAATGGACTTTTAGATGGAAACTGTTTATTAATCCCATGTTTTATAACTAACTTGGTTTTCGATATGGTTATGGCTCAAAACTGAACTGAATTGCCCCGTACTATCATTAAATGACCAATATAAGATTTGTGCTCCTGCCGCAACGCGTGGGCACCCAACTAGTTATAATAATCTATAATGATAAAGTTGACAAAATAAAGTTACTAGTTTAGTAGAAACTTGTCACTTTTGAAAGTTTAAGGATAAAAATGTAACTTTTGAAAGTTAAAGATGTTATTTTATAACATTAAAAGTTAAGGGGTGTAAAGTGTCTTTTTGGGTAATTTGAGTCTAAGAATATGACTTTTTAAAGTTTAATGTTTCAAAATAAAAAGTTGTTTTTTCAAGGGTTGTTATGGAAAATGTTTACAAGACTTACAAAAATGGTATTTTTGTAAAAGTGTTATTTTTATAAAATGGAATTTTTTAAAGATATAAATTACCCAAAATGTTAAGAGATATAAAAACTAAGGTTTTTATGGTAAAAATTGTTAATTTAAAGACTTGATAGAATTGTGTAAAAATGAACACTTTTATATTTATAGGAGTATAAAAATGTTGGAGCATTTTAATGTTGAAAATAACCAAGTCTTAGTATTTTAAGTCTTGAAATAAAAAGGTTATTTTATAAAAATTTCCAAATGAAAATATGTAGAAACTAAGATTGATGAATTTCATGTAAAAACATATTATTGGGAATTAGAGAAAAATAACCAAATATATATTTTGCAAAGTAGTTAAAATGATATTACGACAAAAAGTAATTAATTCCTACAAAAATATATATATATTTATAACTCATATTAATTGTGATGTGGAAAATATATAAGTTGATTAAATGGACATGGACGTATTGTATTACGATGAGTTATCGGACACAAATGTAATTCAGACGAATAAGTATATATTGTATCACTTCCTACAAGATACGTATATATGCTATTCTTCGATTGTAAATAATTATTCTAAGGTTAAATGTGAACATAGAATATATATATTTTTTATTGACAAAATATAAATAAGAATAACTATTGCGTCGATTATAACTTCTTACCATATCTATTCACAAACGCCAAAGATAGCACCAGATCTTCAATAAAAAACCCAAGATCCTGAACAAAACCAGAAAGCAACTCTTGACAAATCACACTCAGTAGTGGGAAACCTCAGTAATCAAAGCTTATAAGCGCTGATACCATGTCAACAACATGGATTTATCAAGAACTTTCAATATTATTCAAGAACCCAAACCCATATGTCAAAAACCCTGACAAGATAACAAAACAACACACAAAACTCTCATACACCTCTTACAAAAATAGAAAGAGATTATTGACAAATAATCTCTACTTCTAGATCTTAAACAAGACTACTCCTAAACATATTCATACAGATTCAAGATGAATCTGTTATAATCTCTAGATCATACATAAGAGAGAGAGAGAGAGAGAGAGAGAGAGAGAGAGAGAGAGAAAGAGTGAGAGTGAAAATATGTGAGACGAGAGAAAACAAATGAACAAAATATGTTACAATCTCAAGAAGATGATTTTATAGGTCAACCCTAGGCCCCCACCACCTTATTCATAGCCGTGCCTAGGGAATGGGCTAAATGTCTTTATGAGCAACCCAATTATATTAGCCCATGAGAGAGAAACTTTTATCTACAACCTAGTCTACTTCAATCTACAACTCAAATATTAATAACTATCCAACAATGCCGTTAAAAAAAATAACTATCTAGCAAGCCCAATCAACAACTTATATAAAACTTGAAACATATAACCCTTAATTAACAAATGATCTATGTAAAATATTGAGAAATTAAACTGGTAAGAATGTTATATCGCACTTTTAGCATGGATACTTAGAAAGCATCAACAAAATATGAAGTGTAATTTTTTAGATTTTACATATGCTGGTGTGAAATTGTTGGTGCCACAATTCACTTTGTGACAGAAGAGCTTGATGATGGTTAGATTATCCAACATATGGTAAATGTGCTTGTTTTAATTCCAAGAAATAGGGTAAACTTTATTTTACATTTGACATTGCAGGTTGAGAGAATTTCAAGAAAGGATAGAGTTTCATACAATCAATGCCACCTACTAATGACAATCAAATCCTACTGCGAGCTGCGCGTGTGTTCTACCATATGAAGATAACAGGGCAATTGCCTTTAAACTCTCATATATAAGAATTCAGAAGTTTATTATATCATGTGACATACATGATTTTGAAGGAACAATGACTTGGTCTAAATGGGTTTAGGTTAGGATGGTACATATATCAACGGTCAGGTTGGATCGGGTCAAGTGTACCCACAAACATTTTTATCTTTTTATATTTTTTTGTGATAAACAAAGCAATATTATTAAAGTGAAAATCTTATATTTAAGTAAAAATGAATTTAGAAGGGTTTTATGCATTTTGAATACAATTTGGAGAACTTGCAATTTTTTTAGAAAGGGTTTTATGCATTTTTAATACAATTTGGAGAACTTGCATTTTTTAGCTTGTTTTCATTTTACTTATATTATTAAATTTATCAATTTAACCCATTGCAATAATATAAATCAAATTAACCCATTTACCCGCAAATCTGCTCAAAAGTCTAAAGTGCCAACTAAACTGGTTTTGGACTTTTTACAAATATAGAGTATGACTGTATAGATAATTCCCTAAAGAAATTATTACAAATAAAAAAAATGTTTTGATCAGTTTTTTAATTGACAATGGTGGTTTGTCCGAAACTAGGTGGATAGTCACTTTAATGTCCCAAGTTTAGAGGCTTAATCATTTGAGTGGGCGAAGTATTCGATTTTGATTTAAACCTTGATATTCGTTTATGAATGAGTTTTTGAAGAAGATACAAAGCTTGTGTGGTGCATGATTTGTAAAGTATACTAGAGAACTAAATGGGATATACAGACATTCACATCTGAAGATTACAAGCTCAAAGTTTACCAACGGAAGATATAAACACAAATTTGAGATTATGTGGTGGTCATACAGAATGAGATATATTAGTATCTCATCAAAATTAAACCTTTACCTTCCATAGTTCTTCAAATGATCCCAAAACAAAGAGGTTATCACAAATTTAACCTTGAAAGATACATGAAATACAATTGACCATTAGAACTTATAAAGAAGGTCTTCTTAGGCGGGGAGTGGATCATGTGATCCAATGAATACATCACCATATAGATGTCCAGCTAGACCTCCACCGATAAGTGGTCCAAACCAGTAAATCCAAACTTGTGAGAAGTCTCCACTAGCCACCGCAGGTCCAAAAGATCGAGCAGGATTCATAGAACCACCAGTAAATGGACCAGCAGCTAAGATGTTAGCTCCAACAATGAACCCAATTGCAATAGGTGCAATGGTATCGAGTGAGCCTCTTTTCGGATCAGCTGCAGTTGCATAAACGGTGTAAACTAGAGCAAATGTTATGATAATCTCAAACACCACTCCCTGGATAGCACTCAAGCCATCTGCAACTCCATGAGTTGGAACAGACTACCAAATAACAAAACATTCCTCATTCAATATTATAATATAAAAAGATTTTAATTAAGAAGACAAAGCATAATTAACAAGTTTCCTAAAGATAAATTAGTTATACCAATCCACCGGTGACAAATTGAAGAAGGAATGAAGCAACAATGGCACCAAGCAATTGGGCAATCCAATAAAACAAGCCGGTTAGGATAGTGATGTTGCCACCAATAGCCAATCCAAATGTGACAGCTGGATTCAAATGGCCGCCAGAGATGTTGGCAGCCATTGAGACTCCAACAAATAATGCAAGAGCATGAGCCACGGCGATAGCTACTAGTCCAGCAGGGTCTAACGCCGCATCAGCTGTGAGCTTACCTATAAGGGTTCATATCAAAATTTATGTTAGAATAGTTTGCATTGTTACATAAAAATCTACTAAGATTAACTCATTCATGTCGAAAAACAAAGTAACGAATGTATAATTTCCGTTTAGTGAACTTGGTGTATAGACCATAGATACACCAATATGAACTTATTGAATTGCATAAAAGGGGTTACTTGATATATATATAGGCATGCGATTTGATATGCAAAATTTCTTGCATTAAAATAACTAACCATAAGCCATAGCTGATCCAACACCCGCAAACACGAAAAGAAGTGTAGCAATGAATTCCGCCAAATAAGACTTGAGTGAGTTGGCACTAGAAGAATCACCAAAATCACCTAATGCCAAGTTTACCATTGTTAACTGTTTTTAGATCAAATTGTATGCTTATCTTGTTTAAAACCTAAACTTGAGAGTTCCTATTCCTTCAACAAAAAGTTTTATAGTGTTCATTTTTTAAGAAAAGAAAACTACATAAAATAATAGGCATCATTTTTTATTTCATATATTAATTTGGAATCAATTTAAATAATGACTAATATATTTGATGTATAGGGAATATTTGGAGGTACCGACCATGGACAACTCAGAGGCGCCAACCCACCGGCCTAACAATGAAAATATTTTTTTGGATTATGAGTGGAAACAAAAAAGCTAAATATATAAAGTGAGCTCTCCAAATGATTGAAGGAGTGAGTCATCTTCATTTAAATATCGAATAAAGTACGAAGCGACGGCTAAGAAATATTCTTTAAAAAAAAAGAAAAAAAAATAACAGTTTTATGAGATATATGCAAACTAAACGTTATTTCGTCTATTCCAAAGAGGTTTGACAGGAGTTTGATGAAGTAAAAATGTTTCTTACAAAATATTGTAGCTAAATATGTTTCGTCCATGCAATTTAAAATTTAAGGTAAATAAATTAGATAATGATAATATAACTATTTTGTCAATAATTTTTCTATTTCTTTCTTGTTCTTCTCTGCTCTCTCCGTCTAGATGAAGATGACTTCTAATTGTGGTAATATTTTAGGCAATGTGGTTACTTAAATGTTGTTATACACATTTTGAACCGGATGAAGTAGCACGGAGCCCGTTGTGGACCAATATAAGTGCTACTAAAAAAGTCAAATGTATTACAATGTGATACATTACCCCAGCTTTCAATTTGAATCCCCGCTTCTATCTCCTTCTCTACCGATCTGTTTGCTATAATAATAATAATAATAATAATAATAATAATAATAATAATAATAATAATAATAATAATAATAATAATAATAATAATAATAATAATAATAATAATAATAATAATAATAATAATAATAATAATAATAATAATAATAATAATAATAATAATAATAATAATAATAAAAATAATAATAATAATAATAATAATAATAATAATAATAATAATAATAATAATAACAATAATAATAATAATAATAATAATAATAATAATAATAATAATAATAAAACAAAGCCATTTTAATGACATGATATTCAAAGAGGGTATTCACTTCATTGAGTGTGTCAGTGTCATCCCATGTGGCAAGGGCTTTATTTTAGGAAAAATAATAATTTAAAATTTAAAAACAAAATTAGATTTTTATCTCTAATGTTTTCTCCCATAACTTTTAAACGTTAATATATTTTATATACGAGATTTTTTAAAGAAAAAAAATTACACCAAATTAACGAGTGTTTTATTATCTTTCCAACGGGTACCATAGTGCTATATAAAAAACGGAGAAAAAAACGACTATTTTTTTGTGTGGTTTTGTTCATACGAGAAAAAAACACAAAGTGTTCAGGTTATTCATTAATCATGTATAGGCAAGTCATTAGTTATGTTCAAACCAGTAAATATGATTTTTATTTACAACATGTGTTAACATTGGAGTTGTACATTGTTTTAAGTTAGATTTTAATATTAGAGTTATGCAGTGTTTAAGGTTATGCACTAACATTGAAGATACATTGTTAATTGTTTTAGGTTAAGTGCTACCCGAAGCTTTCCTGCATGTAACTTGTGTCAGGTTTGGAATTAGTTTAAAAAAAATTGTGGGTTTGGGTCGGGCCTGGGATTAGGTGATACCCGACCCAATTACCCTTTTTTTTATACTAGAATATGATAACTTATGGCAGAGATTTGTTTAAAATAATAATAATAATAATAATAATAATAATATTCATTAATCATATATTGGCAAGTCATTAATTATGTTGTCATATTAGATATATTTTATTATGTCATATTAGATATTTCAACCCGGGACGCTCTCCAATAGGTAATTGCTATGTTTTCTTTTTCTACCATATTCTGAAATAGCTCAAATCTTATTGTATGCAGTTAAAGACCTTTGACTGAATGTATTGGTGCTAAACAATCTTTGTCTCCTTGAAGTGCTTAGGATCTTAATATTCTGTTTTAGGTGTTGATGTTGTAAGGTGAAGTGGATCTTTTGGTATATATATTTTTTTTAAAAGTATCTAATGTAAGTTGATACATAGATGTCATTTTTATAGTTTAAATACTTCTAATTTTATTCACTATACTTAGATTTCTCAACCCGGGACGCTCCCGAGGTATAAGCTAGTAATCTATACATATAATAAACCAAAGCCATTTTAATGACATGGCACTTAAAGAGACATTCTCTTCCTTGAGTGTGACATGTGTCATCCCATGTGGCATTGAGATATTTTAGGAAAAAAATAATTTAAAAACAAAATTGGATTTTTCACCCTCATGTTTCCTCCTATAATTTTTAAACGTTAATATCTTTAATATACGAGATTTTTTAAAGAAAAAAGTTACACCAAATTAACGAGTGTTTTATTATCTTTCCAACGAGTACCATAGTGCAATATAAAAAACGAAGAAATTTTTTTGTGGGGTTTTGTTCATACAGGAAAAAAACACAAAGTGTTCAGGTAAATCATTAATCATGTATAGACAAGTCACTAATTATGTTTAAATCAGTAAATATGATTTTTTTTTTCAACCAGAGCCGAATAGGTTAATAGAGTTATACGTTGTTTTAAGTTAGGTATCAATATTAGTATGTTAGAGTTGTACATTTGTTTAGTCTTTAGGATAGGTGTTAATATTAGAGTTATATTAAAGTTCTACATTATTTTAGGTTAGCTGTTAGCATTAGAGTTGTACATTGTTAATTTGTTTTAGGTTAGATATTAATATTAGAGTTATACATCAGTCTATTTCATTTGTAAAATTAATGTATCATATTAAATTTCTCAACCCGGGACGCTCCCGGGGTATAATCTAGTATATAATAAACCAAAGCATTTTTAATGACATGTCATAATATTATGCAATCTCTCTTTTAAGAAATGCCACATAGAATGTGATGTGGCAACTCTAGACCAATTAAAAAAAAGGAATACATATGGTTTAAATATGATTTAACATAATCTATTAAATAACAATGTAAATATTAAAACTTTATTATTTTCTCTCTTTTGTTTCCTCTCATAACTTTTAAATGTTAATATCTTTTATATACGAGATTTTTTACAGAAAAAACTTACACCAAATTAACGAGCATTTTATTATCTTTCCAACGAGTACCATAGTGCTATATAAAAAACGTAGAAAAAAACGAGTATTTTTTGTAACCTGACAGGTATTGTATCAGGTTTGGAATTAGTTTAAAAAAAATTGTGGGTTTGGGTCGAGTACATATAATAAACCAAAGCCATTTTAATGACGTGGCACTTAAAGAGACATTTTTTTCCTTGAGTGTGCCATGTGTCATCCCATGTGGCATTGAGATATTTTAGGAAAAAAATAATTTAAAATTCAAAATTGGATTTTTCACCCTCATGTTTCCTCCTATAATTTTTAAACGTTAATATCTTTAATATACGAGATTTTTTAAAGAAAAAAGTTACACCAAATTAACGAGTGTTTTATTATCTTTCCAACGAGTACCATAGTGCAATATAAAAAACGAAGAAATTTTTTTGTGGGGTTTTGTTCATACAGGAAAAAAACACAAAGTGTTCAGGTAAATCATTAATCATGTATAGACAAGTCACTAATTATGTTTAAATAAGTAAATATGATTTTTTTTCAACCAGAGCCGAATAGGTTAATAGAGTTATACGTTGTTTTAAGTTAGGTATCAATATTAGTATGTTAGAGTTGTACATTTGTTTAGTCTTTAGGATAGGTGTTAATATTAGAGTTATATTAAAGTTCTACATTATTTTAGGTTAGCTGTTAGCATTAGAGTTGTACATTGTTAATTTGTTTTAGGTTAGATATTAATATTAGAGTTATACATCAGTCTATTTCATATGTAAAATTAATGTATCATATTAAATTTCTCAACCCGGGACGCTCCCGGGGTATAATCTAGTATATAATAAACCAAAGCATTTTTAATGACATGTCATAATATTATGCAATCTCTCTTTTAAGAGATGCCACATAGAATGTGATGTGGCAACTCTAGACCAATTAAAAAAAAGGAATACATATGGTTTAAATATGATTTAACATAATCTATTAAATAACAATGTAAATATTAAAACTTTATTATTTTCTCTCTCATGTTTCCTCTCATAACTTTTAAATGTTAATATCTTTTATATACGAGATTTTTTACAGAAAAAACTTACACCAAATTAACGAGCATTTTATTATCTTTCCAACGAGTACCATAGTGCTATATAAAAAACGTAGAAAAAAACGAGTATTTTTTGTAACCTGACAGGTATTGTATCAGGTTTGGAATTAGTTTAAAAAAAATTGTGGGTTTGGGTCGGGTCTAGGATTAGGTGATACCCGACCCAATTACCCTTTTTTTTATATTAGAATATGATAACTTATGGCAGAGATTTGTTTATAATAATAATAATAATAATAATAATAATAATAATAATAATAATAATAATAATATTCATTAATCATATATTGGCAGATGCCATTTTTATAGTTTACATACTTCTAATTTTATTCAATTTACTTAGATTTCTCAACCCGGGACGCTCCCGGGATATAAACTAGTAATAATAATATTTTTGAAAGCTTGGGTTAGGGCCCTTCATCTTCAAGATCCAGCTTTCCATCCCTCCGGTTACGTTCCTCCTCCTCCCCTGCCTTCAACGCCGCCGTTCTCCGTCCTCCTCCCCTTGCCCTCAAACGCCACCTGTTACCATCATCCTACCCTCTTCTGCTGCCCTTCCCTTACCCAAATATTCTCAAACCTACCTTCCCTATTATTCTACCGATCTTGCTCGTTCGACCTGTTGTTGTCCCTGTGCTCTTCGTTCGACCTTTTGATTTTTTCGTTCGACCTTTTCATTAGTTCCTGGCCTTTCATTCGACCTTTCAGTCTCCCATTTTCTTTCATTCGACCTTTTGTTGACATCTTGTGACTGATTCTATAAGGTTGGCCTACTTTGATTATTATGATATAGTTAATAATAATAATAATAATAATAATAATAATAATAATAAAAAGCTTCCATCTCGTACGCCTCTTGGCCTGATGACGTAAAAAAGAGGCAGCTGCAGTTGACGGGTAGGAGGTGAGCAATTTTTGGTTGCTCTCCTCCAAACTCCTTTGTTCTTGCGGGGGTGTGGTGTAGGCCCGCGTTATTTTGACCCAACTCATCTCGAGTAGGGTTTTTTTTTTCTTGCCTGGTATTGGGTTTGGGGTTGGCGTGCATATGGCTCCTAATAAAAGGGATCGGAATGTTAAACAAGGAGGTTTTGGCCCTGGCTCGAGTAGTGGTTTGAGAACATGCCCCTTTAAGCATTTCCATGAGTGAAAAGATGGTAAGCCGGGGTCTTTAGGGTTTCTACGCCTTCTAGAGCACATGCAGAGTTTGCATTTCAAGACAGAAAAAAGGAGGTCGTCTTTGCAAGAAGCAATCTCTCAAGACTTGGACCTTTTTATGGATGTTGTGGGCGCCCTTAGGGATGGGGCTAAATGGCTATGTGGGAGGTGCATGGTGATGCATGCTCTCAGCAAAATATGCAATCACAGTGCTGATGACGTCCTCTCCTTCTCTGTGGTTACGGGAGATGTGGAAGATTTCATTGTTGGGATCCAAAAACCTCGTCGCGTGACTATAGACATGGAACCTGTTCCTTTAGGAGGTGCGGTTAGGGATATATCCCTTTTAGAAAAGGTTTTTTCACTGCCCATTCAAACTGTCAAGAGCATCCCCCCAAGCTGTCGATTGGCATTTGCCCAGGCCTTAACAGGTGCCTTACGCAAAGTGGTGGCTTCACCAGGCTCCGTAGAAAGTTGGGTCAAACTACTTTTATTGCCACGGTGTACCCTGCGGGTGGTCAAACCGTCCACTAGGCAGGAGCGAAGGTCTGGGAATAGGAAATCATTGCAGTGTAGCAGCATCCTGCAATCGCTATCTTTGTGGAAAGACGGTTCAGGGTGTGCAGATTTGGTTCCTTCTCTCTTCGATTGTGTGGGGGGTGTTTCTTTTATCAAGCAGGAAGCAGGAGGGAGTGAGGATAATGAAAAGAGCCCCAATGTCAAACAGTGCCTCCGGAAAGTAAGGGACAGTTATTTCACTGCTGCTGTCAAGGTGTTGTGTTCTAGTGGGGTTGCTCCTTTTGGGGATTCTACCATGAAAGCCCTCATTGATAAACATCCGGTGTTGCCTCCTCCGTCCTTGCCCTCTAACTCCGACATCATGCCCGCACTTGTTGTGGATGAGGACTGCGTGCTTCGATGCCTCCGATCTTTCCCTAAAGAGACTTCTTGCGGGAGGGACGGTTTGAGGGCCCAACATCTATTGGACGCCCTTAGCGGAGAGGGGTCCATGGCTTCCACGGGTTTGTTCTCAGCTATTACTGAAGTCGTCAACTTATGGCTAGGGGGTTGTGCCCCAGGGTACTTGCTAAATTTATTGCTTCGGCCCCCCTTACCCCTCTTCTGAAACCTGATAATGGGATCCGACCGATTGCAATAGAGGCCATTTGGCACAGACTGGTATCTAAAGTGGCTATGAGGAAGGTTGGCAAGGAAATGGCTAAGTATCTGGGGGACTTCCAATTCGGGGTGGGGACTCCTAATGAGGCAGAGGCGGTGCTCCACAGTGCGAACAGGTTCCTTAGCTCCTTCCATGAATATGATTCTTTGGCTATGCTCACTGTGGATTTTTCAAACGTGTTCAACATGATCGACCGCACTGCCCTTCTTCGAGAAGTTCTTCAGCATTGCCCGTCTATCTATTTGTGGGTCCAGTTCCTATATGCCCAGCCGGCTAGGTTGTATGTTGGTAATGATTGTATAGGGGCCACTACGGGGGTTCAGCAGGGGGACCCTTTAGGTCCCCTCCTTTTCGCCTTGGCATTACACCCTATGGTTCTCCAGGATTTCATGCGTGGTACCTTGATAATGGGACGCTTATTGGTGAGGCCACTGAGGTTGCGAAAGCCTTAGACATCATCCGGAAGGAGGGGCCATCCCTGGGGCTTCAGCTGAATATTAAGAAAACTGAGGTTTTTTGGCCGTCTTGCAATGGGGTGAAACTTAGGGACGGGTTGTTCCCTAGTGGGATTGGCAGGCCAGAACAAGGGGTGAAGCTCCTTGGAGGGGCTGTTAGTCGAGACTCTTACTTTATACGGGATTTGGCAGGGCGGAGAGCCTCGCGCGCGGTTGATCTTATGAAACTTTTGCCCTGCCTTAGGGATCCTCAAATTGAACTCCTCTTGCTCAGATCTTGTATGGGGGTCGCTAAGTTGCTTTTTGGCTTGCGTACCTGCCAACCCGCCATGATGGATGAAGCGGTATCATGTTTTGACAAGGGTCTGCGGGAAGCCATCGAAGACATAGTGGTATGTGGGGGTCCGTTCTTTGGTGACCTACAGTGGCGACTGGCGTCCTTGCCGATGCGTTTGGGAGGATTAGGGATCCTCTCAGCAAAGGATGTTGGGGTGTATGCTTTTGTGGCATCGCGAGCTCAATCTTGGAATCTCCAAAACCACATCTTAAGGAATAGCGAGGTTGTCGACATGGACTTGGACTACGTGCAGGCTCTCGGAAGGATAAATGACTATCTCCCAGGTTTTGATATTGGCGGTTTTTCTAATAAGGACACCGCCCCCAAAGCCTCAGACCCTTTTTGGCAAAATCGCACAGAGCCTGGGTGAAGCTTTTGATCTGTTCGTTTGGTGATCCCCATCTACCATGAAGATGAAGTCTGTTCGATCTGCCGTAAGGCATGTTTGGACGAATACGGGGAACACGCGGTTCACTGTAAGGAAATGTCTAGTTTCAAATATAGGCATGACTGGGTCCGGGACGTTCTTTGGGACATTTTAAGAAGGGCTGGGATCTTAGCCAGAAAGGAGGCTCCTGTTAATTTCCTCTCGGACCCCGCAAAAGGGAGATCCACCCTACGTCCAGCAGACCTGCTTGTCTTTGAGTGGGTCGGGGGGAAACACGCTTGTGTCGACCTAACAGGTGTTTCTCCCCTGGTTTGTTTGAGGGATAGTGGTTTTGTAGCAGGGCAAGTAGTGCGGAAAGCAGAGGTGAAGAAAGTTGAAAAGCATGCCAAAGCTTGTGCGGAGAACCAACACGTTTTTGTACCCCTGGCATTTGATACCTTTGGCTCCTTGGCACCGGAAGCCATCCGTTTCCTGACTAGAGTCCAACGGGTTATCCATAGCAGTGTCTCGATCCCGGGGGCATGGGTTCGTGTTTAGTAGGTTAGGGTTTGCCGTCCAGAAAGGGGTGGCGGCGCAGCTTGTTGCCCGTCTGCCCGTTATCTCCATGTAATTATTTCCGAAAACTAGTAATGAATTTAATATCTTTAATCAAACTTGAAAAAATAAAATAAATAAATTCTTGTATTTCATCATCTTTCGAATAATAACAATACAACATGAAAAAATGATCACAATGTTTCTCTTGTTTTTTTCATTGTTTGTTTCCCTTGATTTTACCACACAATGTTATCTTGTTATCTTAATTTATAGAGTTCTATTTTTCCACAGCCCATATTTCTTTTAAACAGCATATTAATCCTTCCGTATTCTTAGTTAAGTAGTGTACGTTTCACATAATGAAATGGAATTGAATTATAGGAATTTGAATTTAAAGGAATTGAATTTGGAATTTATAAATTCCAATATGAATCAGAATTTGTTGGAATTGGAATCTTAATTTCATTCTTAGGGGGTGTTTGGGATTGATTATTCAAAACAGATTATGCGTTTTGGAAAAGCAGGGGTGGAGCTGCTTATAGATTATTGTGTTTTGGTAGCCTAAAAAACTGATTATCTGTGTTTTCAAAACGCAATCCCAAACACTAAAAACTGATTATGTGCGTTTTCAAAACGCAATAATCTAAAAATCATATTCAAAATGCAATCCCAAACACCCTCTTAGTGTCTTTGGTTGACAAAAAAAATTGGAATATATAAGTCTGGCCCCCACTCCTCGCATACATCGAGTCGGGTCATTAAAAGGCCCGGACAGGTAAAAATAGTGTGGGTCATTGACGGACTCGGTTTATTTGAAACCGATCGGTTTGAAACGGTTCGGGTAGTTAACGAGCGCGCCCGGGTCATTAACGGGCACATCCGTTCAAAACGTTCTTAGTCGCTAATGGGCCCAGTTGAGCCGAAACGGTCCAGGTTGTAAACGAGACTGGTTGAGTCAAAATAGTATGGGTGAGTTCGAAATGTTATGGGTCGTTAATGAGACTGGTAGAGTCGAAATAGTCCATGTCGGTAAAGGGCCCAATCATGTCGAAGCCGTCCAGGTTATTAACGAGTAAGTTCGGGTCAAAACGACCGCGTGGTTAATGGGCCTGGTATGTTCGAAGTTGTCTAGATCGTTGACGAGCCGATCGTGTCATCAACGGCCATCCATCGGGTCAAAACGATGCGGGTCATCGACGGGGTCGGTTAATTCGGAACCGCCAGGCTCGTTAAGGGCCGGTTCGGGTTAAAACGGTGCAGGTTAAAGTCATGTCAGGTCAAGACTGCGTGTTAAAACTAAAATTATAAAAGAGATCAAGGCCAAGACTGATCGACGAACAGGATCTCTTTAAAGAGCAATACAACAAAGACAAAAAGAACTCCTAACTAATGAAATCTGGGAAAGGAAGCTAAAATTTGGGAAGCAGACCAGATTTATGCCGAACAAAGAAAAGAAAACTGGGATCTCAGCAGGTGGAAAGATAAAAAACATGCAACTTGACATGGACACTATAAAAAATGCAAAGATGTTGTTCCACTATAATCCTGTAGTGAATACAAGTGGGAATAAACAAATTGTTTACTCACCTACTTGAGTCAACTCTTCTCTATAAATAGAAGATATGATCTGTCAATGAAGATTGCGAAGTGTGAAGTGAGTTATGAGACAACAAAGCATAGAAAGCGATACGTAGATACATCTTTAGCATATAAACTCCACACTACATTCACACCAGCCATAGAATTCTTTGAGTCAGTCGTTTTGTAAAAACAAAGAGATCCTTAAAAGGTGATCAATATATACGCTCAAAAATTCTAAAACTCCTGTGTTCTTTATCTCTTAAAGTTTGATTTCTTATTCCGCACATTATTTTCATATCTTGTTGAATTCACATTGCCATTTGGTTAAAAAGTTTGGCTGATACTTCTTGGACCAACACTTGGTATCAAAGCAGCTTGAATAAGTTATTTTCAAAAGATCTTTAATCAACTCAAGAAATATTTAAGCTCAAATCTTAAACGTTTTAACCAAGTATTTAATGCACCACTTTTTTACTAATGGCAAGCTTTCAAGTTTGGAATTCTGCATTTCACATGGGTTCAATGTTTAAGACTCTCACTATTGTGAGAGAGGAATACCCCTAGTGAAAGGCCAGGATGATCCACATCTTAAATGGACATGATCATCGTCTGTACCAACCCATTATAAGCGGACCATACATTCCCATGACTGAAATTCCAAACATTCTAGCAACAGATAGAACACCAGTGATTCCTGCCTCTCAGGTCCCCAAAGATAAAAAAAATTCTGGGAAAATGGAGATGAGGAAGCGATGGTTATTGATGAAAGGGCCAAATCTCTTTTGATTATGACTCTTCCAAATGACATATTTTCTCATGTGGATGCTTGTTCATCTACAAAAGAAATATAGTATCAGTTGGAAAATCTTTATGAATGAGGAGAAAGAATGAGAAAAAACAAACGAACAAATTGTGTTCTAGTTGTGAATATTTCAAAAGTCTTCCAAATGAAACTCTATCTAAAATGTATAACAAATTTTCAAAAATCTTAAATGAGTTAAAGAAATACAGGGTAACTAAGTCAAATGACGAAAAGAATGTTAAGTTCCTAGGAGACTTACCAAGAGAATGGAAACCCTTAACCATGACATAAGACTCAACCTTAGAGCTAGATGATATGAACCTCCATGATCTCTATAGCATTCTTATCCCTAAAGAAGATGAAATATTTGAAAATTCTGGTTATTAGGGTGGACCAATTGCACTATACTTTTCTGCTTAGAAACCATAACTCAATCTTTTACAACCATCTCCAACATTCAATGATGTAGAAACATTTGACTCCAAATCAGATTTTCTGGCCTTCACATAAGCCATTGCACTACTTACCAAAACCTTTGAACAAAAAATTATGGGAAACTATACATCTAGAAATGACAATGGTAAGGTAGATAGATCCAAATATAGGAATTAAGAATCGAAGACAGAGGTGACATGTTTCAGATGCAAACAAAAAGGTTATTACTCTACTATACATCTAGAAATGACAATGGTAAGGTAGATAGATCCAAATATAGGAATTAAGAATCGACGGCAGAGGTGACATGTTTCAGATGCAAAGAAAAAGGTTATTACTCTAATGAGTGTAAGAGCAAATAGTTGAGAGATGCTGCTTATTATGAGATTAAGCTAGAAGAAGCTAACAAGAAACAAATGGGATTTATAGGAGAAGGTGATGCCTGGTTGTCTAATGATTCATCATATTATGAAGAAGAGATTACAAACTTTTGTCTTATGGCAGTCGGAGAAGAATCTAAGACTGAAGCTCCAGATTCTCAGGTAACAACCTATATTCAAAATTCTGAATTTGAAAATTTAAAGTCCACATTTAAACAATTGCAAGAAAAGCTCCAGAAATAAACAGAAAAATTGAACAAAACAATCTGGGACCCAATAAGAATTCGGGAACTAAAAACAAATAAATAATATGAAGGTATATAAATCTATTAAAATGAAGTTGATTATTTTTCAATAAATATTGTATTTACTATGAATTAATTGATGGTTAAAAGAAGTAAAATGGTCAAATAGAATAATAAATAAAAATTATGAAAAAAACTACAGCAGTAAAAAAACGTGTGTGAACCTAGGCGCGAACCCGGGGTCGCCTCAACTCCAAGCCTTATCATAGTCTTAAACAACCACTAAGCCATAAAGCAGTTTTGAATTAAAACTTGACTAAAATTATATTCATCTATTGTTCAAAAAGTGTCATTCTTCCCTAATTGTTTTAAACAAGATCCCTAGTTTCTAATCTCGATTAATTAAAGACCGAAACGATGTTGATATGGAAAATCATCTTAGGGCTTTTAAAAACACATGGAAATGAGTAGGTAGTGTCGTTTAATTGCATCTGTTTGGTTAGTTTTGAGGGTAGTACGATGGACATGGGCCGAGAGGTATGAAGCAAAATAATTTATAGTTAAAGAGAGTGTTTGCATTGAAACTGTATGAGGGTTATGGTTTGCAACCATGATTTGAGTATGACTATGGTTTAAATTTGCGATTGGGTTACCGAATTAGTGATGACTGAATGTCGGTATGTTTGGGTATTTAACATTGGTCGATATCATCAATAAATTGACTAACATTCTAGGGATTATAACGCATGATTGAGTTATAGAAAGCGTATAACATGATGGCTCCAAAAAATCCGGGATGCGCTTGAAAAACGACGTGGTTTGGTTGGTTAATTAGAAGTGTCGGTTGCAGGGGTATGGTTATGGGTCAGATCCTGCAAATTCGGATAGGCGGGTGGCGATGATGTTGGGCTTGGTTGGGTGGTTTCGAGCCAACACCCCTTTCGGGCCGAGAGAAAAAGAAAAAGGGTATTGGGTTAGGGTTTGTTATTGTGGTTGAAGCTTGTTTTTTTTAAATGGTTTGAATAATGAAATAAATTTATTTAATTAAATAAAAATTTGTTTTAATTAAATAATTCCTTATTTAATTATAAATATTGATTTTGTTTATAAAAATACTTTTTATATGTGAAATATTTATTATTTTTTTAATATGTATTTGTAGTTATAACAAAAAAAAAAATAATGGCAGTGGATAATAATGGAACTTTTTTAGTAATTAGAAGTTAAATGTGAAATAAAACAAATAAATAAAATATACGTGGGAATTTCATGATGTTACATTTTGTGATAACAGATGTGCTATTTCTCAAGCTAAAGAGCCTAGATCTCATTATAAGTCTAAGCACGTTTTAAGAAACTTCCAATGTATATGAGAAATTATGGAACGTGGAGATATCACGATAAGCAAAATAAACACCGATCAAAACATATTAGACCCGGTTACTAAGCACATGACTAATGACAAGCATGATCAACACACGAATCTTATCAGGCTTACACTAGCTAGCCATATGTTTTGATTTAGTATTTGGATGCACGAACATTTGAACAGTTGTACTATTGAATTCATTTTTTATCTATTAATTAAAGGCTACTGTGAATCTTAAAACTGTGTTCGATTTTAATATGTTTAATCCATGAATCTTATATACTTAATTATCCGTAGTTGGTCAGACTCGTGGGAACGACGCTGAGTTAAGACTATTCAAAATTTGGGCTCAAGTAGTTGACTTCCAAGTTCATAGACCTCATTGTGAATGATGTTGGATGTAACTTGCTTCAAATCATCTTCATTGATCTTAGTCATAAGATGTTTTAATATTGTTATACCCATTTAGTATCATCTAACCTGAGATATATACTGGAACTTCCGTTGACCAAGGACCATTCTTTGATTACTATAAACTGCTATCAAGTAGCTTCCAGACATGAAGACTTTAATTGGGAATAGTTTTGAAGTTCATTGGGAGTTATATGTAATCAATAAGGCATTTTGTACTCTTACATAATATGTAACAATCAGACATTGTGGCGCCCTCATTGATTGAGACTGGGGAAATGTAAGGCCTTATCCAATAATAATTGAACACCATTATGAATCTTGATCAAGAACAATACTAATTGAACACCATGTGAGAATGAATTTAAGATATGTCTTATTGATTTAGTTGATGTCTTTCACATAAAGAATGGATGACAACGATTTCCACAAGTGTATTATCTTGTCCGAAACAAGGAGTATTGGTTAATGACTTTAAAGTTTCATACCTTGTTTGAAGCAACCATGAGCAATTAGCGCACCGCTGATTATCCGCATCGAAGATTTTATCAAAGCACATCCAAGTAGGAGAATGTTGGATTTCGATTTACGGTTTTGATAACTCAATGTTTCTAACCGAGCTATGACCCGTAAGAGTTACACCTTGGGCAACGAACATTAAATCTACTTAACTTGACAAACTTGTGATTACGAACAACTAACGAAATGAAGTATATAATTATCTAGAATAATCATATATATATATATATATATATATATATATATATATATATATATATATAGGTAGAGGATCCTGTAGGAAAATTAATTTATATAGGAAGTGTAAGAAGGGTTTATAACCATAGGATTAAATAATGAGATTAAGGGCATTTAGAACTTCTTAACTCTTTTTCAAGTCAATCAAATCCCACAAATTTCAATCTGCATATCTTCTATTATTAATGATCTTGTTCAAAATTCAAACTAATTTAATCATATTCCAAAAAAATCGCTGCATATCTTCTACAAATAAAAAAAGTGTTCGTTCTTCATAACATTTGTGACACCCTACATGTTTGGCTTAAACATTTTAGTAAAACACAAGTCTACCTTAGCGAGAAACATTTATAAACGGACTTAACTAGGTTAGTTGAGTCGGGTCATGATAGGATTGTCCAGGGTTCAATGATCTGGAGGATCATTGGGAGTCATTTTGGGAATACACTAGTACCGGGTCCCATTGTTGGTGAAATTACATGAACTGAATCAAGTAGGACAGGTAGATTATTAACACACGTGTAACATAACATGATAATGCATTCTACAAGATGTGAACATGATGATATGTGCCTATATGTGCTTAACATATGTTATAATTGCAGGATCATACGTTAGAATGTGTTTAAATGCGTTAAAACGACAAAACTGGAAAAAATGGAAAACACAAGTCCTGGTTCGACCCATGGCGTGGGGGCGAACCTGGACATGAGCCATGGTTCGACCCTTGGATAAGGGGCGAACCTGGAACAACCCACAAAACACATTCATTCGACCTTGTAAAGGGGGCAAAGGTGGCACCTTCGACCCATGCAAGGGGCGAATGTGGAATTATATAAATACCACACTTTGTCATTTTTTCACCATTTCACAAACCCTAGCCGTCTCTAAACACTCTCAAGCGATTCTAATCACTAAGGAAGGAGTTTTTGCTCTTGTTTTTCATAATCTAACCTACAAACAACATCTAATCAAGAATCCAAGGTGTGTTCTCAATCCTAAATCCTTTTTAAAGCATTTTGATTCGTTTTCATCTAACCCTAAATTTCCAGATCTATTCTAAGGATGTTTTCACCATTTAAAAACCTTTTAAGCATCTTTCTAAACCTAAACCTTATCATTAAACATAGGTTTTCATATCAATAAACATATGTTAATTATGTGTTATGTGATATTATGTGTTGTTTAATGATTTGCTGTTGTACTGATGCTAGAAACATGATCTAGGGCTGCTATTGATGTTAGTTTAGGATTGTTTAAGGTTACAATTTTATGGTTGGGGATTTTAATAAATCTAGGGTTTGTTGCATGCTAGTACTATCAATAGAACTATTGGGGGTTTTCATATACACGATAAACTGAGCATTTTAAAATGATTATGGATTGATTTAGAAAGTTTCCAAATTGGGTAAAGATTTCATGCATGATGTGACACTTTCATAATTTTTGCCATTTTGGGAAAGGGCTAGAACGAACAGGTTTTGGGGCAAAATTGGTGGGGTTTTGTGGGGATATGTTATTCATACTTAACTGCTGTGATTGATGATGTTTCGTGATGTTTTCAGATGTTTTTGAAGCGTTTTGGGGAGAAGCTTTCTGCCAGGGTCGAACCTGGGCACCTTCGACTAGTCGTGGGGTCGAAGGTGGAATCCCAGGGTCGAACCTGGACAATATTGGTCGAATCTGTTTCAATAGTTTGAATGTGGCGTCAAATGGGTCGAATGAATCTCAAAAGGGTCGAACGTGGTTAAAAAGGGGCGAAGGTGGAACTGAAACTCCTGGTTCGACCCTATGGAATCAAAAATAAGATTTTTGATGCAAACTAAGTGTTTTATGCTTGAACCTTGTGTGTAATCTATGTGTACTTGATTAGTTAGGGTAATGAGTCACCAACGGGATGTCGGGTCGGTCTAGTGTGTTGGTTGAACATTCAAAACACGTTTTAAAACATACTTGGTCACGATCTGGACAATTGGGGACTAGATATCCTTATGGTTATTAGTCGGAACACTTATGTGAACATCTTGATAGATCTCCGGTAGTGGGATTATCAAGGGCTTGGCTTTCCAATATTACTGAGGGACGCAATCAAAGGTGAGTCCATGGCCCCACTTTTACCGTTTTAACTTTTGGGGGAGAAAACATGCGCTAAACTTGTTTTGGTAACATACGTCATACTTTGGTTTTAACTTTGCGTTGCTATACGATCTTTGAAAGTCCCGGGAAACCATGAATGTGCGGGGATGCACAACGGGGGAAATGTGGATAGATCTATTGGGTTTGACAAACCCCACTCGACGGCTTGGAGGGCTGGGCGGGTGCATATTGTCTCGAACTGGTAACATTGGTAACATTGCTAAACACACGCGGGCCGAACATTGGTAACAGTCTAGTAATGGTTTTCCAATCGTAGTAGTAACAAAACATAAGCCTAGCTAGCGTACTTGGTAACATTGATATAGTATGGACATGGTAACATTTTGGTAACACTGCGGTAACATTTTGGTAACATATTGAACAAACCTGTGAACTCACCAGCATTATATATGTTGACGTCTTTTTGGCATGTTTTCTCAGGTCGCTAAGGTAGCATCGGTTGGACTAGGCGCACGGGTCTGCGTTGGCGTCTAGGCTTAGTTGCACGTTTTGAAATAAGTGTCTTGAATACTTTGGAACACTATTTTGTAACTGATTAAATTCTTTAAATGCTTCCGCTTATGAATCTATGTTTTTGGGTTTACGTCTTCCATATAGTGTTGTTTATTGTGACCGTTGACTTGGATCCTGGTTTGTCATGCGCCTCGCGGTAAAACTCCGCAGTGGAAATTTGAGGGTGTGACAACATTGATCTGCTATAATCTTTATTATCAATCTTCTTCTCTATGGTTTTGTGTAGGAAGTGTTTTCAACCATTAGATTTAAAGATGGATGGTGGAGATTAAAAGATGGGATGTGTTTAAAATCTAATTAATATGTTATAGGAATTAAGGGTAAGATCATCAATATGTGTTTTAATTGAGGGTATCAAAGTTATTTTCTATCAAAGTGTTTTAGAAAGTATTTTAACATTCCTACATTTATGGTTCTCTCTATCTCTCTCTCTCTCTCTTATCTAAATATTATTATAGATAATAATATTCAATGCCCTCTCTCTCTCTCTTTTACATTCAAATTCAATTTATCTTCCAAAAAGAAAAAGCAACTACACCCACAATATCTTCTGCGTTGGTTTGTATTCATCTTCTATATTCATCTTCAATCCAACTTCTACACGTGTTTTAAACCTCCTACTAGCAGTGTTTTAAAACACTATTGATTCACATCTGTTTAAAAACACTACGGATTCGCGTCTGTTTAAAAACACTACTGTTTCGCATCTGTTTAAAAACATAACTGATTCGCATATGTTAAAAAACACTCTTATTGTTATCCTTTTGTGAAAATGCTTGTTATTTTATATAAAACAGTACTTATTCGTATGTGTTAAAAAACACTACTGATTCGCATATGCTTAAAAACACTACTGATTTGTGGATTTCAATAATTTGTTGATCATTGTATGGAATGGATCATTGATATGCTTGAAGAATCGAACAAATTTTTGGGATATTGGTCGAATTAATTGATATGAAGATGTTATAAATCTTATAAAAATAAGGAATAATCAGTTATTTTAGGATGATAAATCTTCATAACTAACCCAGATTAAGTTGCTAAATTAGTGGGTTTGAGAGAATTAAAAAAATGGACAAAAAGTCTAGAATGCCCTTCATCTCAAGATTTGATCCAATGGTTGAAAACGCTTCCTACACGAAACAATTTTCCTACATGATCCTCTACCTATATATATATATATATATATAGGATCAAATAAGAAGAAACTTACTGTGAGAACAAAAAGAAAAAATGAAATATTAAATACTTTAACTCTTATTTCATTAATTATTATCTATTTAATTAATTAGTCATTAACACTTTATTCTACACATTATCCAATTTTGTCTTATACATACCATAATTCAACCTACATATATCAAAATTATCACACGTTTATCCTACACATATCGAGATTATCATACGATAATGCTACACAAATAGAAATTCAACCTACATTTGTCCTACACATATCGAAATTAACCTTCGTTGTAAATTAGGATTGATATGAAAGAATATATTTTAAAATTTAATGAAGAGTTTTATTAATTTAACTAGTTTAGGAGGGTTACAAAAAATTAATAATTTATTTAACATTAATTAAAATTATTATATGGAGGATTTCTATTGGTTTAAATTTGTTATTTTTCTTCCTATAATATTTTTTCTTCTTATTTGAACTCTCCACTATATATATATATATATATATATATTTATATATATATATATATGGGAGGGTTATCTTGAGAACGCTAAATATTGTGAGAACAAGTAAAAAAATCAATCAAAATAAATTTTTTTAATACAAACCTCATTATAATCAAAATACAACATTAATAAATGAATTTTCTTTCCAAATAATTCATCTTTTCTTGAAAAAACATTTTCAAATTAACTTTTTACACATGTGTAAATGAAACAGTCTACACATGCATAAACAGTAAATTTACACATGTGTAAAAACAATTTATTTTCATATACGTTTGAATTTTTACGCGTAAATTGTGTTTTTGAGATTCTATTTTAGTAATAAAGATAAGTGTAAAAAGAAATTTTGAATTTGAATGGTTTTAGATGACGTTCGCATGAAATATATGTGTTCTCAAATTAACTTTCCCATATATATGTATGTGTATATCTATATATATATATATATATATAATAAACCAAAGCATTTTTAATGACATGTCATAATATTATGCAATCTCTCTTTTGAGAGATACCACATAGGATGTGATGTGGCAACTCTAGACCAATTTAAAAAAAGGAATAAATATGATTTAACATAATCTATTAAATATCTAATCTACTAAATGTAAATATTAAAACTTTATTATTTTCTCTCTCATGTTTCCTCTCATAGCTTTTAAATGTTAATATCTTTTATATACGAGGCTTTTTAAATAACAATATTACACCAAATTAACGAGCGTTTTATTATCTTTCCAACGAGTACCATAATACTATATAAAAACGGAGAAAAAAAACCGACTATTTTTTGTAACCCGACAGGTATTGTGTCAGGTTTGGAATTAGTTTAAAAAAAATTGTGGGTTTGGGTCGGGCCTGGGATTAGGTGATACCCGACCCAATTACCCTTTTTTTATATTAGAATATGATAACTTATGGCAGAGATTTGTTTATAATAATAATAATAACAACATTCATTAATCATATATTGGCAGATTCTATTTTTATAGTTTAGATACTTCTAATTTTATTCACTTTACTTAGATTTCTCAACCCGGAACGCTCTCGGGGTATACACTAGTATATATATATATAGTTTAGTTTAGTTGGTATGTTTTTATTTTTCCAAGAAGTGTTTAACATGAAATCATATGTTTGTAGTTTTATAACTTACATGCAATAAACTATAACTTTTTATCCTTTTATGTATGATAAAAAACCCCTATAACTTTTTATCCTTATACGCATGATAAAAAAATCATCTCTATAACTATATAATATGTCTTTTTTATTTGTTATATGTTGTTTTTTACCTAATCAAAATGTATTATATATTGATTGAACAGTTTTTTGTTTATAAACATTATTGTTTTGTTAAAGGAGTGTTTTCTACTGTAGGTGTGTTATATTTTTCATAATGAAAATCATTAAAACATAGCAACGAATAAGGTATGAAATATTATATTGTAAAGTAACACAGGAAAATGTCCAACATAGAGTGGTTTTTACCAAGAGGCCTTTTTACAACAGGCTTGAAGTATAATATTTCAAAACAAGTTAACATCAATAGTGTTTTATCATAACATCAATAGTGTTTTATCATAATATAAGCCGTGTTTTATAATTGCATTTATAATACCATATATATATATATATAAGTGTTCTATTAACATGAAGTGTTATACAACAGTTCACAATCATCGATCAAACATGTGTCCAACATTGCGTTTTTAGCATTACCCAAAACATATAGTTAAAAAAATAAACACTTATCAAACCAGATACATGCAAAGTGTTATAACGACACACATAGTTTTCCAAATAAAAAACTTAAAGCATATTTTTCAAAGACACAAACCCAAAGCAAGCAGTTTAAAGTAACAAAATTTGTGATTTATAAAATGACCTTTCACTTTTTAAAAGCCTGATATGCTAGACCCAACCTGTCGTTGATTCAACTCTCCTTTTTCTTTTTTCCATCTTCGAATGGCACCTTTATTGTCGGAATTACACCATCCTTATCCTTAATATGTTTGCCTTTTGTTTGACGCACTTTATCTGGGACCGATGTACAAACAGAAATACGTTAGGAAACAAACCATATATTGTTTAATAAACTTACAAATATCATGAAAATTAACAGAAAAAATTAAAACAAAACCTCAAACACAGTACACCCTCTTTCACGGTTGAACACAGTAGTGTTTTATATCATCAACTAATGTACATGGCAAGATGTTACACTTTTACACGACAAGATATTTTAATCCATTACAGCTTTACATCACCAACTAAATGTGACACCCGCCAACTTATCAGGTCAAAATTTGTACACTTTCTAGTCAACATTTAATTTTCTACACATAATAGATATCATTTCATTTGCATAAGTTCCCCGAGAAAGTCTAGCAAGGCCCGAACAAGTACAATTTCACCCATATTGATGAGCACTGGTGACACAAGTTTAAACAATTATAATCTATTTTCTAAACACACATGTATATGTTCATTTATTTAGATACGTGTTGAAGAATATATTAAAACTTTTGACCATGTTTTCAAAAATGAAAATTTCATAACTTATCTATATACATATATACGACATATATATATATATATATATATATATATGCATAAGTGTGTGCATGAGAATGAAAAACGCCATGAACAATCTATTCTTGCTTTTGTGTTTAACTATAAATGGTGGAACAATTAATCAAACATGGTTACATAAAGCTAATTTACCCAAAATAATCACCATCTCTAGCCACCATGTTTTCTTTTTTTTTTTTCCGGCCCTAGTGCACTTCCCACAAATCCTTTCTAGTCTTGTTAATCACCTACACAATCCTAACCCAAGATCTACACCTCATAATTCAAGAGTTGACACCCTAAACCTATGATTTAACAACACAAACTCTTTCCTTTTCCTTGATAAAATCGGCTAAAGACAAAGAGAACAAGGAACCATCACTTCACTTGATTTAAAGTATGATCATGTCTTAAAATGGTTAGCCACCATGATCTTGCACAATCCTAAGATGTTGGACCTTCCTAAATTCTAAAAGTTTGCCTCTCTTGTCTCTCTTGGAACCATCACACCCCCACCCCCTTACACAACCATCTTTTGCTTTCAATACCCAATATAGATCCCTTGTATGGTCATTCACATGAAACATAATCCATCCCTAAATCTATGTTGAGTCTAATCATGAGATTAGTCAACTAATATAAAAGGAACTAGGAACATCATGATGGTTTTTAACAAAAATGGTAAGATCTCTTAATCACCCTAATCCATAGAAGATTACTTATCTCAAAAACTCACACTCCTTCCTCTTTGTTTCCTTGTAGCCGTTGCACAACCCCATCCCCATACTAATCCATATGTTTTTTAAACACTAGGAATAATCACTTATAAACCCATGTATTGTCACATTATGGAAAGGTGTTGAAACTTAATCTCCTAGATTTGTCACATTGCAAGATTTGGAGCCAACATAGTCTTGAGTTTAGTCATTCCTATTTGATTTGATTAAGATGCAAGTCTTTTGATTAGATTAGCATCACTATGTTGTGTCAAGTCAAGAGTAAATCAACTCAAGTGATTAATCATCCAAAATAGTTATATTCCTTAATCCCAAAGATTAATAATAGCTGACTTACCACATATAAAAGCCATCACCCTTTTCCTTCCTCTTTCCCTCTCTCTTTCTCTCTCTCTCTCTCTCTGCGCTCTCCCTATCTCTCTCGGCTCTCTCCCCCTCTTTTTTCCTCTATAAATAGTGGCCCTTGGTTGATCATTCATTTGTTTGTATCACCTCTCAACTCTACATACAAACACACACATACACTTAGCATCTTCTAATTTCCAAGCTAGCCTTGCAAGACTCAAGAGGTATGATCATCCATTCACCTTGTTATTCTTATTTTTTCCACACATTAGTGTTCACCCATGTATAGGACCATAGTTATCATGTGTCACAACTAGTAGAAACTTGTTACAAGAAAATGTGTAAAAACTTTATATATATGTATGCGAGTAACATAGATGTATGTATGTTTGTTTTGATCTATGTACAAGTATATGTTTGTATATTCTACGCTTAAAAAGAGTATTAGGAGTATATGTGTACACGTGTATATATATAATGTGTATGTATGTGTATGACGAACTCATGAACATGGGTGTTGATGTGTATAGATGTACCAAAGTGCATACATATATGGGTATTTATGTATGAGTGTAAATCTCATAGACATGAACACCTATGGGTGTGTGTTGAAATACACATATGTATGTATGGATATGTATGCGTGCGTGTATATAGATATGTATATACATAGGCTTGTGTGATTACATTGATATGGAGTCATATATGGTTTAAAATAAGTGATAACATGCATTTTATAACTAAAAACATGTGTTAGAAAGCAAGTTTTCAAAGAATAGGTTTTTTGTTTGATGAAATAACTATTTTTTTTTTGGATAATACAAGGGTCACCAATGGAACTAAACCAAATAACCATAAAAGATTGGGTGAACCATGAACAACGTGTGTCCTATTTGATAAGACCTTAGATGTCCCTTGATATATAGGACGTGTAGGTCGGACTCGTTAGTTTATCCGACGCTTGTATTTGCTAGACTTCGCACAGACTCGAGGCGAGTTTCACGGACCCTTTTTACTGTTTTATATTTTGGGGAAAGACATGTATTGTTTACTAGTTTTGGAATGAAATTCCTAGCGGACCGGTATACATGAGACAATATGTTTAGAGTACTCACTAAGCCCTCATGTAATTAGTTTACCGTAACCATTAGCTATGGACTTAGCCAAGAAACACTTAAATAGATCTATTGGATTGACACCCCCACTCTTGGTTACTCGCTCTAACCCAGATACATACGAGAAAATAGTGCTTGTATTTCTTTTATGATGTTACATTATCTTTATTGTGCGATGTGCGAGGCACCACACGTCAAGGTTTGGTTATGGATTCATGATGGGTCATTCATGGATTTCATTAAACTTTATACTTTCATCTATTCCAAACCTGTGAGCTCACCAACTTTATGTTGACAAAGTTTTTATGCATGTTTTTTAGGTAACTATGCTATGGATGGAACTTGGGATATGATTAGGCATTCATTCACACTATCACCTTTTGTGTCTTTGAAATTTATGATTATGTGTTCGGTTTTAAACAATATTTTGTGATGGTCATCTGAACAAATTTGGTATTTTAAATGATAAGTTAATTTGAATGTTTGCTCATATCTTATGCTTGAAAACCTTTTGTGTCACATCCCGTGTTTCCACCTAGACGGGGTGTGACACTAAGGTCCATGGTTTGAACGGAGTAGTCTTTTAATCCATTACACGGTTTGAACACATTAGTGTTTTAATCCATTACATTTTTACATCACCAAAGTGTTACGGCAATGTGTTTTATACTAAACAAAATATTATAACATTCCACATTCAACAATTTTGGTAACAAAACTAAACAACTACTACCCTAAATTATACTTTTATAACAATAACAAAAACATTCAACAATAAAAAAAAAATCATACTTTTGTTAACAAAATATTATAACATTGTTAGTAACAAAATTAAACAACAATAACTACCCTAAATCATAATTTTAATAAAATAGCGAAAACAAAAAATTCCTTTAAAATTATACCTTATGAAAGTCTCCGCCGTGTCTGACCCCCTCAATCTTTCTATCCGGAGTGAGTTAGGCGGCTAAGCCTTTAATCATGGTAAAAGAAAGAGTTTTCCCACCCTCCAAGTATCCATAAATGGAATCGGTTTGAGTGAATTACTTACCGCAGTCAAAGCCAATAGGGAAAGTCAGGTCAAGAGAGAGTCTCTTTCCGATTAGTGCATCTCGCACTTCCAATTCATTCCGAGTTAGAAAAAGTCAGTTCCTTCCCTCCCTTTTACTTTTTCTAGGGTAAAGTCCTCTTAAATAGATTACTAGTTCCTTCCTTCCCAATCAATGCTAACTCTATCTTCCTCTCTATATGGCTTGAACTTCATTTGATGGTGGCGGCTGGTAAATCCTCTCATATCTCTTCAACGAGGAAGCTAAATCCCTTTAATTCTGCTTCTTTTAAAATAATTAATAACAATAATAATCGAAATAAAACACAACCACAATATACGAGTGTGGAGTTTGCTGGAATACATGTGGGAGTAGTTGTCGAATGTGGTGGTGTTTTATCTCCTTGCATGTCTGAAAACACAGTAGTCATCGAGTATTTTTGTGGGAGTAATCGGACTTCGTGGGACTAATCGGAGTTTGTTTTACAGAAGAGATAGGGGAGGTGAGTAATCGGAGTATGGATGTCTACTGCCGTCGAGTGTTCGGCCGATCGTTGTCGTGTTCCCGGGGCGTCTGTGATATTGTTGTGATATCGTCGTCGAGTGTGGTGATATTATTATGATATTGTTGTATGTAAAAGAGCAGAGGAAGAAGCTGTTTTATTTGATATTGTTTTATGTTCAATGAGAAGAGATGATAAGAGGAACGACTGGTGATATATATTTTTTATTTTGTATGGATTGTTTGTTATCTGTGAGTTGTTTTACAAGAAGTGAGGAAAGATAATATTGGTAGTATGAATTTAGGGGAGGAGAGAAAGAGTTTCCACAATACATTAACACAATGACATTAATACTCTCAATTAAAACACTTAATGGACGATCTTACTCTCAATTTCTATAATACATTAAATAGATTCTAAACACATCCATATTTTTAATCTCCACCATCCATCTCTAGATCCAATAGATGAAAACACTTCCTTCACAAATCAATTTTCCTACAGGAACCCTACCATATATATATATATATATATATATATATATATAAGTTTTTATTATTTATAGTAGTGTAAATAATAAAGGGAATAGATATTGTACAAAGTCTCTTAACATAAGAAGCATAAGAAGCAATCTGGACAATTAGATTATAAACTGATCAGATCATCTAACTATAGGCGTTTAAATCAAACCAGGGGTAAATTAGTCAAAAAAAAATAAACACGTTTAAAAAATTACGAATTCGAACCGCCAATTCAAACCCAGCGACGGTTATTACTAAAGTTGATAAACAAAATCATCAATCCATCATTCAATTAGGGTTTATTACACCACAAATCAAACAAACACGCACAACAATGATTCTACACCCAGAGAGAAGAACAAAAAAAAAAAAATAGAGCATAATGTCTTCAAAACGACAATCGGGTGCATTTTATGATTACATTTTCAAACCTTTTCATCTCGTTTGATTTTCATGAGTTTTTTTTTATGAAAATGAAATCAGATAAAGAAGTGGAAAGAAGAAGAGAAGCTAAACATGACAAACCAGAGTCAAAATAGAGTAAAGGTATGTTTTAATTACATTCAAACAAATGAAAAAATATAGTTGATCCAACAAACAAAATAGCACTTTATTTTTTATGAGACGTACTTAGGTTATTTGCATGTGGATATTACTTGCTTAATTACAGTCAGTTTTTAGATGACTGTAATTAAAACATATGAGTGCGTCTGTATGTCTGGTTTGAGTGCGTCTGTATTTTTTGTATGAGTGCGTCTGTATGTTTAGTTTTATTTAGCTTATTAAAAACATGAGTGCGTCTCAGTTAGGATATGAATGTGTCTGTATGTTTTAGTATGAGTTGATCTGTATGTTTAGTTTTATTTAGCTGTGATGAGTGCGTCTGTATGTTTAGTAAAGGTTTAATAGGTGCGCCTGCAAATGTTGTATTATTTTTTTTGTCTGGTAAAATAAAGGGTGCGTCTGTTTATTTTATTAGTGCGTTTAAATAAATGATATGTTCATTGTTTATGCAAAACCAATTGTAACATCAGATGATGATGATTTCGAATATCAACCATTGAAAAATTTAATTAAAATTAAAAAACAGGGTTGAAAAGGTAAACAAAGAAGCTGCTAAGAATTTGGAAGTTGATATTGAAAAGATGAGACAACAATTGAAGAAATAGAAACAAACTGTTGAACCAAAGACAAAAAAACAAACAATTGAAATTTCAGAATCATCAGATGAAGATTTCCAGAGGTCAAAAAAAAGGTAAAAATAGATGAACCTAAAAAGAAGGTGAAGAAAATAAAGGCAAGGGAATTTGCACAATACATAGATAAGAAGCTAAAAATAAGATGCTCTCCTGCTAAATTTATCAAAAGCATACAAGACTACACTGATGAACAAAAGGAAGAAGTTAGAAAGACGGGGTTTGGATCTGTGTTGGACATTAAGATTGAATATATATCAACAGGCTTGGGTTACTGGTTGTTAGTCAATTATGACGAGGGTAGTAACGAAATAAATGCAGAAAATTGGAAAATCAAGATCACACCTTCATTGGTACATGAAGCTTTAGGAATACCAATGGGAAAGAAACCGGTACTTAAAAAAAGTAGGGCAAGGAAAGGTTCTGACTCTACAATAGATGAGTTTAAGAATCAATTTGAGAGAAAAAAAAGTCAGTGTTAAGATGGTAACAACAGTTGTTAGGGGACAGCCAAAAGGTGGAAGGCTGTTTAAATTGAATTTTCTTGTATTATGGAACATAGTTTTTGGGGAGATCACAAAATCAACCACAATCAATCAAAGTTTTTTACATGGGGTGGATGATGAGGCAGAAATTCTAAATATGGATTGGTGCTCTTACCTGATAGAATGTCTGAGAAGAACAAAGGCATGATGGATAGAAGACCAGTATAATGGTCCAATTGTAACGCTGAGTGTAAGAATTCAAACGCGCTTATAATAGCTTTTAAACGCATTTGTTTTTTTTATTAATTATTTTGGAAGCACCTACTGTTAATTTAAACGCATTTATGTTTTCTTACACATATGAACTGTTTTTAAACAAGCAGGTTATCTACACACATGAATACAATAAGAGACATCCATCTGAAATACAAATCAACATACCGGCAGTTACTTACATAACTACTAGTTCACTTGCAGAGATGGAAAATCATCTTTATAACAACGGGCCGTTGACTGACATTGAAGAAGATGATGGACATGATCAGGGTGATGCTGATAAGGTTGATGAAGAAGACAGTGAAACTGATGATGGAGATAAGGATGACGAAGATGATGCGGATGGTGAAGAAACTAAAAATTTGGTAAATGATCTTGTGGATGCCTTGATTGGAATGCAAGGTGAAAAAGTGTAACACCCCAACCGATGGCGGAAACATCGAGGTGTCACGTAGTGACGATTGTTCAATAGCTCATGGACTAAAAGTGTAAATATATCTTTTGATTAAATAATTTATTACATTGAATGAAATACAACGATACTAACTGTCAACTAAATTGAAATACAATGAATCAAAATCTAAATATAAATCCGAAAGCTTAAAGGATGCATCTCAAAACAACCTGAAACATGTACAAAATATTTTGGTCAATACAAAAATTGTATTGGTGAGCATACCCTGTTTAAATAAATATAGTAGAAAAGTCTTTAGCAATTCATGTGTCGTATACTGTTTGCAATTATGTAATAAGTGGTATCCGGGTCAAATCAACCCTAAGAGAAGAAAGCAGATATATATATTATGCGCTAGTAGTAATGTAATACATAGCAATGACGAGGACTCTCAACAGAGTCACAAGGGTATATACCATAGTACTATTCATTGAAATGCCAGGCCGCAACGGTTAATGATTTGACAGGTCATAGATACAAGAAATGACATAAGCAAACACACATGAGAATTGCATTTAGTAAAAGAAATAGAAACTTGATAGTAAGTACATGAGTCACCCCAAAATAGTAAGACAGTAAAAAGGGGAAAGATATACTCACAGTTTGCGAAAGCGATCAAAATCCACTTAAGCGGTCGTGAGCTAAGTAATGAGAATTCCGAGGAATTCAACCTATAACGTATATGAATACTAGTAAGGTAATGTCTACAAAGTCTAAGGTATCTAGGGTCTAAGGCATTAGGGTTTGCTAAGTCGATTTGGGGAATTAGAGTTTTTATGATAAGTCGCGTTAATGTAAAAGTTGTATATCACAAATAATATATGAAAGGTTGTAAATGTGGTTTAAATAATATAATTATTACCTATTGAATATTTAGTTAAAAATATGTTTGAATAAATAAGACAAAAATAATTTAGTTAATTACCTTAACTAAATTAAAATAAATACAATAATCATAAATATATAAATAAATAATTTTTGAGTTACACAATGATCCAACAAAAGATAATAAAGACATTAAACCATAAGAGTATTTCTATTTTATATAAAAAAAGTATTTATAAAATAGGTGTTGTAATAGTATAAATAAATAAATAAACGTTTAATTGTGTTGTAATTGATAAATAATACAAATAATACAATACATGATCCAAAAATGCTATTTTTATAGAAAATAGATGCTTTCTGATGTAAACAAGTAAAAATATTTTTCTCATAATTTTTATAGACTTATTTATATTTAAAACTGATTTAATGAGATTTAATCACGTTTAAATGATTAAAAATAGGAAATTTAATAAAAATAAGTGTTTTCTGATCCAATAATTTTTATTTCAGTTCATAATGATTAGAAATAATTTATCAAAAATTTTGAGATTAAAATCATTAAAAATGAATTTTTAATCAATTAAATACGATTAAAACAATTTAATTCAATAAAAATATAAAAATAAAACATTTTCCAGAAAATAAAAGTAGGATAATTTTCTATGAGGTGTCAAGAAGCTACTCCTAAATTTTCATAATTTTTGGAGTAAAAATGGATTTATTATGAATATTCTAAATTTATATGTATTATGTATATATATATATATAATAAAAGAAAAAAAATAAAAGAAAACAAAGAAGGAAAAGCTGAAAAAAAAATATGCTAAAGGGTGGTGCTATGTGTGGGATTCGAACCTGAGTGGTTCTTGATGCAAACACACACACAAACCACTAGGACACTTGGTGCTATGTTGGAATGTTTGATTAACAATAAAATTTAAACATTAAGTACTTGGTCATCTTCTTCCCCAAATCAACAAGAACCCTAACCCTATCCCTTAATTTCAATAACCCGTTTAAGGCACAATCTTTGATCTGTGATAAGGGGCTATTGAGCGACAGTAATCAACAAACAAAACGGCACCACGAATTGAAACTTACATTACGTATAAAGCTCGAAAAAATGAAGAAAGGACCCGCGCATTATCTTCGAAATCTGCCTACTCTGGACGTGATTGGATTCAGATTTTTTGTGGGTTTGTGGTTCCTAATGATGCAGACAACGAATGACAAGTTTAATTTATATTGATACGAGTTGAAACGCGAACATTGATTAGTTTAAAAAGTTCGACGGTTACAAGATTAAACTCGAATTAAAGGCTTGGTTTACAACTCGATTTATGACTGTAACTCGTAGGGATTAAGAGGGAAACGTTCGAAATTGTTTATTGCTTGAAACAGAAAGTTAAAACGAATTAATAAGTCTCGCCGGAGTTGCAGGTTCGCCGGAAAACTCGCCGGCGGCGAGTTCCTTTTTCTGCCGGACTCGACCAGGGGGAAACAAGGAAAAGAAATTTTTTTAAACTTTGAAAATTGGCAGGAATGGCCCCTCATGTTTTAACTAGGTTAGATTAATTATCATCTTGGTTAGATTTTCTTATAAAAACTTAACTTAACTAACCAAGCTTAACTTAAATGTTTTTAAACTTTTATAAAACTAAATTTTTTTTTTAAATCTTTTACAAATACGTTTCAACATACGCGTTTGATTAAAACTTACACCCGATACATAAGAAATATATAAATGATAAATTTTAAATTCGTTTTAAAATTAAATTGAAAACGACGAACTTTCAGGGACTATAATGGAAATATTTAAAGGGCTATTATTGTCAATTTGACGAAAGACGAGGGTGACGAATGTCACAAAAAGGTGGTGATAGAACAGCAACAACTTTGGATGGTGATGATTACAATCTGTATATGGGACCGAGTCCACCAAGACGGGTCCAAGTTGGTGATGCTGATGACACTGAAAAATATGAGAATGCAGATTGGAGAGATTATGAAACGAGTACACAAACACAACAAATGTTTGAATATTGCAACACTCAACCAGATCTGAGTTATAATCAGGGTATTAGAAGGGAAGAATATGAATTAACAATGAAAGCTAAAAAGGTAAAAAAAAACTTCAAATCAAGATTAAGGCGCACTTATATTTTAATTAGGACGCACTTATATATTTTCTGATCTGTATATTTGTAACCATCTGTATTAAAAACTTTGGACGCACTAATGTTTCTTTTGGACGCACTAATGTTTTTTTAGACGCACTAATTTTTCTTTTTGGACGCACTAATATTTTCAAACAGGCTTGGGTAAAAACCATGGAGATAAACATTAAAAATATGAAGCAATACAAAAAGAGATGGGGAAATGGTTACAGCGGCAAGAACCAAATACTTGTGGGTACCAGAGTTGATGAAGTTGTGCGACAAGTGGGACGAATTGAACAACAAGGGTACAAATATTGATGCTGAAAATCTTGAGACAGAAAATATAGTGAGGCTTGAAGCTGAGCTGGACAAGGATGATGAAGGTGTGAAAGACAATGTTGAACCTGAAAACCAAAATGTTGAAGTGTCAGAGACTTCAAAAATGAATCAAGATGGGAATGAGTTGGTGATGGATGATCGGGCTGTTGATACAAACCTGGAAAATGTAAATGAAGCAGATGACATAACTGACACAGTAATTAACATGCTGGAAACAGTTGAACCAGGTGTATATAGGGTAAGAGATGGGAATGAAACAACAAACGAAGAACTTGAGATAGACGTGGAGAAAGACATGAAAAAAAAATTGCATGACGTTGATGTGTCTTTAGAATCACAAGAATTATCAGACGCAACATTCATTGAGCTGCAAACAATAGAACCAGATGTGTATGCACCTCAGGATGAACAAGCAACACCAAAAGAGAAGCATGCTGAAAAAGAAAAAACACCAGAGAAGGAAGCAAAGGAAGCAAAAGAAGAAAAAAGGGAAGACAAAGGGAAAGCAGTGGTTGTTTATGAAAAGCCAACTAGAGACAAAAACCCTTCATGAGCGTTAAGATCACCATATGCCGGGAGGCAAGTGTGCACAATTGAAAAGTTAACAAAAGATGAAGTGAGGATAACATAATACATGTTTGCACCAATCAGAGAGAAAAATGTAAGTGTCTTTTTTCCTTTTGTTTATAAAATATTATTAACTGTTTACCGATTGTTTTTAACATATTGAAATTTCAGAAAATCTGTTACTGAGATCTAGGTGGAAATGAGATCATGAAAGTAATTTTTGAAAGTTTCCATCCTGGGATATGGCTGTGTACAAATGCAATAGATGTATGGATCGACATTCTAAACTATGAAGAAAAGGAGAAATGGGAGAAAAAGAAGGAAGGGTCTATACGAAGGATGTTTCTTTGTTCTAACATGATGGTATGAAAATAGAGACACCCTAATTAACATTAAGACGCACTAAATTTGAAAAATGCAAAAAGAATAATTCAGACGCACTCATATATTTATTTGGACGCATTCATCAATTTTTACTAATATTTGAAAATGCAAAATAATTCAAACGCACTCATACATATATTTGGACGCACTCATTATTTTGTACTGATATTTTTTTTTTTACAGACTCCAAACTTCTATGAAAAAGATGTTACTTGGACAGCAAGAGAAAAGGTTTTCCTTAGAAATCTTGAAGATATCTTCAGAAAGATCAAAGCAAAATCTTTATATGAGTTCGACATGATTCTGCAGCCAGTGTGGATGGACATGCATTTCTATGTCTTATCTTATGATGTGAGGAATGGGATATCAAAGTTGCTTGACAACTCTAAAGAGGGAGATGACCTAGCAAAAAGATATAAAGGCGTTCCCGAAATATTGGTATGTTTCTATTTAACACATAAAACAGAGAAAAAAAAATTATGATAACTAACCTAATGGTTTTGTAAAGAAATGTTTGTAGAGACACACTTTGTATAGGTTGTAGAAGAAATCATGTCCTTCAACTCCGGAGATTGAGAAACTTCTAACGGGTCCAATTATAAGAAGAGAAATGATATGGAGGGCTGCAAAAAACCATGTAGACTGTGGCATATTCGCTATGAGACACCTCGAAACATTCAAAGGGCATGCATTTTGAAACTATGGATTTGCAAGTGAGTCGGCCTATCAACAAACACAATTGGATGCATTCCAGTTCAAGTACGTGGCAAAGATTATACTCTCACCACACAACATATGCAGAGATCAAATAATTGAAGAGGCTCACAAGTTTGCAAAAAAGGCAAGCCAAACAAAGAAAACAGATGTTAGAGAATGCCTTTGCAAAATTAGAGAAGAGCGTGGCTGCATTATAAACATTGTCATGGATTTTTTTTATTTTATTTTTGTCTTTATGCTTTTAAACAGCTTACTTAATGTATTAGTATTGAAGGGATATGGTATCAAAACATTACAAATACCATACCATCGCCCAACTAGAACCGGCATCGCCTGGCGTCCATCCGCCCGTTTTAGGTCAGCGGATCGTTTAGCGTCCATCCGCCCATTTTACATCAGCGGAACGTCTGACGTCCACCCGCCCGTTCTACGTCGGCGATACACTTGGCGTTCAACTGACGCCAGAAGTAGCATTACCCGCCCGTTTTACGTCGGCGATACACCCTGGCGCCCAATCGATGCCAGGCGCAACATCGTCCGCCCGTTCTACGTCAGCGGACTCAACATGCTTCGAAGCTTCCCCAGCAAGCCAAAGGAAGCTTCGCCAACACAACTGGAAGATACCCTTTGGGGCAGCCTTGGGACTCACCCCTGCCCCAAATGAAATATCTCTGACGCAACAGGCTGCCCGTCAGAGTTCCTCTCCAATCAGAGACTGCTCTCAGTCTGACATGCAGAAAGGACGACGACGTGGCAGCCTCCCAGCCAAGATATCTTCCTGACAAGCAGACTTTCTCAACCTGTCTCGAAGTCCGAGAAAAGGTATGATTACCCACCGCCCTCGGTCTACCAACAGGCGGGCGCCACGTGTACAGTCATCAGGACGGTAACATCCCCCCTTAGTATTTTACTTTCTCCTTTTTAACAAAACCCACTTGCACCAAATGGGCTTAAGGACTTGGGCCGGATTCTTGGAGACACCTCTACCTGGGCCGGGCCCCATCAAGGGTAGAGGATAGGCTGAGAAAGTATGGTAGCTAGGTACTATAAAAGGAGAAGCTCCTTCTCCTTTTGTTGGCATTTAATATCACATATACTTTCACTCAAGAAGAATACGAACTCCTCCGTACCTTCTTCAACCCCTTGTTTATTTCACTAACTTTTAGAGGTTTGGCTCTTCTAATCGGTAGTCTTCTAAACTCCTTGGTCTTGTTCTTAGACCCACACGTATTTTATAAACACACTCTCTTTATCAAATACTGTAGAACCACCCCCTGGATTAGCGCTCATCAGATAATCCAGGATTCGTGTTTCTTCAAATATCTAATATGTTAGTTTGGACGCACTCATCTGCAAATGAGTTTACACTAGGACGCACTTTATAATAAAAATAGATTACTGTGATTTTAATTAAACGCACTTGTTCATGTGTTTTATTAATTCAAATGCACTTTAAACTACAACAGACATCATAAACAGATCAATAACAACTACAAAAACAAATTACATAATCAGTTCTCATGATCTTGAGATTACATAGACTTTAGGAACTGAATTTTAAATTCAATAGAACACCTCAAAAGAGCTATGCATTTTGTAAGTTGTTCGACAAGATTAACATCGCCTTTCTTTGCATCAATCATGCACATAACCACCAGTTCATGAAGACTCGAGTCAGGGATACAAATAAGAAGCTTGGAAATTTCATCTCTCTTACTCATTCCATCATTTATCCTGCTTAGGTTATCCGCCAGACGACCCTCAAGAGCATAATCTTTGGCAATTTGCTCTTGCATCCTTTTGATCATTTCAGATTTTGATGATGAAGATGAAGAAGCCATTACTGAAAAATAACAAAAAAAAAAAAGAAAGAAAATTAATCTGTGATTGAATTGTGTATTGAGAATTCATTCTGTATACATCTGTAAAAAATATATATAAACAAACACAATAATAACAAGGTGATAAAAAATTCATTCACGAGAAAATACTGTTATTGTTTGCTTCTAATAATTGATCTGTAAAAGCAAATGAATAATAATTCAAACTGATGTATATAAACGCACTCAGTAAAATTATAAACGCACTCATTAAAACAATAGAAAAACAAACCCATCCAAAAAACAGACGCACTTTATAATAAAATTACAAACATTGAAACGCACTCTATTATCATCATCTTCAACATTAAACCTGAATGTTTACTGTAATTACTTCTACAGATAAGAAACACTCTCAAACTTAATTGTGACAAAAACACATACACACCTTGAATGATTTTTAAAAAACAGAATGTACAACCTTCAACCATATGATAATCAGAAATATTATTTCGATAAAAATCAACACCTAGTTTCGATAAAAAAAACAGAGCATAATTGTAATCGAAATTAGAATTGGGTTTGATTGAATCCTCATTTGATTAGATGTTCGTTCGAATCATGAATTTGAAACTGATTAATTGAATTCGATCATATTAATTGAAACGTTGATTATGACGTGATTGAACGAAAACATAGATGGACTAAATTACCCTTTTAATCAACCAGGATTAGGTTAATTAAACTTAACCATAGTTGACAAGTGGCATGATTTGGTTGCTTCTTACACTTCTTATGTTAATAATTTTTGTATCATATACTTTCTCAATAATAAAAACCCATACCACTAAAACCCAACATGGCTTAGACTCATTTATTAAACAAACTTAATTTTAGTTTCGCGAACGTATAAGTCTGTGGCTCTATGCAACCTTTTTGCCATCATTTTTCTATGTGACTTAAGAGCTTGATAATATTGATAGGCGGATCATCGAACAGATTGTAACTATGCTGATGTTAACCACTTCTGTTCTCCAAGAAATAGTGCAATATTGTTAAGGGTCAAGTTATTCTACACAGTGTAACAAAAATAAGAAGGGTGAGAAGGATACAAAACACACAATAGATCATCAAATATGACACGCTAAGCGACAAAATATAACAAAATGCAGAAAAATATAACACAATGCTAAAGAAAAAAGACACAATGAATCGCAAAAATGGCACAATGATGAAAATAAGATAAAGACACAATGCTAACTAAAAGACACAATGACATAACACAAATTTTAAAAATTACAATCTAAAAGTCAAAAAAGCGAAAACCTAAAAACTAAGATCATAGGGTTCGATGAGACGGTTCCAAAGCCGCTTGAATGAGTTCAATCGGAGTCTGTTTGATACTCTTTCTACGACTTCCTATTCTTTTTCACTATGTATTTGATCCTAACACATATTCTTAATATTATTTTTGAACATATGCTTGATTATCCTTGTGGAGTTTTGTACAAAAATCGGAGAACCAATGACTTTTAGAAGCGACAAAATTCGATTACCTACCAATCTACCATACGAAGAGAATATGACAATTCGATTGGGTTTAGAATCAATGCCTTTTTGAAACAATGGCTTTTAACGGTACATCTTTTTGACAAACAAGTTTAACCTTTTTTATTTTTATTTTTTAAAGTATACCTACATAGAAAATCAGCTTAAAAGGTCCCTTCGAATATAATTTGGCTGACTTGCATGAACGGGGTATTAAGGGGTCTTGTTTGTTGGTTGACGATCCAACCCCACTCAAACTCGAAAATTTTACACAAATCTAAACACGAAATCTTTGTGAAACATATGAACATGAACACAACCTGAAAATTCACGGTTTGACTTGAACAAGATCTATTTGAACTTAATTTTCTTTATTTTGTTATTTTTTTTTTCATATATAATAATATTTTGTTATTAAAATTTAACAACAAAATTACAAACTATTAGAAAAAATAAAAAAAATATATAATATAAATAGGTTAAACGGGTCAACCCATCAACCCGTTTGGGTTGACGCGAACCCGACGCGTTTATCTAAACGGATTGGCGAGTTCAATCTGAAACTGATCCGAACCCGTTAAGGCTAAATCCAAACCCACAAATTCCGTGTTAGGTTCATGTTGTATTTTTGGATCGTGCTAGAAATTCACACCCTTGCTTGCATTTGTTTAACGGGTTTTCATTTCTAGTTACTAGAACTAACTATATCAAAGCTACGACTTTAAACAAAACATAACTAAAGTAAACCCAATTAACTCTAGTGATCTAAAAAATTGCCACCTAAACTGGTTTTGAATTTCTAAAATCATAAAGTAAAAGTGTACCATCTGGATACCTAAAATCACTAGCAGGAACCCGCGCGTTGCGGCGGGCTGCACGATAGTTGACTATATACAATTGGCATATATGTAATTGATATGTTATGTTACATCTTTTTCAACCATCCACGGGCCTTTCTTGATATATGATTATCACAACACGAAGGTCATCTTCCCATCATTAATTGTAAAATTACAAACACTACACACAGTAGATAGGATGGGAATGGTGGTGGTGATGCAAGTTTTAGAAGAATTCATATGATGAGGGGGGTGTGAGGAGCATTTAGCAATGCCCATGCAACAAACGCATGTAGAATTGGCTTCCTCTTGTGCATACTGCATGCATGATCACCTCATGCATTACTTTATGTATGCTCCATAGATCAAATGCAAAAACAAAACAATAATGTCTAAAATAATATCGTTACGTGGTAAGTTCTTTTTTTTTTTTTACTAATGACGTTAGACTAATCATTGACTACAAGATGTGTTCGAATTGCGACATTTCATAAAGTGATAACCAAACCATGAAAATTGAATAGGGGTAGACTCAAATACATATGCATCCAATTGTGCTCAGTCAGTTGACCTAAATAAAAGGACTTGGAATAGTGCTCATGTAGACCTAAACTTAGGAATGTCAAGGAAAATTAACGGTTCCTGGTAAGTTTGAGAGCTGAAAATGCACAATAACGTAAACAATAAAAGGGCTCCGAAGATATTATGGCGCATTTCGATGAAATTGGACTGCAGCACTACAATGACAAACTAAGATTAATCAAACACTCTTGATTCATTCAATCAAAGACTCATGTATAAACCCACAAATCAAAATCTAATTAGAAATAGTTATCCATAATCACCGGTGACATGACGATCGTAGAAAGTATAAAATTGACTTATAGTTTTAAGTAATATTTGTGTAATTTCATAACAATGCTTCTTGATGTCATCTTCTATTATGAATTCTTTAAGATCTTTTATGCTATAATGTTAAACTTTTCAAATGCATCAATGTTTTTAATACCATTATTAATTACTTTTAATAGGGTAAACAAGTTGATTTAATAGTTGTATTAAATTTGTCTTGATAACTAAATGAAATTACATTTTAACCCATTTAAATGAATATGAAATGACAATCTTAACCATCCAGAACCCACTATATAGTAGTATAGATATAGAAGTATAGATATAGATATAGATATAGATAAAGTATATGTGTACCAATTCCATCGAGAACTTGTTACAAAAGAAATTTTTGGTTTTGTTTCGCTTTTTTTTAGATTTACAATGGTTGTTTCTTCGAAACATAATTCGGATAGTCACTTTCATCGTTTTGGGTAGCAATCGTTTTTGTTTGAACGTCTGTGTTCGTTTTGAATGACTTTGTGAAAAGATGCATATTAATGTTGCATGTTATATTGTTGATATTTGGTGTAGAGAAATGGAAATATAAACACTTGTTATTCACATATGAAGATTACAAGCTTGAAGTTTACCAAAGAAAGATAAAAGCACAAATTTGAGATTATGAGGTGGTCAAATATGAAAGAGATATATTAGTATCCCATATTCTTTGAACCTTTACCTTCCGTAATTCTCAAATTATCCAATAAACAGAGAGGATATCACAAATTCAACCTTGAAAGAAACAAAAAAAATACAATTGACTGAAAAAAATATTCCTTATGCATAGTCTTCTGACGCGGGAAGTGAAGCATATGATCCAATAAACACATCACCATAGATAAGCCCAGCTAGACCACCACCAATAAGTGGTCCAACCCAGTAAATCCAGATTTGTGAGAAGTCTCCGCTAGCCACAGCAGGGCCAAAAGATCGAGCAGGGTTCATTGAACCACCACTGAATGGGCCAGCAGCCAAGATGTTTGCTCCAACAATGAATCCAATTGCCATAGGTGCAATGGTTCCTAGTGAGCCCTTTTTGGGGTCAGCTGCAGTCGCATAGACCGTGTAAACTAGAGCAAAAGTTATGATAATCTCAAAAACCACTCCTTGAATAGCACTCATGCCATCAGCAACTCCATGGGTTGGTACAACCTATAAAATAAGAAAACAATCATATTTTAGTATTTTAATATAAAAAGTTGTAATTAGCAAAACACAACATAAGAACGAAGTTTCCTAAAGGAAAATGAGCTTTTACCAATCCACCGGTGACAAATGGAAGAAGGAATGAAGCAACAGTGGCACCGAGCAATTGGGCAATCCAATAAAACAAGCCAGTTAGGATGGTAATGTTGCCGCCAATTGCCAATCCGAAGGTGACAGCCGGATTCAAATGCCCCCCTGAGATGTTGGCAGCCATTGAGACTCCAACAAATAATGCAAGACCATGAGCCAGAGCAATAGCTACTAGACCAGCGGGGTCTAATGCTGCATCAGCTGTGAGCTTACCTACAAAGTTTCAAAACAATGTTAAGGTTATAATAATTTGAATAATCAAATTAAATGTACATTAGTGAACCTGGTGTATAAACATGCCAAGAACAACTTATTGGATTGGATAAATAAGTTATTTGATATTAAGCGATAGCATGTAACTTTGTATAATGCAGTGTTAAACAAACTAACCATAAGCGATAGCTGATCCAACACCAGCAAACACAAAAAGTAGTGTAGCAATGAATTCCGCCAAATAAGACTTAAGTGAGGTGACACTAAATGAATCACCAAAATCACCGAATGCCAACTTCACCATTTTTTATAGGCTATAGTATGGTAACTATGATATCAAAATGAATTAGATGCTTGTCTTGTTTAAAACGTAAACTTGTTAATTGTTAGCCCTTCAACGATGATTATATAGTGTCCAGTTTGATTTAAAAAAAGGTTTGAATAAATAATGGACATATTTTTTGTATCCATTTTGGAATCATTTTAAATGGCGAGTAATTGAGTTTTGTGTATAGAGAATATATGGAGGCACCGACCATGGACCCAAAGTGCGTAACGATGACAACTCATTGGTGCCAACCCACCGGCCTCGTATCTATACATATAATAAACCAAAGCCATTTTAATGACATGGCACTCAAAGAGGCATTCTCTTCTTTGAGTGTGCCATGTGTCATCCCATGTGGCATTGAGATAATTTAGGAAAAAAAGAATTTAAAAACAAAATTGGATTTTTCACTCTCATGTTTTCTCCCATAATTTTTAAACGTTAATATCTTTTATATACGAGATTTTTTAAAGAAAAAAATTACACCAAATTAACGAACATTTTATTATCTTTCCAATGAGTACCATAGTGCTATATAAAAAACGGAGAAAAAAAAAGACTATTTTTTGTGGGGTTTTGTTCATACAGGAAAAAAAACACAAAGTGTTCAGGTAAATCATTAATTATGTATAGGCAAGTCACTAATTATGTTCAAATCAGTAAATATGATTTTTTTTCAACGAGAGCTGAATAGGTTAATAGAGTTATACGTTGTTTTAAGTTAGGTATCAATATTAGTATGTTAGAGTTGTACATTTGTTTAGGCTTTAGGATAGGTGTTAATATTAGAGTTAAATTGAAGTTTACATTCTTTTAGGTTAGGTGTTAGCATTGGAGTTGTACAGTGTTTTAGGTTAGATATTAATATTAGAGTTATATATCAGTCTATTTCATATATAAAATTGATGTATCATATTAAATTTCTCAACCCGGGACGCTCCCGGGGTATAATCTAGTTTGAAATATTTTGGTGATTATGAGTGGAGACAAAAAAACTAAATAATTAACAACAATTATCTTGATCAATAAATACAATTAATGAAATTAAAAGAAATGAAGAAGATAAGATATTTAATTATGAGTTAATGAATAATTAACCGAAAGTGAGCTCCAAATGATTGAAGAGGTGAGTAATATTCATTTATAAATTTCCAAAATTATAATTTGACGGCTAAAAGGTATTTGACGGAGGAAGGGGCACAAGCTATATGTAGCCTGTGGTGCATCAATCACATCGCGTCACGTCATTTCAATCTCAAACTTGCATAAAGTAGCCTAAATATCGGAAATGTCAAACCTAAAGTAGCTTGAAACCAAGGACATCACCACTTTACTATACCCTCCAATCACACATACTCCACGAGATAGTCCCCACCCAAAAACCCATTTTTTTCTTCTCTTTCTTCGGCCCTCTATATCTTCTCTCTTCGGCTTGCATAAACCGATTTCCAAATCCTCCTTGGTTGGAATAGTGTAGCCGATTGGCTACACAAACCGACCACCTCTAACGGAGGGTGCCCATTCCGCTCTAAAAATCCAAAACAAATGTGAAGGCGTGACATTTAGTGGATAGGGTGTAATGGACTAATGGTACATACATATTAAGGTAACAATGGGGAATGAATTTATGACCGTTTGCAACGACTAGTTTTGGGTCTTTATAAAAAACTCAATTTTAAACTTTATAAAAACCATTCAAATCATTTACAAACTCACAAACATTCAAACCTTCAAACATCAAACTATAAAACTACTACAAAAACATCTTCAAACCGAAATGGAAATCACGTCGTGAGAAGGTTATTATTCATCGGCTCTAGAATTCATAACGGAAGACTGGTTTGGTACGAACACATAATTTGACCAAAACCTTAGCCAAATGCCACCCCCGTCTTAGGATTTTGTTATTCCGGATACGCAACCACAAGATGTCGGCAAAAAATCAAGGACAAAAGAAGGGTGTGAGAGGTGGCGGGAGAGGTGGAACATCAAGACGGCCAAACAAGAAACATGTCCAAAACGGCAAGCGACGCCATGGACAAAAGTAGAGAAAATAACGTTGTGTCGTGCGTGGGTTGAAATTTCCAAAAATTGAAAAGCCGGTATATAATTTTTTATGTATATATTATTGTACATACATATTAAGGTAACATTGGGGAATGAATTTATGTGTGTATTTGTTTGTTAGAATTTTAAGAGAACAAATAAACAAACATGAACACATAAATAACGATATTCGTTATTCGTTAGTTACTAAAATGAACTAGTTGTTTGCTTATGTCTGTCTATATACTAAACAAACAAAACGAAACTTAAATATAAGACTATATGTTATGGGCCGTGAGCGAGCGGTCAGCTGATCCACGTGGCTCGCGAACACCACAACATACATGCGCGATTGTGGTCGCGAGCGAGCCCACGCTACCATGCTCACGTTGATTGTTGACTGTTGGCAACAACTAGTTTTGGGCCTTTATAAAAAAACAGTTTTAAACTTTATAAAAACCATTCAAATCATTTACAAACTCACAAAAATTCAAAGATCAAACTATTAAACTACTATAAAAACATCTTCAAACCAAAACGGAAAACACGTCTTGAGAAGGTTATTATTCACCGGCTCTAGAATTCATGACGGAAGACTGGTTTGGAACGAAAACATAATTTGACCAAAACCTTAGCCAAATGCCACCCCTGTCTCCGGATTTTGTTATTCCAGATACGCAACCCCAAGATGTCGAACAAAAAAAATGAGGACAAAAGAAGGGCACAAGAGGTGGCGGGAGAAGTGGAATATCAAGACAGCCGACCCAAACGGCCGAACAAGAAACACGTTCAAAACGGCAAGCGACGCCATGAACAAAAGAAGAGAAAATAGCATTGTGTCATGCGTGGGTTGAAGTTTCCGAAGATTAAAAAGCCGGTATATAATTTTTTATGTATATATTGTTTTTTTGTTACCTAAAGACTTTTTATAATTATTTGTTTTTATTTTTGTAGCGTACTATCAAAGGGCGAAAGTGTTTTGGAAAACATCCGTGACATTTTCTACAAAGAAATGGGGAGTGAAGCTCGTTCTCCCGATACGATGTCCCGCTGGTGGGTCAAAATTCGAAAATACGTGGGCTTGTTAACGAATATTCATAATAGGAATAGTAACCGAATGCGAGCAAGTGGTAGTAGGGATCTTGAAGTTTACAAATCTACTTGCGACTAATGGAAGCAAGAGGTTTTTCCCAAATACAAGACCACAAAAATGTGGGATGAGGACTACTTGTGGAGAATTCTTCGCAGTTTCTCGAAATGGGTCGAGCTAATTTCGGTCGAAGAAATGAGAAAAGGAGGCTCAAAGTGGACGAAAACTACTTCTTCGGGTTGAAGAGGCTGTTGACCCGTCTCCACGTAAACCAGTTGGAAGGGACTGGGAAAAACTAGTTTTTAATGAAGCTGATGCTGAATTCTCGACAGAGATTAGTAAAATAAGTACCATGTAGATGACTTTGTAAGCGAATGTTTCTAAAATAATAATGAGGAACATGGACTTTCTTACAGAGGAGTTTAGCAATCTCCTCATTAGTCGTCGAACGATACTTGAACGAGAACAGGAGCGTATCGCAAAGGAATTTGAAGACAAGTAAAACAATAACTAGTAGTTTTAGTAGTTCTTTATTTATTTTTTATTAATGATGTGTAATGTTTTTTTTATTAATTGTAATATTTTATGTCTTATTATTTATTTTGTCTTCTAATAATAATGTTAAATAACATTTTAAACAATAATTGTTTTTGAAAAAAAAAGGGATAAAGCCACTGTTGACCTTGAGCCACAACAGGGTCAAGTGAGTAAGCTATAGCATTATCACAGTGCCACGTCAGCGCCCAGTTGTCATAATATTAGAGGATAGAGTGTGTGCTTAAGGTGGGCCACAACACTTAGTCTAAATAAGGGTTAGGATCACATACACGGTAAAAAAGAAATAAGAAGTCGTACGAAGGGTATCAAACGAAATCCAATAGAACTCATTCAAGATGATAGAGTGTGTGTTTAAAAAAGTTTTTGATTTTGTGGATTTTTAGCTTGTAATTTTTAGAATTTGTGTTATATAATTGTGTCCTTCATGTTGCATTGTGTCTTTTCTTTATTTTCATTATTGTTTCATTTTTATGATTCATTGTATATTTTTTTCTTTGGCATTGCGTTATATTTTGTGACCTATTGTGTTATATTTCGTAATTCATTGTGTTTTTAGTACCATTCTCACCTTTATTATTTTTATATACTATGTAGGATAATTTGACCCATATAAACAAACATAAAATAAAAACCAAGCTTGTTAAATAAACATCAATACCCCGTTTGAATCGTAGTTTTATTTTTAGAAAAATATAAACTTTAAGGTTGTTCAAACTAAATTAATTTGATAATTACACATGTGAAAGTTTATCATTTATACATGTATATGTTTTATCATTTATAAATGTGTAAGAAAAAAATGTTAAGAGTAATATAAAGAGCGGATATGAATTAACTAAATTGAAACTTATTTTTTTAATGTTGTACGTTAACGGTGGTGGCAGCGGCAACATGAGCAGTTGGAGTAGCTAGTAGTAGGAGGGGCAGCAACAACAACAGTAGGAGTGGTGTGACACCCACCGGATTTTCAGGTCAAGATCCGTACACATTCTCACAAATTTTGTCACTTTTAGTCATGCATTAGACATTTTTACAGTAAATTTGTCACCCCGAGTCTAGCAAAGCCCAAGGTAGTTTAGGAAATCATTACATTTTCCCGATTACGCATGCAATTTCCGAACAATTCTAAAACAATTGACAATGACAGTCAAGTCAATCACATGCTCAGCAGAGAGCAACCGAATGCCCGATTATTACAAACAAACAAAACCAGATTTCACGTAACATTGACCAATTGGGAAACTAATCAAATCTCGAACACCCATGAGATAAATTGTGAATGTCCGACATATAAGATCATGAAATTTTACAATTTATGGGTTTAAGACTAAAAAATGTGTGTAACACAAGTTAAACATGAATACAACATATGTTTGAACAAAATTAACACATGACATTTAATGTGATTAATACCATGTTGTTATCATTTAACAATCCATACATATGAGATCCATAATTTACCACAACACCATGAATATATCACCATGAAATAGTGGATTTCAATCAATTCATCATGTAATCACACAAATTTTTGGTCGTATGTGTGTATCTATACATAAGTTTGATTAGACCACAATCAATATAAACCAAACATAACTCATTCGGTATATATATATATATATGTGTGTGTGTGTGTGCGCGCACATGGACAAGCATGTAAAGATCAAGTTCCAAGAACATATATGTGTAATTATACATATATGCGATATACATATAGATATATATGAGTGTTGGAACCAAACAAACACATCTCCATACATATATGTATACATACGGTTACAGACACATATGATTGTACCTTGATTTAACAATTCATCTATATGCATACATACATACATCCGAATACAAACACACATAAATACCTCACAATCACACAAAACCAAGCCTATTACCAAAAATAGATTATGAGCCACCCTATATCTCCCAACTTACACATGTTGACCTTCCAAAACATCCATGTTCTTTCCCATGCTTTTCGGCTCATACATTCCCAAGAAAGATCATGTGTGCAATGATTTTGGACTCATTCCTAGCCTAAACTATACACACGCACCACATACATACATACATACATACATACATACATACATACATACATACATACATACATACATACATACATACATACATACATACATACATACATACATACATACACACACACACACACTCACAAACAACTCACCCTTCTTATCCAAAGACCCACTAATCAAGAGAATTACACCAAAATATATCCTACAAAACCTTCCTTGATTGGTTAACTAGCTAAAAATCCTCTTGATCCTTCCTAATAAATCGGCTACAATCACCCTACATAAACCAACAAAAACAAAATAGTCAACACCTTATACCAAGAAGGTTAAACACCTTTTTTTGCTACAACAATCCATGTGCTTTGACTTACCTAAACCAAACCACACCTCATGCAACTCTCTCCCCCTCTCTCTCTCGGTTATATAATGGCCGATGGTGGACACAAGATAGCTCACAATACTTCACTTGAAACAACAATACACCTCCACTTCTTTCCTCCTTCGGGCCGAACTTGCCCGATCACGAGCTGCCCACACGAACCACGAAGATTCCAAGGTTCAAGTCGAGGAGCTAGGGGTCGAGCATCGGTTCATTTCATTGTCACTCCCGGTTCACTATTGTGGTAAAGTCTATCGAGCCTTTATCCTTCGAAACCTATTATTCTAGTCGATAAGTGGTTCACCCGGATCTTCAAGGTACATGTTGATGATGGGGCTTGATCGTGGGAAAGAGCCAGTTGTAGGTGTTTGGGGTTAGACTGTGGCCAAATACAGGAAGGAGAGGAAGTAGTGAAGTGATGAGATGTTGGGAGTTTTGGTGTGGGATCACAATGAAGCATCGACTTCTTTATATAGCCAAGAGGTGAGAGGAGAGGTTTGATGAGTTTTGTGTTATTTTGGAAGGTCAACATGTCTTGGAGGTAATAGAAAGCAAGTACATACCACTTAGATACAACTCTTTGACTTAGTTAGATAAGGACTTATGCATGCATTAGTGACTATGACGTGTGGTTAAGTTTTTAGACCTCACGTATATATATATATATATATATATATATATATCGCATCTTAATACTCCAATCCTTAGCTTTTAATTATATGACCACACTCATATACAAACCCTAAGTCAATTATCACACAAACTTAACTTAGTAAAACTTAACACTTAATCATAGTCAAATATTATCATGTAGGACATAATTTCACATAATATGACATTCAAGACTTGTTTTTCTATAAAAGTCTTTTTTTCGACAAAACGTGACTATTTATTGGAAAACTCGTTTTACCTTTAAAATGTCTAGATTTATGGAAATCATCTTAATTTATAAACTTAAAAGTCTTATGTAGTTGTTTGGTTTAAGTAATAGTTAAATCCAAAAACTCACGCGTTAATCAAGCAAAACTCCTAGTTGACTATTGCGCATTTTGATACAAATCGTCAATCTTAGCAAAACAATTTCCACATTTTGATCTTTATATCACCTAGATCATCATATAATACTCATATAGCATGTTAAGACATATTTTAATAATGGGGTATTGGATTTTAATAATCCAAACTTTCACCCATTGGCCGACAATAATCTGTACTTCAAAAATTCCCAATAACGATCCCAACTTTTGGACATTTTTCCTGTGGTGAACCTTTTTTAACTTAGCATTAACTGGGTTAGTGTAACACCCCAACCGATGGCGGAAACATCGAGGTGTCACGTAATGACGATTGTTCAATAGCTCATGGACTAAAAGTGTAAATTTGAGTACATTGAATTAAATACTTTATTACATTGGAAGGAAAATACAAGATACAATAGTTCTAAAGTAACAACTAAAACTGAATTGCAATGAATCCAAAATGTAGGTAAAAATTCCAAAAGCTTAAAACTCATCTCATAAATAACCTGAAACATGTACGGAAATAGTATATGTCAATACAATAATGTACTGGTGAGCATACCCTGTTTTGAATACATATAGTAGAAAAAAAATGTTTAGCAATTCATGTGCGGTACCATTTGCAATTATGTAATAAGTAATATCCATTCAAAATCAACCCTAAGAATCAAGTATCAAGAATCAAGAATAAAACCATTTTTTAGTATAATGAATCATAAGACAATGACCAAGGTCTCTCAACAGAGTCACAAAGGGTATATACCATAGTACAATTCATTGAAATGCAAGGCCGCAGAACGGTTAATGATTTTGACAAGTCATAGACACACAAATTAACATAAAGCAAACACACATGAGAATTGTATTAAGTATATGAATAACATTTGATAATAGTGTACATGAATAGCCTCAAAAGATTAAAACATGAAAAAGGAGAAAGATATACTCACAGTTTTGCTAAGCGCGATAACTCTAAACAAAACTCGTCACAAGATAAACTTGGGAATTCCGAAGAATTCAACCTATATGTATATGAATACTAATGAGGGAAAAGACTTAAAGATGTCTAAGGTATCTAGGGTCTAAGGCATTAGGGTTTGCTAAGTTAATTTGGGGAATTTGAGTTTATACGATAAATCGAATTAATATAAACTTGTATATAAAAATAATATGACAAAGTTTATAAATGTGAACAGGTAATATAAATATTACCAATTTAATATTTAGTTAAAAAGTAGTTACAATTAATTTGGACAAAATAATTAAATTAATAATTCAGATTTTAAGTATAATGAATTAATAAATGATTTATTAATTTAAATAAAAAGAACAAAAATATACGGTTCAAAAATTATAATTTTTAGAGAAATGAATACAATTTGATGAAAAATAGTTAAAATAATTTTTTCATATTTTTTCTCAATTTATTTGCATTTAAAACTGATTTAATGAATTTAAATCATGTTTAAATGATTAAAAATACGAAAATCAATAAAAATAAATGTTTTTTAAACCAATAACTTTTATTTTAGTTCATGATGATTAGAAATAATTTATCAAAAATTTTGAGATTAAAATCATTAAAAATAAATTTTTAATCAATTAAATATGATTAAAACAAATTAAATTAATAAAATATACAAAAATAAATATTCTCCTGAAAATAAAAATATGATAATTTTCTAGCAGGTTTCAAGAGTCTACACCTAAATTTTTATAATATTTGGAGCAAAAATGAATTTTCTATGAATATTATAAGATTAATGTGTATATATATATATATATATATAATAAAACAAAAGGAAAAAAAAAAGAAAACGGATCCAGTTCGTTGTCAATAAGGATCGAACCCAAGCCTTTTCTGTAAAAAACAATCACACAAACTGCTACACTACTAGACATTCTTGTTGAATTTTTAGAAACAACAATAATTTTATAAAATAACTCAATGGTCATCTTATTCCCCAATTCACACTAAACAAAAACCCTAACCCTAACTAAAATCCAATTAACCCAATCTGAACATGATAAGCATTCTGTAATAGAGGGCTTTTGCTCGGACATCGACAAGAATTCAAACGGCATAAAGAAGATAGGCGTACAAACACTTTCTGAGATCGAAAAAAAGAAAACAAGGCTGCGAGTTTACTCGATTTGTAGCAGACTTCTGGTCACGATTTGGGTGTTTTTATCATAGGTTTATGTCATTCACGAGCACAGAAAAGATGCAAGGTTCGAATTATATAGATGTTACACGGAAAACGAACCATTGATTGGTTTTCTTAACTTCCGACTGTTTCACATAATCATGCTCGACCACAACAGTTTAAACGCATGATTAAATCTTGGTAATGGTTATAAATCAGGGGAGAAACGTATTGGGATCGAATCTAGACAATTAATAACGATAATAAACGAGATTTAAGGCTCGCCGGAACGGAAAAGTTGCCAGAATCCGGCCACAACCTCTGACCGGAACTTAAGTGGCAGGTTTGATGTTGTTTTTTTTTTATACTTTCCAAAATGACATTTCAAGTCCCTCCTCACTAACTAGGTTAGTTTAATTATATCTTAGTTTTTCTTATATAAAAACTTAACTACACTAACTAGTTTAACTTAAATATTTTTAAACTCTTATAAATATTTTTTTTACATTGAATTTGTCTAATAACAAAATAAATTTGTGTCTTTATAACTATTAACTTAAAATTTTGATATTGCCCAAAACTTTTGACAAACTTTAAACGTTTAAATCTACAAACATGTTACAAACTTTAAAACGGAAAATATCGCATTTGGATAAAATGTAGGCACTTAGATGTATATATAAAAAATGTGTTGATCAACATAAACTCAAACTTTTAATAAGTTCAAAAGCGATTGAAAGTATAAGGACTAGTTTTGCCAAATTGATAAAAGATGATGGTGACGGATGTCACAGTCTCCCCTACTTTAGAAAATTTTGCCTCGAAATTTCTTTCAAGTGGAGGTTTCTGTGAAATGAAATGCGTTGTAAAAGAAAACAATTAGGTTTGAAAAAAAATATTGCATCAGTCATGCTTTGACAAAACTTAAAGTAGTTGTCTAATATCAAAGTAAAAGTTTCAAAATCTTTGACAGTTGACCCGATGTTAGGAAGTTGAGAGTTTAAACGTGAAAGGTTTTGGGAATGTGTAACTGGTGAGGGCAGACACACTGATGAAACAGTCTCCCCTACTTTAGAAAAGTTTCTGACCGAACTTTATTAGGGTATGCAACAAGAATCCAAATAACCGAGAGTGTAAAAGTACACAAGACATGGGTGTGTTTTTTTGTGGGTTGTCCAAAGAAAGACTCCAGGAAGCCAAATTGAAACTTGTATAAAAACGTTCTTATAAAAAAATGATAGCCGTTGTTCAACGACCTATTAAAGAGGTCGAGCCTAGCGCTATTAAATAGCCCAATATGCAATATAAAATAATGGAGTAGGTTCTTGGTCAGACTCCTAGTCCGCCCCCGTAGTATCGCTTGTGCTTATATATAGGGTGTACCGCAGCTAACCCACCACACTACCGATATCTTGGATTCGTACTAATTGTCTACCAATAGCCTGAGTGAAATCACACACCACCCCCATGTACCTGTAAACCCATGATTGCGTTCTAGACCGTAATCACCGATTTACCTTACACTAGAGTGTTATGCTTTTCCATAATACTAACATAATTGATACAAGAAACAATGTGTGCAACTAAGATGTGTTAAGTAGTAGGTACTGCTCAAATATAAGATGCGGTTAAAGTTCCTTCCCCTTTTCGGGTTCACTTGAATAACCGTAATGAGAATAAGGTGTAATTATCAAGCACGGTTAGTGGTCCTTCCCCTTTTGGGTTCACCCACACAAATAACCAGTCAATTTATGTTCAAATCGTTTGGCTCTAAACACTCATATCGATAGACTCTAAGAATTACACCGTTCCCCTCGGGTTAGAGGAGTACTCTGACCCGAGTCGTACGTGGGCACTGGCTTAGATCTTCTGTGAGTTATCAATTAGGAGTAAAGATCAAATACAAAGCGTTTTTTGGTAAGAACTGTGAGAATCAAAAGAGGTAAAAAAAAATTTAATTTTTTTTCCCATGTGCTTAAACATACTTTCTAGACGAATAATACAAAAAAAATTAAAAAAATTTTTTTAGTGTAATTACGTCATTAAAGTAAATACATTAGTTTACACTAGAGTAATTATGTAATTACTCTACACCAATTTTTTTTTAGGTTTCAATACTATAATATATGTTTAACAATATGGGAAAAAAAATTCGAAAAAAAATTAAAAAAAATACCCTCCTTTGATTCTCACAGTTCTTACGAAAAAAACACTTTGTACATGATCTTTCCCCTATCAATTAGTATGTTCATTGACCATGACGATGAACAAAAGAATGAAAAAGTATAAATGGTCTTGCTTAAAACAGGAAAAATATGCATACAAAATATGCGTTTATGTAAGTATATAAGTATAGCATAAAATTTCTATTGAAAGAATGATATATCATAAATCGAGTAAATCACGATTACGCAAAATAAGAGTAAATGAGTTGAATCAAAGTTCAAATTCAGTGGTGTAAGAATAACTGCTAATAAATAGTGCGAGAATAACCGTAAATAACGCGCAAGAATATCCACTAATAGAAGAATAATGTGAATAATCATAGAAAAGATAATGCGCGAACATAACTATAAATAAAATGCTGTAAGATTAAAATAATGAAATCTATTGTAATTGAGAGTGCGCAGAAGAGACGTATAGTCTACTGGCATGAGGGTTTAAATTTAGTAGTTTTGCATATATGCATTATACGATCAAAGACATTTAGCAACATTCCAATAAGGATATGTCCGATATTTTGTTAGACCAAAAGTTTTGAGACTGAAAGAGTGCAAGTGTAAAAAGATAAATTTTCATTTAAAAATGTAGTTTACTTGAAATTTGTGTTATAGTTGAAAGAATAGTAGTAATGCATGACAATAACTTTTTAGAAATCGAAGAATGTTTTATATTCTTAAACAGGTTCACATGAAAAGGTTTCGTAAGTACACACTTTCATGTGTTTACGAGAAATCGAGTTGAAAATTGTTATAAGGCATGTTTGTAACGTCCGGCTTTTCCCGAATAATATGATAATAATATTTTATTTACAAAACGATTTATTTCGTTAACAATAATATATAACATTACTAAGAGAATAAATTATTATTCAGGATTAACTATTTCGCTAACTTAAACATTTAATAATAACGCGTTGTAAGTGATAATGTATCAGTTAATGTCACTTATCTTTATAAATTTAAAACACGGTTATAATTGTACATAACAAAAGTATAGTCTAAATACTCGTTTTATGTCGGTTTATATGAATAAATAACAAGAAATAATTAATTTATTGGTCAAGCAAACAATGAAAATATCGAGTGACGTTTGTAAAACGGGTTCGTATACGCGGTGTCCACCTAACTTACACACCAAACCCTATCTATTTAATCACCTTAACATCTTCTTCTTCCTTTCAATCTCAACACAAAACCCTAGTCACCATCTTATTCAAGCCATCTCCTCCCACACTTTTCTCAATCCTCCCAAACTCTCTCTTGTCCCTCTCTTGAAGAGCAGCCACGACAACAACAACAACCACCGCCACTCGAGCCGCTGCCGGCCACCATCCCAGCCACTACAGCCGCCGTAAACCACCAACCAACATCCTCTTCCTTGTAAATAAGCAGCGGCACAGCTATACCACAACATTTAACCTTCTCTAGAGCAGCCGCCAAACTCCCTCCATCTCGCAAACAACCACCTGAACCACCGCCTACCTCTTACTCCCTCTTCTCTTCACCTGCGGCCGCCTCCACCAAGCACCCACCACCCTTCGCTGTCGGCAACAGCAGCGATGGGAAGAGCCTTGGATTTGTTGCTGGGTCTGGTCACTGGGTTCGTCAGGTCATGAAGGTGGGCCGGTTTTCATGTCCACTGCCATGAGTTGTTTTGGAGGTTGTAGAGGTTTTCCGGCGTGGTCTTTATAGCTGGGTCTAGGGTGTCACGGTGGTGACTGGCCGCAAATAAACAAAGCAGCAGCAACAGATCTCACATAATTTTTTCTTTCTCTTTCGGGTCAGGTTTACGTGAGGTTTGATCCCGATTTATTGTTCGTTTTCTCCGAGTCTTGGTCAAATACGAGTTGACCAGGTCAAACCTGGTCAACGGCAGTTAACCTGGGTCACATCCGGTCAGTCATGGACTAACCAGTCGACACGCGGTGCGGGACGAGTTACGTGTTGATTCGCGAGATCAGATATCGGGAAGGTATAACGCGCGCCACGATCTTAGTTTATTTATTTATTTTATTTGTTTATTTATTTATTTTCGTGTATATTGTGTATAAATACTTATTCTAAAAGGACCAAACGAACCGAACCGACTTATGTGTATAAAGTGGCTAATGTAACGATGAGGCGATAAAATGGTTAAATGTATAAATAGATATACTTATGAACATGTTCACGACACTAACTATTAAATTGTTTGAAACATACATACGAATATATCCAAGCACAACATTAAGCGAGTCGTATAGTATCTAGAGTTTCTAAAGCGTTGATAAATTTGAGTAACATGTTTTGAAAACGGACTATATATATGTATGTTACTTGTTCAAAATATATAGTTCTCGTCTATTACAATCTTGATAACTTGAACTTTTTGTCGCGTTTAAAGACTATAAATTGTATTGGTTTTTGTTTGGTCTATTGTTGTTTTGGGATAAAATAGACGACTTGCGTTGTCTGGTTTCTTACAAAAACAGAGGAAACTCTGCCCAATTTTTTTTTATAAAATATAAGAAACGTATCGGATGGTCAAACCTATTATTTCATACAAAAGAAGCTATGCTTTACAAATAGACGCTATTCAAACTTTATTTCGTCATGATATAAAAGCGTGCATAAATAAACATAATGCATATATTATCCGGTCTTCAAACAAACTAAAACGCGAATCATGTTACGCGTACATTATTTTCACTAGTCTAAATGCTCCTTTTACAACTAGTCTCAAGTCGTGAAATCCTGAATATATCATAATAAAGTATATATTATATATAACTATACCTTCACATATATTTTCTAGAAACTAAACCAAGCACAATCGGTTCGTTAAGTTATACACATTAAGACACGTATTGTTTACAATACGAGTCTAGGTAGTTGAATCAACTATCTTTACAACTAAGATGCGAAACAAGCTTATTTGCATTAGAATTTAAGACGTCCTTTACTTGTAATAGGACACAAGAGTTCAGTTAATCCAAGTTCGGACTTTATCTTGCTAGTATTTACACAGTGAATTTCAGGTGAGTTTACGTAACCATGTTTATGCGATTCTTTATACTTGCAACATTTTATTTAAGCAATTCAACATGCATGTCTAGTTGTAAACTTTATTGCCTCATGAATTAGTCAACAGTTTCAACGAGTTTCAACGAGTTTCAACATTACATAATCATTAGCTATGGCCAAGCCGGCGATACTCAATAATAGATCTATTGGATTGACAATCCCACCCGGATACGTGTACCTCCTACATAGGTAGCGTGGGTGATTGTTATCGTTCCAACATATTACTAAGGTGAACCGTAGATGACGGGATGGACCTAAACTAGTCGGAGGTTTGATTATGTCGATTCAACATATTATACTATTCATGTAGACTTAAATTTACGATAGACATACGAATTGCTAAACTTTTTACTTAAACTATTTGCTTAACATGGCTTATGTATTCTCACCAACTTCTAGTTGACCCCCCATTTTTCCAAACTCTACTGGAAATACTGATGCTTGAAGTCTAGAGTTAGCATGCGGAGATATTTGAAGTTTAAGCTTTGTTTGATAATTTGATGTAGACTTTAATGTAATTCAATATTGTAATGTAATAAAGGATTATTTAAACATATGTATTACCATGAGCTACTGAACAATCATCAATACGTGACATCCCGATGTTTCGGCCATCGGTTGGGGTGTTACAATGTTATCAGTCGTAAGTTTCTTTTCTCGAAAACATCTATTAAATCCGTTATATGAAAACAAGAAGGTTTACATTTGACTTGTAAATATGCAAAACAAGTTTATAAAATGCAATAGGAAACAATTTCATGAAGTATGAATCAAATGTGCTTTCAAAAGACCACTGTTTTTAAAAAAAAAATGACATGGATAAGAATAACCAACGTATATGATATAAGTAGATTTTCAAATATTTAAAAAAAAGTCAAGGCTTCGGAATAACGTGAATGGGAAAAACTTAAAAATATAACATTTCTTTTGAAAATAGACTTTAAGTTTTAAAAGGATGATCGAGTCACAGCAAAGGAAATGCCAGGGATTGTGAACAATGTGTAAGTTTCTAACCTAGCTTCAAAAACCCAAATCAACGTTGAAAGTCCACGGCGCACAAATTTCTCGTGCTACATTGATTGAGTGAATCAGCTCGGTATTTTTGATAATATGGTAGAAGTTTATAAGTTGTTTTAAAGACAATGAAGAATCCGGTTTGCCTTGGGTTGATTCTCCTTGATAATATTTGGAAAGTATGGGTAGGATACGTATGAGGTTGAGTATGATCCCGGATGCCTCAACGAATTTTGGAAAATAGGATTTTCTGTATTTAAACATTTTTTAACTTGTAAGTTAAAATTTCATTAAAGTTGAAAATGTTCGGATTTTATGTAATGTTTGAAAAAGTCAAATGTTACCCGTTAGGATTAGGTAAGCTTGAAACCTTGGAAAATTTTTACGAAATTTATTCATTGAAAGGCCGTTTGTTTGTAAAGATCGTTAAGGCATCTCGTTGGGCTTATAGTGTACTATTTGTTTCTAGGCACAAGGTATATGTTTTTCCAAAACTAGGTATTTGGGTTTTGTGCTCTTGTAAAAATACAACACAAGACATGTTGCTAGGTTAATTGTTTTAGAGAGTAGTGTATTGGTTTGTGTCGAGTAGATAACCATTTATGTATGAATTTAGTCTGACCAAAAGGAGCTAACTAGTGATAGTTGGCTATGGCTTAGGAGACTGGGCGTGTTTATGGTAGTAAATTAGTATGGAGTAAATGAGGATATGCTATGTTGTGATATTTGTGGACACATAAGAGGATACTAAACAGGTTGATTAATAAGTTTTGGGAAATCATTTTCATTTTTAACTGTGTGATGACGCAACATTCTCAAAATCAGAATGTGGTCAAAGTTAAACATAAGGTTTAAAGTTTTTTGAGTCATGGATATAAATGTTTTAACTCAAGGGAGAAATTCTTCAGAGTGTAAAATTCACAAAACATAAATGAAATAATGTAAATTTTAATGCAATAATATAGTGAACAAAGGTTCTAATAATGATGATGAAGAATCCAACGGCGAATGATTAATAAATAATAGCATATGAAACAACAAGCGATGAAATTGAAACTTCAAATGATAAACAAGACATAAATATCAATAACATGAGACGTTGGAATTGTTTCCATAGGAAACTTTGAAACTTTGACTAACTCAAGTATTTGAAATTTCCTAGTAACTTTTGGGGGCATGCTTTAGCCTATAAGTGAATGCTCATCCTAAGAATTCCCAAGTAGGTATACGGGTCCCTCGTCTGATTGGAATTTATATGAAATACCAGGCCTAGACAGAAAACTCATGATACAGGCGCTCACCCTTTCAGATTCCACGTGCCCCATCACTAGTGAATTCCAAAACTTTAGCGAGATTAAAAATGAGATGCAGAAATAGATCCTTGAGATGTGAATTTCACTCCTAACTCAAAGATGTATTTCAAAATTGAAAACTACGGTGGAGTGAAACCAGTCACTTAGTTAAGGATATCACTCCTAGCTTAGTGGTTAAGTTTCTTTTTGAAGGAAATACTCTTTGAGGTGTGGATGTCACTCCTATCCCAAAGATATATTCCAAAGATATATAACATATAGAGAAGTGAAACTAATCACCAAGGTATGGATGCCACTCCTAACTTGGTAATATCGTTTCGTTTGTAAAATATGAGTGTCTTCTTCTCCAAGCAATATACCGAAAGAATAACGAGAAAGAATCACAGCGAAAATATCTTGAAAGAAAATATAAGACTAAAGAGAAATATACACGAGAGGACTCGTGATTGTAAGCTTAGTTATAGACTAAGCTAAAAGGCATTCTAATAACCTAATTCCCTATAACCATAGCTCTGATACCAATCTGTAGGTTAGTTATAGACTAGGCTAAAAGGCATTCTAACAACTTTTCAAAATGACATTTCAAGTCCCTCCTCACTAACTAGGTTAGTTTAATTATATCTTGATTACTTTTTCTTATATAAAAACTTAGCTACACTAACTAGTTTAACTTAAATATTTTTAAACTCTTATAAAAAAATAATTTTACATTGAATTTGTCTAATAACAAAATAAATTTGTGTCTTTATAACTTTTAACATAAAATTTTGATATTGCCCAAAACTTTTGACAAACTTTAAACTTTAAATCTACAAATGTGTTACAAACTTTAAAACGGAAAATATCGCATTTGGATAAAATGTAGGCACTTAGATGTATATATAAAAAAAATGCGTTGATCAACATAAACTCAAACTTTTAATAAGTTCAAAAGCGATTGAAAGTATAAGGCCTAGTTTTGCCAAATTGATAAAAGATGATGGTGACGGATGTCACAGTTAGTGGGTGTTGACGTGGACTATAATTTGACATGCTGACGTGGTAGATTTCATCTAGGTGTCATATCCTCTTATAAACACTTATAAAACAAAAGATTAACTCAAAATTCAAAACCCTCCCCATCTACATAATATCTTCTGCAACTCTCACATCCCCCCTCTCTCTCTAAGGCTAAACCCTCCCACCCTTTTGAACAACATCACAAAAACAGAGAAGAATGATGGTTTTCCCGCGACCACCCATCTGTAATCCGATGATGGTTTCCAGCTTTTGATGATGGATTTCCAGTTGTAATCCAACCATCCTGACAGTGTCAACGATCTAATCTGACCACCAATCTTGAATCATGTAGTAGAAAACAAACCCCCCCGAAGATTAACGGTTTTGTTGACGGTTTTGGTCGTCGGTTACAAAAGGTGAGATTTTTTAGTGTGTACTTGTTCAAGACATATCCGTCGACGGTGAGTGGGGGTAAAGAGCGCAGATCTAAAACTAGATGACGATGGTTGTTAAGGTTGGGTTTTAAAGGCAGCGACGATGTTGGAGGTGTTGGATGTGTATGGTTATTCCTGGCGACGATGGAGTGCTGGTGGCTGGAGAATGGAAACGGAGGTGGTTGTTGTGGTGGTTACCAAAAAATGGAGGTGGTAGTGGTGGTTACCAGAATATGGAGGTGGTGATGGTAAGTTGTGGTGGCAGGTGATGGTGGGATATGAAAACACTATTTTATGTTATATCTTTTGTTTAAAGTGTTTATAAAATGGGATGATTTATTTTGTAATAATGGTTTATTAGTTTGTTTGATTTATTTTGTAATAATGGTTTATTAGTTTGTTATAATGTGAGAAAATAACACATAAGCATGTATAATGACACCTCAGATAAAATCTACCACATCAGCATGCCAACTCATAGTCCATGGCAGCACTTAGTAGCCCAGTTAGTGTTCTGTTAAAAAAGGTTCACCAGAGGAAAAATGTCCGAAAGTTGGGATCGTTATAGAGAATTTTTGAAGTACAGATTATTTCCGGCCAATGAGTGAAAGTTTGGATTATTAAAATCCAATACCTCTTTAATAATATACACATATGAAACATCAATTCATTATCTCATGTGCATGGCTCATGTACTCTCCCACGATTTTTAAACGTTAGTAACTTTTATATACGATATTTTTTAACAGAAATTACATCAAATTAACAAAAGTTTTATTATCTTTTCAACGAGTACCATAGTGATATACAAAAAACGAAAAAAAAAAAAAACGATTTTTTAGTGGGTTTTTGTTCATGCAGAAAAAAAAAAACAATGTGTTCAGGTAATTCATTAAGCATGTCTAGGTAAGTCACTAATCATGTTAATATAGTGTGTGTGTGTGTGTATATATATATATATATATTTTAAACCTACTATTATATATAAGAAAGCACTAACTACATATATTCACAGATATAGTTAATTTGGTAAGAATATAATTTTTTGTATTTTGATTGGTGTTGCTAGGAATATTGATTACAAAGGTTGCTAAGCCAGTTAAAGGTAACCTATCATTCATAGAAACCAGGTAAATCCCTAGCTGATAAGTGATAATTAGTCATCCTACCATACATACCTCTTAGATCGTTTTTAATGTATGCACTTTGAAATCGACTGACATGTTATGATTATTGAAATATATACTTAAATTATGTATGAGTAGAGAAAATAGTGGGGAGACGTGAAAAGTTACCATCTAACAATCTTTTTTGTCAATAGCAGTTAGATCAGTTTTATTTATCTTCAAAATGAATCTTCACTCCTTACATATTGATTGTTTTATTCGGTATCACCCAAGGTGATTGATTGTATATCCATAATAAAGATTGGACAGGTATGTAATTCTTTCACATATGCTCACTTTACACATCAGAATCGCCTATCATCATGACATATCATTTGATACCAGTTTGGTTGGTTTTTTTTAAGTTCACATCGCGCTTTAGAGTGTCTCGAGAAAGTGACAAAGTTATACAGAGAATTCACTCGAGCAAGAGGTGCACACGTATAATTGGTGTTATGGGTTATCGAGTGTTGATGCCTTACATTTTTTTCTTCTGAAAAAACGACATATTCCTTTTATAGTACATACATTTTGTCACTTCATATTAGCTTTGTCTATCTATGGAAACTTCCGGATGATAAACTAGTAGATTATATTCATAAATGTGATAAAGATTTTCAGCCTAACACAAACGTTAAGTGGCTGTTTCTTTTAACTTTTAATGTGACAGATGTCTGAATCATTCAGAGTGTTTGTTCCGCGAGCAAATATATGAATCAGTCAGACATTTGCCTCTGAATGAGTAAACATTATACTGTGTCTAAATGGTTCAGACTTATTACTGATTTAACACTTAAATGATTCAGACTTTTTACTGATTGATTTAACACTTAACATTTAAAGTTGCTAAAGAGCCCTTAAACCGTTTAACATTGTGCCGAGTCATCACGTTGTTTACATAAATTGTGTATCAAAAAATGTATAAATACAAATATTGACATTTAACCTTGGAGTTACTTCTCTCTACATCTTGTTCCTCTCTCACATCAACGAATTTGAATGAGACAATTGGCGACTTACAAGACTACAGACGAATTAAATTCTCTCATTCAATGCTCTCAACAACAAGATAATGACAGAATTCAATTCACACTGGACGTACGTAAAACCTCCGATCTTAGTGTTGCGTTTATACATATAATTTCAAAAGTGTTTCACTTGAATTTATCCTCCCAACGTTCATCATCACCTCGTGACACTATCAATATCTTTTTTTTTTTTTTTTTTTTTTTTTTTTTTTTTTTTTTTTTTAAATTGTATTCTGAAACGATATGGTTCAACTGTGTAATAGTCATTGTCATCATTAAGTTACAGTTATAATAAGTTCGAGCTCGTTTGAATGTTAATTATGAGGAGTTGGTGGTGAAAATGTTTATAATATTATTCTTACATGCACTTGTTTGATAAATTTATAAAAATAAATAATTGTAAGATTGAGACACTAACATGAATTCATAGACAATTATAAGAAGCCTTCAATTTGTTGTACATATTCCTAGCTAGGTGGTCTAAATCCCCTAGGAGGCTAGGACCCCTACCCATTGCGGCATGCCTTTTTCGGTTAAACACTGAACACACGGTACCCCATATATTTATTTATGTGTCTCGTAATATTTAAAATTATATATTGCGAACATATCTATGTAATCTATTCATCTAAAAGAGTAGTGGCGAAGCTTAGAAAAAAAAAATTTGTAGGGGCCATTGTAAGTTGACAAGTTAACCTTATAAAAGATATGTTATTGTAAGTTATAAATCCGATAAAAAATCAGTAAAGTTAGTGTTTGCAGGTAAGATAGAAATAGAGATGGAGAATCGGATGTGATATATTTTTTAAAAATAAATAAAGTTTAAAGAAAATGGTATTTTTTTTGGTTAAATTATATAGATAGAGAGAGAACACTCGATGAGAATGCTATAAAGAAAAAAAAATATTCGAATTATAAGAGGAACAAACTTGTAGAATTGGTTGCTCTACCCCATTAGAATACATGTGCAGCACATTTAAATGCAAGTTCTATTAATTGCATTAAAGAAGAAGAAGAACCAGACATGATTTGAATTTTGTTTGAAAGAAATAAACATGAGAAAGGAAAATGTAGGTAATGATGAACAGACACATGTTCATGGACAGCACAAACGTTCTAAGAGGTGATTTAATTATGTATTCAAACTCTGCTTTCACCCTTGTTTCTTTAAGATCATATTGTTTGGCTTATCTTGTCAATGTTGTCACATTATTATTGTTTTTTTTTTTTTTTCATGATCTGTTTGCTTCATTTTAAGCTGACCATTTGAGCTCAACTTGTTCAAACTAAAGCTTGATTACAATATATATGCAAACTTTTAGTAACAAAACAGTAATATTCAACAAGTCATTATGTTGATTACTTTCAGTGCTTCTGGATCTACCCATGCTTTGGAAGCTGGAGGAGCATCACATCCTAGAGAGGAGTGGAAGAGATCTACGGTAAGATGGCCTTAGTTTTTACTTTATTGACAATCAGATTATATATCTTTGTGTTCTGCATTTTGCATCTTAGTTATAGTTTGCTACCTTGACATAAAATTAATGATAGGTATAATTAATTATCATACTAATCTGTCCTTAAATTTAAAACAGGGTTTGCATTCTGAAGCACGGAGTACCAGCCCATATTCTCATCTTCATGAAACCTCCAGTAATAAGGACACAGATATCGTGTCAAAACAAAGGGATTCACTGGAAAATGATGTAAGTATACGATAATATGGTTTTGTCACTTGACCTTCTCTTATGTTGAGTTTAGAATAAAATTGTTCATTAAGAGACTAGGATTTTTTATGCATATTTTATGTTCTTACAGAAGAAAAAAACAACCATGTTTTTTTTTCTGTAAGAACATAACTGTGGCACTTATATAAGTGCGCACATTACAGTGAACAATTAATTAAAGAAAGATATGAACCTGCAGATTGAGCAACTACAAATGCGGTTGCAGCAAGAGAAATCAGTGCGGATGTTGCTTGAGAAAGCTTTGGGCCGAACATCTAGCACTTTATCACCTGGTCATAGGCATTCCGCTAATCAGGTGACGTTGCACATGTATAACTTACTACTTGTGGCTAGTTACTAACTGTCCTTGTGAAATGTAAATAGACGACCTCACCCCTGTTGGCAAACACTAATCCATGTATGGCTCACTAATTGTGAGTCATTATCAGAATGCTTGTGCAAAATCTTGACGGACGATTTTACTCCTTTTAACCAACTACTGTATTTTGTTTATCGATGAGTGTGTAAATAAATATAGTCCACATGTTACCCACTACTAGTGATTAATTACCAGGCCGTCGTTCTTAGTTAATCTTGATGGACGATTTTGCCCCTTTTATATAAGTTCTCTATCAAGATCAAGAAGAGAATAAGAAACCACTCTTTATTCTTTAGATTCCATCATCTAAAGATATAATTGAAATTGTTTGACTGGTGGTGTTGATGCACCTGTGTAGTAATATCGTCATTACCATTAGATGCTATAAAAAATTTTCCTAGCATTAGATATATATATATATATATCAGTCCCTCCATGTGGCCTTGAGAAGAGATAATATCATTTCTGTATTCATCAATACCTCAAATTAAGCATCGGCATAGTTATTTTCATACTGATATTTGCAAATCTAGTCGAACAAGTAAAAAAAAGCATTATACCTTAACTTTTGTTATTCTTCTCTTATCTATCATATACTTAAATACTGACACCCAAGTGTTTGGTGCATTTAGACAAAGGAGTTAATCACTGAGATTCAGTTACTCGAGGAAGAAGTTATGAACCGTGAACAGCATGTTCTTTCATTATACAGAACCATGTTCGAACAATGTGTTAGCCGCCCATCATCTGCACAAGGTTCACTCCTAACTTCTCCTGCACATGCAATTGCAAACAAGGAATCAAGAAAGCATCCCACTATTATTTCAAGCACTTTTTGTTCTTCAAAGAATTTCCCTTTTTGGAAATTCCATACTCTTTCTACCATAAATGTCCCTGGGAAAGGGAACTTATCCAGTAGCAAAGCCAACGATTATTTTAAATCTACGTGTTCAAATGATATTAAGGTATGCATATTGTTTTCAATGGTCATATTTTGTCTTCATGTATTGTCAGTATTCATGATTGATATGATACGTTTTTAAGTAGACGACGCTCGGTTGCATGCTTAATGAACAATAGACTTTTTGAAGCTCAAGTTTGGTTAATAAATGAGAAAGAAGATGACCATAAGTCTTGGATTAATCCGCACTTAATTCGTCTTAAAGTATCTATGATAAATCAACAATCCTATTAGTACGTGTTGAGTCTTGAACTTATAATTATTTCCATAATCAATATGGATAACTACTAATGCAAATTTCTTATAGCAGATAAAGGGAAATCCCTTAGCAACTGATAAACAGCTAACTTTAAAAGATCATCTTTACCAGTGTCCCAGCAGATTATCACAAGAGATGGTAAAATGTATGGCTGCTGCTTACTGCTGGCTCAATAGTTCATCATCAACAGGTTCACAACATAAGAAATCATTGTCCAGATTGTCCACCAGTAGAGGCAATTGCAAATCAACGATCGAAATCTCATGGATATCAACCGATAAGAACAACTTTTCTCGTGCATCTTATGCTATAAACAGTTATAGGTCAGTCCTTACGCTTAACACAACATAAAACTATGAGGTATATAAAAAAGAATGATTGTTTTTGTCATTTACCAGAGTTAACGCTTATGTGTGTTCCTCGTTCAGACTTTTAGTGGAGCAACTAGAGAAGTTGAACCTGAGCAATATGGACACAAATGCTCAAATTGCGTTCTGGGTCAATATGTATAATTCCATGATTATGCATGTAAGCTCACTGTATTGTTATCATATATGGTATTTAATAACATAAACAGAAACATACACATACACATGTGTCATTTCATACATATATATTTTGGTCATGTAGGCGTATCTGGCATACGGGATACCCCACAGCTCTCTGAGAAGGGTAACTTTATTTCACAAGGTAGTGCACTTCCTTATTAAAAAAACTATCATACATCTCTTTAACAAATGTAATATGGTTGTCAAACCACCTTGAGCGCAGAAGTTGGATCGACTTTGGTTATAACTAGAGGTAGTTGAACACTTTGTAATCAATCCATTTGTCAATAACGTGTGTCTCCATCTGTGTAGTGCAGGCTGCTTACAAAATCGGTGGCCATATGATAAGCGCAAATGCCATCGAGCAGGCCATATTTAGATTCCGCACCCCCAGGGTTGGAAAGGTACCCAACTATATATAGTTTGATTTAGGGGTAATATCGATCATAGAAACTCCCCGAAAGTCCTTCCTCAACTTGTAAAAAATTACATGACTATTTTTTGAATATTAACGTCCCTAAATTTGTTTAAAACGCATGTACGTACTTCATAAAATATGCCTTGTTACCTCTTAAATTGGTCAAAATTAGAAGGTGCGATACCTTAATTTTGCAACATGTTGAACGCCACTTAATCAAATTTTGAACAATTTAAGGGTTAACAAGTCATTCATAATAACAACAAATACATGTGTTTAATTAAGACAAGCTTAGGGAATTTCCGCAAAACAAGAAAGTGTAGTATTAACCCTATGATTTTGATCATCACTTTAACAAGTTTCATATGCACTAATATACTAGTGGCTGGAGACCATTCTTTCAACTGCATTGTGGAAGAAATCTGGAGAAGAAAGACAACGCATTGGAACAAAGTTTGGACTTGAGTATCACCAGCCACTTTTGTGTTTTGCCCTTTGCACAGGAACTTCATCTGATCCTGTGGTAAGTTTTTAATTACTAAACAGCATGAAAACTATACCATTTGCTTTCTAAATTTTTGTCTATTTTAATAAATAAATAAATATTCTCATTATATGATTAAAAAGGAATATTACTACAATACTTGTGAATTCTTCAATAAAACGGTTCACTAGAACAATCCCATGACTTTTACCGTTTTGTTAGCTAAAAGTGTACACGCCATCGAACATCAAAGAGGAGCTAGAAGTAGCAACGAGGGAGTTTCTTGAATCAAACATAGTCGTGAAGAAATCAAAGAAAATTTTCATTCCAAAATTACTTGAAAGATTCGGGAAGGAAGCCAACATCTCTCCAGAGGCAGACAAGCTGTTGAAATGGATAACCGAAAATGTTGACAATAAGCTTTGTGATTCCATACAGAAATGCGTCCAACATAAAACCAATAAGAAAACATCGCAAATCATCGAATGGTTGCCTTATAACTCAAGATTTCGGTACACCTTCTCCAAAGATCTAATTGAAAAGCCATGGTGGCTTTGAGTTCATCTTAAAATTAGAAAGAATGAACCAATGTGCATAAACGACAAATTAATGATATTTGTTTTTGTGTTTGGGTTGTTATTCAAGGGTATTTTATGCCTAACAATATCTTGGATCGTTTTATTTATTTTCTAGAAAATTATAAAAATATTTCAACACGTAGTTTATCTTAATTAATCTAACGTATCTGTGGTTATGAATTCAATTTTTTGCCACATTGTAAAAGCTTATGCTTTTGGTTTGTGTTCAGGAATTACTTGAAAGTTGAAACCATTATTTGGTTTACGCATTGAGTTCCTAATCAATGTTGTTTAGCATGTTAATCCTTATTAAAACTCATGTTTATGTTATTTAAGTTTCATATCAAATCTGGACAAACAAGTTTTGATGTTTTAAAACATGATTAAGAAGATTAAAAACATGAAAGATTGTTGTTATACCTTAAGCACTTCAAATAAACAATCCAAACACTTTCCAAGCTTCCCGAATGATGTTCTTGAGCCAAAGCAGGTTTTTGGGGTTTGGTCTTTCGAATATGAGGCTAGGGTTTCGAATATTATGAGTATAATTATGAAAAAGGGGGATTAAAATTCGATTTATAGTGATCTAAACCGACTTGGACTGATCTAATGCCCCCTCGCGTACCATGAGAGGTGAGCCCCTTCTCCCCATGGTACGCGACGCGTGGGTGGTGGCTGGTGGGTTGGGCCTTGGTCTTTTGGGCCGGGTCTAGTCCGTTTCTTTTATATTTTTTTTTTGTTTTGCTTCTTATTTAGGCTTTAAACTTCTAAATTAACACCAACACTAACCGAATCAATATTTTAAGACACGAACTATCTAGTCGGTTCGTTGGGTGTCGGTTACAGGTTTGGTAACGCGTTTCGCTTAAATACACCAAATTAAATAATAATTCACAAATAAATTCACATAAGCACATTATTGCAAATAATATCAAACGAACTATTCTACAATTATTTGTTTTATAATTTCACCAACGTTCGGGGTTCAAGACTTGTGTATTTGATCCGATAATTCTCAGAATTACCGTTTATGCATTTAATAACTTATAATCATGTGTCGTGCGACTCACTTAACTAATCCTAGTCAAGTAAAATGCTACGAATGTATGTACAAGTTAACTAGAGTTCAGTTAAAGTGTTAACCTGAAATTATGGGGTATCATATAAAAACCCTATGGTTGTGTTATATTATTCATTCTTGATTAGTATATGGAGTACTGTGAATGAGATTGCGTATTCGGTTAATAATATATATTGTTTTTGGTACAATAAGCTTCTGGTTTGTTTATAATAAAGGTTATTAATTTTTTTTTTGTGTTAAAATAATATATATATATATAGGATCCGGATCATATGAAAACTCACCTGAGTTGTGAGAACTAGAGAACTCCCTCAGACCATTCACAAAGTGACACCTCACCACATTTATAGTTTTTTGTATTTGTTTAATTAAGGGTAATAAAGTCTTTTGCACACAATAATTATGGGTATTTTAGTAATAACACCCCACCCAACCCCACCTCACCTCAAGTAAAGTCTTTTAAATACCAATAATAATACTAATAATCATAAAAAAAAACCCACACCTCTCTCTCACACACCTACACTCTCTCTCTCTACCTCTCTCTCTCTCTCACACTCTCTCAATAAAAACAATAGATCTGATGGTGGTTTGGTGGCTCGACAGAGGCAGAGGGGATCTGATGGTGGTGGTTGCTGAAGACGTGGTGGGGGTCGGGGCTGAACGTGGTGGTTGCTGAACGTGGTGGATATGTGATGGTGGGTTTTTTGCAAAGGGTTTTTAATGGTGGTGGTTGTTGAACGAGATCTGGTTTCATATGACGAAGGTTGATGGTGGTTGCAGAGGGTTTAAGGCAGAGGACGTCGGAGTGTTTCTGGAAGAAGGCTGGTGGTGGTTGGTGTTTTTGAGGCCTGTGGTGGCTGAGAATTGATGACGAACTTTGGTGACGATGGCGGTGGGGGTTTTTGAGGGCGGTGGTGGCTGAGGGTGGTGGATCTATGGTGGTTGAAGGTTGAGGGTGGTGGATCTGTGGTGGTTGAAGGTTGAGGGTGGTGGATCTGCGGTGATGATGAAGATGACGGTGGGAGAGGGGTTTTGCAGAGGGGTTCGATGGTGATGGTGATGAAGATAACAATAGGTATTATTATTATTATTATTATTATTATTATTATTATTATTATTATTATTATTTATGTTATTATTATTTCTGTTATTATTATTTTTGTTATTATTATTATTATTATTTTACAATGATGTAATGAATGTGTTTTTAGTTTAGGTGAACCAAAATACAGTATGTATTTGAAGGAGATGATGACGATGCGATGTTGATGATGATGATGGTTTCTTTTTTATACAATGTAAAGTAAACATTAGTGTAATAGATTTTTTTTTTTTGGTTTTTATAGATGTTTTGTTTTTTTACAGTGATGTAATACGAATAATGTAAGAAAACACCAGTGTAAATACGAATTATGCAATATATTTTGTTATTGATGTTGTGGGTTTTTTTTTTACAATGGTGTAGTATGATGTAAGTAATCACTGATGTAAATAATTACACCAGTGTAAATCACACAAATGATAGATGTTTGGTTATACAAATGTGAGTAAACACTGATGTAAAAAATTATACCAGTGTAAATCATACAAAATCATAGATGGTTGGTTTATATAAATGTTAGTAAACAGGTCCCTTTCACCTTTCTTCTTTTCTTTTTTTTTCGGCCAAGAACTCCCACACACCCATACACTCACAATTGATAAATTATCTCACACATATATTGTAACAAGTTTATTTTAATAAATATTTGTATTTATATAATAATAACAATAATAATAATAATAGTAATAAATAATAATACAACAGTAAGGATAAGGATAGTTCCATGCTTATCCTCCAATTATTACACTTGTCCACATGGCCCCAAGCAAGTAAAGAAATGGTTACTACTATAAATAGACAAAGTTGAAGCTCTTGTGTCCCAACAGGTATTACAACAACAATACTAATAATAAAATAAAAATAAAAGAGAAGCCAGAAACTTAGAATCCATACATGTATATTCTTTTTGAATCCCTAAAATGTCATATATCCAATTTTATATATATTATAATAAATGTCATTTTTTTATTATTATGTCAACATACGTTTTTAAGACAAAAAGTAAACATTATTTTTTATTATAAGTACTAGGTTAGAGTCCCGTGGGGACCCACGGTTCATCCGAAAGTAAAATAAAAAAAGTAGGAAAATAAGAATTGTATTATGCAATTTGTTTCGGTTACTAAATGTTTGATAATGCAACATGTATGAATTTTGATGTTAAATGCAAAATGTCATCTAAGAGTTTAATGCAACGAAATGATGGATATATCGAGTAAGTAAAGTTTAATTTGACAACTGCAAACTACATAGCATACTATCACAATATCACACATTACATCATTTGGGTAATATCTATATTCTAATCATAACTAAGCTTAAGCATAGAACACTTATCATTTAGTTGGGGCTTAACGAACTTCAACCAATATCACACATTACATCATTTGGATAATATCTATATTCTAATCATAACTAAAATTAAGCATAGAACACTTATCATTTAGTTGGGGCTTAACGAACTTCAACCAATGGTCCATTTTCATTACTTCAATCAAAATCTTCCAAGTCTTCCTCATTGATAGCTGATTTTTCACCTTCGAAGTTGTTATCATTGTCATCACAATCCTCGAAATGCAGCTTATTTTCAATAATTTATGAAAACCTCCACCATTGTATTCCATATTTGTGTTCTACATAAAATATAGTTGTTGTAAAGATATGGATACGGTGATAAGTAAATCAAAAAACAATCCTTAACCCACTTACTTGAATGGGTAGCTTAAATTTTACATGTTATCTCTCTAATGGTTCAAACCGATTACATAGCTAAAAAACAACTAATAAGAAAATGGGTCCAATGTCACATGCTGTAATATAAATTTCCTATATTTTATTAAAAAAAATAGACACCAAAAGGATCAACCCCAGACCCATTTCAACATGTAGCCAAAAGGACCCATTGTACACACACTTTAAGCAACTTTTGACATGTTACAAAATGCCGCCAAACAAAGTCATTATTTAAACTGTGTAAATATAGTACTTAACAATTAAAAATCTTAATAAATAACATCAAAATCATAATCAATCATTCAAATCAATCATTCAAATCAATGGCATTAAAATAATCCGCGTCTGAAATTGCCTTACCCATTATATACAAATTTTTATTGACATCTAAAAATTAGCACACTTAAAATTAGCACACTTATTGAAATCAAGATGATGATTATCGTTTAGTGACAATTGATTAAAGAAAAGTCGTAATATCAAAATGAAAGTCGGTCAACAATGTTAAAATGAAATTCGTAATATTAGTAACATCAATAAATACGATTAAAAATCTTAATAAATAACATCAAAATCATAATCAATCATTCAAATAAACGACATTAAAATCATCTGCGTCTCAAAATTTCTTACCCATTATATACAAATTATCATTGACATATTTAGTAATCATTATTAGTTGTGATTGAAGTAATATAACTATTTAATAGAAAGTAACATTTTGAAAATTTATATTATCATTTAATTTCGTTGTTAAAATTGGTATGATGATTAAATGATTTTATTATTTGTTAAGGTTTATATAGTATTGATGTGTATTATGCAAAATCGGAAATGCTATTCCTTGATTGACGTGATCAAGTAGGAATTTATTTATATATTTGAATTATAAAAAATGGAAGGATTGATAATTGACGTGAATTGGTCAACAACGCTTAAAATTAACACAATCAAACTCAAAGACATAAAGTCAAAGAATTGGCCTCCATCAAATTAACAAAAACGTAAAAAGTTTTTACTCAAATTGGGTCAACAATATTAAAATTAAGGTCGTAATATTAGTAATAGCATTGAAAATTATCTTGAATACATTATATATTTTTAAAAACTGTTAAATAGATTTGAATTATATTTATTGGGGAAAGATCTTGTACAAAGTGTTTTTTTTGTAAGAACTGTGAGAATCAAATTAGGGTATTTTTTTCGAAATTTTTTTCCCATATTGTTAAACATGTATTATAGTATTGAAATCTAAAACAACAAAAAAATAAATAAATTTTGGTGTAGAGTAATTACGTAATTATTGTTGTAGAGTAATTACATAATTACTCTAGTGTAAACTAATGTATTTACTTTAATGACGTAATTACACAAAAATTTTTTTTTTTTTTTTGTATTATTCATCTAGAAAGTATGTTTAAGCACATGCGAAAAATTTCTAAAAAAAATAAATTCCCCCCCCCCCCCCCCTTGATTCTCACAGTTCTCACAAAAAACACTTTGTATTTGATCTTTACTCTATATTTATTATTAAAAGAATAATAAAAGTGTAGGAAAATAAATGTACACTCCTATCTTCGGATTATATTTAAATTATAACCTGTTAAATAGATTTAAATAAATGTTTAAAGGAAAGTTGTATATGTTGAAAAGAATATCGTTTCATGACAATTGATTAAAGGAAAGTCTTTGAATTATAAAAAATGGAAGGATTGATAATTGACGTGAATTGGTTAACAACGCTTAAAATTAGCACAATCAAACTCAAGGACATATAGTCAAAGAATTGACCTCCATCAATTTAACAAAAACGTAGAAAGTTTGTACTCATATTCGGTCAACAATATTAAAATTAAGGTCGTAATATTAGTAATAGCATTGAAATTTATTATGAATACATTATATATTTTAGGAAACTGTTAAATATATTTAAATTATATTTATTATTAAAAGAATAATAAAAGTGTATGAAAATAAATGTACATTGTTATCTTCGGATTATATTTAAATTATAAACTATTAAATAAGTTTAACATTGTTAAATATATTTAAATAAATGTTTGAAAGAAATTCGTATATGTTTAAAAGAATATCGTTTCATGACAATTGATTAAATGAAAGTTGTAATATCAAAATTAAAGTTTGTCAACAATATTAAAATGAATTTCGTAATATTAGTAATATCAATAAATAAGATTAAAAATCTTAATAAATAACAACCAAATCATAATCAATCATTCAAACCAATGACATTAAAATCGTCTTAATAATATTAAAACTTTTCATAAATAACATCAAAATCATAATTTAAATTTCAAAAATCACCGACATCTTGTGGATCGAGTAGTAAAACTAAATGGGATTAGTATTAGTAATTATTAGTAATTAGTAATATATTCGTAAAAATAGTAATAGAAAATTTTAATTCAGTCAATAAGATATAAATGCGATTAAAATTAAAAATCGTAATATTAATTTTAGTATTAGTAAAAAATTCGTAATATTAGTATTAGTAATATATTCGTAAATTAATTCGGTCAATAATAAATAAATGAGCTTAAAATCGTAATATATAACATTAAATTCGGTCAATTATTATTAATGCCATAAAAACTCATAATAAATATCATTAAAAAATGAATAAATCCTATTAATTGCAGAAAACACCAATAATAATTCGAACAAATAGTAATATAAATAATATTAAAGTTAATTTCATAAATATAGATTAAACATAATTTTGTAGTAATATTAATATAAATAAATGATATTAAAAATCGTAATAAATAACATTCAATTCGGTCAATTATTATTAATGTCAATAAATAACATTAATTCTAAAATACTAAAAATACAGTAAAATGATTAAATCTTATTAAACCTAAATTCAAAAAAAGTAATATAAATAAATGAGATTAAAATTTTTAATAAATAACTTTAAATTCGGTCAATTATTATTAATGTCAATAATTAATATTAAATATCTTAATAAATAACATTAAAAATGAATAAATCTTATTAATTGCAATCAAGACTAATCATAATTCGTATGTGAAAACTGTAACGTCATTACACATGATGTTTTTAGATAACGGAAATTTGTTCATGGCCTTCGACACAGTCTGGAAAGACACGTATAAAAAAATCATTTTATAAAATGAAATACGCATTTTTACACAAAAAACTAACAAACATACGAACACGGGTGACGAAGGGTCATGCAAAACCTTGAAGAATTGAGAACCTTTGTGATAAGATATAATAACGTTGGTGTGTTCTGATGAGATCCCGTTTTTTAAAATAAGTAAAACATAGAATGATTAAGTCCATTTAAAGGTAAATCCGATTCACTGTAGATTAAAATTAAAAATCGTAATATTAGTATTAGTAATATATTCGTAAATTAATTCGGTCAATAATAAATAAATGAGCTTAAAATCATAATATATAACATTAAATTCGGTCAATTATTATTAATATCATTAAAACTCATAATAAATATCATTAAAAAATGAATAAATCCTATTAATTGCAGAAAACACCAATAATAATTTGAACAAATAGTAATATAAATAATATTAAACATAATTTCATGAATATAGATTAAACATAATTTTGTAGTAATTTTAATATAAATAAATGAGATTAAAAATCGTAATAAATAACATTCAATTCGGTCAATTATTATTAATGTCAATAAATAACATTAATTCTAACATACTAAAAATACATTAAAATGATTAAATCTTATGAAACATAAATTCGAAAAAAAAGTAATATAAATAAATGAGATTAAAATTTTTAATAAATAACATTAAATGCGGTCAATTATTATTAATGTCAATAATTAATATTAAATATCTTAATAAATAACATAAAAAATGAATAAATCTTATTAATTGCAATCTAGACTAATCATAATTCGTATGTGGAAACTGTAACGTCATTGCATATGATGTTTTTAGATAACAGAAATTTGTTCATGGCCTTCGACACAGTCTGGAAAGACACGTATAAAAAAATCATTTAATAAAATGAAATAGGCAATTTTACACAAAAAACTAACAAACATACGAACACGGGTGACGAAGGGTCATGCAAAACCTTGAATAATTGAAAACCTTTGTGATAAGATATAATAACGTTGGTGTGTTCTGATGAGATCCTGTTTTATAAAATAAGTAAAACATTGAATGATTAAGTCTATTTAAAGGTAAATCCGATTCACTGTAGATTAAAATTAAAAATCGTAATATTAGTATTAGTAATATATTCGTAAATTAGTTTGGTCAATTCGGTCAGTAATAAATAAATGAGCTTAAAAACGTAATATAAAACATTAAATTTGGTCAATTATTATTAATGTTATTAAAACTCATAATAAATATCATTAAAAATGAATAAATCCTATTAATTGCAGAAATCACCAATAATAATTCGAACAAATAGTAATATAAATAATATTAAACATAATTTCATAAATATAGATTAAACATAATTTTGTTGTAATATTAATATAAATAAATGAGATTAAAAAATCGTAATAAATAACATTCAATTCGGTCACTTATTATTAATGTCTATAAATAACATTAATTCTAACATATTAAAAATACATTAAAATAATTAAATCTTATTAAACATAAATTCGAAAAAAAATTAATATAAATAAATGAGATTAAAATTTTTAATAAATAACAATAAATGCGGTCAATTATTATTAATGTCAATAATTAATATTAAATATCTTAATAAATAACATTAAAAATGAATAAATCTTATTAATTGCAATCAAGACTAATCATAATTCGTATGTGGAAACTGTAACGTCATTGCATATGATGTTTTTAGATAACAGAAATTTTTTCATGGCCTTCGACACAGTCTGGAAAGACACGTATAAAAAAATCATTTTATAAAATGAAATAGGCATTTTTACACAAAAAACTAACAAACATACAAACACGGGTGACGAAGGGTCATGCAAAACCTTGAAGAATTGAGAACCTTTGTGATAAGATATAATAGCGTTGGTGTGTTCTAATGAGATCTTGTTTTTTAAAATAAGTAAAACATAGAATGATTAAGTCCATTTAAAGGTAAATCCGATTCACTGTAGATTAAAATTAAAAATCGTAATATTAGTATTAGTAATATATTCGTAAATTAATTCGGTCAATAATAAATAAATGAGCTTAAAATCGTAATATATAACATTAAATTCGGTCAATTATTATTAATGTCATTAAAACTCATATTAAATATCATTAAAAAATGAATAAATCCTATTAATTGCAGAAAACACCAATAATAATTCGAACAAATAGTATTATAAATAATATTAAGCATAATTTCATAAATATAGATTAAACATAATTTTGTAGTAATATTAATATAAATAAATAAGATTAAAAAATCGTAATAAATAACATTCAATTCGGTCAATTATTATTAATGTCAATAAATAACATTAATTCTAACATTCTAAAAGTACATTAAAATGATTAAATCTTATTAAACATAAATTTGAAAAAAAAGTAATATAAATAAATAAAATTAAAATTTTTAATAAATAACATTAAATGTGGTCAATTATTATTAATGTCAATAATTAATATTAAATATCTTAATAAATAACATTAAAAATGAATAAATCTTATTAATTGCAATCAAGACTAATCACAGATAGACTCGTACCAAAACTCGTGCGGAAGGGTCATGAATAACCATGAAGAATTTGTCACCCTTATGATAAGCCATAATCAAGTTCTTTGTCCTAATGAAATTTTGTTTTCAAATGCAAAACAAATAATTGTTAATGTAACCATAAACTCAAGAAAGTTTTTTTTTCATTTTCACGAAAACTTGAAACTGATTTCATTTGAATCTATTTAAAGGTAAATCCGATTAACTGTAGATTAAAATTAAAAATCGTAATATTAGTATTATTAATATATTCGTAAATTAATTCGGTCGATAATAAATAAATGAGCTTAAAATCGTAATATATAACATTAAATTCGGTCAATTATTATTAATGTCATTAAAACTCATATTAAATATCATTAAAAAATGAATAAATCCTATTAATTTCAGAAAACACCAATAATAATTTGAACAAATAGTAATATAAATAATATTAAACATAATTTCATAAATATATATTAAACATAATTTTGTAGTAATATTAATATAAATAAATGAGATTAAAAAATCGTAATAAATAACATTCAATTCGGTCAATTATTATCAATGTCAATAAATAACATTAATTCTAACATACTAAAAATACATTAAAATGATTAAATCTTATTAAACATAAATTAAAAAAAAGTAATATAAATAAATGTGATTAAAATTTTTAATAAATAACATTAAATTCGGTCAATTATTATTAATGTCAATAATTAATATTAAATATCTTAATAAATAACATTAAAAATGAATAAATTTTATTAATTGCAATCTAGACTAATCATAATTCGTATGTGGAAACTGTAACGTCATTACATATGATGTTTTTAGATAACAGAAATTTGTTCATGGCCTTCGACACAGTCTGGAAAGACACGTAAAAAAAATCATTTTATAAAATGAAATACGCATTTTTACACAAAAAACTAACAAACATACGAACACGGGTGACGAAGGGTCATGCAAAACATTGAAGAATTGAGAACCTTTGTGATAAGATATAATAACGTTGGTGTGTTCTGATGAGATCCTGTTTTTTAAAATAAGTAAAACATAGAATGATTAAGTCCATTTAAAGGTAAATCCGATTCACTGTAGATTAAAATTAAAAACCGTAATATTAGTATTAGTAATATATTCGTAAAATAATTCGGTCAATTCGGTCAATAATAAATAAATGAGCTTAAAATCGTAATATATAACATTAAATTCGGTCAATTATTATTAATGTCACTAAAACTCATAATAAATATCATTAAAAAATGAATAAATCCTATTAATTGCAGAAAACACCAATAATAATTCGAACAAATAGTAATATAAATAATATTAAACATAATTTCATAAATATGGATTAAACATAATTTTGTAGTAATATTAATATAAATAAATGAGATTAAAAAATTGTAATAAATAACATTCAATTCGGTCAATTATTATTAATGTCAATAAATAACATTAATTCTAACATAATAAAAATAAATTAAAATGATTAAATCTTATTAAACATAAATTCGAAAAAAAAGTAATATAAATAAATGAGATTAAAATTTTTAATAAATAACATTAAATGTGGTCAATTGTTATTAATGTCAATAATTAATATTAAATATCTTAATAAATAACATTAAAAATGAATAAATCTTATTAATTGCAATCAAGACTAATCATAGAAAGACTCATACCAAAACTTGTGCGGAAGGGTCATGAATAACCTTGAAGAATTTGCCACCCTTGTGATAAGCCATAATCAAGTTCTTTGTCCTAATGAAATCCTGTTTTTCAAATGCAAAACTAATAATTGTTAATGTAACCATAAACTCAAGAAAGTTTTTTTTTTTTTTTCATTTTCACGAAAACTCGAAACTGATTTCATTTGAATCCTGTTATTAAAACCACAATCATATTACATCAATTATTTGGACAATAATACAATGATTAAACCTGATCGTAAACAGTTGTGTATCCATTTCATCCAATTCAGAAACTTGATCCTAAACAGTTTATATACTTATGTTAATAAAAAAACGTTTTGATCATTACAAAAAAACCGATTTTATTTGGTAGAATATTGATGTAATACGATGGTGATTTTTCTTTGTAGAAAAATGAATATATAAACCGATTGTATTTCTGTTTGATGTAATATGATCGTAAACAGCTATGTATGCATCTCATCCAAATCAGAAACTTAATCGTAAACAGTTTAGATACTTATTTTAATAAAGAAAACGTGTTGATCATTACAAAAAAACCGATTGTATTTTGTAGAAGGTTGATGTAATACGATTGTGATTTTTCTGTGTAGTAAAAAGAAAATACATAACCGATTGTATTTCTCTTTGATGTAATATGATTGTAAGCAGTTATGTATCAATCTCATCCAAATCAGAAAATTGATAATAAAACAATTTCGACACTTATGTTAATCGTAAAACGTTTTGATCATTACCAAAAAACCGATTGTATTTCATAGAAGATTGATGTAATATGATAAATATAAGATTAGATGGACAACATACCTTGCAAAAAGAACAATGAGAAAGGAATGAGGAATGAGAAATGAATTAGGATATGAAGGATGAACAATGTATTAGGCTAGGAAGGAGGAAGAATGTTTTAAGATACAAATGGATGGTGAGAAAACAAAAAAAGAAGAAGTTTATATAATACATTTCATGGAGCTCCATTTACTATTTGGATCCTAGGAGACCCTCTCAAAAGCTAGGATTCAACCCTATTGTTTTCATTTATTATATAGATAGATATTAAAATATACATATGAATTTCGAGTCATATTAACGACGTCGTCAACAGAATTATATAAGGATATGATAAGTAACCATAAAATCTTTATAAGATAGTAGAATAAATTTACAAAATTTTAAATTTATTTATTTATATTCACATTCATATTTTTTGAGTATAAATAGGTTTTTGATACAAGGAACCATTTGGTTATCAATGACTAAAGCAAGACATTAAAAAGTCAAGGTGAATACGTTTAACCCTTTTACAAATTTTTAGAGTGTTTTACTTTATGAAAATGGCATGAGTTGTGTTAAATATATTTTTGCATTTGGTAATCTATGGATAGCATTCAGAACACGTAAGTGTGCAGATAGTTTGATTAAATTTTGGACATGTTACAAAACCAGTAAAACCGGGCAAAAAGCACGGTAGGTAAAAGTACGAAAAACCGAGTATAAACACGGTAGTACAACGAGTCGTAATGCTCGCTGAATGTGTAGTTTACTTGTATGTGCAAATAACTTTAATACTACTTATGCCTGATTTGAAATTGAGGTATGTTAAATGTTATTCACCAGTTTTGTGCTGACATATTTTTTTTTCTAAAACCATTGTTACAGGTAATCTCGAATGAAGAAACTAACCGAGTATAATGCTGAAAGGAGGTTGATTCCCTAGGCACCAGAAAGACCTTGTGGCTCGTACGAATATGTAAATATTTATGTAAAAAAAAGGGGTGTTTAAATCCTGTAACACCCCAACCGATGGCGGAAACATCGGGATGTCACGTATTGATGATTGTTCAGTAGCTCATGGTGAATAATAAATTTCATTAATTGATTTAAATAAATTACATACAATTGTTCTACAAGAATTCGTACATCAAATTGAATAAAACTATGCACATATCTTCAAGCAATTCTTCAAGCAAGTAGAACCTGAAACATGTTAAGTTGAAAATATTTTGGGTCAACAAAAGTTGGTGAGAATACATAGGTTTTTGAGAAATGATAGATAACAATAGCTTGTACAACATTCAAAGTTATATGATGATAGAGTATGATACCGACATGCAACAATGCGTCTTTGTACAACCAAACCTTGTGTCGACTGATGACTAACTCGCAAGTTAGTTAAATGTTATTACTGTTATCGATCATCACTGAGTCTATGCGGGGGATGGGTTTGTCAGACCTATAGCGCTATAATCTAAACAGGCGGCTTGATCATTGTTAATGATTGTACTGTGTCTTTTTGTTACAGTCAAATGATAGAATGATGATGTAATTGAATCACAAGTAAATATGAGTAAATGATAGTATAAAATATTTGAACATGTTTCACCCCAAAAATAGTAAAAATAGAGTAAAAATATTAAAAATTGTAAATGATTAGAAATAATTTGTATAAAATTTTGGTGCAAAAATATTAAAAATTGGATTTATTATGATTTAATTAATATTAAAACTAACAAAATTTGATTAAAAAAATTAAATAAATGATTTTTCAGAAATAAAAATCATTTCTGAAAAGTTTAATGTTATAAAAACTTAGGATAATTTTTGTGGAAATTTATATAATCGTTTTGATATTTTTATAGAATTTTATAAATAAAATTGAATAAACTTGAATTATTTATTATATATATAAAATAAATATATTTTCAGAAATAAAAATCTGAATAATTATATTTAGGGTATGAACATCATTATGTAAAATTTTGAGAATTTTTGAAGGCTTATAAGTATTTTAAAAAATTAAAGTGAGTAATTATATAGTTTAAACCTATAAATTGAAAACTAAAAAAAAAGAATGCATAGAGTGGGGTTCGAACCCTGGCCCAGGGCCGGTTCAACCCCTGACCAACTTCCATAGTACCAACTGGGCTGCAGGTCCTTGTTGTGTTTGTTTTGTTTAACTAAATCTTTTAAACAGAAACCAAAGAGTGTCATCTTCCCCAAATATAAGAATGAACCCTAGGATTTATAATTAAATCAAAATCGACAATAATAACGGACTAGACCATGGGGCTTTTGATGAATAGGGGCCGATATACCTGTAGAAATGAGGAATTGAAACGTATCAATTGGAAACAACGAAGAACAAGCTTGATTAGATCGCGATCCAAAAGCCTCACAATCCGAGCGTTGTAACGTTTGAAAGCGAATTATTATAGAGGGTATATGATTTTCGCCTCTGTCTAATGGATCCTCAAGTCTCAATTTATAAGCTAATCATCGATTTGGAAAGTTCGTGTTGTTTGACCAAACCACGGTCAACACGTAATTAAAACATCAATTTTTGGAATGATTTTTGCTTGTAAATATGACAATTGATTGTGGGTTTGATGTGATGAATCTGCGCGCCTCAATTAGTCAAAAGTTTCCAAATTATATTTCAATCAAAATTCAATGGATGGTGAATGGATGTGCAGCGAAGGAAAGGAAAGAGGAGGGGGCGTTTATTTGCGTATAAAGGAAATACAATCCCAAAGTCCATCAATAAGTAGCAGGTGGCCTAGTGGTGGTGTTGTTGTTTGATTTGGTAGCCATCCCCGGTTCGAGCCTCAGCAGGTGCATATATTTTTTTTTAGATAAGGGGGGCGGCCAAGAGGTGGGCTGGACATGGGCTTGGGCTGGGTGGTTGGGCCACGCCAGATGGGCTTAGGATGAGGTTGGGTTTGAGGTGTTGGGTTGGATTGTAGGATTTGTTTGTTGGGTTGTAGATTTAGGGGGGGGGGGGTTTAGTTATAATATTTGTATCATGATTATTATTATTACTATTATTATTATTATTATTATTATTATTATTATTATTATTATATATATTAGTTTAGGAAAAATAATTAGAGACTTAGGCACGTTCAACGATAACGATGTAGAATATAAGGGCTTTTATTTTAAAATTTGGGGAAAATTTTGAAATGTTACAGTCTCCCCTACTTTTGGAAACTTCGTCCCGAAGTTTATTAAAAACGTAGGGTTGAAGGTGATTGGGTAAAAATAAAGTAGTTGTGATTTTGGGTTATAGCATGACATGAATGAACAACCAGACAACTAGGGTTTATAACCTTGATAGAATTTCACACTACCTTAACGTACCTGTAAATTCATGATTACGTTCCGGACCGCAATCACCAATTTACCTTACATTAAAGTTTTGCGTCCTTCTATGACTCCACCGATTGTTGAGCAGGTTCGATAGCCTCCACCAGTCGTGGAGTAGGTTGTAGGGCCTCTCCCGACTGTTGAAAAGGCATAATGACCTCTACCAATCGTTGAGTAGGTTTGATAGCCTCCACCAGCCGTGGAGCAGGTTGTAGGGCCTCTCCCGACTGTTAACAGGCATGATGACATTTATTATCCACATAGATTTCAAATTGATAGCATGTTTATGCAAGCAAGTATAACAAGCACAATATATGAGTTGTAGTTGTATAGATTTAGATAATTAGTTCACATTCAAACAAGCATGCATTCAAGTGTTATGATTATACCATGTAAACAATCTCTCAGACAAAAATTTAAATACTAGTATTTATTATTCAAATGGCGTCAATACATAAAATAAAAGTAACCAATAGTCAAATGGTGAGACTTGCTGTTAAGTAGCTGGAGGGTCTTGATCTCTGTTTAGTTTAGGGCATCGATTACGGAAGTGATTTGGGTCTCCACATTCATAACATTGACCATAGTTGTATTGATTAGGATTAGTAGCCTGAGCTGGGTTGATGGGTTGATTGGCATTAGGATTCGGGGTCTCGCGACATGTATTAACTAGATGGCCATACCTTCCACAATTGGTGCACAAGCGACACGCTGAAGCAGTGGGATGATGTCGGTTGCAGGTATTACATAATGGGTGGTTTCCTGTATAAGGTTTCTTCTTAGAAGCTTGTGGAGTGAGGCTTGCATCAGGATCCCTGGTCTTACGTTTCTGGTTCTCAGTGGTTACTGCGGCTACAATATTTGTTTTATTGCCTTTCCGAACTAAGGTCCCGTTCTTTACGTGATTATCAGTTAAGGTAGCTGCTAAACGTTTGGCTTCCTCCAAGGTGGCAGGATTCCTTCCCCACACCGTATCCTGGATTTGCATGGGCAGACCACCGATGTACTTCTCGATGGCTACCGGCAGGGGAGTGACTTTGTGGGGTAACAATAAGCTAAGCTCGTGAAAGCGGGTATTGTAGGCAAGGTTTTCCCCACTATCCTGAGCAAGGGTGTGGAACTCGTCTTCTAATTTCTTGACCTCGTTTCGTGGGAAAAATTCATCTTTCATTATCTCCTTGACTTGATCCCACGTCATAGTAAGTGCAACTTCAGCTCCCCGGGTACGCTTTTCCTCATTCCACCAAGTGAGTGCTCGTTTGTGAAGAACACTCATAGCATAACGAACCTTAAAGTTATCGGGACACTCACTGTTGATGAAGGTATTTTCAATACCCTCAAACCATTGTAGGAGTCCTGTAGCTCCTTCTTCACCACTAAACTTTGGGGGATTGCAAGAATTAAAGTGCTTAAGGGTACAGGCTGGAAGACCATTCTCATTCTCATTGGGGTTTCCATTCCCATTCCCGTTGCCGTTTCCATTCCCATTGCCGTTGCCGTTCAATTGGATGACTTGAGCTAGTAAGTTGGGAACCAGAGTTGCGATTTGTTGCGCCATTTGTTGAGAAATGATTGCAGCCAGTTGGGCATCGACACCATTGTTGTTGTTGTTGTTGTTGTTGTGGTTAGTATTGTGGTTGTGGTTGTGATTGCTACTTCCTTCATCATGATTGTCACCACTGTTAAGACGAGCACTGCGACGTGGAGGCATGATCTGTAAGAGATACAATGAAATGAATGAGGTTATATAAGGAGTGTAATCATTTATTCATTAATTAAAACGAATAAACGAAAACGTTGACTTATCAAAGATTCTAAATTCTAATAACATATGAAGACATGCTTTAGCCTATAAGTGAACACTCATCCCGAGAATTCCCAGGTAGGCATCCGGGTCCCTCGTCTGATTGGGATATATGCGCAATGCCAGCCTAGACAGAAGACTCAGAATACAGGCGTTCACCCTTCCAGATTGCACGTGTTCGTTATTAAAATCTAGAACTTCAACGAGATCTCAAGGTGGTTCAGGTTAAACCTGAGGATTTTGCCTTATTAGTCCAAGAGTGAATCCAGTGATGGAGAGCAATCCTCTTGTAGGGATGAAAGTAGGGATATGAAGTAGGAGGGAGATAGAGAATACCAAGCAAAAGAAGCAAGTACTGGTTAAATCCTATGGTTATAGACTAGATTATTTTTCTAATAACCTAATTCCCTATAACCATGGCTCTGATACCAATCTGTAACACCCCAACCGATGGCGGAAACATCGGGATGTCACGTATTGATGATTGTTCAGTAGCTCATGGTGAATAATAAATTTCATTAATTGATTTAAATAAATTACATACAATTGTTCTACAAGAATTCGTACATCAAATTGAATAAAACTATGCACATATCTTCAAGCAATTCTTCAAGCAAGTAGAACCTGAAACATGTTAAGTTGAAAATATTTTGGGTCAACAAAAGTTGGTGAGAATACATAGGTTTTTGAGAAATGATAGATAACAATAGCTTGTACAACATTCAAAGTTATATGATGATAGAGTATGATACCGACATGCAACAATGCGTCTTTGTACAACCAAACCTTGTGTCGACTGATGACTAACTCGCAAGTTAGTTAAATGTTATTATATATGTTATCGATCATCCCTGAGTCTATGCGGGGGATAGGTTTGTCAGACCTATAGCGCAATAATCTAAACAGGCGGCTTGATCATTGTTAATGATTGTACTGTGTCTTTTTGTTACAGTCAAATGATAGAATGATGATGTAATTGAATCACAAGTAAATATGAGTAAATGATAGTATAAAATATTTGAACATGTTTCACCCCAAAAATAGTAAAAATAGAGTAAAAGGGGCTATGTAAACTCACCTTAGCAAAACGTTATCTCTTGAAAAATAGTGTGTTGCCCAATGTATCAAGTATCACCCTATAATGAGGTAATATATATGTCTAAGTCTACCAAGTCTATAAATGTATAAGTTTCTAGGGCTTCGAATTTGGGGATAATTGCTCGTTTGATTATTATTAAAAATATTCGACAATAGAGAGAAATTTAGTAAATAAATAACCAAAAATCCTTTTTTATGAATTTTAAATTCTAAATGGCCCAATAATGTGTTTAAAGTATAAAAATAATTTTTATAAAATTATTTTCTTTAAAATAGATTTTTAAATCAATTTATTACAAATTGTCAAACTTTAATTTTAATATCTTAAAAATACTAAAATTAAAGAATTATTATTTTAAAAATTATATTTCTGTTCTAAATGATCAGAAATAATTTGTATAAAATTTTGGTGCAAAAATATTAAAAAATTGGATTTATTATGATTTAATTAATATTAAAACTAACAAAAATTGATTAAAAAAATTAAATAAATGATTTTTCAGAAATAAAAATCATTTCTAAAAAGCTTAATGTTATAAAAACTTAGGATAATTTTTGTGGAAATTTATATAATCGTTTTGATATTTTTATAGAATTTTATAAATAAAATTGAATAAACTTGAATTATTTATTATATATATATAAAATAAATATATTTTCAGAAATAAAAATCTGAATAATTATATTTAGGGTATGAACATCATTATGTAAAATTTTGGGAATTTTTGAAGGCTTATAAGTATTTTAAAAAATTAAAGTGAGTAATTATATAGTTTAAACCTATAAATTGAAAACTAAAAAAAAAAAGAATGTATAGAGTGGGGTTCGAACCCTGGCCCAGGGCCGGTTCAACCCCTGACCAACTTCCATAGTACCAACGGGGCTGCAGGTCCTTGTTGTGTTTGTTTTATTTAACTAAATCTTTTAAACAGAAACCAAAGAGTGTCATCTTCCCCAAATATAAGAATGAACCCTAGGATTTATAATTAAATCAAAATCGACAATAATAACGGACTAGACCATGGGGCTTTTGATGAATAGGGGCCGATATACCTGTAGAAATGAGGAATTGAAACGTATCAATTGGAAACAACGAAGAACAAGCTTGATTAGATCGCGATCCAAAAGCCTCACAATCCGAGCGTTGTAACGTTTGAAAGCGAATTATTATAGAGGGTATATGATTTTCGCCTCTGTCTAATGGATCCTCAAGTCTCAATTTATAAGCTAATCATCGATTTGGAAAGTTCGTGTTGTTTGACCAAACCACGGTCAACACGTAATTAAAACATCAATTTTTGGAATGATTTTTGCTTGTAAATATGACAATTGATTGTGGGTTTGATGTGATGAATCTGCGCGCCTCAATTAGTCAAAAGTTTCCAAATTATATTTCAATCAAAATTCAATGGATGGTGAATGGATGTGCAGCGAAGGAAAGGAAAGAGGAGGGGGCGTTTATTTGCGTATAAAGGAAATACAATCCCAAAGTCCATCAATAAGTAGCAGGTGGCCTAGTGGTGGTGTTGTTGTTTGATTTGGTAGCCATCCCCGGTTCGAGCCTCAGCAGGTGCATATATTTTTTTTTAGATAAGGGGGGCGGCCAAGAGGTGGGCTGGACATGGGCTTGGGCTGGGTGGTTGGCCACGCCAGATGGGCTTAGGATGAGGTTGGGTTTGAGGTGTTGGGTTGGATTGTAGGATTTGTTTGTTGGGTTGTAGATTTAGGGGGGGGGGGTTAGTTATAATATTTGTATCATGATTATTATTATTACTATTATTATTATTATTATTATTAGAGAAAATTGCTCGAATGGTCCCTGTGGTTTGCACTTTTTTCACCTATAGTCCTCAAGTTTTCAAAATTACAGCCATAGTCCCGAAACAGTGAATTTTTTTAACTCGGATAGTCCCTGGAGCTAACTGAGGTTAAATAATCCAGTTAAGTGGGTGTGAAATTACAAAACTACCCTTTCTATAAAACAAATAAAATAAAACACTGGTGGGCCCCACGTTTTATAATTAAATATATAAAAAAACCCTTAATCCCTACACCACCACCACCACACCTTCTTCTTCTTCCCCACCTTTCATGAATCAACAGCAACCGGAGAGCCATGGCCGGCCGCCGCCGCCTTGTTCTCTGACACCACCCTCCTCCTTCTCCGCTTTATTATTGTTTCCCGATCACTCATCTCCTCTCCGGTAAGCCCGATAACTCTCTACCTCTACTTTTGATAATAATCGGTAACCCTTCATCTCCGGTGAGTCCTTTTTCCGGTAAGTCCTTCTCTCCGGCAAACTTCCTCCTCCCTCTCTTGTGTACCGGTGAACCTTTAATGATTCTGTTATGAACCAATTAAACCATAACCCGATAAACCTCTGTTTCATCGAGTCAGTATCAAACCACAACCCTCCTTCATCTCTAATAATAATAATCTCGTGATTTGTTCTTTATGTTGGGATTGTTTGACGAAGAGGAAGCCACCGGAACAGTCACCGGAATCGGTGACTTTCGTGTATCATCCTCTGCTTTTGTCACGAGTCTCTAAAACCCACCGGTTAACCCAACTCGTTAAACCACATTGTTCTTTCCTTGTTCCTGGTAAACCACGATTGGGAACCGGTAACTATTGACGGGTCGTTACAGCCGACTCTGAAAAGGAAGGAGGAAGGTGACCAAATTATGAGGGAGCAGAGAGAGTTGTCTAGTGTTTTAGAGAGAGAGTAGAGAGAGAAAGAGGGTTTGCGGCTGGTGAAATGGAGGAGGGAGGAGGGTTATTTTGTATATTTTCAGATCTGATAGAGATGAAGGGTGGTTTTATATCTAGGGTTTGGTTGGTGGGGAAGATGAAGGGTGGTGATGATGGTTTGAGGAGGTTGTGATTGTTTGTGGAGGTGGTGGGTGGGGGTCGGTGGTGGTGGAGGGTGGAGATGGGTGGTGGTGGTTTGTGGAGGTGATGAGGTGAAGAAGATAAAGTAGGAAAGATGAAGTGTGGGACCCACTAGTGTTATATTTTATTTGTTTTAAAGTAAGGGTAGTTTTGTAATTTCACAGCCACTTAACTGGATTATTTAACCTCAGTTAGCCTCAGGGACTATCCGAGTTAAAAAAAATTCACTGTTTCGGGACTATGGCTGTAATTTTGAAAACTTAGGGACTATAGGTGAAAAAAGTGCAAACCACAGGGACCATTCGAGCAATTTTCTCTTATTATTATTATTATTATATATATATTAGTTTAGGAAAAATAATTAGAGACTTAGGCACGTTCAACGATAACGATGTAGAATATAAGGGCTTTTATTTTAAAATTTGGGGAAAATTTTGAAATGTTACAAATCCCTTGTTTAATAAAGTATGAGTCGTTTTGTGAAAATGAAAAATCTAAACGTATTCCGCTGCGTATTATTTATCAAAACAGATACCAACCGATTCGAGTCACACGCCCGGGGTGTCAAAAAACCGCGGTGTGACAGGTTGGTATCAGAGTCACATGTTTAAGCAAAATTAGATTTTTATAGTTAGTCTAGGCTTGAATCCGATTATTCAATATATATATATATATATATACATATATATATATGTGACATTTGGCGAAAATCGGTGCGTTTCCGTACGTAATTAATATATGCAATTAACTGTTCTAAGCAAGAATTAACATCAATTAAGTATAATTGAGTATTCGAAAAATAGCGGAGTCCAATAGATGGCATAGGAATGCCTTAGTTTAATTAGAAATGCGAAGTAATTGCATAAGAATAAACTAGTCCGAAACGGACGCTGGTGATTTCCTTGTAATATTTAAATAACCGAAGACGATCCCAAATGCCCGGGATATAAAATAAAGGGTATTTTTATGAAATATAAAGTGTTTTGGAACCCCAAAACTATAAATGAAAACTCCAAATATAAATTTCCCGATAATGAATAAAGTTCGCGCATCGCGCTCGATGCGCGTAAAATATATAATTTCACCTGGTAAGAGCCTAAATAAATTACCAATACTTAAACTATGCTATGTTTAAAGGTAATTGGAAGTTAATTATATGTACGAAAATAGCTCGTAATAAGAATGCGTAAAAGTCCTGAAACACCTAATCGAATCGATTTAATTCTAACTAAATAGTTAGGAGATATTTTTTTAGAAAAGGGGTGGACCCACAAGGCCTTACGGCCATTTTCTACATGGTGGCTTATTAAATGTTTCCAATGTACATGATGTCATGATCATGTTTAACATGCTTAAGATAATATTATAATGCAAAATTTAAAACATGTGAGAATTTCCTTATAAAACCCACCTTTAGAAGATAATATCTAGCATTCCATCAAAACAAAATAATTCCCTTTCCCATCCCTCAAAGGCTACGGCCAAACATCCTATACTTTGTCACAAATCTTTTTTTTTAACAAAGAACCTTATAAATTATTTCCATTTAACCAAAAATCAAGTGTGTTTGGAAGCTTGGAGCATAACCTTTGGAATAATACACATAACCCCATCATAATTTTGTGTTTTGTAACTTCCCTAGCCTTGTACTAGTAGTAAGTTTCTTAAAACTTATCTTGTTCAAGTTTTATTTATTTATGTGCTTAACTTGCAAATTGTTTTGGGGGTGCTTCTAAAGTTTTTAAGCATGGTTTTATGTGTTTTATAAAAATAAAATGTGATCTTTTAAGTTATGAATATAAACATGAGTTTTATGTTAGTTGTTGATGTTATTTTGTTATAAAAACATTGTATGTTTTAGTGTTTTTAGAACTTGTTTTGGATGAAAACATAAAGGAACGCCTAATACACCTAAAAATGGTTATGAACATCCTATTATGACTAATGGAACCATTTGAACATGAAATATTTGTAACAAAATGTAATGAAGCTAAAATCACACAAATAAAGTTGCAGATTTTAAAAATACAAGTATGAACAAATGGACTCGAAGATTTAAATCAAACATGTTAGTAGGCTTAAAATAACCATATGTGGCAAATAAAACTGTTGGATCGTAAAAAGAACACATATTGTAAATTTTGGCATGTTAAAGTTTACTAGTTTTAGAAAAAATTGTCATTTTTATAAGTCTTGGAAATAATATGTAACTTGTGTAAAGATAGAGGTTTGAAAAAGTAACCTTGGAAAGTTCATGGGTGTAAAATGTGATTTTGGAGAATTTAAGGTGAAAAATGTAACTTTTGAAAAGTAAAAGTTAAGAATGAAAAGTTAGATTCTAAAAGGGTTGCTTTTGTAAAAGTGAGGAAACTTACACAAATATTTTATTTTGTAAGAATAATATTTTTATAAAAAGTAATTTATAAATATATAAATTTACCATAAGTGTTGAAAAATATAAACACTAACATTTTTGTAAGAAAAATGGTAATTTAAATAACATGGGATGTTTTATATAAAAATGAACATTTTTATATTTATGGGGATGTAAAAGTGCTGTAAGAATTTCTAGGAATAAAATATTCAAGTTAATATATTTTTGATATATATATATATATATATATATATATATTCGAAAGTAGGAAAATATGTAAAACGACAAGAAATATTAAGGGAAAAGTGAATATGAGGTTGTTGCGCACCTAAGCTTAGATGTAAAACCCTTCAAAACTAGGTCATTTTGTTTAATTTATCTCATAACTAAAACCTAAAACAATTAATCATTCAAACTTTGACTACTTTCATTGAAATTGAATTACAGTAGAAAGAATAGAAACCAAACCCTGATGAAAGTGTAGAAACCAAACCCTATAATCAAACTGTAGAAAATTGTGAACATTTCCGTGATTTAGATCCCTTTCTATGGTTTTGCTGAATCATTTTAATTGAAATGTAACAAAATTTTGTGATTTGGAAATTCGATGTTTGCACAACCAATTCAATTAACAAAGTATGAATAATTTTGTGATTTGAAAATTCAATATCTATTGTCGTTCAATTCACATCATCAAACTAAAATATATTTATCATTTTATTTGCCTTTATGCTTCCCTTCAATTTAATTTAGGGTTTAGATTTTAACTGTTTCATTGTTTCTAGATCTCAACGATGAAAAAAACTAGTTTTAGTTAATAGTTATTTTTTTAGTTTTGATATAAATTAATCAAAACGACGTAGTTTTGAGAGTTTTAACATCTAAGCTTAGGTGTGCAACAGCCCATAAGCTTAGGTAACATGAAAAGGGTAGGTAGATACTTGAATAATGTGGAAAATTGTATGACATAACATAAAGTAAGTCCTTGGCAACTAAGCTTTTATGTACTTTTGTCCTTTACATCAATCACTTTTTCATTGAAATGTCTCTTTTTAACAATGCAGTTGTACTTTTGTACTTGCTATCACCTTTTCAAGACTAATTTTTTTTTTTAAAATACTTTTCCTACTTTCCTCAACCTTGTCAATGTCACAACTTTAACATATAATAAAATAAAACCAAGTGGTGATGAACTCTAGATACCTATTACTTTTTGTAGTTTCTATACACTTTTCTAGACTAGTATACTATTTAAATGTTTTTTTATAGTTTATCATGATTGTCATTGTCACACCTTTTAACAATAAAAAACAAGTGGACATAAATTTTGGACACCAACTAATATCTGCCATGACATGTGGCCAAGATGCCACCAAAAGAATACAAGTTTAGTATGCTAGGATGCCACCAAAATAATACAAGTTTACTAGATATCCACCACCACCATACGATAATACTTTCTGAATAAACAAGTTTGCTTTACTTGCGACGATGCAACGTGTCGCAACAAAAAAGGATAAACTTCTAGGATTGTCTTTTGCCTACCTCAGATGGCAAGCTGCTTCAACCTAGTCCTTCAAAAGATTCACCGTGGATTGTAGGATATGTGCTGCAAACTTTTTCCGTAGCCTTCTCACCTCCCCCAACTTCTTCGAGCCATTTGTACTAAACCCAGCTTCAAAACGTTCCCTTTTGCCCATGAACTTTTCCATGTGACGCATCAAAAAGACGCCACAGTCATCCATATTGCTACGTGTTGCCCAATCCAGTTTCTCCCTATTTATCTTTAAGCCATTGATCAACTCAGCCATAGGATGCTTTATCTCACGCAAATACTTCACCAGCATATCTTTCTGGTAAAATACAGTTGGAATAACACTTGTTAACGAACTTACACAACTCAGGAAAGAAAACTATAACATGTGTTATTAAATAACTTACGATTTTGTACAGTGTGTCTTTCTCGAAGTATTTGGTGCTGTCAACAATCGGGACGCCATGTTTCTCACCAACATTGTCAACTACGCAGATGGACGGGTATTTGAGTTCAAAAACCACAAGGTAATAGTGGTTGTATACTAACACCGGGAACATGATAAGGTCAATTTTTTGTAAATCAAGCATTTTTTCATTCCAACACACGGCTGTCGTCATACTTGACCAAAACTTGGTCATCCGTTTCTCCTCATCAGCCCCGCGATCATGTAGCATCTATTCAAACTATTACACATACACCAAACATATTCTATTTATTAGTCAATAAATTTTAAAAATAATTTTCAATTGATTTTCCTTCAAATATTCTACAAAGTACTTACCACAACCTTTGTACCCACAAACAACCTTAACTTGGCCCCCTCTGATTGGTACCTTTCCTCAAAGTTTAACACTTCAACCCAGCAATCAACTACGATATCTAGTACCTTCTTCCCTGCAGCTAGACTTTTGAACATTGCTCATGTTGCTTCCAAATTATAACGACTTCGAAAGAGCACCACCCTGTTTTAACACGTGTTATTTTGTTTTTGTTAACATATGTTAGTATTTATGATCTAACGTATCCTATCAACGGTACGTACAATAATGACATTCACACACTTACATATCTCTTGGATCTGTTGTTCCTAGATCACCTTCCTTTGGCTGATCCATAGATGTGCATGTTTCCTTCCTGTAAGACATTTTTTTGCGCAAAAGAGTGTAACCGCTGTTAAACCAAAGAAACTAAAAGGCATGAACAAATGTAAAAAAAAAATAGCACGGTAATTACAAAAGATGATATAGTACACCTGGTTTATCATGTATATAGCTCCAGATTTTGTTCTTCTTCCTTTGACACACCAGCTTGTAGATCAACCCCTCTTATGAAGAATGGTGACCTGTTAACAGGTGCTACCAGTCTTTCCCATTGTGGGTTTCTCCTGCATACATCAAGCCATGATGCCACGTTCTTAATAACCGTGTTATATCCACCCTGACATGTTTGTACCACTGGAGGTCCAATTGTGTACAGGCCAGTCACCTCGTCAAACGAGGTAACGGGCTCAACCTCCATGATGTTATCCGGTTCTATAACCATCGCCAACGCACTACAGATAGAAGTAACCTCGGCTGCGCAACCACAATGTAACACATGTTAATCTTTAAATCATTTTGCCTGGGATAAACAAATGGCTTTAGTAATAACAGATACACACACCCTTACATGTTGTTTTGTCGTCATCATGCAAATTTTGATGTATTGGCGGTGTTGGCAACACCTCCGGTTTATTGGTATCCGCGACACCAAATAACGTAGCTGAGCCACCTGGGGACCAACAGCCTAACACATGTTAACACTTTTTACAAATTTTTTGAGTGACACAAAATTTGGCTCTGTATGGCACACGCGTCAGCCTTACTTGATGATTCGTTGTTAACCCTCGAATTCTCAGGCGCAAGTATCGTGGTCGCCTCCTTTGGATCATCCTTTACACCGCTCCTATCGTCGCCTCTTTGTTTTTCCCCATTGGCATCACTACCAACCCCCTCCGCACCACTACATTGTTCTTTAACACCTGTTACATTGGTCACGAAAAAAAACATCTTCTTAATGCCAAAGTTAGTATTACTTGTGCGGATACAACAAACTAAAAACATACCTGTTTGTGTTCCCTTCCCATCAACATCCATCTGTGTCAAACGAACACTCCAACTTGGACCATCATAAACATAATTGTCATTTTTACCCGCTTTTGGATCCTGCGTTAGGGCATCGCCCACCGTCTGTTCAACATCCATGCTAGTGCCTTCACCTCCCTCTTCAGGGATCGATTCACCTAATCCCCCCTCAACCCGTGGCAAACCCGCTGTGTCGTCAAGGTCTGCTGAGCATACATAGTGAACAAAACAAATAACACATGTTTGTCGTAGCTGTAATGTTAATAAATAGTAAAGTATCTTATTGTTATATGAAAGACCAGCTTATTCACACTTACCTTTACCGCCCACATCCTGCATATGGGTGCCCTCTGAATACTTTGCTTCTTCCATTACTACCTCCGGCGTACCAGCCTTAATGTTGTTTGGTTCTTTTTTGAATGTTTTTGGAAGTTCCGCAAATATGCCATGTCTAGTTGTACTTGCCTCCATTTCTACCACATCATCTTTTTTGTTACCATGACTGCCAACATCTTGCAATACATCATTTGCCAAACCAAGACTCAGTTAACACATGTTACCAATTTCAACACAGACTAATAAAGAGTACAAGTAATAACCTTCTGGCGCATTGCATGGCTGACTACTGGGAACGCCCTCCCCTTCAGGCTTTCCACACGTCTTTGACAGATGTAAAACACCTTCTTGACAACTAGGGGCAACTACTTCCGTGTCAGCACCAGCCAAATGGACATAGGTTTAACATAAAATTCCTTTAGTGCAAAAAAATAGGTGTGAGGAACCATATTCCTTATAATTATAATTAAATGCATCACATAGTGGTGACTTGTGTGCCTCACTAGTAGCAACGTTCCCCCCTTCTTGCTTTCCTTCCGGATTGCCCATATCTAACACAGGTTCTGCCCCTCCATCATTCAGAACATCTTGTGCGTCGTCGGTGTGACCACACAGTCACCGTGATTTATGCCTTGCTGACTGTTTCCCTGAACAACTACCATTAGACTCATCCTCTACCTCAGGCACCCAGCGGATTTTATTTTTTATTGCTCAGCGACATGCGCCCTTCACCGTCACCTGACAAACAACAACATTAACACATGTTAATCAACAGAAAATTACTAACACATGTTAGTTAAGTGTTGGGGTACCTTTGTTGGGCTCACCACTTCGTATACGCTTCGCCGCATCCTTAGCTAAACTTCTCCGATACTGACTAACAACCACCCCTGAATCACTTAACTCATTATTCGCATTCTCCTTTTGGTCAATACCTAATCACGCACCATATTTAACACATGTTAGTATAAAAAATCATATTCAACAACCACAAAAGTTCAAGAAAACAGGTAGATCACCTAAACTCTCGCTAGGCCCACCAACATGGCACTGATGCCCGTCACGTGATTTATAGCTACGTGTTTTGTTCATGGTTTTTCGGTATTGATTCACATCAGGGCTTGCACAGTCAACATCATTTAAACCATCACTACTCTGGCAACCTGCTGAATCATTATCCTCCGCATTTAATATACCTAACAAATTGTTTATTTGCTCACTAGCATGAAGATCTCTGATCCATATAGGTTTATCATCCAGAAGTGTTGCTTATCTTGCCTTCAAAGTCTGAACATCAACTTCATCAGGATGATCTGCACACAACCCTCCTAAGACATCTTCGACCCTCTTTTTGTACTTCAACATTTCATCAATGTTGTTTCCTACCACTTGCACCCGGTCCTATTTTTACATAGAAAGCAGGATCCAAAAAACATTAATAATAATAATGAGATAGTAGTCTAATAACACATGTTATAAATTAAAAGAATCACAGACCTCAACACAGGGCTGGTCATCTTTGTCCCATGTTATAGTTAACCGCTTAAACAAACCTGTTCCAAACCCACCATTCAGAATTTCCAACTTCTCCCTATCCTTCAACCGTTTCGCCGTCCAGTAAGTCATTGGATCAACATTGTAATCCACATCCATGCCTTTGCATGTAGCTCCATCGACATACAAGAGCTGCAAAGGGGCGTATACAACGTGTTACACTGCATGACAGGTATAACAAAAGAAATTTATCAGGAAGTACAAAAAATGGTACCGTTAGTGTTGCAAGCGGCCCCGTAAATGGGTTATGTAGATCACACCTATCCTAACTCTTTTTACAATCCCGCAGCTTCTCAACTAATAGCCCACACCAATCAATGTCACAAAAGTTAATGTCACTCGATATGTGGTATAAGATGCCCTCCCTTAAGGTCCCTTGTTTGTGACAATCGATAATAACAGTAAAAAATCACATTATGAAATCCATACGGAAATCGAAGGTGTCTTCCCTATCCAACGTCTCAATACTATCAACCATACACTTCACCGAGACAAACTTGGTTTTATACCTTTTTCTCCATTTTTTCACAGCTTCATTCATGGGAGTGTTCCTTTCTGTTGACATCAATTTGACTCCACCACTCGGTATCCCCAACATTTTATAAACCACGTTCTTGTTTATCTTCATGGTACCACATGGAGCATGTATCTCCATGCTATCAGGATCGAAGCTGTTGACCACAAACAACAAAGTTGGCGTACTATGTGGTCAACAGCTTCGATCCTGATAGCATGGAGATACATGCTCCATGTGGTACCATGAAGATAAACAAGAGCGTGGTTTATAAAATGTTGGAGATACCAAGTGGTGGAGTCAAATTGATGTCAACAGAAATGAACACTCCCATGAATGAAGCTGTGAAAAAATGGAGGAAAAGGTATGAAACCAAGTTTCTCTCGGCAAAGAGTATGGTTGATAGTATTGAGACGTCGGGTGGGGAAGACACCTTTGATTTCCGTATTGATTTCCTAATGTGTTTTGTTACTGTTATGATCGATTGTCACAAACAAGGGACCTTAAGGGAGGGCATCTTATACCACATATCGAGTGACTTTAACTTTTGTGACATTGATTGGTATGGGCTATTAGTTGAGAAGCTGCGGGACTGTAAAAAGAGTTGGGATAAGTGTGATCTACATAGCCCATTTACGGGACCGCTTGCAACACTAACGGTACCTATTTTTGTACTTCCTGATAAATTTCTTTTGTTATACCTGTCATGCAGTGTAACACGTTGTATACGCCCCTTTGCAGCTCTTGTATGTCGATATGGCTACTTGCAAAGGCATGGATATGGATTACAATGTTGATCCAATGACTTACTGGACGGCGAAGCGGTTGACGGATATAAAGAAGTTGAAAATTCTGAATGGTGGGTTTGGAAAAGGTTTGTTTAAGCGGTTAACTGTAACATGGGTCAAAGATGACCAGCCCTGTGTTAAGGTCTGTGATTTTTTTTTAATTTATAACATGTGTTATTTGACTACTCTCTCATTATTATTATTATTAATGTTTTTTAGATCCTGCTTTCTATGTAAAAATAGGACCGGGTGCAAGTGGTAGGAACCAACATTGATGAAATGTTGAAGTACAAAAAGGGGGTCGAAGATGTCTTAGGAGGGTTGTGTGCAGATCATCCTCATGAAGTTGATGTTCAAACTTTGAAGGCAAGATATGCAACACTTCTGGATGATAAACCTATATGGACAAGAGATCTTCATCCTAGTGAGCAAATAAACAATTTGTTAGGTATATTAAATGCGGAGGATAATGATTTAGCAGGTTGGCAGAGTAGTGATGGTTTAAATGATGTTGACTGTGCAAGCCCTGATGTGAGTCAATACCGAAAAACCATGCGCAAAACACGTAGCTATAAATCACGTGACGGGCATCCGCGCCATGTTGGTGCGCCTAGCGAGAGTTTAGGTTATCTACCTGTTTTCTTGAACTTTTGTGGTTGTTGAATATGATTTTTTATACTAACATGTGTTAAATATGGTGCGTGATCAGGTATTGACCAAAAGGAGGACGCGAATGATGAGTTAAGTGATCCAGGGGTGGTTGTTAGTCAGTATCGGAGAAGTTTAGCTAAGGATGTGGCGAAGCGTATTGTAACACCCCAACCGATGGCGGAAACATCGAGGTGTCACGTAGTGACGATTGTTCAATAGCTCATGGACTAAAGTGCAAATTTGAATACATTGATTAAATCATTTATTACAATGAAATGGAATACAACGATTCTAACCGCCAACTAAATTGAAATACAACAAATCAAAATCTAAATATAAATCCGAAAGCTTAAAGAATGCATCTCAAAACAACCTGAAACATGTACAAAATATTTTGGTCAATACAAAAATTGTATTGGTGAGCATACCCTGTTTGAATAAATATAGTAGGAAAAGTGTTTAGCAATTCATGTGCGGTACCATTTGCAATTATGTAATAAGTAATATCCGTTCAAAACCAAACCTGAGAATAATGACTAACACATGACTAACCAACTGAATAATGAATTAACAAGACAATGACCAAGATTCTCTCAACAGAGTCTCAAGGGGGTATACCATAGTACTATTCATTGAAAAGCTAGGCCGCCCAGCGGTTAATGATTTTGACAAGTCATAGACACACCAATTAACATAAAGCAAACACACATGAGAATTGCATTAAGTATAAGAAATTGAAACTTGATAGTAAGTACATGAGTCACCCCAAAATAGTAAGACAGTAAAAAAGGGGAAAGATATACTCACAGTTTGCGAAAGCGAGCAAAATCCAACTTAAGCGGTCGTGAGCTAAGTAATGGGAATTCCGAGGAATTCAACCTATAATGTGTAAGCATACTAATAAGGAAATGTCTAAAAGTCTAAGGTAACTAGGGTCTAAGGCATTAGGGTTTGCTAAGTCGATTTGGGGAATTAGAGTTTTTATGATCAGTTGCGTTAATGTAAAAGTTGTATATCACAAATAATATATGAAAGGTTGTAAATGTGGTTTAAATAATATAATTATTACCTATTGAATATTTAGATAAAAATATGTTTGAATAATTAAGACAAAATAATTTAGTTAATTACTTTAACTAAATTAAAATAACTACAATAATCAATTATATATAAATAAATAATTTTGAGTTACACAATGATCCAACAGAAGATAATAAAGATATCAAACCGTAAGAGTATTTCTATTTTATAAGAAAAATATTTACAACATAGATGTTTAAATAGTGTAAATAAATAAATGTTAAATTATGTCTAATTAAACATAAATAATGTTAATAATCCAAGACATGACTCAAAAATACTATTTTTATAGAAACTGGATGCTTTCTTATGTAAATAAATAAAATTAATTTTCTCATAGTTTTTATAAAGTTATTTATATTTAAAACTGATTTAATGAGGTTAAATCATGTTTAAATGATTAAAAATAGGAAAAATAATAAAAATAAATGTTTTCTGAACCAAATATTTTTATATAAGTTCATGATGATGAGAAATAATTACTCAAAAAGTTTGAGATTAAAATCATTAAAAATGAATTTTTAATCAATTAATTATGATTAAAACAATTTAAATCAATAAAAATATGAAAATAATTTATTTTTCAGAAAATAAAAATATCATAATTTTCTATGAGGTGTCAAGAATCTATACCTAAATTTTTATAAATTTTGGATCAAAAATGAATTTATTATGAATATTCTAAGTTTATATGTATTTTAAAATAAAAAAATAAAGAATAAATAGGAAAATATAGAGCTTTAAACAAAAAGAAGAAGCAACCCGTGTATAGAGGGACTCGAACCCGGGTACCCACTGTGTCAACACACACACATAACCGCTGCTCCAACCTAACACTTTGTTATATGTTTTGAAAAGAAAAATTTTAACCAATATTTTTAATTCACCATCTTCTTCCCCAATATACCAAGCAAGAACCCTAACCCTAGGTTTTTTAATCCCACTCACAGCAACAAGATTAACAGCAGAAATTATGGGGCTAATGCTTAGAACCATTGATTAAACGAAATGGCAACAAAAAAAGTGACTTACCATAACGAACTGGCTTCGAAAAGGAAGGTTTTCAATCGTGACTTGTGGCCGAGATACCAAGGCTTCTGGGCACGATTAGATCGATTTAAATATGGATTTTAGATGGTTAGAAGGTGGTGTACGCTTAGGAATGGTCTATTAATAATTATCAACTCGTTTAGTTGACGTTTAAGCTCGCCGAAACAATCGCGGCGGTTACTAAATAATGGTCTTTTATTCATCATTAAACGGGTATGAATCTGGGATTTAATCGTTGGGACTTGATTAACATTGATGGAGATGCGTTTTGGAATAATTAAAACGGGTTTAAAAGCCATTAAAACGTAATAACGAACTCGCCGGTGTACATTTCCGGCGGCCGGAACTTGAGCCGGAAAAACCGAAGAAGAAGGCAGGAGGGGGATTTTCATATTTTTTTTTAAACTTTCACATTTTGACATAACATGTCCCTCACTTATAACGGAGTTTGTTTTTATTAAAACTTGGTTAGTTTTTCCTTTATAAAACATAACCAAAGTTAAATAGTTAACTTAAAATGTCTTTTAATGTTATAAAACTTTAACTTTTATAATTTTTTTTTTATAAATGCTAAAATATAACTTAATTAAATAAGGTATACGTATATGCGTTCGGTTAAAATGTAAACATTTCCCAACAATAATCGACTCAACTTTTATTAGATTTAAAAAAAAAACATAGAAAGTACATGGACTAGATTTGACAACTTGTTAAAAGATAAGGGTGCCGGTTGTCACAGTCTCCCCTACTTTAGAAAATTTCGTCTCGAAATTTCTTTTAAGTGGAGGTTTCTGTGAACAAAAGGCGTTGTAAAAGTCAAGTAGGTTTTAAAAAAAATAAATAAATAAAATATACATATCACATCATTTATGTTTTAATAAATTTTTAAAGTGGTTGTCTAATACTCAAAGTAAAAGTTTCAAAATCTTTTACAGTTGACCCGAGGTTGGATAATTAAGAGTCTAAATGAGAAAGGTTTTGGGAATGTGTAACTGGTGAGGGAAAAAGCACTGATGAGGGTAGTCTCCCCTACTTTAGAAAGGTTTCTGCCCGAACTTTATTAAAGATAGGCAACAAGATTTCGACTAACAGGGAGTGTAAGAGTATACAAAGTCTAAGGGTTTCTGAAAAGGTGGTCAACAAGAAAAGCTCTAACAAAACTAATTGAAACTTATGTAAAATGTTCTTATTGAAAATTCTAGCTATTAGTCAGCGACCTAATGAAGAGGTAATTAGCAAGTAATGGGTAGGTTCTTGGTCAGACTCCTAGTTCGTTCCCGCAGTATCGTTTATGCTTATATATAGGGTGTACCGCAGCTGACCCACCACACTCCCGATACTTTGGACTCGTACTGATTGTCTACCAATAGCCTAAATAGAATTACACACCACCCTCATGTACCTGTAAACCCATGATTGCGTTTCGAACCGTAATCATCGATTTATCTTACACTGGGGTGTTATGCTTTTCCATAACCCTATCCTAAGTAATACTAGAAACAAATGCGTGCAACTCATATGTAATAGCCACTGTAATGAAATAATGTTCAATCATGACATGGTTAGAGGTCCTTCCCTTCCGGGTTTTCCTTTTAACCGTAATGTAAATAACATGTAAGTATAAGACATGGTTAGAGGTTCTTCCCTTTCGGGTTTACCATTAACCGGTAACTCCTGTTCACATCGTTGGCTTTAAACACCCATATTGATAACCCTGAGGTTTACACCGTTCCCCTCGGATTAAAGAAATACTCTAACCCGAGTCGTACGTGGGCACGGGCTTAGATCTCATACAAAATTATCAACTAGTATGTTCATTGACCATGATGATGAACAAAATAATGTAAAGTATAACAGGGTTTTGCTCAAAAACAGGAGAAAAAAATATGCATACCAAATATGCGTCAAGTACATAAATATAGCATAAAACTTCGATTGAAAGAATAGTATAACGTAAATCGAGTAAATCGCACAATTGCACAAAATGAAAGTAAACAAGTTGTATTAATGCAAATAGTCAATGTGAGAATAGTCACAAATAACGCGTTAGAGATAACTGTGAATAAAAATGGTGCAAGAATAAGATAATGAAATTTACGGCAAATGAATGTGCACGGAACGGGTGTATAGCCTACTGGCATGTGAGTTAAAATCTAGTAATTTTACATATATGCGTTATACTATAAAAGACATTTAGCAACATTCTGATAAAAAGATATGTCCATTGTTTTGTTAAACCAAAAGTTTTGCAACTGAAAGAGTATAAGTGTAAAAGGTAAATTTTCGCAGTTTACTCGACTTTGTGATATTGTTGAAAGAATAGTAGTGATGCATGAGGATAAATTTTTAGAAATCAAAGTGTGTTTTCGATTCAAAACAGGTTTATTTGCAAAATCTTCGTAAATACACATTTTCATGTGTTTACGAGAAGTCGAGTTTGAAAAATGTTATAAGGCTTATTATTAGTTGCAACTTTCTCTCGAAAATATATATTGGTTATGTCATATGAAAACAAGGGTTACATTTGTCCTTTAAAATATGCAGTACAAGTTTGCAAAATGAAACCATTTCATGAACTATGTGTAATTCTAATGTGCTTTAAAAGACCATGATTTAAAATGACGTGAATGATAAGATTAAAGTATGTAATAGATTACCAACATTTAAGGAAATTCATAATCAACGAGATGTAGAAATAGATACTTGAGATGTGGATTTCACTCCTAACTCAAAGATGTATTTCAAAATTGAAAACGATTGTGGAATGAAACCGATCACTAAGTTAAGGATATCACTCCCAGCTTAGTGGTTAAGTTTCTTTTTGAAGGAAATACTCTTTGAGGTGTGGATGTCACTCCTATCTCAAAGATATATTCCTAAGATAAATAACCTATAGAGGAGTGAAACTAATCACCAAGGTATGGATGCCACTCCTAACTTGATGATATCGTTTCGTTTGTGAAATACGAGCGTCTTCTTTTCCAAGCAAAATATCGAAAGAATAATAAGGAATAATCATAACGAAAATATCTTGAAAGAAAATAATAAGAAATAAGAGAAATATAAACGAGAGGACTCGTGAAAGTAAGCTTAGTTATAGACTAGGCTAAAAGGCATTCTAATAACCTAATTCCCTATAACCATGGCTCTGATACCAATCTGTAACACCCCAACCGATGGCGGAAACATCGAGGTGTCACGTAGTGACGATTGTTCAATAGCTCATGGACTAAAGTGCAAATTTGAATACATTGATTAAATAATTTATTACAATGAAATGGAATACAACGATTCTAACCGCCAACTAAATTGAAATACAACAAATCAAAATCTAAATATAAATCCGAAAGCTTAAAGAATGCATCTCAAAACAACCTGAAACATGTACAAAATATTTTGGTCAATACAAAAATTGTATTGGTGAGCATACCCTGTTTGAATAAATATAGTAGGAAAAGTGTTTAGCAATTCATGTGCGGTACCATTTGCAATTATGTAATAAGTAATATCCGTTCAAAACCAAACCTGAGAATAATGACTAACACATGACTAACCAACTGAATAATGAATTAACAAGACAATGACCAAGATTCTCTCAACAGAGTCTCAAGGGGGTATACCATAGTACTATTCATTGAAAAGCTAGGCCGCCCAGCGGTTAATGATTTTGACAAGTCATAGACACACCAATTAACATAAAGCAAACACACATGAGAATTGCATTAAGTATAAGAAATTGAAACTTGATAGTAAGTACATGAGTCACCCCAAAATAGTAAGACAGTAAAAAAGGGGAAAGATATACTCACAGTTTGCGAAAGCGAGCAAAATCCAACTTAAGCGGTCGTGAGCTAAGTAATGGGAATTCCGAGGAATTCAACCTATAATGTGTAAGCATACTAATAAGGAAATGTCTAAAAGTCTAAGGTAACTAGGGTCTAAGGCATTAGGGTTTGCTAAGTCGATTTGGGGAATTAGAGTTTTTATGATCAGTTGCGTTAATGTAAAAGTTGTATATCACAAATAATATATGAAAGGTTGTAAATGTGGTTTAAATAATATAATTATTACCTATTGAATATATAGATAAAAATATGTTTGAATAATTAAGACAAAATAATTAATTACTTTAACTAAATTAAAATAACTACAATAATCAATTATATATAAATAAATAATTTTGAGTTACACAATGATCCAACAGAAGATAATAAAGATATCAAACCGTAAGAGTATTTCTATTTTATAAGAAAAATATTTACAACATAGATGTTTAAATAGTGTAAATAAATAAATGTTAAATTATGTCTAATTAAACATAAATAATGTTAATAATCCAAGACATGACTCAAAAATACTATTTTTATAGAAACTGGATGCTTTCTTATGTAAATAAATAAAATTAATTTTCTCATAGTTTTTATAAAGTTATTTATATTTAAAACTGATTTAATGAGGTTAAATCATGTTTAAATGATTAAAAATAGGAAAAATAATAAAAATAAATGTTTTCTGAACCAAATATTTTTATATAAGTTCATGATGATGAGAAATAATTACTCAAAAAGTTTGAGATTAAAATCATTAAAAATGAATTTTTAATCAATTAATTATGATTAAAACAATTTAAATCAATAAAAATATAAAAATAATTTATTTTTCAGAAAATAAAAATATCATAATTTTCTATGAGGTGTCAAGAATCTATACCTAAATTTTTATAAATTTTGGATCAAAAATGAATTTATTATGAATATTCTAAGTTTATATATATTTTAAAATAAAAAAATAAAGAATAAATAGGAAAATATAGAGCTTTAAACAAAAAGAAGAAGGAACCCGTGTATAGAGGGACTCGAACCCGGGTACCCACTGTGTCAACACACACACATAACCGCTGCTCCAACCTAACACTTTGTTATATGTTTTGAAAAGAAAAATTTTAACCAATATTTTTAATTCACCATCTTCTTCCCCAATATACCAAGCAAGAACCCTAACCCTAGGTTTTTTAATCCCACTCACAGCAACAAGATTAACAGCAGAAATTATGGGGCTAATGCTTAGAACCATTGATTAAACGAAATGGCAACAAAAAAAGTGACTTACCATAACGAACTGGCTTCGAAAAGGAAGGTTTTTAATCGTGACTTGTGGCCGAGATACCAAGGCTTCTGGGCACGATTAGATCGATTTAAATATGGATTTTAGATGGTTAGAAGGTGGTGTACGCTTAGGAATGGTCTATTAATAATTATCAACTCGTTTAGTTGACGTTTAAGCTCGCCGAAACAATCGCGGCGGTTACTAAATAATGGTCTTTTATTCATCATTAAACGGGTATGAATCTGGGATTTAATCGTTGGGACTTGATTAACATTGATGGAGATGCGTTTTGGAATAATTAAAACGGGTTTAAAAGCCATTAAAACGTAATAACGAACTCGCCGGTGTACATTTCCGGCGGCCGGAACTTGAGCCGGAAAAACCGAAGAAGAAGGCAGGAGGGGGATTTTCATATTTTTTTTAAACTTTCACATTTTGACATAACAAGTCCCTCACTTATAACGGAGTTTGTTTTTATTAAAACTTGGTTAGTTTTTCCTTTATAAAACTTAACCAAAGTTAAATAGTTAACTTAAAATGTCTTTTAATGTTATAAAACTTTAACTTTTATAATTTTTTTTTATAAATGCTAAAATATAACTTGATTAAATAAGGTATACGTATATGCGTTCGGTTAAAATCTAAACATTTCCCAACAATAATCGACTCAACTTTTATTAGATTTAAAAAAAAACATAGAAAGTACATGGACTAGATTTGACAACTTGTTAAAAGATAAGGGTGCCGGTTGTCACACGTATACGAAGTGGTGAGCCCAACAAAGGTACCCCAACACTTAACTAACATGTGTTAGTAATTTTCTACTGATTAACATGTGTTAATGTTGTTGTTTTTCAGGTGACGGGGAAGGGCGTATGACGCTAAGCAATAAAAAAACAAAATCCGCCGGGTTTCCTGAGGTAGAGGATGACTCTAATGGTAGTTGTTCAGGGAAACAGTTAGCAAGGCGTAAATCACGGCGACTGTGTGGTCACGCCAACGACGCACAAGATGTTGTGAATGATGGAGGGGCAGAACATGTGTTAGATATGGGCAATCCTGGAGGAAAGCAAGAAGGTGGGAACGTTGCTACTAGTGAGGCACACAAGTCACCACCAGGTGATGTATTTAATTATAATTATAAGGAACATGGTTCCTTACACCTATTTTTTTGCACTAAATGAATTATATGTTAAACCTATGTCCATTTGGCAGGTGCTGATACGGAAGTAGTTGCCCCTAGTTGTGAAGAAGGTGTTTTACATCTGTCAAAGACATATGGAAAGCCTGAAGGGGAGGGCGTTCCCAGTAGTCAGCCATGCAATGCGCCAGAAGGTTATTACTTGTAGTCTTTATTAGTCCGTGTTGAAATTGGTAACATCTGTTAACTAAGTCTCGGTTTGGCAGATCCTGTATTGCAAGATGTTGGCAGTCATGGTAACAAAAAAGATGAGGTGGTAGAAATGGAGGCAAGTACAAGTGGACATGGTATATTTGCGGAACTTCCAAAAACATTCGAAAAAGAACCAAACAACATTAAGGCTGGTACGCCGGAGGTAGTAATGGAAGAAGCAAAGTATCCGGATGGCACCCATATGCAGGATGTGGGCGGTAAAGGTAAGTGTGAATAAGCTGGTCTTTCTTATAACAATAAGATACTTTACTACTATTTATTAACATTACAACTGCGACTAACATGTGTTATTTGTATTGTTCACTATGTATGCTCAGCAAACGTTGACGACACAGCGGTTTGCCACGGGCTGAGGGGGGATCAGGTGAACCGATCCCTGAAGAGGGAGGTGAAGGCACTAGCATGGATGCTGAACAGACGGTGGGCGATGCCCTAACACAAGATCCAAAAGCGGGTGAAAATAATGATTATGTTTATGATGGTCCAAGTTGGAGTGTTGGTTTGACAAAGATGGATGTTGATGGGAAGGGAACACAAACAGGTATGTTTTTGGTTTGTTGTATCCGCACAAGTTATACTAACTTTGGCATTAAGAAAGTGTTTGTTTTCACGACCAATGTAACAGGTGTTAAAAAACAATGTAGTGGTACGGAGGGGGTTGGTAGTGATGCTAATGGGGAAAAACAAAGAGGCGATGATAAGAGCGGTGTAAAGGATGATCCAAAGGAGGCGACCACGATACTCGCGCCTGAGAATTCGAGGGTTAAAAACGAATCATCAAGTAAGGCTGGCGCGTTTGCCATACAGAGCCAAATTTTGTGTCACTCAAAAAATTTGTAAAAAGTGTTAACATGTGTTAGGTTGTTGGTCCCTAGGTGGCTCAACTACGTTGTTTGGTGTCACGGATACCAATAAACCGGAGGTGCTGCCAACATTGCCAATACATCAAAATTTGCATGATGACGACAAAACAACATGTAAGGGTGCGTGTGTCTGTTATAACTAAAGCCATTTGTTTATCCCAGGAAAAATGATTTAAAAATTAACATGTGTTACATTGTGGTTGCATAGCCGAGGTTACTCCTATATGTAGTGCGCTGGCGATGGCTATAGACCCTGATAACATCATGGAGGTAGAGCCCATTACCTCATTTGATGGGGCGACCGGCATGTACACAATTGGACCCCAAGTGGTACAGACATGTAGGGTGGATATAACACGGTTATTAAGAACGTGGCATCACGGCTTGATGCATGCAGGAGAAACCCACAACGGGAAAGCCTAGTAGCACCTGTCAACAGGTCACCATTCTTCATAAAAGGGGTTGATCTACAAGCTAGTGTGTCAAAGGAAGAAGAAAATATCTAGAGCTATCTACATGATAAACCGGGTGTACTATATCATCTTTTGTAACTACCGTGCTATTTTTTTTTTACATTTTTTCATGCATTTTGGTTTCTCTGGTTTAACAGGGGTTACACTCTTTTGCGCGAAAAAATGTCTTACAAGAAGGAAACATGCACATCTATGTATCAGCCAAAGGAAGGTGATCTAGGAACAACAGATCCAAGAGATATGTAAATGTTTGAATGTCATTATTGTACGTACCGTTGATAGGATATGTTAGATCATAAATACTACCATATGTTATCAAAAACAAAAATAACACGTGTTAAAACAGGGAGGTGCTCTTTCGGAGTCGTTATAATTTGGAAGCAACACGAGAAATGTTTAAAAGTCTAGCTGCAGGGACAAAGGTACTAGATATCGTAGTTGATTGCTGGGTTGAAGTGTTTAACTTCGAGGAAAGGTACAGATCAGAGGGGGCTAAGTTAAGGTTGTTTGTGGGGACAAAGGCTGTGGTAAGTACTTTGTAGAATATTTGAAGGAAAATCAATTGGAAATTATTTTTAATTTTTATTAACTAATAAATAGAATACTTTGGTGTATGTGTAATAGTTTGAATGGATGCTACATGATCGTGGGGCTGATAAGGAGAAACGGATGACAAGTTTCGGTCAAGTATGAGGGCAGCCGTGTGTTGGATTGAAAAAATGCTTGATTTACAAAAATTTGTCCTTATCATGTTCCCGGTGTTAGAGTAAAACCACTATTACCTTGTGGTTTTTGAACTCAAATACCCGTCCAGCTGCATAGTTGACAATGCTGGTGAGAAACATGGCACCCCGATTGTTGACAGCACCAAATACTTCGAGAAAGACATACCGTACAAAATCATAAGTTATTTAATAACACATGTTATAGTTTTCTTTCCAGAGTTGTGTAAGTTTGTTAACAAGTGTTATTCCAACTGTATTTTACTAGAAAGATATGCTGGTGAAGTATATGCGTGAGATAAAGCATCCCAGGGCTAAGTTGATCAATGGCTTAAAGATAAATAGGGAGAAACTGGATTGGGCAACACGTAGCAATATGGATGACTGTGGCGTCTTTTTGATGTGTCACATGGAGAAGTTCATGAGCAAAGGGGAATGTTTTGAAGCTGGGTTTAGTACAAATGGCTCGAAGAAGTTGGGGGAGGTGAGAAGGCTAGGGAAAAAGTTTGCAGCACATATCCTACAATCCACGATGAATCTTTTGAAGGACCAGGTTGAAGCAGCTTGCCATCTGAGGTAGGCAAAAGACAATCCTAGAAGTTTATCCTTTTTTGTTGCGACACGTTGCATCATCGCAAGTAAAACAAACTTGTTTATTTAGAAAGTATTATCGTATGGTGGTGGTGGATATCTAGTAAACTTGTATTATTTTGGTGGCATCCTAGCCATACTAAACTTGTATTCTTTTGGTGGCATCCTGGCCACATGTCATGGCAGATATTAGTTGGTGTCCAAAATTTATGTCCACTCGTTTTGTTATTGTTAAAAGGCGTGACAATGACAATCATGATAAACTATAAAAAACATTTAAATAGTATACTAGTCTAGAAAAGTGTATAGAAATTACAAAAAGTACTAGGTATCCAAAGTTCATGACCACTTGGCTTTATTTTATTAAATGTTAAAGTTCTGACATTGACAAGGTTGAGGAAAGTAGGAAAAGTATTTTAAAAAAAAAAATTAGTCTTGAAAAGGTGATAGCAAGTACAAAAGTACAACTGTTGTTGAAAAGATACATTTCAATGAAAAAGGTGATTGATGTAAGGGACAAAAGTACACAAAAGCTTAGTTGGCAAGGACTTACTTTATGTCATGTCATCTAATTTTCCATATTATTCAAGAGTTACCTACCCCTTTCATGTTTTTTTGCGTTTATCGCATGAAGAACGTGGAAAGGATTCCAGATCATTAAATCATGGACCGCTGGCGTAGGGATGTATTGCCGAAAAAGTTTTTTCCATTGCAGGCCGGTATGGTGTTGACACGCATCCGGAATCCATCCTCACGAATGAGGTGCTTGAGTTGGTTACCGAGTGTGTTGATGTTGTGCGCACCGATACAGAATCACTAGCTGCGTTGGTGGAAAAATTAAGGGAACTCAAGCTTAATTTGTTATCAAAAGGATCCGTTGAAGTTAGCGAGAAGGAAGCAAATGAATATGATATGGAAGAGTTGCTTGGTCAAGAGATGGACTGTGAAGTTGTGGTAAACAACCCTGATATTGTTCGCAATAAGGGTTGTGGGAAAAAATCGTCGTATAACTGGCCCGGGTGAGAAGGTTAAAGAAAAGCCCAACAAGGTCCCATGACTATGTCGCACTTGCAACAAATATTTTATTGGGCCCGATTCGCGTAATTGTGAGAAGGTTTCGCAGCAGCAAGTTAATCAGAACCTCCAGTCTGGATGTTCTGTACAGTAGTCCCACATCAGCTTTGCATGATCAGCACTGAGACACCGTTTCCGTTTTTTTGGGGCCGTGTTATGTACACGTAACAGTTTATGTTAGCGCGCCTACTTTGTTACATACATAACACCACGCCCAACCATGTTTTTAGCGATTACTCAGTGCAGATGGTCTTTTAAAAAACTATGTTAATGATAATTTAGACTATGTTACCCTCACGGTTTCCCTTTTGAAAAACTAGGCTGTATGTGGTTATGTAACTTGTTGCTGTTTGGTAAGCTATAATGCGTGCAGGTTCAGTATGATGGGAACGTACATGCTTTTAACACGTGTTATATACAGAACACTAACACGTGTTACCCTTCATCTTTTTCTGGTGTGTCCACATGCAATATTGGCCCTTATTTTGTTTTTTGTACCTTTTATCTTTCGTAAGCCAACAACTCATACATTAAACTCACAGACATAGTAGGGGTAGTCACATAGCATGAGTTACCGTAAACTCAACAGGCAATATGGGCCCTTATCTTTTTTTTATTGTGTCTCAAACGACCCCTATGTTATGGTCTCCATATACAATATGCCCTTAATTATTTTTTGGAAGTTTTAAAAGAAAACCATGGTTTTAACCTATAACACATGTTACTTGATAGGGCAATTACTCATACATTAAACTCACAAGTATTGTATGGTAGTCACATAACACATGTATAGCTAGTCACATAACACGTGTTACTGATGAGGCCATCTACCTATACATTAAACTCAAAGATCTAGTATGGTTAGTCACATAACATGTGCAACCTTATAAGACGTATTACCTTATTCACGAGGCAAGTAATCATACGCCACACTCACAGATCTTACTAACATGTGTTACATTACTTACATTTAATCGGAAAGGTACACTAACACGTGTTACTTTTTTCCCTCTCTTTTCGTGTGTCTCAACTGACCCCTATGGTATGGTCTCGATAGACATTATGCACTTAATTGTTTTTTGTACGCCTTAAAAGTAAACCATGGTTTACCTATAACACATGTTATTTGACAAGGCAACCACTCATACATTAAACTCACAGATTTAGTAGCTAGGGTTACATAACACGTGTTATCTTAATAACACTTTGATCAGAATACATAGACATAATTAATAATAGACAAGACTACACGACAAAACACATTAAACAAGAGTAACCACGTGCTACCTTATAACACATGTTACCTTATAACACGTGTTACCTTATTCATGAGCAAGTAATCATACGCTACACTCACAGATCTTACTAACACATGTTACATTGCTTACATTTAATCAGAAAGATACACTAACATGTGTTATTTCTTTGCGAACTTCCATGAAAACAGAGTGAATGTGAGACGTAGCAGCATAAAATTCCTTTAGTAACTTCTTTGCGAACTTCCATGAAAACAGAATGAGTGTATACCATGAAAGTGTGTTTCTCAATTGCTAAATCAGTGGCCGTACGAAACACAGTTGATGACGTTTTGTATTCAGAAAGTCTTTGCCTATAACGCTAGCTATCAATTCTTGCCTCGTAACAAAGCCTAAATTGAACAAGTGTATTGGCACTAGTCGAGTTAACTTTAAAGGCAGCATTAGAACTCTCACATCGCGAAGTTGTCTTCATTAGGCAACACATAGGGATATCGCGGAAATATGCCGGGACCCAACGTTCCATTGTTGGGTCTGCTGACCTGGAGAAGAATAGATGATTGGAAAGCCAAAATATACTACACAATTGATCCTTAATAAGAATAACATTTACAAATTACTTCTCCCAAAAGACTGTTGACCCTAACATCTGATGTACCCTAAGAACTGCTGGAACAACTGTTGTTACAAAGGTCTGATAGAGAACAACTGCTAGAGAACAACTGCTGATCAAAGGTCTGATGAAGAACAACTACTGATCAAAGTACTGAAGACTAAAAGTATGTTGGAGCCAACAGCACTTAGGCTCCAACAGATGATTCAAGACCATCAGAGGTTTCCTATCAGCTGTTTGCCTTTCAGAGTTTTCCAATGTAACAGTTATTTGTATCATCAGATGTTTTATGTTGTTATTCTATTAGAGGTCACTATCTTAGGTGATGTCAGCCTAGGTCATCAGTAGTTTAGATTGTTTATAAATAGAACAGTGCATGTACTGTTTTATTTATCACTCAAAACATTCTCTTAGAAAAACTTACACGAGTGATCAGGCTGAGGGGGAGTAATTGTAATCGTCTGTAATCATTCAGTTATATGAAAGCTTTCGATTCTAAAACAATTATTCTCTTGTTTTGATTTATAGTATATCATTCCACTGCACTTTCCATTTATAGTTTATCTTCTTCCATTATTGATTTACTTAAACAATCAAAACAATCAAACTCAGATCCTAACAATATTTAATTGACCAAGCTCTGATACCAATTGGTATCAAAGCTTGGTCAATTAAATTCAATCTAACCAATCAATTTAATATAAACAGATCAGCTCACAATTATTGATATCGTTTGTTTGTCGGATTGATTACAAAGTAATAGTTTATTTACGATTCAACCGTTTTATAAACAAACTTTGTTTTAGAAACAATCAGAGAATGGCTTCAATCAATCACGATCCACATAACACTGGCACAAACAACAAGCCACCGATGCTTGTCAGATCTGATTACAATATCTGGCAACGTCGGATGAGCCATTTCTAGCTCAACAGAACACTGGGTGCTGGAAGTCGGTTATCTTCGGACCATATGTTCCGATGGTGTCGAGTACCGAAGATCCATAGGTTCAAGAGCCTAAGAAACTTGAAAACTACTCCGAGTAGGATTTTCAGATAATTGAGTTAGATGCCAAGGCCTTCAGTATTGTGGCCATGGCTCTACCCAATGATATCTATGCTGGGCTGTTACACTGTAACAGTGCAAAGGAGTTGTGGGATGCATTGAAAGAACAATTTGGTTGGACTGAAGAGGTTATTGAAAACAATCGTGAAATACTTAACCAACAATATGAAACATTCAGTCATGTAAAGGGAGAGTCATTAACTCAACAATTTGAGAGGTTTAACTGTCTCATTAGTGAACTAAAACCGGTTGGTCTAACTTATCCTAATTCAACATTGAACCATAGGTTTTTAAGATCATTACCAGACAAATGGGACACTATTACTATAGTTATGAGAAACTCAATTGGATTTAAGGACCTATCACTGACCCAGCTTCATGGTAAGCTCTTGACCTATGAGAGAGAGAGCTTAACCAGAAAAAGAAGCTCCAGGACTCTGGAAAAGTGTCTGATGATTATGTATTTGGTAATACAGCACTTTTGGGTCATGATGAGGTGCCTGGTAACAATAAGGATCAGAGTTATGATCATTTCATTGACATAACTTCAGGTTTTAATTCAGGTTTTAACTCTGATTCTTATTCACCAAACTTTGCTTTTACAGCAAGTGGTGGTGATATCCAGGCATATGATAACATATCCTTTGAGTATGATGACCTAAAGTACTTTGACCCTGATGATTTGGAAGAAATGGACATTATGCAACAATTGGCTCTGTTCAGTGTAAGAACTAATAATTCTTACAAGAAAACTGGCAGAAGATTTCCAGGGTTGACTGGCAGGTCAAATGTGGGGTTGGATAAATCAAAGATTAAGTGTTATAAATGTCCTAGACGTGGTCATTTTGCTAGGGAATGTAGGAGTCAACATGGTACACCTATGATTACCTATCCAAATCAAAGACCACAGACCAACACTTATCAGGTTTCCCATAATACCCCTGGACCAAATGTGCAAAACACTGCTCATTTTGCATAGTCCTCAAACACTGTTCCTGTCCAGTATGTCCAAACCATTGTTCCTCAGATTCACTATGTGCAAACCCCTGTTGCTCAGGCACAAGTGCCAATGACTGTTGCTTCACCATCTACACCTGCAGAGATCAGTCAACAAAGTTTCTTCACACAAGGCTTTGTTGATTGGAGCAGTCTACTAGATGAGTTAACAGATGAAAATTTTGCTCTTGTAGCCAAAGCTGAAAATGAACCAGAAAACTTTTGTTTCATGGCTATGGTTGAAGAGGTTGAATCTGAGGATATGGTAACTGAATCTGATGTTGTGACTGATGATATTGTTGATGAAGTAGTTGCAAGTGAAAAATCTGAAGAAGAGGTTGTGAATCTCTCGGAATCCCTGGGGTGCATCTGATGATTGTGAGTGCAAGTGTGATTGTGCATTGATGGCTGCTGCTAAGGTATCTCCTCAAATCCTGAAAGATTTGTGTTCAAACAAATGTGTAATAGCATTTGCTAACATTAAAGAGGTGAATGAAAACCTTAGGCAGAAAATTTTAGATGATGAAGTTCAATTTGAAAAACTTTCAAAAGAGTTAAAATCAAAGTTGACTGAAAAAGAATCTGAAATCAGCAGTTTAAAACATGAAACAACTATAACCAAAGACCAGCTCCAAACTATGGTAACAAAATATCATAGTTGTAAAAAGGAGCTTGAGGCCACCAAAGTTGAATGTGAAAAATAGGTGGAATCATGTAAAGGTTTTGAGATGCTCCTTAAAAAACAAACCAAAAGTCATGTGAAGTTTGGTTTTGGTTTTGTAACCACTGCCCCAGCTTTTGAAAACACTGACAAAAGGGAACAAAAGTTAGTTGAGGTAGTACCAACTAATTTGGAGGGTCAAGAGATTAAAATCACTGAACCTAATGGCAAGAAAATTGTTCTTGAAAAGCTTGAAGGTTCCTCATCATTCACTGAACTTGAAAAATATGAATTTAAACCTACCTGGTCTGATGAGTGTGATACTCTTGAGAACTTCAAACCAGTTGATTTCAAAACCCCTGATAATAAGAAAACACCACAGGAAAAGGTTATTCCCTTGAAAGACATTCCAGCAGATTGTCAAACATCTGTTGAAAAGAAGGTTGAAAAGGGGAAAAGAAAGAAAAGTCTGTCCACTTGTTTTGTGATTTCTGTGAAAAGAAGAATCTTGTTACTAAAAACTGTTTTCTTCTAAAAGCATATGATATCAACAAAGGAACAAGTGTGTGTGATTCTAAGACCACATGCTCAATATGTGGTAAAAAGAATCACAAAACCAAAGAGTGTCTGTATCTCAAAAAATTTGATGTCAAAATACAAGAGTACAAGGCTAAAACTCTTGCAAGTCAAGTGGTGAGTACTCCAAAAGTAAAACCCAAACAGATTTATGTACCAGCCCAAACATCTGTTACCAAAAGTCTTGAAACATCTGTTCCCAGGGATGTCCAAGTAACAGATGCTCCACCCACAAACAAGTACCCAAGAGGATATGGACAATCACCTTGTCATAGTCGGTCACATGTTTATGAAGAACCCAAGAGGCCTTCTAAACCAAGAGTGAACAGAAATCCCTATGGTTACTATCATCTGACAGGAAGTGATCAAACATCTGTTGCACCAAGTGTTGACATCCAAGCACTGGCAAATGGTCAGCAACAGTTGTTGAACTTGGTCCAAAAACTAGTTCAAACCACTGATCGTCTTCCTAAGCTTGAGGCTGAAAACTCTGTGGACCTATCCAAAGCCAACTTGGCTTTGGACACTCACCAAAACTAATCCATTACTAATGTGTAGGGAGCTTCTGCTTGTTTAGATAGTCTATGGTATGTAGATAGTGGAGGCTCCAGGCACATGACAAGATGTAAAGCCCTTCTTCTGGAATTCTTAGCTCATGGAGGGGGTGATATATCCTTTGGTAATGACTCAAAAGGTAAGGTGTTTGGGTTCAGGGACTGTTCGGGCTGGGAAACTCAAGTTTGAAAATGTCAATCTTATTGATAATCTTAAATTTAATCTTCTTAGTGCATCACAAATGAGTGATAAAGGGTATGGATCATTCTTCACTAAGAAAACTTGTAAGATTATTGGGACAGAAGTGGTGAAAAAGATTGACACCATCATTGCTGAGAGCAAAGCACAACTTATTGCTCATAGAAGTGGCAATGTGTATGTAGTTGATATGTTGAAGGACAATCCTATGGCAAATGTCTGTCTGTTTTCTGCTGCCTCCACTAAAGAGACAGAATTGTGGCATAGGAGACTGGGTCACACCAACCTTCAAACTATCAACTCAATCTCCAAACAAAGTCTTGTAAGAGGTCTACCATCAAAAGAATTCAAATGTGATGAGCATTGTGTTTCCTGTTTAAAAGGGAAACAACAATAAAAGCTCTTACAAATCCATTGATGAGTCCAAAACCTGTCAATGTCTACAATTGTTGCACATGGACTTGTTTGGCCCAGTTAAAATCATGAGTCTAAGAAGAAAAAGATTTTGTCTTGTCATAGTTGATGATTTTTCTAGGTTTACATGGACTTACTTTTTACACTCTAAGGATGAGACTGCAGGTATCTTGAAGGACTTTGTCACCAAAGTTGAAAAACAATATGACTTGCCAGTAAAAGTCTTTAGAAGTGACAATGGAACAGAGTTTAAAAATAAGGAGTTGGATGACTTCTGTGTGTCAAAAGGAATTGTGAGGCAGTACAACATTCCAAGAACACCAGAACAAAATGGGGTGGTTGAGAGGAAAAATAGAACTCTCATTGAGGCTAAAAGAACCATGCTAGCAGATTCTGGTTTGCCACTGTCCTTCTGGGCAGAAGTTGTAAACACTGCTTGCTATGTTCAAAACAGAGTTTTAATCAACCCAAGACATCAAAAGACTGCTTATGAATTCTATTCAAAATCAAACCATTAATCTCATTTTCAAAATCTTTTGTTGCCCATGTTTCATTTTAAATCTTAAAGATTCCATTTCAAAATTTGCAGCCAAAGTAGATTGTGGATATTTTCTGGGATATTCTTCTACTGCCAAGGCCTACAAAGTGTTTAACACAAGGACCAGGATAATAGAAGAAACTCTGAATGTAAAGTTCAATGAACTTTCATCCTTAAAAATCCCAGCAAATCCTGCTGAATTGTTTAATTTAGATAAATTTAAATTTGAAGATATTACTGTCAAAGCTAACAGTGCAGGTACTCCACAGTCTCCACAACAAGACTACAGAACAGATGTTGTGATTCCAAGTCACTACAAAGTCTATTTTGTATCAGGGGAAGCAGCTGTTCAAAACACCTGTCAAAACACTGCCACAGCTGAGTCAGCCACTGTTGGACCCATTCCCCCACCTCCATTTCAAACTTGTGTTTGTGCAAGATCCCAGGCATCACCTAGAAAGTCAAACCTTATTGCTGGAAAAGGATATTCAGATACCTAAAAGGTGCTCCCACACTTGGTATCTGGTATCCTGCTAATGGAAACATTGAGCTTTCAGGTTATTCAGATAGTGATTTTGCTGGATGCCACACCACAAGGAAGTCTACATCAGGAGGGTGTCAGTTTCTAGGGAATGCCTTAGTCTCATGGAAAAGCAAAAAGCAAGCAGCTGTTTCAACTTCAACTCATGTGGCTTCAAAATCAACTGCTGGATTTTGGTATAATTGCACTAAAGACTCCACTCATGCTGGACAGTCAAGCTGCTGAAAATATCATCAAAAATCCAGTCTCTCATTCCACCACAAAGCACATTGACATCAGACATCACTTTGTTAGAGATAGCTATGAAAAAGGTTTGATTTCTCTGCACCATGTTCCAACAGAGGATCGGTTGGCAGATGTGTCAACAAAAGCTTTAGACACATCTACCTTTGAAAACCTGATTTCTAGAATTGATATGCTAAACATGGATTAAACAACAAAAATGTTTTCAATAAAAACATTAAAATGTTTCAGAAAATCAAAATTCATCCTTAAAAAGAGCATTTTGGTTAAAAAATCTGCTAAGGATAAAACAACCACTGTTTCATCCATTCTATCAACTATTAGTTGAAAAATCTGTTTCAAACATCTGATCAGATAAAACAACCACTGTTTGGTTGAAAAATCTATTTTCAAACGTCTGATCACATAAAATAATTGTTTCCGCTATATATATATATATATATATATATATATATTAAAAAAACAGTTGTTTGCATCAGTCCTTTGGCAACAACTGTATACCACCAGATGTTTGCCACGTCTGCTCTCAAAAGCAGAGTTTTGGCCACATCAGCGATTTCACCAAAGGCTATAAAAAACCTTGTTTTACCACAACAGATGTTACAATGTCTCATTATATTCAAAATACTGAAACTGCCTTCTTCAACCTCAAACCCCCACTCTAATTCCTCTCATCCTCACACTCGAAATCCATTACAATGGATCTTCAAGCTAAAGCCACCCATTATTATCATCCCTATCTGGTCAAAACAGATGAAAACGTCTCATTCCATACTACCATCAATATCATTCTCAAATCTAAATACCTGACAATCCTAACCGCTAATGCCCCCATCTACATCGATACTCTGCAAGAATTCTGGTTAAATGCTGAGGTTCTTCTATAGGACAAAAAGTCCACAACCATTATCTCAAAAATTGGAGAGACAAATATCGCCATTACCCCCAACTGATATCCACAACCTTCTCATTGAATGACTTGTCAGGTAACGACTCTTTCCCTAAGGCTGAACTTTACACTAAGTTTCAGGAAAGGGGTTATGATTCACAAATGACTGGTTCAACTCTTTTCAAAAAGTTTTTCCCACCAGTCATGAAATTTTTCTTTCATACACTCCTTCTCTGTTTCTCTGCTAAATCCACTTCTTTTAATGAAATCCCATTAAAAATTCAGTACTTGGGATATGCTATGTTGTCAGAATCTGACTACAATCAATCCTAGGGCCTGTTCTTGGATTTGGTATCAAATGTGAAGGGAATAAAGTCTGGGTCAAACAATGCTTTTCTGATATACCCAAGACTTTTAAGTGTAATCCTACAAAAGGTTTTGCCTGAAAACGATTTTAAAAAGGGTAAATCATTTCAAATGAAGAGTCTAACTGATGAAACTTTTACAAGAATGTTGGGTTCAAACACCCAAGAAAAAGTGTCGAAAGTTAAAGTTTCTAAAACACAAACAAAGAGGATTAAGACAACAGCTGTTGTCCAAACCTCTGTTGTTGAGCCCACTGCTCCTGGTGATCATGGCACTACATCCAGTGCTGTGAAACCCACACCAGCCACCTCTAAAAGAAAACGTCCATCCACACAAACCACCAAGAAAACTAAAAAGGGACCTCTGGAAGATGAGATACCAGAGGAAAACCCTGTTGTAGCAAAAAGCAACACGAAACCACTGTTGATACTTCCTCACAACAGTTGGATATATCTCAACCTGAACAAACTCCTCATGAATCCTCACAAAAGGATCATGTTGTAAGCCAAAGGGAAACACATCATGAAGCATATGAGTCACTTGACCATATGATCATAAGCCCTTCTCCCAGGGCTACTTCTCTTTTCACTCCTCCACCCTCACCCTCACCATCACATGTCCATCCAACAATGAAACCATTGTTCGAAGCTATTGATAAAACTCAGGAGATTTCCAGTTCCTCTCCTTCACCCATCAATGAGAGTACACACCAACAAGTGACTGGGACTGAGGAAAATCAATTAGCTAACCCACGAACAGGGGAGGTTACACCCCTGGAGTTCAATGAAACTCTAGGTGAGTTTTCAAGTGAAGCAGCCACTACTGATGTAGAGACCATTGTCTCACAACAGGACAGTGGTTACATAGCTAAGACTTTCTTGAAGGAAACAACTGATGAGGCCACTATATGGACCCCAAAATCAGTTGGAAGTCCCCAGAACCAAGACAAAGGGCCATCTAGTTCTCTTTCTATGGACTCACCTCCTAGGACTGAACCAGATACAACTACCACTGGTAGGAATCTAGATGATCCTATTAATTTAGGTGATGGGTTAAAATACCAAGAATTGACGGCTAGAGTTCATTCCATTGAAACCTCTGTTGCTGACATCAAGACAGATCTCAATACAATCATGGAATCTTTGGCTGCTCTAACCAAAAGTCAACCATTCAAAGAAGATATTGCTAGTGAGCTATGGAAATCAGTTTCCCCCATCATCATAGCTCATAGAAAACTAGCAGATCAAACACATGAAACCTACATGGCTTAGATCAGAACTATGGTAGATGCTAGGTACACAGATACCCAAGTAGATATTAAAGCCATCAAAGTCCATCTGCTGAAGACCACTGGCTCTGCCCCTACAACCATCAGAAGAGATGAAGACGATGATGAGTTCACAGCTGATGATGCCAAAAAGGGGGAGAGTGGCAGAGATAGACTACCAAAGCTAAAGCCATTTGGAACAAAACCAGGGTCTGCACCAGCACAACAGCCCAATGTTCAATCAACTGCTGATGCTGAAGCAGTCAATGCAGGCAAAGCAAAAGAAATTGATCAAACTCCTAATGTCATTGCTGAAAAGGCTATTGAAGATAAGAAAAACAGGCTTGACACATTGGAATGCAAAGCAGAGGCTCTAGTGCAAAGGAAGATAGAGCAGCAACAGGAAGTTGAGGATGTTGGCTCCTCTAAAAGGAAGAAAATGTCTGCAAAACACACAAGGCAACCACCATCCAAAACTGCTGATAAAACTGCTGCTGCTAAAACATCTGCTGCCAGAACCACTGTTGCCACCAAAACCAATGATACCAACAAAACAACTGAACCTACCACTACAACCACCAAACCAACCACTGAACACATTACCACAACCACCAATACACCAACCATAACCATACCAATCACCTCACCATCCCAAACATCTACTGGTCCTACTCAAGTGCCAACAGATGTTAACACAACCACTGCTACCCAAACACCACCATCACCACTTATCTTGTACAAAAGGAGGAGAAAATCAACCTTAGTGGTACAAGATGAGAACATACAAACATCTCCACCTTCCACTTCAACATCCAAATCTGCACCCATTCCAGCCATTCCAATTTCATCCTTTTCACCACACACTTCTCATATAACTTCCCATAAACCACCACCATCCATGACACCATTGGCTACTTAGTATCCTCTTGAGCTTGATCTACTCAAGGGGGAAATGCAATCCTTCTACAATACTGAGGATCCATCCAAAAGATCTTTCCCATCTCTTCCAAATTTCCCTGTTCCTAGAAATATAGATCGATTTATAATATTCAAAACTGAACAGGCTGATTTGATCATCAAGGAGAGATGCAAAGGGAAAGATGGCAGGACTGCTCAGGGCATCCATTCAGCAGAGCTTAGCAAACTGATAAGGATTGAAGATTTTGCTAAGACCCTGAGCAACTCCATGTCCACCATGCCTCTCAGCAGTGATTTGGAAAGGGTGGTAAGGGAATCTATTCTTGACTAGATCTTGGCAACCATGCCCTACAAAGCAAACAAGAAACAGTTTGCAGGCTGGACCACTCATGCTCTTTAAGAAGAACTTATGAGAATTGAAGAAATGGCTAAAAATCCCCAAGTGAAAATCTATGCCCCTGATTTTAGGAAAGGCAGAGATCCAGTCAGAGCTTCGACATTCAAAAGAATGAGAGAAGAAATTATGGCTGCTAAATATGGGGAGATGAAGTCAGTTGCACGATGGGCTGAGCTAAGGCTGGTTGAAACATACAAGAAGTTTGAAGAGAATAGAAAGAAAGATCCTACACTGCCCAGAAAACCAATTTACTCAGATGCTCCCATGGTTAAGTGACCTCAACAGGCCTTTACACTTGACAGCTTGCTTGATACTTCTGACCTATCTGTTGCTGCCAAGAGACAGTTCAAGAAACAGAAGGAAATGTCTGAAGAAGACCAAAAGAAGTTTGCTGATACATTTGTAAAAGAGGGTCTCTTCAACCAAGTACATTATTTCTCTGATCCCACAACTGAAGAACTCAGGAAACTCATTGGGAGACCTCCATCACCAAACTCATCAAGAATAAATTTGCAGCTCAACAGATCCTCTGGTTCAAAAATTCTAAAATGGAAGGTCAACAAAGACAACCATGAATTGACTCTACTCAGATCAGATGGAGAAGCCCAAAAGTTGAGTATGGATGATGCACATGGCCTATGTGCAGATGATCTCCAAACATTGCTAAACTTAGAGCTTGAAAGAGATGCAAAATACCTCTTCTCATTGAGCTTTGAATTACATTTCAAAGGGCAAATCAGAGAAAGTCTGATGAGGAATAAAGATCAACAATAAAGCTTAGTTTTGGCATCATCTGTTCTAGGGGGAGATTGTTGGGTCTGCTGACCTGGAGAAGAACAGATGATTGGAAAGCCAAAATATACTACACAATTGATCCTTAATAAGAACAGCATTTACAAGTTACTTCTCCCAAAAGACTGTTGACCCTAACAACTGTTGGAACAACTGTTGTTACAAAGGTCTGATAGAGAACAACTGCTAGAGAACAACTGCTGATCAAAGGTCTGATGAAGAACAACTGCTGATCAAAGTACTGAAGACTAAAGGTCTATTGGAGCCAACAGTACTTAGGCTCCAACAGATGATTCAAAACCATCACAGGTTTCGTATCAGCTGTTTGCCTTTCAGAGTTTTCCAATGTAACAGTTATTTGTATCATCAGATGTTTTATGTTGTTATTCTGTTAGAGGTCACTATCTTAGGTGATGTCAGCCTAGGTCATCAGTAGTTTAGATTGTCTATAAATAGAACAGTCCTTGTACTGTTCTATTTATCACTCAAAACATTCTCTTAGACAAACTTACACGAGTGATCAGGCTGAGAGGGAGTAATTGTAATCGTCTGTAATCATTCAGTTATATGAAAGCTTTCGATTCTAAAACAATTATTCTCTTGTTTTGATTTATACTTTATCATTCCGCTACACTTTCCATTTATAGTTTATCTTCTTTCATTATTCATTTACTTAAACAATCAAAACAATCAAACTCAGATCCTAACATCCCTTATCGCATACATCTCACTCAACCATTCATGGTCTTCAAGACCAAACGTTGCCAACAATTCTTGTCAACGACTCTCAAAAGTTGATGGCTTACTATACACATTCCACACAAGTCGATGAATGCAAGCCCTTAGCTCTGTATTCTGTAGCTTCTCAACTGATATCTGTATGGCAGAAAAATTATAAAAAAATAGGATATGTATGGACAAATCCACCAGGGTGCATTCCTAGGTAACACATGTTAACAGCAGACAATTTGTACAAACCTTTGATGGCAACTTCTTCATAATATTCCACATACATAACCTATGGCGTGAATCAGGGAAAACCTACATGACCGCTTGCCTCATAGCTGGGTCCTGGTCAGTCAAAACCAAGCTTGGTTGACTATTGTGCGCTTTAAGAAATCCTTGAAGCAACCATTTGTACAACTCAATGGTTTCATTGAATAGCAACCCGTCGCCAAAAGTCACACATTGCTTGTTGTGGTAAACCCTAGTGAATGGCACAAAAATCAAATTATACCTATGTATCACATAACACAAAAATATAGTTAGTAAAAAATGGTATGATGACAGGCGCATAACAAGTAACATGTGTTATGTGGGCTAACATGTGTTATGCCGTTATTACCTATTGGTTTGATATGTGGCGTCAAAGGCAACTACATCACCAAAAGCTTTATAATTCAATTTCGAAATCTCGTCAACCCAGAATACAGACCGCAGTTGGCCATCAGCAACGGTGAAGTCAAAATAGAAATCAGGCAAGTTTTGAAAACGGTCACGCAAGCGATCAAGAACTAACTGTGCATCACGGTCACCAATGAAAATTCTCAAACTCTTACTGAAGTTTTTGAAGTTAACGGGGGGGGGGGGCGTTGACATTGTGATGGCCCCCCTTGATGGATACAAGACACCTGTGCGCCTTGACAGACCCAATTCGATTCAAACTCATCTGGTGAATAAACTGTTTAGTAGCAAAAGTGAGATTCCTTGAAATCTTTGTTAGGTCATGATGCACGTTGTCAACTAACTCATGATTGTGCACGTCATTGAATGTGTGAACCACAAATTTTGAGGTTCGAGTACAAAGTGTCACTAACATATGAGCTTTACAATCACACTGAATGAAAGTTGTGTTCCTGTGAATCAGTGCTTGCTCAGATAGTGTGTCAAACATCCTACCCTTCTGCGGTTTCCCAACCTTGTTACACCGAAGGTATTTGTGTGGGGCGATACCCTTCCATACCTTTGTCTGGCTCTTTTTGACTAAGAAACTGGCCTGGTCGGCATAATCTTTGTACATCGCCAAAGTTGCGTCAAAGCTATCAAGCAACTGGCCGATAGTAGGGATATATTTCTGCACAACATTTGGAATCCAAAACCTAGTTCCGTTGGTATCCAAACCTTGGTTCCGTTGGGGGTTTCAATTAGGTAATGCGGAGGGGGGTCTTCATTAACATCTGGAAAAAAAAACCATCCTGTAGCATACTGACATAAAAAAAGTGATTAAACCATAGATGAGATGTTAGCCGTAACTCTAACCCATCAACGAACCATACGGACATATATAAAAATGTGCTAACATGTGTTACCAACCCATCCAACTAACATACTAATGTTAGCATTGTGTTATCAACTGTTACTAAAAAATAAAATTATACCAAACAACAAACACATTTTTTTTCAATGTTAACATGTGTTACAAACCCATTCATCTGGGATACTAAAACATAACACTATACAGTAATATAACAACCCATTTTGTTAGCTCGAAAAAACAAAAAATATCATCTATGATATTAACATAAACACTATACAGTAACAAAACATAGCCTATAAGAAATCATAATAAACATAGATTAAAAACATAAAAAAAACACCACCAGTTCCTTTTTGATAAAATGTGGGACTTGCACGATTAATAATTTTTACTGAGTCATATCTGTGTTGTTTACTGGAGTGTAAAGAAAACAACATTCTAATATAAACATATGATATAAGAACAGAATGCGTATAAAACAAAACTGCTACTAAAACTCTATAATTCTCGATCCAAGAGTGTGATTTTGGAGAATAATGCTTAGCATGTACCATATAATAGAAACGAAGAGACGAAAATAAAGCAAAAAAATACCACTAAAAAACGTACAGGATTAAAAAAAAAAACCTATTACCTCCAACTTCAACATGTGAAGAACTACCCATAGCAACCGAGGAAGGCTCTCCATCTCCGAACTCTGAATATGCAGACAAACGTGTAACACATCAGTAAACCACGTCTTACATATAAAAAAAGGGGGAAACATGGAAACCAAAACAGATCAAAAGATGAAGAAGAGATGAATTATTTTTAGATCTTCATGGGGAAATGGGGTGGGTGGGTTGGTAAAAAAGAAGTTCAGAGTACAAACATGGGGTTGTGTGCATGATATCTTCCTGCACAAATCATGGGGGTGATGTGCTAAAAGTAGTTTAATAAAAATAACTAAATTAAACCTAAAACTAGACACCTAGTAATACTCTAGACTCTCTAAAACTAAACTACTGACAGGCAAGTGAACCTATCGACTCTAGTATAGCTAAAGTAAGTCCGGATATCGAACCCATGAGGCTCTAATGAAAAACGAAAATTAGACTCGATTACTTATCCTAAATACTGATTAAATTAATTTATTATTTTAAAGGGGGGTTTTACGGAAAAATAAATTGCAATAAAATAAAGGTTAACTAAGATTAACTAAACTAAACTAAAGACACGAACTTAGCTGAGCCGAATTCAGATGATGACAAGACACTACCTAGACCAGACTCCTAACTATGCCTGATAGGCTTCTATGGTTATGGAACTGATTTGGAACCGGGATCTTAAAATACTAAACATCAAGAATAAACTAGACACCCTCGACCCTTCTCAAGGGGAAACCCTAGAATATTGTTGTGCTGTTAAACTACCGGTTGGAGTACAAACCCTCACAGGTTATCTAACTCTTATGATCGAGTACCCGCTAGACAATCTACCTCACAGTGCGAAAGCCTCACTACACTAGGTGTAAGGGGTAATTATTGAAGCCTAGATCTAACTTGATATGCAAGATTTGAAAGGGAAACTAGGCAGATCTTCTCACAAAGCCTCTAACCTAGCAATTTAACAACCTAGACATACCAACAAGTCCTCACCTCACAACTATTGAACTTGGAAGAATACCTAAAATCTTATAACCACAAAATACCACTCCTATGGTAAACTCGCGACTATTGACCATAAACTAGTTGCTACACAAAGTCTGCAACCTAACTAGCACTCATACATGAAAAACATTCACAAAAGTGCAAGTGGAGTGAATAAGTGACAATAAGAAAATAATAAATACGCATATACACCAGATCTAGTGAAATCAAAATCTTTACTGAATCATAAATCCAAAACATGTTCCAAAAACCATAGAAAAATCAAATCAAAACATAGTTATTTGTCTTAGCCTAGGTAGCTATAAAAGTTTTAGCCACAAATCATCTTGAAAATAGAAACAAAGACAAATAAAAATTCAGCAATCATTGTCTAGAACAAAGATAATAAAGGAACGAAAAAACCGAATGATTAACACCCCGAATACTCGCTCTCTGGCTTAGAACCTTTGATCCTTGGCCTGCCTCTATAATAATATTTGATGTTGTGCTCCCTCTATCGCTGCTGTCTTAAAATTAATGTTGCTCCCCCGGCGTTGCTGAGCTCCGAAGAATAATAATATGCGACCCCCGAAAATAATATCGCTGACCTCCTTAAATAACTATTCCGCGGCTTCAATTCTTGTTCCCCACGAAAATAATAATATGCATTCTTTTGTTTGGGCCTTGGGAAACCCAATTCACGTTTTGTGATTTTTATTTATTATTATTATTATTATTATTATTATTATTATTATTATTATTATTATTATTATTATATAATTGTATTATAACTTTATGCTCTCGACTCGGTTGTTCTTGACTTAACCAAAGTTGCTCGTTTACGCTCCAACGTCCATGAACACATACAAAATATAAAATAAATACATAAGTAATAAAAATGACACAAAACTAATAAAAATATATAAAAACATATACTAAATAAAATTGACTAGTAAAAGCCTAAAACTAGTTGGTGTGCAGGCGCATAACAAGTAACATGTGTTATTTGTTCTTGATTTATCGGTCCTTGACGGGGACCCACCACCGGTTGATTAGTGTCAACTCGGATGGACCAAGGGGTGTTACAATATTCTAAATTTGTTGTTGTTGCCATGTAAACAACTTGTGGAGCAAAAATAACTAGTCTGGTTTTGGTTATGGGCTCATGGGAACGCCATCGACATTGGGATTGGAATCCTATATTGCCGTACCTTATTTATGCTACGTGCACTGATTTTATGTAAGGAAGAAAGTTAGTAAGCAAAAATGAAAACCTGTGAACTCACCAATACTTTTGTATTGACGTCTTTTTAAACATATCTTTCAAGTAACTAAGTGCTGAATAGATATGAGGCTAGTGCAGTGGAAATATGGGATGTCGGATACTAGTCGGGTTTTCATCAACATTTCCCATTGGGTTGGGACTTAGATGGAAAAACCCCATGTATGAAACTTGTTGTTTGTAGTTTTTGAAGTGTTGTAACAAGGTACTCATATGCGACATCTTAATAAAATAATCTTTTCTAATTAAATATGGTTTGTGTTAATCTTGACTTTGATATGCTTTCGAGCGTTGCGCCACATGTTTCCACCGTTGGCGTGGTGTGACAGAAGTGGTATCAGAGCCAAGGTTATAGCGAACTAGCATTTTTGAAAAATCTAAACTATAACCGGTTTTGGCTCGAAAACAAAGTTTCAAAACTAAAACACAACAAAATATTTTTAGAAAAGAAAGAAATTTGTACATAGGTAAGGGTGTTACCCCACCCACATATCTAGACTACGAGGCAGACACAAATCTCAACCAGGCGTTTAATACCCCACCCACCGTTACCCTAAATCCAAATGAAGCAGGTCCTAGTAGAGCCAGAAAACCTAGGATGCGTGTAAGGCCACCCTATGAGTTTATCAAAATGCCAACCCCAGCAGAAATGGAAATGATCGATCAGCTCGTCCAAACACAGGAAATCTACCAAGACATTAATGAAGAAATTGAAAGCAGTGAAGGTCTCATTGCTGATCCCTACCTGGAGGCACTGCCAACAATTCCAGTATATCAAAATGTTTACCCGAATGTTTATGAAGATGTTTATTGGTCCACAAGTATGTCATATCAAAACGTGACGATTGGGCATCAAACTCCAGTACCACGGTGTGGTAATCCGTATGAGCAGCCATCATTTCCTAGTAAGTGGCAAGAGCAACCAGTAGGAATGACGAAGGAACTTGGAGGAAGTGGAATAGAGTGTCACGAGAAAGCAAAGCGAACTGGACCAAAGCTGATTAAAATCAGCAAGAAGCTTAAGAATCTTGGAGAGGCTCTCTTCCGATCTTAGTTATAATATACAAATATAACATGATGTTTAATAGTGTATAATATATATATGTGTGTGTGTGAGATGCATATATATATATATACATATATAGATATCATAGCAATATATGCTCTTGTAAAATAATTCTATAAATGTTGTATTAAGAAAAGTATAACGCAATCAATGATATTGCGATTTTGGCAATAAATCTTAGACTTGTAATTCAATTCAAACTTATTCCTTTACAGGATGTCTAAAACTATGAATGTTGATAACCCCTCCCAAAATACACGGGAGAGAAAGGATAACACAACTGAAGTAAACAACAATCATGAACCTACCCTTCAAAAAGAAGAAATACTACAAATGATTACACAAGGGATAGTTGAGGCTATACCTACACCACTAGCAGCTATAAAACAAAAAGGAATCTCCAAGTCATGAAACCACTTTAAAAAGGAAAACAGAAGATTACCAAAGTTCCAATGGTGATAGTAATTCTGACAAAGATGAACTAGAAAATAAGAAAATAAACCATGAAGGGTGTACTTATTGGGCATTTTAAGCATGCAAACCAACAAACTTTGTAGGACGTGAAGGTGCTGTAGCAGCTTTACGTTGGTTAGAAAAGATGGAAGCAGTGCTCGCCATCAGCAAGTGTGCAGATGAAGACATGGTGATGTATGCTGCTAATACCTTTAAAAATGAAGCTTTAGAATGGTGGAATACTGTAGTTTAAGCAAAAGGAAGAAAGAAAGTTTATGCAATGAAGTGGGAAAAATTCTGCGAGTTAGTAAACCATAAATTTTGTCCCATGAATGAGAACGAAGAAATACAAGAAAGTTTTTGAACCACCGAATGGTCGGTGCGAATCATAGAGAATATACGTCGAAATTCTTCGAGTATTCTAGATTAGTTCCTCATTTAGCTAACCCAGAATCAAATCTAATCAGGCATTACATATGGGGACTTGTTAGCGAAATCAGGGATACGGTGAAGGCTGCAATGCCTCAGACCATTGATTCGGCTGTTGAATTAGCCGGATTGTTAACCGATGGAATGGTTAGGACCCAAAAAGAGAATTCAAAGAAGGAAGTAATACAAAGAGGTGATCAGGAGATGAAGAAAGGCAAGAATTCCGGAACAAAGAATTCTCATACCTCTGAGTGCAAAAAAATGCAAAAAAAAAAGAAACTCAGGGAAGTGCAGATTTGAGAAGTCAAGCTATTGCAATCATTGCAAGATTTCAGGTCACACAACTGAAAATTGTTTCAAGAAAAAGATGATAACATGTTTCAATTGCAAAGAGCAAGGTCATTACAAGTCAAAATGTCCAAAGTTGAACCAGCCAAAAGGAAATGAAGCTACTAAGAACCAAGCCAGTGGAAGCGGAGGAATGAGAAAAGGTAATGCACGAGTATTTGCATTAAAAACTCGTGAGGCTGCACAAGTACCGAATGTAATTACCGGTACGTTTCTCATTAGTAATGTTTATGCTAGAGTATTGTTTGACTCTGGTGCAAACCAAAGTTTTATAGATTATAAGTTTTGCAATTTATTAAACGAACCTTTAGTGAAACTAGCACAAACCTTGATAGTTGAGACTGCTGAAGGAAACCCAACTAAGATTTCTGAAATTTTAGAAAATGGTAGGATAAATCTCCTCGGGCATGTTATGCCTGCGCGATTGTTACCAATGACATTGGCAGGGTTGGATATTGTACTGGGTATGGATTGGTTAACATCTAATCAGGCACAAATCCTATGTGACAAGAAAATTATTGAACTCTGCACACCAAATGGAGAAGTGTTAATCGTACATGGTGATAAATTAGCCAACCAAATTAGACTTGTCTCATCAATAAAGGCAGTAAAGTGTATTAAGAAAGGGTGCTTAGCATACTTGATTTCCTTATCAACCGATAATAAAGATAACAAGATAGAAGATATACCTGTTACAGCAGAATATGCTGATGTATTTCCCGATGAACTACCAGGACTACCCCCAGATCGTGAGGTGGAATTTAAAATCAACTTAGTACCTGGTACAGCGCCAATCGCTAAATCTCCTTATCGTCTAGCACCAACTAAAATGCACGAATTAAAGAAACAGTTGGATGAACTGTTGGATAAGGGTTTTATAAGACCAAGTTCTTCCCCATGGGGAGCTCCAATTTTGTTTGTAAAGAAAAAGGACGGATCAATGTGTATGTGTATTGATTATCGTGAATTGAATAAAGTAACTATTAAGAATCGATACCCACTACCAAGGATCGATGATCTGTTCGATAAATTACATGGAGCATGTTACTTTTCAAAGATAGACCTTCTTTCAGGCTAAAATCAGTTAAAAGTTCAAGAAGATGACATCCTGAAAACTGCTTTCAGGACAAAATATTGACATTTTGAATTCACGGTTATGCTATTTGGTCTCACTAATGCTCCAACAGCATTCATGGATATGATGAACTATGTTTGCAAGCCATATTTAGATAAATTTGTTATTGTTGTTATTGACGATATCCTTATTTATTCTAAAAACCAAGAAGAGCGTGAACACCATCTCAGGGTATTACTTGAACTCTTAAGAAGCAAGAGGCTATACGCTAAATTTTCTAAGTGCGAGTTTTGGCTTCATGAAGTGCAATTTCTTGGCCACATCGTAAATGCACGTGGTATACAAGTGGACCCTGCAAAGATTGAATCCATCGCTAAGTGGGAGATTCCAAAGTCACCAACCGAAGTTCATAGTTTCCTTGGTTTGGCAGGATATTACCGTCGATTTATCCAGGATGTAGAGGATCGTTTTTATAGAAAACTAGTAATGTATCACACAAGTAGAACAAATTCGGTGTGGAATCCCTGATTTGTATGCAATATGATAGTAGATCAATCAAACACAATGAAATCCATGATAAACATCTTTAATCGTTGATAATCAAATAAGTTTTAGCTTCAAAGACTCTATTACAATGATTAACTCGACCTTCAAAACCTCCTAGACACACACTAGATACACACACAAACTATGGCTCAAAATGACACAACTGAATAATATGCAATACAAACTTTAAGCTTATATAGACCTGCACATTCGACCTCTACATTGGTCAAATGTGTACGTTCGACCTCATCAAGGCTCGAATCAAAACAATACATAAATTGATTCTTCATTCGACCTTCAAAAAAACTACATTCGACCCTCCGTATGGTCGAATGTGCCTTCAGATCTTCATTCTTCATAACAAAAACGCCTATTATTATTCATCCAAAGCATTAGCCACAAAACATGTATCAACAAATTCCCCCTTGGCTATTGCTTGGATTGTTTTATTTCATAATCAAGTGTTTTGTTCATTAGCTTGATTTTCAACTGCTTCTTCTTTTCTTTGCTCATTTCAGGTTCAAGTTGTCGTTTGCGCGAACCTTCTTTTGGAATTTCTTTGAGCTTCACATAATTCCCAAGCACTTTGTCATATTCACACCCAGCATTCACATCATATGCGAAACAAAAACAAACCACTCTATAAAACTTCATCGATTGTTCTCCGTCCTAGGCTTCACAATATATTGGATTGAAATATAACATCTTGATATCATCAGCTGAACAGTTAATCAACCACATCGGGTCAAAGATTCTGATCTTCTTAAACATCACAGTAGGATCTTTATCTCTCAGCAAGATTATTGCTTCAGCTATCTTCCAATCATAATACCACAAATGAAAATCTTTGTTGAAATGTTGTTGGATCGGCATCAACGGAATCCGTTTCATCACAACTGGAGGTTTATACTTCATAGTCACTTTGTTTAAACCTATAATGGGATCAACTTCATTCTTATGGACAATTCGTTTAGGATATTGAGGCCTAAACAAATTCCATTTAGTTCTGCTCTCCCAACTCATCTTGTCAGCAAATATCCCACTGCATCATTGTTCACAGACGCTCCACCCATAGTATGTCTGCAAATGTCTCTCACAGCCTAGTAAGGAAGTGTTTTAATATCATGAAATCTGTAGAAGTACAGAATTCTATTTTCCCATTTCACTCCAATACATCTTAGTTGAGAAAAGTATTTCCAACCTAGGGCTCTTCCTTTGAAATACTGATTATGAAGTCTGTAGAACACACCCTGAACTTCAGCAATTGGTCTATTGGCTTCTTTCTCCTTCAGTTTTCTCAGCAACTCTTTTAACTCTTCAGATTGTTTGAAAGGTTGTTTCTTATCAGCATCCTTTCCAAACACTTCTTCTAAAACTTTCTTTCCTTTCCTCTTGGCTAACTTTTCAGCTTCATTCAAGCTCTCCTCATTGATCTTAGGAATCACCACATTCTTAGTCTTCAAAGGATAGTATTCTGGATATTCTTCATGAGAAATATCCTCCATTTCAATATCCTCAAACACAGACATATCTCGATCATCAGAATGTGTTCCTGCATCTTTAACTGGTACATCTGGAATCTGTTTATCATTCATAATGTCTTCCAGAGATTTCCCGATCTGCTTTGCTAGTCCTTCAAGTATTTCATTAGACATAGCAGCAAATAATTCTCCATCTTCAAGATCAGGATCTTGATAATCTATTTCATATCTCATGTCTTCACTTTCAAAGATCTCTGGAAATCTACCAGTCAATTCAATTGTCCAGACTTGTTTTTCAAGCATTTCTCTGTACATATTCTTATTTTCCTCTGTCAAAGCACGAATCTTTTCAATCCAAAAGATAGACTGATCTTCATCTACAGTTTCTCCACCCTTCTTCTGTTTGGAGCTAGATTCGCCTTTACTCTTCTCAGATCTCTCTTTTTGAATCTGTACTTGCTAGTATCATCATCATTATCATCCGAATCTTTATCACTAGACTCTTTGTCTTTCTTTGAACTTTTACCTCCAACCTGATCATCATCATTACCTGATTCATCACTATCATCATCATCAGAACCCTCTTCATCTGAATCCTCATAATCGACCTTTTCTTCTTCTTCCTCTTCCTCTTCTTCACCAGCTTTTAATTGTGGTGCTTGAGTATATAACTTGTCGATCAATTTCTTCATCTCCTTATTTTTTCCTTCAATCAACTTGATCTTTCTTTTGTTTTTCTTATCAGAAGCTCTGAGTTTCTCAATGGTTTCTTATAATTCCTTCTGTTGCTTGTGAGATGATAAAACAATCTTCAACAAGTTAGCTTCATTCTTTTTCATTTGTTTGAATTCTTCTTGTTGCTGACTAAAAGCTTTCATCACATTTCCAATTTGTCTATTCATAAATTCCATCACTTCATCAGAAACAGTGACTTTAGGTGTAGAACTTGATTCAGCTCTCGGTTTCTTTGACTTCTTTTCCATATCTACCAAAACATTCTCTAAAGTTGCAGAAATGTTATCAGGACTTAATGCTGATGCTGGATCTATTGTAAATTCAGTAGTTTTCTTCTTTTTCAAACTTGGTGATGCTGCTGGTGTTGTAGCTTTCGAACTAGTTGCTTCAGGAATTTTCTTTCCAAGAACTAACAAATCAATCTCTTTGTTCCTCTTCTTCCTTGGGTTTTCCTTCTTTGACATGGTTTTCTTTCTGCCTCGAACAGTCTTTGCACCTGTTATTGGCGAACCTTCAAAATCCTCTAAGTTCAAAATCAATTCAGCATCTTCCTCTACCACAGTCTTCTTTCTCTGTTCTTCAAACATTTTGTCTATAGCTTCAGGTGTAGTGATCTCAATGGCCTTGGGATCAATACCCTTCACAGTTTCAGTCTGAGAATCCCATTCTTCATCATCCTCGGTCTCTTCACTGTCAACTTCATCAACTAGCATAGTCTTCGCTTTGCCTTTGCTCTTAGTCACCTTCTTGGTTTTAGCTTCAGTCTTATCAACCTTATGTTTTCCCTTCCCAGACTTTGCCCCTTTGTTAATGACCTGTCTCTTTCTCTTTGCAGTCTTGTCTACTGGACATAATGGACTGTAAGAATCAGAATTACTATCATCATGTCTAGCCTTATCTTCACCTAGATCCTTAAAAGCAGCATCCCTCAAATGACCAAACAAATTCTTATTCAGTGGCTTCTCTGATTCAGATAATCCCTTGTAAGCAATCATCCTGCTTAGGGTAGTAAACTTAATATGATCCTGATTGATGGTTTGCAGAGGATCTTTCTTCAGGTTTGGGTATTTGTGATCAAACACCATCTGTAAGAATCTAGGGTACATCATAAACTTGTCACCCTTCAAGCCTTGTAGAACTTCTTATATGTGATGGAAGATCATCCCAGACACATTAAAAGGCTTGTTCAATATAAGTGCCACTACCAACGAACACAAAGTATTCCTCAGCACATCAAATCCTCCACTTACTGGTCCAAACACATGCATAATAACATGTAACAAATACTTGTATGGTGGACACAGCTTTGCTTTGTGTAGCATACAATCAGTAACTAGTCCATTGTATTTCATCCTTAAGAAGCACTTCCTCTGTTCTATCCAGGTTAATTCTATCGGGTCTGTCGGATAATCTCTCAACTGTAATGCCTCTCTAATATCTTTCTCTGAAACTAGCACCAGATTTCCTTGGATTCTGCTCTGGATCACTGAGGCATCTTCCCAGAATGTAATAGCTGCATTCTCCCAGAACGGTACTTGATGATCTCTATATATCATCATAGACTGTGCAAGAGCATAAACTACTCTGCATATCTTCAAAAATGCTATCATTCCATCAAACTCTGTGTATTTTCCCATAACACCAAGATAAGCACAACAGTTGTGCTTTGGCTCAAAGTTCAGCTCTTTTGGTGCTTTCTTTTCTTGGGGTGCTGTCTTTTTAACACTTTGGGATGCTTCTTCAGTCATTTTTCCTGCAAAACAAACAATCAAAAACATTCAAACTTGTTAAAACGGATTAAACAAGATTTTGGTCAAAAGATTGTTTCATTCGACCCAACGTGAGTTCGAATGTGTTTTAAGTAGTTCGAATGTGATTAAAATCACTTCATTCTACCAAAAAGTCTTCATTCGACCCTTCGACAGTTTCGAATGAGACCTGTTCTTATTTAAAATTACCAAATCCTTGATTAAACCATTTTAACTTCTGATTTTGATTCTCATTGATCCTAAGGTAGCCGACTAACCTATCCTAAGGTTCAACTTTACCAATTAATCGATGATTGATGGTTTTCCCCAAAAAAAACTAGGGTTTATAAAATCAATTTTAAACAAATCAGTGTTTTAACACTTGTTTTTGCAATCCTCTCCCCCTAAAACCATTGATATTGATGAATATGTGATCAATTTTGATAAAACAACTCATTTAGATCACAAATCAGTCAATTTAGGGTTTAAACTCATAATCAACGATTCTGTGCATTTCCATGGAGCAATACCTGTATATATGTTATAGAAATGATTAAACAAGTCCAGGGAACAAGCTTATAAGGTGCAAAAGGTCTGAGCAACAAGATGTCTTTAAAATCAAATTTTGAAAAAACAAATTCAGAATGGATTCGAATGAGCAGACTCACATATATATATATATAGATGATACATTCGACCCTTGCAGGATTCAAATGAGAAAATCATAGTTACAGTCGACCTATTAAAAGGTTCAAATGAAACTCTGATGGCTCGAATGAAATAATAACAAAAGAACTATCTCATTCGACCTCTTGGCCTGGTTCGAAGGTAGCCCACAAAACTTCATTTGACCTAACGAAAGGTCGAATCAAAGGTTTGGAAAAATGAAATTTTATCAAATGTCTGATTCGAATCCCATTTTATCATTTTAACCCTTGAAAACTTTCAAACTTTCATAATTTCTCATTTCAATGATACAAAACTCAGATTGGTTCGTCAAACTTCAGAAAATGACTATCATCCACCATCAGTTATCGAAAATAACTCAGAATTGTAAAAATTTTGAGTTTTCTGAAATTTATTGATTTGTTGGCAAAAACACCTTGTTAATATGTTAGTTTTGTATATATTTTAGTCTTTTATTGTGTGCTTTTAGTCGGTCTTAGTTATTTATTAGTGCGCATGTGTGTTGTAGGTGTTCGTGGATAATGAGCCCAAAACAAAAGAATTTTAATCGAGACACAAACACTTGAGAGTAGGTGTTCATGGACGTTGGGGCGTAGACGAGAAATTTTGGTCGAGCGAAGAACACCCGAGTTGAATAATAATAATAATAATAATAATAATAATAATAATAAAAATAATAATAATAATAAAAACAATAATAATAATAATAATAATAATAATAATAATAATAATAATATTAATGGGCCTAAAGGCCATGTGAGTCAAAAAAATAGAAAGTAGGGTATTGAAATATTAAGATGGACGATTGTAGCTTTTTGCTGCCAAGGGGGCGCACAACAAGAGGTATCGCATAAGACAAGGAATGAAAAGAAGGAAGGAAGCAGCCAACGTGATGCCCAGTTAAATCTTTTGTAACCACCTTTGGGTGCACGGTTTGTTGTGAAACCTTTAAACTTGTTTGATTTGGTTCTTGGATTGTTTTTCATTCACTTGAAAAATATTTGTGGTTTTAATCATTTAAACAATTTACGTGTGTTTTCAATTGCTTATCTTTTAATCATTCGCATTAGGTTTTCTTGCATCGTGAGCAGTTTGATTATTGGGGGGGTAATTGATACATGTGGGTTGGTAATTGAATTATACAGGTTGTTATTAAAAACTTGTGTTCGGTTATCACTTGATTTAAAATCGTTTAACAAAACCATGTCTATGTGGTATCCTATCATTTAACCAGGTTTGGGTGAATCATTGAACCAGAAGCTTTGAGGGGGTTACTACTTTATTCAATTTAATACAAAACAATTAGGCTTTAATCTTATTAGTTAATTGACAAAACTATACTTTCCACCAATTCCCTGTGGAGACGACTCAACTTCCATATACTACTATTTTCTTATTTTTGATTGACCCAACGACATCTGTCAAAATGGCGCCGTTGCCGGGGAATTGGTGCGCTTAGTTTAGTTTTTAGTTTTTAGTTTTTAGGTTTTACTGTTTACTTTTTTTATATAAAAATCGGGAAAAAAATAAAAAGTAGTTTATATTTCTAGTTTAGTTTAGTGGATTTTATTTCTTTTTATTTTGTTCAGTATTACACTAGGTGTGTTAGTTTGTGCAGGCACAGCGAAATTAAAAGACACCATGATAAGGTGGGTAGAAGATGACCCATGTGATTGTTGCGGGAGCCCATATCATTTGTTTCATGATTGTCCAGTGGCCCGTAGGAAGATTGAAACGTATAAGGAACAACAAGATCAAATCATATTCGGTTTTAAAAATTATGAAGGCTCACCCCTATCATCCTCATATCGTCAATCACATTCAGCAAACTCCTACGGCTATTATCAGCTAAATGATGTGTATCAAAGGAGTTCATTCAATCAAAGGAAGTTACAATATCATAATCGTTAGCAAGGAAACCGAAGAAATTATCATAGAGAAATGCATAATCAAGGCTATCAACAAGGTCCACATTTTGATTATCAAGAGAATTGGAGAAGTCAAGGCAATCAGGAGGGTGGATCTTCGGGGCAGGATGGATTAGTGAAAAAGATGTTGACAGAGTTCATGAAGTCAACGAGAGATTTCATGCAGGAAATACGGAAGGATTACGAGATCCAGGACAAGATGCATATGGAATTGGTAAAGCAAGTTAACCAATTAGCAAAGAAAATTGCAGATTTAAAGGCTATGGAAAACAAGACCACACAAAATCCTCTGATTCCTGAAGATTTCACAATAGAACCGGGTACTGTTAATGATGAGGTGGTAGATGAGCTTATGGATTTTCCTAACCAGCAAGTTGGAGAAAAGGTCATGGAAATCAATACTACACCAATTCCCTCAGTCATTGAAGAACCACATGAGGATCAGGTTGTGATGGAGAAAGTCTTAGAAGAGAAAGTTACGAGCCTTAAAGAATATGCAGCTGCTTACGTAAAACCACTTGCAGACACACCTTCTGAAGAACCAGTGAACCAGGTAACCTTGGTGTATTCTAACCATCCTCCTATATTTATTATAAAAAATACAAAAGTTGGGGATGATGGTTCGAGTGGAAAAAAAGGAAGGTGAGTAGGGAGGATCTAGGGAAATTCATCATGAAAGGGACTCGCAATGCTTCATCAGACATGTCGATCATAAGCAAGAAGATGAAGGCTTGACATGTCAACTATCGAACATACATTGGAAATTCGGTAGGCAAATGTGGTTTTTTCTATCTTGTATTTATTTGGTGAATATGTCATTCGGGAGAAAAAGGGCATGGATTCGGTATGCCAATTTTCGGGCACACATTGGAAACCCGGTGGGTAAATGTTATTTGAGACCACCATGAATAGACCATCAGGTATGAGTGTTGTATATTTTGTATATATTTTTATTTTGTTTTCTTTTATTTTAATTTTATTTTGGAGTCTGTTTGAGTCAGTTTTATTTTTGTTGGAATCATGTGATTGATTGATATGATTTGAATTGCAAGAACAGATTGCACTGCCCATACTCAATCTCCATTCGGGCGGTGACAATCTGAAAATCACTAATGTTTGCATGTATCCCGATTTGTTTGTTTTGTTTTTGTTTTTTCTTGTTTCTTTGTTTTAGGTTTGTTTATCAGCCACGAATGAAATGCTATAAGGCTGGATTGAAAGGAATTGAACGGACTCATACGCGTATTGCTTATCCAGGGGAGTCTGTTCCTTTTACTATTGTATTCAATTTTTATTTCTGCTTTATTTTATTCCTAGCTCACATTGAGGACAATGTGTCGTTCAACTGTGGGGGTGGGAAAATTTCTTTTTTATTTTATTTTTGAGTCTTTAAAAAAATCAAAAAAAAATAAATGTCTTGAAAATTGTTCCTAAAAAAGCATTCTAATCAGACATAAAGCAGCTCTTTCAGTACATACCAGTTATTTCTTGATTGTCTTGGCAATAGATCCTTAGTCATGGTCTAATTCATGAAGAAGTAATATGAACCGTTTTCAGCAGGTGTTTTTAAGAAAAAAAATTAGAATTGCCTAACTAGATTTAACAAGCTATTGGTAATAAATGCATGCACACATCGGTAACCCATTTCCCTACTTTTGTGAGATCTTGAGCCTACTAGATGATAGATTGATTTATATACATTTTCATTTGATGAGTGTAGGCCAGATGTTGCTTTGTTGCAGAACTTGTGTGATTTGATACATGCCGAGGTTGTAGACTAGATATGCACATAGATGATAAAGGTAATTTAGGATCCCTTGTTCGTTTGATACCCACTTATTTGTTTTGTGTTAACCCATTTACCCAAAATATTACCTTAGTAGCCAATTTTGAGCCTTATACCCTTTTGTTTGCTAAACCACATAACCACCCAAATAAACCACTACCTTTAGTAAGTGTTGATGACATCCAAAGTGTTAAGTGATTTTTTCATATATAAAAAAAGATATATATATATATATATATATAAATATATATGTGAGTTGAAAAAAGAAAGAGGAAAAAAAAGAGAAAAAGAAAAGAAAAAAAATTAGAACTATGTGTTATGGGTCAAATATGGCTAAAGTTGAGTTTATTTATGTGTCTTGTGAGAATAAGGATTGTCAATCATGTTGGTTTCACCATTTTTATTTTAGCCACTTCTAGCCAAATCTATCATACCTTTACCCTAAGCCCAAAACCCTTAAGTCCTTTAGATATGTGCATTGTCAACAGCTAAGGTGTGATTGTTATACAAGCCTATGATAACAGAGTTGCATACTTGGTTTTTGAGTGATTCATACTAGCACATTATATGCTAGTCCAGATACTCAGCCGAGTGGAGTGAAAAATTGTGAGGGGTGTGTTGCATGAAAATAAAAACCGGAAGCATGTTAGTCGGGTTAATTCTGTTTTTAAATGGAAATCAATTTGACTTGCTGAATTAACACATCTAATGTTGATTTGTAAATGGGGTATGACTTTGGACCTTAGCTAAGGTATGATGGGGCAACTGGGGTTCTAGTCTGTGATAACGTTTTGAGCAGAGTGAATATAATTTTTTCGAGACGAAAAAAGATAAGTGTGGGGGTGTGATGTGTTGGCAAAAACACATTGTTAATATGTTAGTTTTGTATATATTTTAGTCTTTTATTGTGTGCTTTTGTCGGTCTTAGTTATTTATTAGTGCACATGTGTTTTGTAGGTGTTCGTGGATAATGAGCCCAAAACAAAAGAATTTTAATCGAGGAACAAACACTTGAGAGCAGGTGTTCATGGACGTTGGGGCGTAGACGGGAAATTTTGGTCGAGCGAAGAACACCTGAGTTGAATAATAATAATAATAATAATAATAATAATAATAATAATAATAATAATAATAATAATAATAATGTTAATGGGCCTAAAGGCCACGTGAGTCAAAAAAAATAGAAAGTAGGGTATTGAAATATTAAGATGGACGGCTGTAGCATTTTGCTGCCGAGGGGGCGCACAACAAGAGGTATCGCATAAGACAAGGAAAGAAAAGAAGGGAGGGAGCAGCCAACGTGATGCCTAGTTAAATCTTTTGTAACCATCTCTGGGTTCACGGTTTGTTGTGAAACCTTTAACCTTGTTTGATTTGGTCCTTGGATTGTTTTTCATTCACTTGAAAAATATTTTTGGTTTAAATCATTTAAACAATTTACGTGTGTTTCAATTGCTTATCTTTTAATCATTCGCATTCGGTTTTCTTGCATCGTGAGCAGTTTGATTATTGGGAGGGTAATTGATACATATGGGTTGTTAATTGAATTGTATAGGTTATTATTAAAAACTTGTGGTCGGTTATCACTTGATTTAAAATCATTTAACAAAGCCATGTCTATGTGGTATCCTATCATTTAACCAGGTTTGGGTGAATCATTGAACCAGAAGCTCGGAGAGGGTTACTAATTTATTTAATTTAATACAAAACATTTAGGCTTGAATCTTATTAGTTAATCGATAAAACTATACTTTCCACCAATTCCCTATGGAGACGACTCAACTTCCATATACTATTATTTTCTTATATTTTTTTATTGAGCCAACGACATCGATCATTTATGCTAAAAACACACCAAAAATCTTTTTGAGTTTTTGTATACATAAAGAAAATGAAAAATTTTAAACAGTAAACAATTTCTGATTTCCGGTAAGAGGATCATATCAGTTTATGAGAAATCTGATCACACCATTGATGTTTAACATTTTTATCATTAAAGACAATGTGTGATTTGGCAATTGCTGATATTGTGATCCACCTATGGTTTAAACTGATATGAATATTTATAGTATAAACTCGCATGCAGACTGTTATGCAATGCTTTAAACTGATATGAATATTTATAGTATAAACTCATTCACCTATGGTTCCCACACACACGACATACTCCCGTATCAAGAAATATTGCACAAATATCCATTTTAACACGTGATTATGCTTTTGTTATCTGTAATTCCAAGGTATGAGGCACAGAGGTGTACAGGTCAGCAAATTAATGCTACAAAGTAACATGTGCACTCTACCAGGTTGAGGTCTTATATCAATCATGATTTGCATCATAGATTAGATACGATGTATTAGATAATCTTTGATTATCATCACACATATAAAGTTCCTTAATTCGGTAACTTTGGGTTTTGGCATTAAAGATCTTTTATAAAGATACCCTGCCTGATCTAGGTCCGTAAAACCTTACGACAAAAGATCAGATAGGCTATCCCCAGATAACTAAAAACATAACGACCTGAAACCTCCGAACTTTGTACAATACCCTATCAAACGAAATTACGGTACCAAGACCATATGCCCATGAGGTGTTCAGCCACATAAGAAATCGTTTGATATGTATGTATCAGGCACGCAGTATTAGGTCTACGAAGCCTACCAGCACATCACACTAAATCATCACACGTCTTATTATATCATTACAATTCTTTAGCATGTGTCAGATCCTCACTGATGTACTATCATTTCCTCTTTTTCTCCAGGAAAATCATTTTTGATTTTTCTCATTTTTATGGATTTTCAAATGTTTAATGTTTTTGGTTTTTCTGAAAATAACATGCTCCCCCTAAAATTGAAAACATATTTTTGGGTTTTTGATTATTCTGAAAAAGTAAAAACAAAAAAAACAATTACTCTTGCTTTTCAGTTATACCATTAGCCTGTAATAAAAATTCAAATCGTGATTTATCAAAAGCTTTGGTAAACAAATCAGCTCTTTGGTAATCAGTGTGGATTTTGACCATGTCAATCAATCCCTTGGCATAGCAATCACGAATAAAATGATAATGGACTCGGATATGCTTAGCCTTGGAATGATTGACAGTGTCTTTAGTTAGTGCAATGGCTGCTTCATTATCGCAATGAATGGAGGTTCTAAGATATTGCAAACCATAGTCACGCATCTGTTGTTGTATCCAAAGCACTTGTGAACAGCAACTCGAGGCTGCCACGTATTCTGCTTCACATGTAGACAGAGCAACCGACGTCTGCTTCTTACACTGCTAGGTCACGAGCCTGCTCCCCAGAAATTGACATCCAGCCGTTGTGGATTTGGCGTCAATATCGCAACCTACATAATCAGAATCACTAAAGGCAATAAAGTCAAAGTTATCGTCCATAGGATACCATAACCCGCGTGACGGAGTACCCTTCAGATAACGAAGGATTCGTTTGACTGCAACTAGGTGACTTTCTTTCTGCTTCGATTGAAAACGTGCACAGAGACATGTGGTGAACATTATATCTGGCCGAGATGCAGTTAAATACATGAGAGATCCGACAATGGCACGATAAGTATAGGGATCAGTAAGCTCCCCCTTAGCGTCAACTCCAATCCCGTGATTGGGTTGTATAGGAGTATCCATAGGCTTCGAATCATCCATCTGGAATCGGCTCAAGACTTCAGAAACGTATTTCGTCTGGTGAATAAAGATGCCCGTTGGCAATTGATCCACCTGGAAGCCTAAGAAAAATTGCATTTCTCCCATAGCACTCATTTCAAATTTCTCCTGCATAACACTTTCAAATTCCCTGCGTAACAATTCATTAGTAGAACCAAAAATAATGTCATCAACATATATCTGCACGAGAAGCAAATCACCCTCTGTTCTTTTCGTGAATAGGGTACAGTCTACCAAACCTCTTTTGAATCCTTTGGAAAGAAGATAATTGTAACATCGCAATATTTTTCCCCAAATTTTTATTCAAAACCCTTATTTTTACTACATCTTTATCATTAATATTATACAAATGTGCCTAAGCCTTTATTTTCCCGCCACACAATTTATATATATATATATATATATAAGTATATATATAATAATAATAATAATAATAACAAAATTCAGATTTTATTTAGTGTAAAAATTTTAAAGTTAGTCATGTTTTTTTTTAACCATCTCTAAAACCATAACCAAACCAAACCCACCCCTTGAGCCTAACAAATCCATCCCAAACCTGAGCCCAAGCTGTGAGCCCAATCAATAAACCCGGCCCACTAGTCCCCCTCCCACCCCCACTCTGTTAAAAAAAAATTATGCTGATGTCGTGACTCGAACCGGAACCAGGAGCCGGGTCAAGCACAACACACACGCACCAAGACCAACTAGGCTACGCCTCTCTTCTGATCCAATCCCAACACAAATTATATAAAACACCACCTAGCTGTTCCCTTTCCTTCCTTGTTGCAGATGCGGCAGACAAGACCCAAACCAACTGAGCATTAAGTCGTGATTGGACTGTAACTTTGGCAAGAATCCTCGTAATTAAGCCATGTTTAATGACCATTGACCTTGTTACGCTTCAATTCCGATTAATCATCCCTAACTAAGCCAATTTTACGCGTTTACTAAAACCCCTTGGTCAAAGACTTTCAATTCGGCAATTAAAACTGTTAATCTATAAATTAGACCCATCCTTAGAACCTAAGTCCGCCGAATAACACCACCCCATTCTCAATTTCTATTAACGAATTCGTTTTTGATCAAGAACAACTCGCTGTTGACTTTTTCGTTTGACCGGGCTCACATCCTTGTTTCTGGTTTGTAAGTATCAATCTTTAGCATGTTCTTGTTTATCGTTATTTCCCAAACAATAACCCCATGATTCCTGGGATTATTGTTTGATGATTTGATCAATTGATAAACTAGGGTTCATAGAGTCACGAATTGGGGAAGATGATCTAGTGTGGTGTATGTTTATATATTTTAACAAACGAAAACTAATACCAACTGATCAGCAGATCAGTTGGTAGACTCGAGCTTGGCTAAACATCAAACCGGCCTACGGCCAGGGTTCGAATCCCACAAGCAACAAATTCTTTTTAACACCTTATATATATATATATATATATATATATATATATATATATATATAACCCTTTAATCCTTTAAAATAGTTTTTAAAATACCAAAGGAGGTTTATAAATTCTACAAAAAATATTTTATGTTATTCTAGTAGAAAAGTTTAACATACAATTTTTAGTTTACCAAAAATTATTTATTTAATGTATATAATAAATATTTCAAGTTTATTCCATTATAATTATAAAATTCTATAAAAATATCAAAACGATTACATAAATTTCCACAAAAATTATTCTGAGTTTATAAAATATTAAACATTTCTGAAATGATTTTTATTTTCGAAAAATCATTTATTTAATATTTTTAATCGATTTTTGGTTATTTTAATCATAAATAAATCATAATAAATTCATTTTTCAATATTTTTGCACCAAAATTTTATATAAATTATTTCTGTCCATATAGAACAGAAATACAAATTTTAATTGAAAAATTCTTTAATTTTAATATTTTTAGATATTAAAGTTGTATTTTAACAAAATAGAAATAAATAGATTAAATATTCTATTTTTAGGAAAATAATTTTATAAAAATTATTTTCATACTTAAAACCTTATAATGTGACCATCTTTAATCTAAAGTTTACAAAAAGGCTTTTGTTTATTTATTTACCGAATTTCTCTTATTTATTAAACAATTTAATTATTAATCAAACGAATACTTATCCCCAATTCGAAACCCTAGAAAATACTTGTAGACTAGAAAGACTTAGACTTATTTGTTACCTTATATATAGGGTAATACTTGGCAACTTTGGGCTACACATATTCTATTTCTCGAGACATAATACTTTGCTAAGGTGAGTTTACATAACCATGTTTATGCAATTCTTTATACTTGCAACATTATACTTAAGCAATTCTACATACATGTCTAGTTGTAAACTTTAATGCCTCATGATTTAGACAACAACAGTTAGACTTAAACTTCAACATACATAATCATTAGCTATGGCCAAACCGGCGATACTCAATAATAGATCTATTGGATTGACAATCCCACCTAGATTCGTTGGCCATCTTTTATGGGGAGCGCGGGTGTTTGTTATCGTTCCAACGTGATATTAAGGTGAACCGTGGATGACGGGATGGACCTAAACTAGTCGGAGGTTTGATTATGTGCATACAACACTTCATGTTTATTCATGTAGACTTAAACTTACAATAGACATTTGAATTGCTAAACTTTTATTCTTAAACTTAATTGCTTGACATGGCTTATGTATTCTCACCAACTTCTAGTTGCCCCCCCCCCCCATTTTTACAACTCAACAGGTAATAATGATGCTTGAAGTCTAGAGAGTTAGCATGAGGAGACAATTTGAAGTTTATGCTTTGTTTGGCTTTTTGATGTATTAGAATTTCACTCAAGACTTATTATGTATTTTCAATTTTGGATATTTGCACTTTAAATAAATTTCAATTAAAACTTGAATACCATGTGCTACTGTATACTCATTCTTACGTGACACCTCGATGTTTCCGCCATCGGTTGGGGTGTTACAATAATTGCTCAGCTCTTCGTACCACTGCCTCGGGGCTTGGTGTAAACCGTATAACGCTTTGTTCAGTTTACAGACCTTATCCCGGTGGATAGGATCCTCAAAACCCGGTGGTTGGCTAACGTACACTTCTTCTTTCACCACACCATATAGAAAAGCACTTTTAACATCCATCTGATACACCTTGAACTTCTTATAAGATGCATACGCAAGAAACATTCGAATTGCTTCAATGCGCGCAACCGGTGCATAGACTTCGTTATAGTCAATTCTGTCCTGTTGACTGAATACTTGAACCACCAATCGAGCTTTGTTCCTGACAATAACTCCTTTATCATCCTTCTTGCATTTGTATACCCATCGAGTACCAACTTTCTTCCTGTCTGGTGGCAAATTAGTCAACGTCCAGACTCCTAGTTTCTGAAATTGTTGAAGTTCTTGATGCATAGCTTCCACTCAAGATTCATTCAATAAAGCGTCCTTGTAAGTTCGCGGTTCTACCTAAGAAACATAACATGCAAAAGACCATTTATTTTGTTCACCGGTCTTATGAACTGAGTATATATAGCAAGCGCTCCAATATTTTCTGATGATGATGCATGTCTCAATTGTCCACGTGTCATCACACTGCTACTAGGATCTCCAATGACTTGTCCAAGCGGGTAAATCTGGTGAATCCGAGATTCCGGATGTGTAGGTACAAGAATCACCACTGGAACATTCAAATTCTCCGCTGTATCCAGATCATTACCCGTTTTTGACGAAGATGCAACATCTGGAATTGGATTCACTGGAGTAGATGTTGTAGCATGATCTAGAATAGCATCACTGAAAACTTCATCATCATCTTCCGATTCGGATGAATCCAACGTTGTGGATGCTTCTTGGTAAATTTCTTCTTCTTGCACAGGAGCATTGGCATCATTAGAAGCTGTCGGAGGAGTTACGGTGATCAGACGCACCAACGGTGAAGTCGTCGCGTTCTCACACTCGTAGTATAAACGCAGTACAGCCTCTTCAACCAAACAGACTATATACTCTTAAAAACAATTTTCATCATTAGATCTAACAAATGTGTTGACCGGATACTGATTCTTATAGCACTTTTGCCTCAAACTCTCAGGAGCGGGCTCTAGTGAATAAGTCAGTTCAACAAAACCATTTACTTTATCTTTTGGTCTAACAAATTGTGTAACATGAACCTTTGATGAATTAGAATCATCACCATACAGTCGCTTGATTAATTCAAGTGGCATACCAGTTGTTCTTTCAGATTTTGGAAACCAGATTGTGCTTTCTTGCCAAATTTTGTCAATTTTAGAGTAATTAGCGAACTGTATTGGATATTCCTCATCAGAAATTATCTTATCGGATCCTTCCATCCGATAAAACACTTTCACCGGTTTGTCATCACTCTTCTCAATTTTCTTCACTGGCTGGTTCTGATTCGATTCAACTTTTGGAGAATGTTGTACCTTTAAGTAACGCTCATTAGTCAGAATGTGATTTTCCTTAGGAATATCAACATTCTTCTTTGGTACATCATCCTCGGAATCAGAATCAACAGTTACTGCCACAACGCCCTCATTGTTTATCCCCAAAATTGGTTTTACATAAGAATTTGGATCACCAACACTAGAAGTGTTTGATTCATCCTCTGATGTAGATCCAGATTTATCATAACTTTCCGGTGTCACAGTGTTATAATTGTGATTCTCAAATAACACCGGAGCTGGTACTGATTTGTAACTCATAGTAGGGCTTGGTTTCTCAATTATGTGGTCCGCAACATAAGCCACATTTAGATAACTTTCAAGCTTTCTGTTTATCTTTTCTGAAAAACATTTCATTTTAACCATTTCCAACTTTGTCTCTTCAATTTCATTAATATAGTTATTAATGGCAGTTTGTTTTTGTGACAAAGTTTTGGTTAGATCTGAAATGTCTTTCTTATAGTTATCTAGTAGCTTATTGACATCTTTTTCATTTTTGTGATAAGACTGAATAGAGGCTCTAGCACTTTCAAGTTGGTACTTTAAGTCCTTAACCTCTTCTTCTAGTCTATCACATGAACCACAATAATTATTATGATTAGCAGTTGGAGATTAAGAACTTACCGGTTTTGGTGCTTCAGTCATAGCCATTAATGTAAAGTGAGCTGATGTGTTGCCAAATGCATCACATTTATATATTAGTTTTGTATAGTTTTTAATCGTTTATCGTTCGTTTATATCGTGTCTTAGATACTTATTTGTGTCTTGGTGTTAAGCAGGTTTTCGTGGGCTAAAACGAGAGAAAAATAGCTTAGTTGGAGAGGAGACGAGCATCCGATGAAATTGGAAATCGAAAAAGAAACAAATCTGGAAGAACTGAAATTAGAGACCCTCTAATTTCAGTATAGGTTATTCGCGGGTCTCCAAGAAGTAAAATAGAAGAAAATGACGATTTTACCCTTAATGAATTGTGGTAATTACTGAAGATGCCCTCGCGACATTTTTAGGTTGTTAGAGACCCTCCAATTCTAGAAATAGTTATTCATGGGTCTCTAATAACTTCCAGACCCATAAAAAGCCCATTTTCTTGGTAAAAACCTAATCAACCGTATGGGGATGTTATCTTCGACTTCCAGAGCTTCTAAGGGACGATTTTGAAGACTTTTTGCAGTTCCATTCATTCCGGTTGATGCCAGAGCAATCCAGAACAAGTTTTGAAGCCGAAATCATGATTATGCACGGCTAAACATCCTGCGGTTTCTCCGGGTGAACGATTTGGTTATTTTATCAATTGTTTTATGTTTGATACTTATTACTTGGATTAGATTTTGCGAACACCTTAAGGTTCTTTGCGTCTAATTGTATGTTTGACTGATCTAGACAGTTTGGTTGATTAATATTATTGCATTATGTTATCGTATCTTGGTTTTCTTGCACTAGGATTAATTTAACTTTGCAATTAATGTTATGATAGCTGAATTGGGTCGAACAACTTAAACAAAGTCATGTCTATGTGATTTCCTAGATAGGGTATTAACATAATTCAGTTGATAATTACCGAATCAGAAACCCGGAGTGACCGTTTTTCCATATTATTGTCTTTTATAAAACTCTAGTATCACTTGTTTTGCAGCACTGCAGCACTTTTACATTAAACTTCATAAAATTACTTTAGTTAATTTTAATTTATTAGTAGTTAGTAAATTAGCACTTTCCACAAACTCCCTGAGGTTCGACAACCGTACTTCCTATACTGCAGTCAGTTGTAGCTAAGGAGTAGTTTTTATTAAGTTTTTGATTAGCACTTCGACACGCGATCATGGGCTTCCTCTCCTGCAAAGAACTTGGAGTAATCAACTTTGTGGAAAGATTCGTCCACCATGCATAACTTTTTAGTCATCAGAAAATCAGCTTCTGCCATAAGTTGCTCAATATTATCATCAAGTGAATTAACACTTGATTCACAATCTCAATCACTCTCAATGTCAGAATAACATTGACCATCAGACGACTCTGTAACAACTTCTTCAATTACCGTCTCCTCTACCTTCTCAGAAACAATCTCAACAACTTTCTCATCAACCACATCATTTTCAACTATCCCCGGCTTCTCACTTGCCATTTGTTGAGCCAAACATGCAACATTGCCACTAGTAACTTCTTCCACACCCAATTGCATTGTGTTCCAATCAAATCCTTCATCTTTCTGGATCACCAATGCTTGATTATCATTTTGCTATTGAGTGTTAGGTGTAGTGACTGGAACAATAGTTCTAACTTGGTTTGGTGTTGTTTGAGTTTGGTTTTGATTGGAAGTGAATGTTGTTTGTCTCTGATTGGTATTTTGTGAGTTGTTTTGTCGGATTTGGTTTTGGTTTTGATAGTTGTTGTTTTGGTTTTGAAAAGTGACTTGGTTTTGTGGTTGACGGTTTTGATAGTTTGAGTTACATGGGTTTCGGTTACCTTGTTGCATGGGTTGAGTACACTCTTTCTTGAAATGACCTCGAGTACCACAATTAAAGGAAGTAACGTTTGCTTTGTTGAAACCATAGGTGGTGTTGGGTGTAGTAGCAAGATCTGTTCTCCCGGTCTTTTCAATAAACTCTGTTGCTCTTCTCATAACACTCGCAAATGCCCATTATATATCAATCAACTCCATTTCTTCTTTATCAATTTGGGCATAATCTTCATTGGTAAGATTATTATTCCCAATTTGACTCACCACCAATCCATTATGTGAAGCTACCATAGCTAAAACCAATGCAACATGTTGTTATAAAACTTCAACTGTTACATTGTTCATATTAGATATTTCCAAAACAATTGGTCCTAAACTAGTTGTGGCTTGACTAACAATTGGCATTTGTGGTTGTGATTGTGGCATAGTCACAGATGACGTTCCGAAATAATTTGGAACTTGAAAGTTAGATCGAGGAGGTGTGTAGGATGGTGTTGCAAAATAGTTTGGTGGTTCGACATTTGAGACAAATGTCGTTTGTGGTGCTGGTGCAACACCCATTCCTCCACTTGGAATGAAAGATGTTGTAGAAGTAGTAGCAAAATATAATTCCGGGTTTTGTGGAATCATAGCTCGCTTTTCCTTCCTTTTAGCTTCCATCTCTTTGTTTTCTAACTTCTGAATGAACTCACCAATAGTCCAATACTGGTATGCTTCTTTCTCTTTTAACACTTCAACACGAGAATTCCAGTATGGTGGTAATGAATCTGTGAACTTTTCAACAAGCTCTGACATTGGATAAGAAATTTGATAATTTGACAACTCAATCAATAGATGAAAGAATCTTGGTGTAATCTCTTTCAATGTTTCATTTCCAATATAGTTGAAGTTTTCAAATTCTTTCTTCAACTCTTCAGTTCTCAACTTTCAAGTCTTTTCATTTCCATCATGTCTGCTTTTCAATACATCCCACAATTGCTTAAATGTAGTACATGTACCGAACTGATGTAACAAATCTGTATTCAACGCTTGAGAAAGCTGTGAAAACGCCTTCTTCCCTGCTACAAACCTTTTTCTTCTCATCATCATAAAGATCACTGAGTGCAATTGGGTTTGTAGAGTTCTCAATTGTTGGTTCCACATATCCCTTCTCTATCATTTGCCATGCTTCCCCACCATCAAGTCCCATGTTTCCAAATGTATCTTGAACTTCCTTTGCCACGAATAGTATTCATTCATGTCAAGTAGCTTTGGTGGTCTTGTTCCATTCCCCGAAGATAAATCGTTCACCAAAGTTGTAATGGCATTAGTAGTCTGACTTTGGACGGCTGCTGCTACGGCTACTCCCCAAAAATCCTGCATTGGTTGCGTAGAAGCCTTAGCAACTAATTGAGGTGGTGTGGAAACTGCCCAAATATTCACCGGTTGTGTCGATTATGTGTTAGCTCTCTCCGTTGTTGCAAGTGCCCACGGATTCATCGGAACGTGTTGTTGTGTCACACCAGGTCTCGGTGTAGTAGAAAATCCCCAAATGTTATCCATGACGACTAGAAAGACAACACTTAGAAAAATATGCAATCTGATCTCACGTTCGACCTAAAATGTAGTACCGGGGGTTCGAATGAAGTAAAAAGACTTGGTTCGACCCTTAACACAAGATCAGATAAAGAAGTAACACACTAGACTCAGGTTCGACCCAAACAATAAGCTAATTTGACCTCACGTATGGTCGAATGAGAAAAGTATGGTTCGAATGAACTTCAAGAAACTCTGAATGAAGAACAGACACAGGTTCGACCTTAAAAACCACTTGGTTCGACCTAAAAATAACATGTTCGACCTAAACTCCACACTCCTTCGACCTAAACACCACATTCGACCTGACCCATTTCAAAAACGGTTATTTTTCAAAAATCAGTTAATTTTGATCAAATTTTATCAAATGTTGATGAATTTCAATTATCTTTAGCAAGTTTTGCTTTGGATTTGTAGAAGATTAACTTTCATGAAAGAATTTTTTATTTTATCCGTAAAAACACCTCGAAATCAATCAATCTCCATGATTATCCAAAACTCATGCAAAACAAATAAAAATTTGATGTTTTTGAGTAATAATCTGATGAAAAACTATCAAATCGCAGTCGTGTGATTGAGCATAGCTCTGATACCACTTTGTAGAGGATCGTTTTTATAGAAAACTAGTAATGTATCACACAAGTAGAACAAATCAGGTGCGGAATCCCTGATTTGTATGCAATATGATAGTAGATCAATCAAACACAATGAAATCCATGATAAACATCTTTAATCATTAATAATCAAATAACTTTTAGCTTCAAAGACTTTATTACAATGATTAACTCAACCTTCAGAACCTCCTAGACACACACTAGAAACACACACAACTCTTATTCAAAATGACACAACTGAATAATATGCAAAACAAACTTTAAGCTTATATAGACCTGCACATTCGACCTCTACAATGGTCGAATGTGTACGTTCGACCTCATCAAGGCTCGAACCAAAACAATACATAAACTGATTCTTCATTCGACCTTCAACAAACTACATTCGACCCTCCGTATGGTCGAATGTGCCTTCAGATCTTCATTCTTCGTAACAAAAACGCCTATTATTATTAATCCAACGCATTAGCCACAAAACGTGTATCAACACAAGACTTTTCTCAGATTGCTATACCCTTGACATCTCTGAACCATAAGTATGTTAAGTTTTTTTGGGGACCAAAGCAGAATGAAGCGTTCGTGACATTAAAACAAAAATTAGCAAATGCTCCAATCCTGGCTTTGCCAGATGGAATTGAAGACTTTGTCGTTTATTGTGATGCTTCACACACTGGTATGGGTTGTGTATTAATGCAACGAAACAAAGTCATTGCTTACGCATCACGACAACTGAAAACCCATGAAAAAAAATTATATGACGCATGATTTGGAATTGGGTGCCATCATCTTTGCTTTAAAATTATGGAGACATTATCTCTATGGAGTTAAATTTACAGTTTTTACTAATCATAAAAGTTTGAAGTACATATTTGGTCAAAAGGACTTAAATGTGAGACAACGACGTTGGATGGAAGTCTTAAGTGACTATGATTACAAGTTCCATTATCATGAAGGAAAAGCTAATGTGATAGCTGATGCATTAAGTCGAAAGGAAAACGAAAAGCCAAGGCGAGTTCGTGCTTTACGATTGGATCTACAAGTAGATTTGATTGAACAAATAAGAGTTGCCCAAGCAGTGGCAATAGAAAGTGAGGAAGTGAAGACTGAACAAATGAAAGGAATGTTGAAATTATTAAGGAAAAACAACGACAATATATTTAGATTCAAAGAAAGGATATGGGTATCGGTGCATGATAATATTCAAGAGAAAATTATTGAAGAAGCACACAAATCAAAGTATACAACGCACCCAGGCAGTGATAAGATTTATAAAGACTTAAAAAGAAACTATTGGTGGGTAGGCACGAAAAAGGATATTGCAAGCTATGTTGCCAAATGCCTAACTTGTTCACAAGTTAAAGCAGAACATCAAAAACCTTTTGGACTACTACACCAGTTGGAACTTCCAGTCTGGAAATGGGAATTGATTGCAATGGACTTCATTACTAAGTTACCACGAACAAGTAAAGGAAATGATACCATTTGGGTAATTATTGATCGACTAACCAAATCGGCTCACTTCCAACCGGTGAAGGAAACGTACAGTATGGATCGTCTAGCAAGGCTATATGTCAATGCAATAGTATCACTTCATGGGGTACCCTTGTCTATTGTTTCGGATCATGATAGTCGTTTCACTTCACCCTTTTGGCAAAGTTTTCAAAAAGCCATGGGAACACGCTTAAATCTAAGCACTGCCTATCATCCTCAAACGGATGGGCAGAGTGAAAGAACAATTCAGACTTTAGAAGACATGCTTAGAGCATATGTGATAGACCTAGGTAGTAGCTGGGACGATCAATTACCATTGATGGAATTTTCATATAATAATAGCTATCACACCAGCATTCAAGCTGCCCCATTTGAAGCATTATATGGAAGGAAATACAGAACACCCGTATACTGGTCCAAAGTAGGAGAAAATCAATTTTCAGGACCAGAAATAGAACAAGAGACAACTGACAAGATCATTCAAATACGAGAACGATTAAAAATGGCCAGGGATCGACAAAAGAGTTACGCTGATCGTAGGAGGAAGCCGTTGGAATTTAAAGTAGGAGACAAGGTATTACTCAAAGTATCCCCTTGGAAAGGAATTATCCGATTTGGTAAAAAGGGGAAACTAAGTCCCCGTTTTGTTGGACCTTTTGAGATTATTAAACAAATTGGACCAGTGGCATATCAACTAAAATTACCCAAGGAAATGAGCGGATACATGACATTTTCCATGTATTTAATCTACGCAAGTGTTTAAGTGACGAATCATTAATTATACCCCTACAAGATGTGAGAGTTAATGAGAAACTCAAATTCGTGGAGCAGCCAATCGGAATTGAAGGCCATCAAATTAAATTTTTAAAGAGAAAAAGGCTAAAGTTAGTCAAAGTCAAGTGGGATTCTAGAAGAGGACCAAATTACACTCGGGAACTAGAATCCGAGATGAAAAAGAAATACCCCCATCTATTCCAACCAAATCTCAATGATGAGATTTAAATAAAGGTGGGGAGAATGTAACAAGTGTATTTTAATAAATATTTGTATTTATATGATAATAATAATAATAATAGCAAAAATAGTAATAAATAATAATACAATAGTAAGGATAAGGATAGTTAGTTCCATGCTTATCCTCCAATTATTACACTTGTCCACGTGGCCCCAATCAAGTAAAGAAATTGTTACTACTATAAATAGACAAAGTTGAAGCTCTTGTCTCCCTACCTTTACTAATATTACAACAACAATACTAATAATAAAAAATAAAAGAGAAGCCAGAAACTTAGAATCCATACAGGTTTATTCTTTTTGAATCCCTAAAATGTCATATATCCAATTTTATATATATATTATAATAAATGTCATTTTTTTTATTATTATGTCAACATACGTTTTTAAGACATGAAGTAAACATTTTTTTATTATAAGTATATTAAAATATACATATGAATTTCGAGTCATATTTACGACATCGTCAATAGAATTATATAAGGATATGATAAGTAACCATAAAATCTTTATAAGATAGTAGAATAAATTTACTAAATATTAAATTTATTTATATCCACATTCATATTTTTTAAGTATAAATAGGTTTTTGATACAAGGAATCATTTGGTTATCAAGGACTAGAGTAAGGCATTAAAAAGTCAAGGTGAATACGTTTAACTCTTTTACAAAATTTTAAAGTGTTTTACTTTAGGAAAAGGGTATGAGTTTGTGTTAAATATGTTTTTGCATTTGGTAATCTATGGATAGCATTCAGAACACATAAGTGTGCATATAGTTTGATCAAATTTTGGACATGTTACAAAACCGGTAAAACCGGGCAAAAAGCACGGTAGGTTAAAGTACAAAAAAACGGGTATGAACACGGTAGTACTACGAGTCGTAATGCTCGCTGAATGTGTAGTTTACTTGTATGTGCAAATGACTTTAATACTACTTATGCCTTATTTGAAATTGAGGTCTGTTAAATGTTATTCACCAGTTTTTGCTAACGTATTTTTTTCTAAAACCATTGTTATAGGTAATCTCGAATGAATAAACTAACCGAGTATAGTGCTGAAAGGAGGTTGATTCCCTATTCACCAGAAAGACGTTGTGACTCGTACGAATATGTAAACTGTTTTTAAACAATAGTTTTTGGAATACCGAATGTGTAAATATTTATGTAAAAAAGGGTGTTTAAAACCATTGTTTAATAAAGTATGAGTCGTTTTATGAAAATGAAAACTCTGAACGTATTCCGCTGCGTATTATTTATCAAAACATGTACCAACCGATTCGAGTCACACGCCCGGGGTGTCGAAAAACCGGGGTGTGACATATATACACACAAATACATCACACGCAGAAAAGGGACAAAACCATACATGGATAACCTTAACACAAACAAGTGGCCTTCCAAAACTTGACAACCATACTACCATACATCACACTTCCAAGTTTGTTTTGTTTGATATGGAGCTGTAACCAAGGAAGCTTGCCTATAAGTTCATGTGTCACCATCTTACTCTAAATTAGGCCTAGTACTCTCCATTATTGTCTTCCCCATGTGTAATTACATTCCACTTTGGTGAGGATCTCTTCCCTAATCGGCCAAGGGTGAAGAGATGAGCAAGACAACAACTTACATGACAATTCATATTGTCAACCCTTTATACTAGAATAGTAATGTACATTCTATGCACCTGTGACATCCGTCACTTTTCTTTTATTTTATTTTTGATAATAATAATAATAATAATAATACATAATAATAATGATAATAATAATAATAAAGTTGGTTTGGACATTACATTAACCAACCATCCTTCACCATTAACATAACCCAAACCAACCATCCATTTACCCATCACATGAGCCCAAACATCAAGCCCAGATACGCAGACCAGAATCAAGGCCCAACATCCGAGCCCAAATGCCTGATCCAGTCCATACACGAGCCCACTTCCTCATCCCTTTCTGTTTTAAAAAAAAAAATTACACAGACCACGGGACTCGAACCCGGGTCTGTCTCCAAGCAGCGGTGCGCAACAACCAATTGAGCCAAGCCTCATATCTGGTTATATCCCAACTCTAATTATATATAAACCCACAAAAAAAACCCCTTATCCTTCCCCTTTGCTCGCTGCTGCACATCAGCCGAGTAATATGGATTGTTGACTTTAGATTGACTCGATTAATGGAAACAATTGACTAATTAATATCTCCAAACGGCTAACACTTCATTCCCGCGTCCCATCACTGCCTTATATACGTGTGATTGAAGCTTATTACTCGTTTTTGACCAATTAATGGTCAAAGAATGAAGCTTTCCAATTATACATCTACATTATAAATTGGTACCTTGTAGTAGTTCTGAATGTGCCGAAAAACACACACACATATCCAATTAACACCTCAGTTCATCCTTATTGCGTAATCAAGCCCTGTTGACCTTCCATCGTAGCTCCTATTTCATTGTAAGTCTCGATTTTTCTGTTTGGATATGTTAATCGGCCCTTGATGGTCATTAACCCCATGATTAATCAGAACATAATTGCGTGTATAATGTTATTAAGAATCTAGGGTTCTTACCATCTATTTGGGGAAGAAGATACATTCTCATATACATTTAAAAACATTTCTGCAACAAAACAAAACAACCATCTGATGTAGATCAGATGGTTGTGTCCTCTGTTATACAATAAAGAGACTATGGGTTCGATCCTTGTAGTCACCATTTTATTTTTGGTAATTATGAATTAATTCAGCAAACATATATAATTAATCGAAACGAATAAATATCGTTCTCAGGGTCCAGACCAACTGGTCTGGGCTTGTGATTATAAACACGAACCGGCCAGAGGCCCGGGTTCGATTCTTGGCATCAACAACATTTTTTTTCATATATATATATATATATATATATATATATATATATATATATATATCCTCTTATATTTTTAAAATTAGTTTTAAAATACTAAAACAACTTTATAAATTCTACAAAAATTATTTTATATTATTCTAGTAGTAGAGTTTATCATACAATTTTTAGTTTTTCAAAAATAATATATTTATTATATATAATAAATATTTCAAGTTTATTCCATTATAATTATAAAATTCTATAAAAATATCAAAACAATTATATAAATTCCCACAAAAATTATTCTGAATTTATATAACATTAAACTTTTCTGAAATGATTTTTAATACTGAAAAATCATTTATTTAATATTTTTTAATCAATTTTTGTTAGTTTTAATCATAAATAAATCATAATAAATTCATTTTTCAATATTTTTGCACCAAAATTTTATATAAATTATTTCTACCCATTTAGAACAGAAATACAACTTTTAATATAAAAATTCTTTAATTTTAATATTTTTAAATATTAAAGTCATATTTTTGACAATTTGAAATAAATAGATTTAATATTCTATTTATAACAAAATAATTTTATAAAAATTATTTTCATACTTAAAACTTTATATTGTGACCATCTTTAATTTAAAATTTACAAAAAGACTTTTGTTTATTTATTTATCAAATTTCTTTTATTTATTAAACGTTTAATTTATTAATCAAACGAATACTTATTCCCCCAATTCGAAACCCTAGAAAATACTTATAGACTAGATAGACTTAGACTTATTTGTTACCTTATACATAGGGTGATACTTGGCAACGTTGGATTACACTTATTTAATTCCATAAGACTTACCACCTTGCTAAGGTGAGTATTACTTATCCCTTTTTTCACCTTTACAACTTTTGGGGTGATTCATGCACAAGTATACAAAACTTTCATATTTATTTATACATACATTTTTATTCATTTACAATTCATATACGTGTCTTGTTTATCTTTGTGCTTATGTTTGAACATGAACGTAGCTTACATACAAAATCATACATCTAGACATAACTTATGTTATGGTGCTCTTTACATATAGACGTAACTTATGTTACGGTGCTCATTTAGACATAACTTATGTTATGGTGCTCTTTTAGACTTGACATGTGTTAGGGTGCTCATTATCAATTTCATCTTATCAACTTTACATTTGATCTTTGTCTTGTTTGGTTACTTGCGTGTTTACATAATGCCTTGGTGATGCTAGACACATGAATTGTACTACTTTTCAAACTTATACTATATGTACAAAGCTAGGTAGTACTCACCAACATCATATGTTGACAAAATTTATTTTCGTGCATGTTTCAGGATAAGCTGCTTGACGCTTCATATAGGACTTTGGACTTAGACTAAATAAATCAACTATCTTTATTTTGTTGTCATGTATTTATTTTCACATGTTGTAAAACAATATTCAATAATCAAATATTTACATTTTAGTACCATGAGCTTTTGAACAATCGTCACTACGTGGCACCTCGATGATTCCGCCATCGGTTGGGGTGTTACAGCACCAACCCCATGACGCTTTGACATCCCTAATGGAACTGAGATACAACCTCAACACCCCTATATAAAGGCCCTTTGATCACTCAAATCCTCACACCACAACAACACTATAACCGATCCTTACCTCTCCTACCTGTGGCACACACCCAAAGATCTCAAACCCACTTCTTTCAAGCCCACAAACCCTCCAACCATTGACCCCAAGCAAGAAACTCAAGCCACCAAAGGATTCGGACGAGATTGTAACAATCGGCACCTACACATTAGTAAGTTAATCAACTTCCTTTTTCAATCGATGTCATACAACTTTCACTCGAACCAGCCCCCGTTGGCTTTTGCAACCATGACGGGGTTGGCGACCCAAGTTTGGTAACGAATGGGGCGTATGATGCCCGCATCGAGCAGCTCGGTGACTTGTTCGTTCATGGCCTTCGTTTTCTCCAGGCCCATAGTCCGCTTTTTCTGGACGATTGTCTCTACCGAGTGGTACACGTTGAGCTTGTGTTCTTCTATGTCACGCGGAACGCTGACCATGTCCGCCAGTTGCCATGCGAAGACGTCCATGTTTTTTATCAGTAGTTGTTTGAGGTGATTGCGGATGGTCTCGGAGATTACATGACCAATGACCACCGTTTGCTCCGGGAATTTAGGGTTAAGAACCCAATTTTCCAGCTCTTTACGGGCGTCAGTTTTGACCATTTTCAGGGGTTTGGCGCCTTCCGCCGCGTGGCAGTCCTTGTTTCCCCGAATAAATGCGACGCCTGTTTTGGTTGGAAAGCCAACCATGCCGTGCACTGTGGAGGCGTTCGCATTGAAGCGCGCGATGCCCTCGTGGCCCAATAAGATGTCGTGATGAGAATTGGCTGGAAACACCATGAAGTCGCAAATTTCAGTGCGCTCATGGGTGCCGTCCGACATCATGACGGGCATTGAAATCATGCCGCGAGGCATGATGGTTTCATGGATGAAGCCAGAGATAGGCTCATTTACTGGAACAAGCTTTGCCTTGTCTTCTTCATCCAGTTGTTGGAAACACTGCTCATACATGATGTCGGTGATGTTGCCGCCATCAAGGAACATGTCCCGGGTGCGGTAATGTCCGAAGACAGCGGTAATGACTAGCGGGGCGGTGGTAGAGGCGCCACCGCGGACTTTTAGGAGGAGGACGTCGGCCTCCTTCCAATAATCGTCGTTGTGTTGCGCTCTGGGGCGCTTCCCGCGATTCTGCTTCCTTCCGTGTCTAGCCATATTGCATTGATTGCGTGGGACAAACATGACCATGTGGTTGTTGAGGTCTCAGATTTTCTTGCGCGATCTTTCGGCTTCTTTGTTATCACCGTTGTGTCCCCGCGCCGCACGGTGTACATTTTTTATCAAGTGTTCGAGCTGACCAGACTTTAGCGCAGTCTCGATCTCCATCTTCAGACTATAACAGTTGTATGTAAGGTGGCCAAAATCATTGTGGTACTCGCAGAAGTTGCTCGTATCCACGTTTCTTCTTTTCCCAAGAGGCTTGGGCTCCTTTATTGTAATTTACTTCGTCGTAAGAACTTGTGACAGTGTTTTTGTTAGCAGGGTCCGGTCGTAGTTTTTCTTGGATTGACCACGCTGGTCCCGCGATTGCTTGTTGCTGATTAGCTAGCGAGCGTCGTTGGCGGACGAATGCTTCCCTTCCTCCGTGGAGCCTGAGATGCGGGTCCAAACTGACTTCGCCTTATTTTTATTATTATTATTATTATTATTATTATTATTATTATTATTATTATTATTATTATTATTATTATTATTATTATGGTGTTGCTGGGTGTGGCGCATCTCGTGGAAAGACTTTTTCGAAGATGCGTAGATCTTGGCGGCACGGATGAGCTCGTCCCAGGATTCCGAAATGCCATCTTTGCCGGTGAGACACATTATTAAATATGCGCTGCGCACATTCTGTGTGACACCCCGCATTTTCAGGTTAATACTTTTACTGACCTCTAGTTAACTTACATGATATACTTTAGTTAACTTACGTGTTGTGCATGGTTAGATACTTAACCAGGGTTAGTTAAGTAGGCCTAACACATGTTAGATGATATTGACATATGTGTTAAATAGGAAAAGCATTGTTTAACACACACGAGTCCTGTATCCCGAACATTGGTGAATTATGTGGCATGTATAATTATAATATGTGCAATTAAATCATGATGGATGTGAAGTGCCTGCTTATATGAATTATGTGAATTATCACTTGACTGACGATTAATACGTAAACCATGCAAATTATATACACTTGATGATTAATATCTCATGTAATTATAAAAACAGTAGTTTTTATGCAATTTAGAGTAATTAATATTATCGGGCCCGGTATTGGACTTAAACATGCTTAACAGGTCAAGTTAAGGGACTAGAAGGGCCCTAATATCCAACTACTTGGAGAACAAGCAACCTTATCTTATAATTATAGTTCAAAAAAAAAAAAAAAAAAAAAAAAAAAAAAAAAAAAAAAAAAAAAAACCCTAACCTACTTGTTCTTTGCGCCGTGAGATCCCCCTTCCCCATACCCTTTCAATTTTCAATCAATCAACTAATCTCACACTTAATCAAGCTAGTTCGGGTTTAATCTCAAGGCTCTAGGGAGTTTTAGCACTACAAGGTATGCGTTTATATGTTCTTTGATAGATTATGATAATTGAAAAACTTTATAAACTCTAAAAACCACATACACACAATCGCATATATATATGTATGAGTTCTTGAATGTTTTTGATGATTTAATGATGATGATTGTTGTTAGTTGCCATGATTAGGGTTTTTGCATAATAATATATGTGTTTGATCATGAGAGTATGGATTATGCATGTGTTAGAGATTGTTGAGCATGATTAGGGTTTGTGGATAACTTGGGCTACAAGTTTTAAATTCTGGCAGATTCGTTTGGACGTTTTGTAGGGGCTGTACTGGGTTGGTAAATTGATAGTTTTGATGATTTCTTTGCATGATTGTGATGAACATAGGCTTAGCTTTTCATAATGGGCAAAACCATCAGATTTGGACGTCGGTTGAGTCGTTTTTGGAATTTTAATTGATTAGGGGTCATATCAGATTTTCGGAACTGAAAATTGGGTCAACTTTAAATGGTCATAACTGGAGATTTACAAGGAATTAAGTTATGAAATTTTTACAGTAGGTCAATATTGGAAAAACTCGGCTTTTCCAATTGGATTCATCCCGTTTGGATGAATACACAATTTTTGGGAATTTTTCTACTAAACTGACCTGCTGTGGAAATTTTCTGGACATAGCTGTGTTGTACAAATTTTTATAATTTTTGTGTTTGGTTTTAAGGCAAAATAAAAATAGGGGTTTACAACTGAATCCCCATGAATACTCAGTAAAAATTTGGGATTTTAATTCATTCGTTAAGTGGGTTAAATGATACGTTTTTCACAGTGCACAATCTGTCCTAAAAACGCAGATTGTGTACGAAGCCTTTGTGTGACTATTTGAAGTTGTATATGGTATGCAATTGACATGTACTTGTGTGGAAACTCGCATGAGATGTATTTGATGTGTTAAACTCATAATAGTCACCATGATCACCAACGGGATACGTAGGACATACTTGTGCATGTAGAGTCACTAGGTGTCACTACACGGTTTTGAACTTTTGGAAGTTTCGAATAAACGAATTATTTGGTGTATTGGTTATGCACATGTACTCACATAGTGACACATATAATAGGGAGTCGGTAGCGAGTCTCTATTACTTTGGAGTTTGGATATTTTTGCTTGCAATCTAAGGTGAGTTTCACTACTCTTTTCTCAAAAGCATGCGTCTCGGGTTGAGACAACTTACTTAACGTTTCTAGTCCGGTTTGGGACTACTTTTACACATCCCGTGTTTTGGGGTGCATGGTTCACGGGGTGAATCTACTTTTACTAATTCATGCTATATGTCCTTGATGAACTAAACCAACCCTATCATTTAAGTCCTTCAAAATACCGAATCAATTGCCGGTTGGGCAAGCGGGTTACTAGTTGATAGCGCTATTTGGTCTAACAAACCTCACATCGTGCTGGGAGCATGGGTGTGAACTAATAACTTAAAACATATGTCATTGTTGATGGGCAATGACGCAAGGCACTTTTCTCCCGGTTATGGGAACTTGTTCATTAGTAGTTCGGTATTCGCCGGTTTTAGTTATCATGAGTGGGCTAGCTACCCCTGGCATATGAATTAGCTATTTACTTGTGGCCAAGGAGGCCGACGTTCTTACTTACTGTTATGTGGTCTGGGAGACCGACGCTTTCATTTGGTTACATGGTTTGGGAAACCTACGCTTTTACTTACTCACCTACTTTACTCAGTGAACTCACCAACATTGTTTGTTGACCCACGATTTACATGCTTTTGCAGGTAGTTAGCTTCCGGTGCCAGAATTAGAAAGCACTGCACACTTCATTGCATTTGGGGTCTTGGGCATACACCTAAATTACATATTATGCTTTCACAATTTCTTTCATATGGTTTTAATTTGGGCGCGTTGTTTTGCGCATGGTTTTAAAAGGATTAAATTTGGTTTACGCTTCCGCAACTTAACTAAACTTGGTTTTTGAAACGAACTAAATGGTTTGGGCATTTAGAGTTCGTTCATATGACTTATGGCTATGGGATCCTGGTATGTCACGCGCCTCGCGGTATAAACCCCGCAGTGGAAATTTGAGGGTGTGACAGATTGGTATCAGAGCCATTGGTTATAGTGAACTAGGACTGCATGTTGAGTCTAGTCTATAATCATCATAGCATAAGTACACTCACAACTTAAGTGCACAACTAGCTTTTAGCTACATATATCTACAACATATGATTTCGGGAGATATGTTATCTTCTAGTTCTAGACCTAATTCTGAACACGTCAATGGTGGGAACCCAGGGTTACACCAGGTGGCGCTTTACTGGGAGTAGTATCTTAACAAACCTCATGGATGAGGAAACAACAATAGTACAAGGGAGGGAGCCCTTGCGAGCGTTGTGGCGCATGTACACAGGAGGCTGCACGATGCACATGACGTGATACCATTAAATCGAATCAACTGTGAAGGAATTCGAATACTGAGACTTATCCTATTTCACTGACAAGGAGACAATTAGATTCCGTTCCTTGTTACTTGATCTTTCTTACTCCCATTCGAAACTCAGACGGGACTAGGTTACGCAAATAGAACTTATTTCCTACTTTAGTACCTTACGCCTAGTATGAGCGGGCGGACGTATGACTGCATATCCCTGTTACTCATAAGTATATGGTAGATTCATGGGAATACATTAGATCGGGACTTGTTACACACACTCTTGGGGAGTTACGTAAAGCCTGCGATGTAATGCAACATCACAAGGGAGGATGAAACCTACTAATGGCTGCCACGATTGGAGGAACGAGTGGTACAGCTTACCACTAAACTGGTTCACATAGGACTAGAGAAGGAGATTGTACGTGATGAGAACCATAACACTGACATCGCAAAAGAGGAAGGATAAGAGATGGAAGGGGAACCTGAGCAGGACGAGCACATGGAAAGTGAGGATGAAGGCTCTACTATCTAGACAGAGCATGGCGACGATTGGCTCTTACCTTTTCTTACCTATCTTTTCTTTCATTTCCCTTTGCTAACTTAGATAAGACTGAGTTCTTATGATCAACGATAGGGTGGTTGAGGCCCTCGCATCTTTCCAAGCTAGTAAAGATCTATTTTGCTAAATCATTCTTTTCCCCTGACTTCCACATTTGAACTTTCTTATACCTTGAACGCACATCGTATTTTCAAGCCTTTTAATGGTTGTAAACCTCGATAACTCCAACGGAACTGAAGGAGACCGTCTGATTGCTTTGATAGTATAAGTCTTTGCCATGTGCATTTATCCCAGACAGGATGGGGTAATGAATGCTACATGCACACTCAATGAGTTACAGATACTTGGATGGAGAACGTAACACCCTGTGGTGAAATCTAGAAATTTTGTTATATAAGGACGGATGGGTCTGAGATCGACGCCTACACTACCAAGCTACAGGAGATAGCCACTATAGGCTCAAATCTATTTAACCTACCTTACAAATACCGAAAGGGTGGGCCCCTCAGATTCGTGGCTTGGCCACTGCAGCTCACCTACAAATCTTTCACTTGACTCGCAAACTCACAGATGAGACTGCCGATCATGGTACTTTTTGAAGCATGGTGTTTCATTTTCTACTGTTGGTGATAGCAAGAGAACGTGGGATAGTGTGAGGTATAAGTCCTGCAACAACAACAATGGAAACAACAATGGGGCTCGTGGTAGAGCATTCGTGATTGGCTCTGGGGAGGCTAGGACCGATAACAACGTCGTGACAGGTACGTGTTCCTTGAACGACACTCTTGCTTCTATCTTATATGATACTGGTGTGGACTATAGTTTTGTTTCATCAAAACTTAGTAAACAATTAGGGATGGTTCCTACTCCTCGAGATACTCCATACTCTATTGAACTGGCTAATGGAAAGCCTATTGAGGTAACCCATATTCATCGTGACTGTAAGCTCGAGTTGGATGGGCAATCGTTTGCCATCAACATTCTACCTATCACCCTTGGGAGCTTTGATCTCGTGGTTGGCATGGACTGGTTGTCCAAGCAACACGCTGAAATTCTCTGTCAGGAGAAGATTGTTCGTATTCCCCCTCCCAAGTGGAGAACTTTTATCTATACAGGGTGATCGTGGTGGTGCCATGGTAGGCATCATCTCCTATCTGAAGGCCCAGAAGTGTATTCGTAAGGGTTGTCCAGCCATTTTGGCTAACATATCAGGTACTCGAGCTGGAACCGAAACTAGAATTGAGGACATCCCAGTGGTCCGAGACTTCCAAGATGTCTTCCCAGAGGAACTACCTGGACTCCCACCCGTTCGTCAAGTGGAGTTTCAGATTGACCTTGCACCTGGAGTAGCGCCAGTTGCGTGCGCACCGTACCATTTAGCACCAGGGGAGCTTCAAGAACTATCTACCCAACTCCAAGAGCTATTGGATAGGGGTTTTATTAGACCTAGTTCTTCGCCATGGGGAGCTCCAGTTCTGTTTGTTAAGAAGAAAGATGGGAGCTTTCGCATGTGCATAGATTATCGGGAGTTGAACAATGTGACGATTAAGAATCGTTACCCTTTTGCCTCGTATTGATGACTTGTTTGACCAACTGCAAGGGTCGAGCTTCTACTTTAAGATTGACTTGAGGTCAGGATACCATCTACTGAGAGTCCGAGAAGAGGATGTGGCAAAGACGGCGTTTCGAACTCGTTATGGACATTATGAGTTTTTGGTAATGCCATGTGGGCTAACTAATGCACCGGCTGTGTTCATGGATCTAATGAACCGTGTGTGCAAGCCCTACTTGGACAAATTCGTCATAGTGTTCATAGATGACATATTGATTTACTCCAAGAGCAGGGAGGAGCACGAGCAGCACCTGCGGCTAATCTTGGAACTACTGAGGAATGAGCAGCTGTATGCAAAGTTTACCAAATGTGATTTTTGGATTCGGGAGGTCCAATTCCTTGGGCATGTGGTCAACGAGGCAGGAATACATGTGGACCCAGCCAACATTGACGCTATCAAAAAGTGGGAGGCTCCTAGGACCCCTACTGAAGTGCGCCAATTTCTTGGTCTCGCGGGATATTATCGCAGGTTTATTGAGGGATTTTCTAAGATCGCTCAACCTCTCACCGCCCTAACGCAGAAAGGTATTACGTATAAGTGGGGAGATGCCCAAGAATTCGCCTTTCAGCTACTAAAGTCCAAACTTTGCAGCGCACCGATATTATCGTTGCCTGAGGGTACAGAGGACTTTGTAGTATATTGTGATGCGTCTATCCAAGGCTTAGGGTGCGTACTGATGCAACGTGATAAGGTAATTGCATATGCATCGTGACAACTGAAGGTCCATGAGAAGAACTACCCTACTCATGATTTGGAACTGGGAGCGGTAGTTTTCGCTCTCAAAATCTGGAGGCACTACCTCTATGGAACCAAGTGCACAATTTTCACTGACCACAAGAGCCTTCAGCATATATTTGACCAAAGGGTACTAAACATACGGCAACGTCGTTGGGTTGAACTTTTGAACGATTATGACTGTGCCATCAAGTATCATCCAGGGAAAGCTAACGTAGTAGCTGATGCCCTCAGTCGAAAGGAAACGAAACCCAAAAGAGTGCGAGCCTTACAACTCACCATTCACTCTAACCTTCCTGATAAGATACGTGAAGCCCAGGGTGAGGCATTGAAGGAAGAAAACATCGGGCTTGAGACCCTACATGGTGCAGATAAGCACTTAGAACTGAGAACAGACGGTCTGCAGTACTTCATGAATCGAGTCTGGATACCACGATTTGGGGATCTCAAACAACTGGTGCTCGATGAAGCGCATACCTCTCGCTATTCGGTACATCCTGGTTCGGACAAGATGTATCAAGATCTTAAGACTCTATACTGGTGGCCAAACATGAAAGCCGAGATAGCCACTTATGTTAGTAAGTGCTTGACTTGTGCGAAGGTTAAGATTGAATATCAAAAACCTTCAGGCCTACTCCAACAACCAGAGATTCCAATGTGGAAATGGGATGGAATTTCCATGGACTTCATTACAAAGCTTCCTAGAACGCCAATGGGCCATAACATGATTTGGGTTATCGTGGACCCAAATCGGCCCACTTCCTGGCAATAAAAGAAACGGATTCGTTAGAAAAGCTGGCGAACCTATACATCAAGGAGATAGTCTCTAGGCATGGGGTGCCTACTTCCATTATATCTGATCGCGATGGGCGATTCACTTCTCGTTTCTGGACTACTCTCCAAGATGCTTTAGGAACTAGTCTTGATATGAGCACAGCCTATCACCCACAGACGGATGGACAAAGTGAACGTACCATCCAAACATTAGAGGATCTGCTACGAGCATGCGTAGTGGACTTTGGTAATAACTGGGATAAGCACTTGCCCTTAATCGAATTCTCTTACAACAACAGTTACCACACTTCGATACAGTGTGCGCCTTTCGAGGCACTTTACGGGCGCAAGTGTAGGTGTCCTATATGTTGGACTGAGGTTGGGGATAGCCAACTAACAGGTCCCGAACTCGTGCACGAAACTTCTGAGAAGATAGTGCAAATTAGAAACCGGATGGCTGCTGCTCGGGACCGACAAAAAAGTTATGCTGACAAACGTCGAAAACCTTTGGAGTTCCAGGTTGGGGACAAGGTTTTGTTAAAGGTGTCACCGTGGAAAGGAGTGATACGCTTTGGGAAACGAGGGAAGTTAAATCCCAGATACGTCGGACCTTTCGAGATCGTTAAAAGGATTGGTCCAGTAGCTTACCAGCTAAATCTACCAGATGAACTCAGTGGAGTACATAATGTATTCCACGTCTCAAACTTGAAGAAATGCTTATCTGATACGACACTGGTAGTGCCACTGGAGGAGATCCAGGTGGACGATCAGCTGCGGTTCGTGGAAGAACCAGTGGAGATTCTTGAGCAGGGCGTCAAGAAACTCAGACAAAGTACTATACCTATTGTTAAGGTACGGTGGAATTCCCGTCTAGGACCGGAATACACGTGGGAGCGCAAGGATCAGATGCGGCTCAAATACCCACACCTCTTTACTGAACCTGAAATCGTACATAGATCAAACGCGGAACATAAAGCAGCTCTTTCAAAGTGAATTTCGGGGCGAAATTCCTTTCAACTTGGGGATGATGTGACATCCGGGAACCAAGCACACATTTTTATAGCTGGCTATATTGTTTACTTGCTGAATTTCGGGACGAAATTCTTTTCAACTTGGGGATGATGTGACACCCCGCATTTTCAGGTTAATACTTTTACTGACCTCTAGTTAACTTACATGATATACTTTAGTTAACTTACGTGTTGTGCATGGTTAGATACTTAACCAGGGTTAGTTAAGTAGGCCTAACACATGTTAGATGATATTGACATATGTGTTAAATAGGAAAAGCATTGTTTAACACACACGAGTCCTGTATCCCGAACATTGGTGAATTATGTGGCATGTATAATTATAATATGTGCAATTAAATCATGATGGATGTGAAGTGCCTGCTTATATGAATTATGTGAATTATCACTTGACTGACGATTAATACGTAAACCATGCAAATTATATACACTTGATGATTAATATCTCATGTAATTATAAAAACAGTAGTTTTTATGCAATTTAGAGTAATTAATATTATCGGGCCCGGTATTGGACTTAAACATGCTTAACAGGTCAAGTTAAGGGACTAGAAGGGCCCTAATATCCAACTACTTGGAGAACAAGCAACCTTATCTTATAATTATAGTTCAAAAAAAAAAAAAAAAAAAAAAAAAAAAAAAAAAACCCTAACCTACTTGTTCTTTGCTCCGTGAGATCCCCCTTCCCCATACCCTTTCAATTTTCAATCAATCAACTAATCTCACACTTAATCAAGCTAGTTCGGGTTTAATCTCAAGGCTCTAGGGAGTTTTAGCACTACAAGGTATGCGTTTATATGTTCTTTGATAGATTATGATAATTGAAAAACTTTATAAACTCTAAAAACCACATACACACAATCGCATATATATATATGTATGAGTTCTTGAATGTTTTTGATGATTTAATGATGATGATTGTTGTTAGTTGCCATGATTAGGGTTTTTGCATAATAATATATGTGTTTGATCATGAGAGTATGGATTATGCATGTGTTAGAGATTGTTGAGCATGATTAGGGTTTGTGGATAACTTGGGCTACAAGTTTTAAATTCTGGCAGATTCGTTTGGACGTTTTGTAGGGGCTGTACTGGGTTGGTAAATTGATAGTTTTGATGATTTCTTTGCATGATTGTGATTAACATAGGCTTAGCTTTTCATAATGGGCAAAACCATCAGATTTGGACGTCGGTTGAGTCGTTTTTGGAATTTTAATTGATTAGGGGTCATATCAGATTTTCGGAACTGAAAATTGGGTCAACTTTAAATGGTCATAACTGGAGATTTACAAGGAATTAAGTTATGAAATTTTTACAGTAGGTCAATATTGGAAAAACTCGGCTTTTCCAATTGGATTCATCCCGTTTGGATGAATACACAATTTTTGGGAATTTTTCTACTAAACTGACCTGCTGTGGAAATTTTCTGGACATAGCTGTGTTGTACAAATTTTTATAATTTTTGTGTTTGGTTTTAAGGCAAAATAAAAATAGGGGTTTACAACTGAATCCCCATGAATACTCAGTAAAAATTTGGGATTTTAATTCATTCGTTAAGTGGGTTAAATGATACGTTTTTCACAGTGCACAATCTGTCCTAAAAACGCAGATTGTGTACGAAGCCTTTGTGTGACTATTTGAAGTTGTATATGGTATGCAATTGACATGTACTTGTGTGGAAACTCGCATGAGATGTATTTGATGTGTTAAACTCATAATAGTCACCATGATCACCAACGGGATACGTAGGACATACTTGTGCATGTAGAGTCACTAGGTGTCACTACACGGTTTTGAACTTTTGGAAGTTTCGAATAAACGAATTATATGGTGTATTGGTTATGCACATGTACTCACATAGTGACACATATAATAGGGAGTCGGTAGCGAGTCTCTATTACTTTGGAGTTTGGATATTTTTGCTTGCAATCTAAGGTGAGTTTCACTACTCTTTTCTCAAAAGCATGCGTCTCGGGTTGAGACAACTTACTTAACGTTTCTAGTCCGGTTTGGGACTACTTTTACACATCCCGTGTTTTGGGGTGCATGGTTCACGGGGTGAATCTACTTTTACTAATTCATGCTATATGTCCTTGATGAACTAAACCAACCCTATCATTTAAGTCCTTCAAAATACCGAATCAATTGCCGGTTGGGCAAGCGGGTTACTAGTTGATAGCGCTATTTGGTCTAACAAACCTCACATCGTGCTGGGAGCATGGGTGTGAACTAATAACTTAAAACATATGTCATTGTTGATGGGCAATGACGCAAGGCACTTTTCTCCCGGTTATGGGAACTTGTTCATTAGTAGTTCGGTATTCGCCGGTTTTAGTTATCATGAGTGGGCTAGCTACCCCTGGCATATGAATTAGCTATTTACTTGTGGCCAAGGAGGCCGACGTTCTTACTTACTGTTATGTGGTCTGGGAGACCGACGCTTTCATTTGGTTACATGGTTTGGGAAACCTACGCTTTTACTTACTCACCTACTTTACTCAGTGAACTCACCAACATTGTTTGTTGACCCACGATTTACATGCTTTTGCAGGTAGTTAGCTTCCGGTGCCAGAATTAGAAAGCACTGCACACTTCATTGCATTTGGGGTCTTGGGCATACACCTAAATTACATATTATGCTTTCACATTTTCTTTCATATGGTTTTAATTTGGGCGCGTTGTTTTGCGCATGGTTTTAAAAGGATTAAATTTGGTTTACGCTTCCGCAACTTAACTAAACTTGGTTTTTGAAACGAACTAAATGGTTTGGGCATTTAGAGTTCGTTCATATGACTTATGGCTATGGGATCCTGGTATGTCACGCGCCTCGCGGTATAAACCCCGCAGTGGAAATTTGAGGGTGTGACATTCTGGATGAAAGCAGCGCGGGTAAGTTCTTCATTGCATCCTATTTGGAGCGCCTCCTTGTTAAAACGAACGATGAAGTCCTCGATTGACTCATGGTCATGGCGCTGGCACGGCAGGATGTACACGAGAGTTTAAGTGGTTCGGTCGTGTATGACCTACGTCCACTGTAAAGAGTTGAGTGTATTATTTCTTGAGAGATTACAAAGTATTACAATGATAACTCTAACTCTTATGTACATATGATAATTCTCGGATCCTTTGCAAAGGAGATGAAGTCCTCTATTTATAGTGGAAGTCGTGGGCTTAGGGAAGGGCCCACGAGGAGTCCCAACGGATCCGGGCCTTGCCCCGGCCCATATGCTTTTGGCCCATGAAATAGGCGGGAAAAAGGAGATCCATGCTGCTGACGTCATCGGCAGTTGGAACTGCCCTGCTTGGCGGACACGTGGCGGGCTGTGATTGGCCGTCGACGGCATGTCATCCTGACACAGCATGGTTGACTTACCTGCTGGCGTCTGACGTGACGTCTGGCAGCAGGTAGGCATGCTTGTGCAGTACTGTAGAGGCAGCATGGTGGAAGCATGGGAGCAGTCAAGTCGTTGTTCATGCCAGTGGTTGTTGGACCACTACAGACACATGTCGCGTTCTGGCTGGCGACATCTCTGCTCCTCTGTGGGTGAATCTTCTTAATCCTTGATCTTCTGTACCTCATACCAAAAGCTGGTGATGGGTGAATATTACGCGGGTGGGCGCACGCGCGTATATTTTCCCAAAGCTGTGAAGTGGATAAGGCTGCTCCATATGCAGGTTGGTCCTTCCGGCGAAGTGATTTCCGCCAGAGGGTTCCGCAGATTGCGCTAAAGAGGGATGGGGATGCCGCCTCCGTGAGGATTAGGCTCCATATCCCTTCAAATGGTATCTAAACAGACTCAGAGTTACGTAAATTATTAAAAGACTGAATTGCAAGTTTGTCATTTATGTTTATACCTGATTACAAAGTTTGTCCTTTATGTTTAAAATTGATTGGTTATGTACTTTATGTTTCAAAATCATACATGTTTTGTCCTTAACCCTAACTCAGTTTATTTTTATTTTTATTTTTTGTTAAATCTGGTCATTCAAGGGTATTTTAGTCTTTTTACCCTTTTAATAAAAAAAATCTGTGAATTTCTCTGTCTCTCCCTCTCTCACTTTCCTCTTCTCTCTTTATCTCTCTAACCAAAGTTCTGCTAATCATCATCATCAATAACAATAACCATCATCTCCAATAAACCTCAATCATCATCATCATCATCATCAACAATAATAATAACCTTAATCCTTTTTCCCCTTTAAACCCGTGACTTCAGTTAACCAATCATCAATAACTTTTGCACTATATCAATAGAAAACTCAATTCATAAATTTGGGGATCTGGTTTGAACTATCCACATGAAAAAAATATGGGTTTTCGTTTGATGAGGGTGGTTTCATAACGATAGCGGCAAGCAGGAGGAGATTGGTCGGTAATCGAAGTACGGGACCGACAAACACCACCACTGATGTGTAAATAAGACTATCATAGCCCCCTTTAATTTGTTGAATTTGGAATAGCTGAGGATGGTTTCGAAGTGATAACGGCTATGCTGGGTGGGAGGAGATTGACTGGCAAATTCTAGTTACGATGCTGGTGTAAGTGCTTGTTGTTACAAATTTATGGGAGGAAACAACCATTAATAGAGCTTCACATATAGAAATTGAAAAATCACAATCTTCTTACCGTTTCTGTTAAACAACAAGTTTCTTAATTTTGAAGATAAACATGGTAGCTTTTATTAGATTACATCTTCGTTGCTTAAGTGGAGGTGGTGGTGGTGGTGGTAAGTGGAGGCTGGGAGAGAAACGGGTGAGAAATAGGAGTGAGAGTGAAGATGATTTTATTTTTTTGATCTAAAAGTTTAACCTAGTTATACTAATAGTCCTTCAAAGTATAAAAACACAAATTTACCCCATATCAACGTTAAAATCTAACTTGGTTGCAAGATTTTGAAACATAAAGTAAATAACATATTAATTTTAAACGTAAAGAACATGCATTGAAATATTGTATAAACGTAAATGAAAAAAATTGAAATTTATATATTTAATTTAACATAATTATATAGAATTATTTAACTATTAAATTAAAAAAAAAAGAGAATTACAAATAATGTCCTTTAATTATTATAAAAATTGCACGTTCTGTCCTTTATGGAAATTTTTCACTCATTTTGTCATTTATTTTCTCAATTTACTACACCCTCTGTCCTTTAGCCTAACTTAGTTAAAAAACTTGGTTAACTTTATTTTCTAAGTTTACACTTTTAGCCCTTATAGTTTTGATCGAACCCTAACCCTTGATTGACCTTGAATTTGACCACGACAATTAACGAAATCATAGGGCTATTATAGAACATCAAATTCCGATCAAAACCATGTATAATAATCGTACTAACCTGGTCGTTTTTGAAGTTAAATAGAACGATTAAAATTGCGACTGTTTGATCTTTTTCTTCAAATTGCGAACGATTTGGTGGGTGTTTATGGTATATTTTTGCATATAAACGGTCGACTAATGCATAAGATGTTTAGCACGTTCCATAAACGTTTAAAAATGTATTTTGAGAAAATAAAGGTCTTTAAACGTTTAAAAACCCACTTGCAAACCGAGCCTCTATACCATAAATTGAAACCTATTATAACATCTTATGCCTTAGTCAACCGTTTCTGTGCAAAAATATACTATAAACACCCACCAAATCGTTCGCAGTTTGAAGAACAAGATCAAACAGTCACAATTTTAATCGTTCGATTTAGCCTCGAAAACGATCAAGTCAGTACGATTATTATACATGGTTTTGATCGAAAGTTGATATTCTATAATAGCCCTATGATTTCGTTAATTGTCATGGTCGAATTTGAGGTCAATCAAGGATTGGGGTTCGATCAAAACTATAGGGGCTAAAAGTGTAAACTTAGAAAATAAAGTTAACCAAATTTTTTAACTAAGTTAGACTAAAGGACAGAGGGTGTAGCAAATTAAGAAAATAAATGACAGAATGAGTGAAATTTTACATAAAAAACAGAACATACAATCTATAACTTATAATAAAAAAAATGGAAGATTGATGAGTTGTCATTCAATGAAGGCCTAAGAAAGTCATTTTAATAACATGACATTCAAGGAGGCATTCTCCTCCTTGATTGTGCCATGTGTCAAATAAAAAAAATAATAATATAAAACCTAATCTACTAAATTTAAATTGAGTTATTTTAGGAAAAAAGAATTTAAAAACAAATTTAAATTTTTCTCTATTATGTTTCATTCCATAATTTTTAAACGTTAATATCTTTTATATACGGGATTTTTTTAAAAAAAATTACACCAAATTAACGAGCGTTTTATTATCTTTCCAACGAGTACCATAGTGCTATATAAAAAACGGAGAAAAAAACGACTATTTTTTTGGGGTTTCGTTCATACAGGAAAAAAAACACAAAGTGTTCAGGTTATTCATTAATAATATTTTTTCTTTTAAACCAGGTTCTTATCTACGATGTTGAAATTCAGTCCAATCGTCATGTTTTCATTGAAATTTTACTCTTTTAAAGATGCATAGGTATACTTCATCAAGAGAAGCTAGGAGAAAGAATCACGCAACACTGCAACACATGGTGTCACCTTATAGCAAGGTTATTTTTTTATTTATTTAATTACAAGAGTAATAATTATTACTATTAGTATTAGTATGGTTATATTTTTCAACTCCGAGACGCTCTCGGGGTAAAAGCTAGTTTTTCTAATAATTAAAAAACAATCTTTATAATTCTCTCTTAAGAAAAAAAAAAAAAAAAAAAAAAACTAGGAAAAGAAGGCCTGGAGTTTCCAGCGTTGGGGCGTCTCCTCAGGGCAGAGCAGACGTGATTCTTGTTCATGAGTTTGAAAAGGGAAGGAGGCGATATCGTTCAACTCCAACAGCGACAGTTTTCAAACCTTACCTTGATGTGAGTGAGGGAGAGGAAATACAAACTTACCTTTAATCATCTCATCTGTATCGTTTGGCTCTGAATCTTCAAAACCCTATCCATAGCCATAGCCATAGCCATAGCCAACAATGGCTTTATTCCTCCTCCGTTTGTCTCGTCGTAACCTTCACCTTCACCCTCACCTCTTACTCTCCCAATTCATTTCCCCTTATCTTACCAACCCCAAACCTCCTTCCATCACACAATCCCACATCCCTCCTACATTCCATAACTCCAACTTTACCTACCTTACTTTCTTACAATCACGCCACACCATTTCCACCTCCTCACATACTTTCAACCATCCTGACCAAAACCAAAAACCTCCTTCTCCTTCTGCTTCCTGGATTGATCTCTATTTTCCCCAAATTATACGACCCTATGCCCATCTTGCTCGCTTGGATAAGCCCATTGGTACCTGGTTACTTGCTTGGCCTTGTATGTGGTCAGCTCACTCACTCACTCTTTTTCTTTTATTAACTACTACTACTACTACTACTTGTTACATAATCACATCTTTATCATTCTTCTTCTTATTATTATTATTATGCCAATTTATGGTTTCCAACTTCAGTTTATATTTTGTGTTTGCCAAATTGGATTTTATTACCCGCATTCTCACCAAACGAAGGAAAAACTACCCTCTCACTTTCCTTTATGTCCTTTCAAAACAATTTACTTTTATCTTCCACTGAGATGGGCCTTCCTTAGTAACATAAGCCAATGACCTTTAGCTCAACTGGCCTGTGGATTATTATTATTATTATTATTATTATTATTATTATTATTGGCCAATGGATAATTGTTTGGATTTTTAAAATCCGATTTGCCTTTGTGTGTCTACATTGATTGGGCTGTAAATGTTGGAATGAACATGTTTACCTAACTTGATTGATAATATAGGTCAATCACATTAGCAGCATCACCTGGACACCTTCCAGATTTTAAGATGATGACTCTGTTTGGTTGTGGAGCCTTTTTGTTACGTGGTGCGGGTTGTACTATTAATGATTTGCTTGACCGTGATATTGACACAAAGGTTTGAAACAAGCTATATTGTTCTGGGTTTGTCGTTGTATTCATGTGGTATTGGATTACAGGTAGATGTTAAAATGAATTTGTTGATTATTTTTCACAAAAACATTATAGATACAATAATAGTAATAATAATACAACGTATGCATTAAATATAGACTTTGGATGGCTTCAACTGGTTTTATCCGTCCGCTTTTACTCGCTAGAACTACTACAGCGAGTTGATAGTGTTTGATTCGGAATTTTAAATCTTTATTTTTTAAGATTTTTGTAATCCATGTATTCTACACACGTGCAATTGAGTAGACTTAAGTGCAGTCATGTCACTTATAAATAATGCGCTGCAAACTGCATAATATCGGTGTTTTTTGGGTGGATATGAATATATGATATGACATTTTTGGTTGTATATGATTATTTGTTCATCCTTTTTCATGTCTTACAATTAATGATTGACCTTCTTGTGACTCAGGTGGAACGAACAAAGTCAAGACCAATTGCAAGTGGTGCCTTGACACCATTTCAAGGGATTTCTTTTCTTGGTGTACAATTGCTTTTGGGTCTTGGTATTCTTCTCCAACTAAACAACTATAGGTTTGTTTGGCTAATTTTGACTTCACTATAGCTCTAATGTTTCTATTTGCATATTAATCTCAAATGTTGTTCTTCTCAATGGAATGGAATGTTTCGTTCTTAAATAACAATAACTTGTGTTAGAGGTGGCAACTTTAATCCATCCAATTTTAAAACCGGGTTAATTTGGGCTGTGTTTGTTTGATAAGCTAGGTATGAAAATCTAGCTAAAAATGGGACTGGTCAAACCGGTGTAACATGTATTCAGTATGCTTACAGTGTTCTAACATTTTATATAAAAAGAACCAAATATTTTCATGTAACAAAGTAGTTTTTCATGTAACAAAACTTGTTGGCGAGTAAGCTTAACCTGACCTAACCCGTTTGACCTGCAAATAAAAATACATGTTTTAACCATTAACCATTTTATTCGACCCACGTGTTTTGCCACCTGTACATTGTGCATTTGAGGGTACACCTGCAACCTGTAGCATAGCATTTTTCTACTCTAATGAATAATAATATTCCTTTCTTATGATGATTACAAGTGATTTGTTACAGCATCATATTGGGGGCTTCATCTTTGTTACTTGTCTTTTCATATCCTCTTATGAAAAGGATAACATTTTGGGTAAAATATCTACTTTTGTTTCTTAGTATTTGTCCTTTTTTTTGGTCCTACATTTTTACTCTTTGGAACTTGTTGCAGCCTCAAGCCTTTCTTGGTTTAACTTTCAATTGGGGAGCATTATTGGGATGGTCTGCCATTAGAGGAAGCCTTGATCCTGCTATCGTGTTGCCGCTTTATCTTTCTGGAGTATGTTGGACACTCGTCTATGATACTATATATGCCCATCAGGTAAAAGCATCTACTTTTGTGCACAGCATCGGTAAATATTACATTTTGGGGAAAATATCATGTCTACATTTTTTTTGTAATCCAAGTGATGGCATTATGTCTGTTTCATAACAAAGTCATGCATGTTTGGCATTGGCATTGGCATTGGCATAACGGTGGCAAATGAAAACTAGCCCGATTGACGAATGGGTTGCCCCATTGATGCCTTTGTTCCATTTTTTTATAACTAATTTAACATGTTATTATAATGACAGAAGGTATAATAGTCAAAAACTATAAGTGCTTAAGTTCTCAAAAGATTATAAAGGGGGATAGGGAAAAAAAAGTTACTGAATAAACCCTTTGGATATTATCAAGCTTTGTTTTGTCGAGTATTGGAGATTTGAGTTTTAAACTATTAGAATACGGTGCCATTTTAGTCAATTGATCTTTACGTGAATCGATTACATGCATCCAGGATAAAGAAGATGATAAGCTAGTTGGAGTGAAGTCTACAGCCTTGAGATTTGGGGATTCTACAAAAAAGTGGGTCAGCGGATTTGGAATCGTGTGCATTAGCGGCCTTGCACTCAGCGGCTTCAATGCAAATCTTGGTAATACTTTACTTCCTGTTTATATTTTTTGGACAAAAGATGTTTGGGGTCCAGTGGCCAACAAACTAGACCTGACCCATATGCCAATTCTTTTTGTCCATCAAGGGACAAAGTTTTGTTTTTTTTTTTTTTTTTCAATATCAGTCAGTAGTCACTAGTCAGTTATATAATTGTAAGCAAATAGGCAATTTAAACTGGAATACCATTAAATGTTGCCTTTTTAATGGTATATTCTAAACAAGAAACTGTAGGAACACTATATATAATAATAATGTTACTTATATAAACGCCGTCTTGCTTTCAACCAAGCAGGATTGCCATATTATGTGTTTTTGGCAGCAGCATCTGGTCAATTAGCATGGCAAATTTGGACGGTAGACATATCCTCTGCAGCTGATTGCAGTAGAAAGTAAGTGAAATCCTAAATAACGCATAAATACTTGTACATAGTGTTGACCAGATATAGTGGAAGGGAGAAAGAGCCGCCTTATGTATCACAGTTAAAAGTATCATTTACATGTCTCGGTGCTCTTCTTTCAACAAATGTGCACTAATACACTATGATATGATTCGAGTTATTATTCCCCCTAATATGGTTTCCCTTTGTTCTTTTCATTAAGTAAATTCTTGAAATATATGAACTTAATTGTATCATCTGATATGGCTGTTTCTTTTATGTTTTATCGTAGATTTGTGTCAAACAAGTGGTTTGGAGCCCTCGTGTTTGGCGGCATTTTAATGGGCAGACTATCGGCATAACGGTTAGACCAGACCCTGCGGTTGAAACTGAAACCACTATTATTTTGGAAATGTTTGTTATTTATAGTAGATCAACTAGAGAAGTTGTTCTAATTAGATTACTACTTTGAACACGTGGTTAAGAAGTATATTGTTTTTAGTTAGAGAACTAACAAGTGGTTAAAAAGTGGTATTTGTTGTGTTGTTGTAACTGTAACAAATATTACAACCGTATTATCGTCTCTCTTTATCTCTAACTACATCTTATAACCACTAAGTACAAGTGCAAAGTGCTAAAGCTTTTCTCTTGTAATTTTGATTTGTTGCGCAAAATCTATATATGTTATCCTCATTGGTAGCAGTTAAGTTCCCACGTTTTATTTATTTATAACAAAAGACATCTTCAACTTATTTTGGCTGATATTTGTAACATGTGATTTTGATTTAAATGGGGATTTTTTTTTTTTTTTTGCAAGAAGTGGGGGTTTCTCATTTTCAAGAGTTGTTTTCAAGAGTACAATTAGGGATGGGTGTATCACCAAAATAACACTTATGGTGAAACCGCTGAATGAGACAGCGGCTTCAACCATAGAATCTACCATTCTCTTACACAATCTGATGAAGCCGCTGCTTGATTTGGTAGTTTCACTTGAAACTGCTTATCAAGATGGTGGCTTCCTGATTAATGTTGCATATGTACCATGCACATGTGAATAAGCATTTGTTTGGTTTGAAGGTGTGAGAACACGTGAACTGTGAAAGTGTGTGAAAAGTAAAGTTAATGTACGGAAAAATAATTATAATTTAATTGTTCTCCACTTTTTTTAAAACAGGAAGGCACACATCTACAGGCTACACCTCCATAGGGAAATGATAGACAACATCTAGAAATTAACATAAACAGGTTACAAAGCTAACTTTTGGCAGCGCACTTCCACTTTTTTCAGTCCAAACTCCAAACAATTTAACGGTCCAAGCATCTTAGCCATGACTAGCTCCAGCCGGACGGCACAGACCCACCGTACATTTGTTGTGCATCCGCCAGCATCATCTTTGTAAACTGATTCAAACTCTCAAACCATTACCAACATGAATCATCATCTTTGTAAAAATTTATACCCAGTAGGACATTCAGCAGCCAAATTAATCCTGCACTAAATTCAGGAAATCGATGTATGGTTCCGCGGTTCATCAGAAACCTCACTCTCGATCAGTGGCTTCACTATGAAACCACCCTCTTGATCAGCGGCTTCTAAGACACCTCCCTATGGTTCAGCGGCTTCTCCAACATACTGTAAGACTTGTAGATTTTGGCAGCAATGTTCATTCAGCGGCTTCACCATAAGCGGGTTTTTATTTTGTTATATACGTGTGTGCTTATGGGCCATGAGGTACTTTTTGAGATCGTTATTGTTCTACTAGTTTAACCGTATGAAAATAATTAGCTTTTTTGCTCAATCTAAGTAAGATTAATATTAAAGTACAATTTGCGTTCTTTTTTTTTTCTTTTTTTATTGAGTCGATTTGAGTCTCTATCTTCCACAATTAGGCCTGTAAACGAACCGAACGAACACGAACACAGGCGTGTTCGTGTTTGTTCATTTAACTTTAACCGAACACGAACACGAACACATAATCGAACACATTTTTGTGCTCGTGTTCGTTCATTAAGAAATTTGTCGTTTTCGTGTTCGTTTATGTTCGTTCATTTAAAACCTAAACGAACAGTTCATGAACATAAACGAACACAAATGAACATAAACGAACATTAATTAACACAAACAAAAACAAGTTTAATAATGATTCATTACAATTCAACCAAGTTTAATACATCACAATGCAACCAAAACAAAATCTAAATTAGTAGGGTTGTGGAGTGTGGAGAAAAAGGGAGGTGGGGCTGTGAAGTGTGGAGAGAGGCTGATATGATTAGAATGTTAGGGTTACGATTAAATTTCAGAACATATCAAATATATTGTATATAATATAATATGAATTAAGGTTACTTAATAAAAGGGAAGTAAATAATAAAAATAAAGTAAAGTTTAATTAAACGAACATAAACGAACATAAATGAACGAACAAAACATGTGTTCATGTTCGTTTGTTTAATTAAACGAACAAAAAATTGTGTTCGTGTTCGTTCATTTATCTAAATAAACGAACATAAACGAACTTCCCGCCGAACAGTTCATGAACGTTCGGTTCGTTTACAGGCCTATCCACAATAAGTAACAACTTGCGTCCGTTGCTTAAACTACCATCAACAAACAGGTTGTAATGTTGTTTGATGGAATTTTCAAAGAGGAAGGTGGTAGTTTAATTGACTAAGAAACCCTTATTCTTCAGACTAAGGATGAATGAGATCCTTGATTTTTGGACTTCATCGTCAACAGTTCTTATATAACTCAACAAACCACCCTCACAATGTGTACATGAGGTGAGGGTGTTCGGAAATTGCCATGTGGATTCGGATGAATTGAGCAAACCTACATTGTGGATGCTCTAAGTACATATCCAATGACCAACAGGGGTGCCTGTGGACATTCGTAAGGAACGTACTAATGAGATGAGGATGCAAATGTTTTTTTTTTTTGAACGATCAACTAAAGTATTGCCGGGTACTCTGTATGCGGCCCCCAATGGCCGAAAGGGGCCCCAGACGGCCTCTAGTCCGTACGGACTAGGGCTGGCAAATCGTGTCCCTAACAGGTTAACAGGTCTCTGACGCGCGCGAACAAATAAGTTCTAAACATGAACACGACTCGTTTAACTCATTTATATCTCATGTTTATAACACAGTTTTATGTTTTATGTACCAAAAAAGGGAAATGAAAGATTTTTGCCTCTTAATTCTAAGTATTAAAAAAGTCAAAAAATCAAATAGTGTACTTTTCAGTCAAATAGGTCTTATCGTGTCTTAACAGGTTACCCATTGCCAGCCCTAGTACGGACAGAGCCCTTCGGCCCACCCGTCTCCTGTTCCAGGGAAAACCCGGCCCACAAACCCGCACGAAGGCACGACGGTAGTGAACCGGTAAAACCTGGAGGGATCAGGAGTCGAACCCATGACCACAAGGGTCAAGGGTCTCTCCATCACTTCCCAACCACCTACCCCACCACAAGGGTGGGGGTATCCATCACATGCCTCCCGTGGGAATTGAACCCGGCTCTCCCAAAGAGAGAACCGGCCCTTTTACCACTAGGCCACATGATGATGGATAGGATGCAAATGTAGTAAGAAGATTGCAACAGACCTGAAACATTAATGATTTGACAACTTGATATTCGGTTAATTATCGAACAAAAATTATTTGAATGGCAAAAAAAAAAGTTAAATTTAAACAAAAAAAAACAACCTAAAATAAAGGTTCTAGTTAGAATCTTGATACCATTGGGGTTGGTGGTCCAATGGTAAGGCAAAGCCTTTTAATACACTAAAAGTGTGAGGTCTTGAGTTCAAGTATCACAAGCAGCAAGAAATTCGTCTTTAAAAAAAAAAATTAGAATCTTGATAGTTTAACAAAAAAAAAAAGGAAATGAGTTTATGTAAATGCGTTAGTTTTAAATTAACTAAAAGTAAAATAAATAGAAGGAATATAACTAAAATATGAGAATAAAAACAGATAATCATATTAATAAAATATGTTTAATTTTTGGTTTTGATATTTAACTATAAAAATTTACATTACTAGTTTAAAGTCATGTATAAACGTAATATCAATGATCCGTGACATGTCGGGGTCACGGATCGACTGTGCATTGACCACCAACTTTTTGACCAAATGACCACAACAAAATCACCGCCAGACTATGCATCAAGCACAATAAGACCTTGAAAACAAGGATCGTGTAAGAAATCAACAATACTATGCACAGTTTCACGGTTTGACCTTCGTTTAATCATAACACTCTAGGGAAATTTTACAAACCAATCGAAATTTTTAAAATTATAACGTATCTTTAAGTTGAATTGACATGGTGTCAAATATAACCACTCACGAATATATTTATACATTGTAAATATAGTTTTATAACCCTCTAAGGTTTTATAAAAACACTATATTTTTCTAACAAGTTAATTTTATAGAATTCAGAAGTTTGATAATGTGAAAGAAATCTTCCATAGAACGATAAATTCTAAACCAAAGCAAGTCAAAATAAACAGGATTAAAATGTTTAAGAAGCGAACTCAAACATTGATCCCTATCCTCGTTTATCAAAACTAATCTCACTCAATTACAATTGATTTCTCAACGACAAATACATGAATAAAAGCTATTTTGAAGTCATCTTAAGAAATATATTTTTGAAAGAAAAATAAATAAGGCATAACCCTGTCAATATTGATCATTGGTGTCTCGACCCACTTTTCATTTTCTTTCATCTTGGCTATTTAAACAACCAACCTCGCAATCCAAACCTTGAGATTCTCAAGTAACCTTTAAGCAAAATATGTGGTTTAGATGTACTCACGACCCCTTTCAAGCATAGTTGTCAAAAGCGCGCCTAGGAGAGCGACTAGGCTCGAGGCGCACCAAGTGCGCTGCGCCATGTGAGGCGCGCCTAGGCACTGAGGCGCACTATCAGGGCTGATTTCCGGCCAAATTCAGGCTAAAAGTTGCATAAACCTCTAAAACATCCTAAATGAGTCATGAACAAGTCCTAAACAACCCTAAAACATCCTAAAGTAGCCCTAAACAAGCCTAAAACATCTTTAAAATCCCTAAAAATGTATTTTATACTATGCGGCTAATTATAAAAAGCCCTCGTTTTTTATGCACCTTGCACCTAGGCTCCGGGCTCGGCCTATGCGCCTTGAGTGTGTCTAGACGCTTTGACAACTATGCTTTCAAGTATCTCTAATATATCAAGAGAGAAGTTTATAGTAAAAAATGCTCAATGGTCGAGTATCAAGGAGTGGACATATGGTGAAGTGGTTAATTTTTATCGGAGAAAATTGCTCGAATGGTCCCTGTGGTTTACACTTTTTTCACCTATAGTCCCCAAGTTTTCAAAATTACAGCCATAGTCCCGAAACAGTGAATTTTTTTAACTCGGATAATCCCTGGAGCTAACTGAGGTTAAATAATCCAGTTAAGTGGATGTGAAATTACAAAACTACCCTTTCTATAAAATAAATAAAATAAAACACTGGTGGGCCCCACATTTTATAATTAATTAAATATATAAAAAAAACCCTTAATCCCTACACCACCACTGATGTGTTGCAAAACACATCTCTTTTCCTATGTATTTTGTATATTATTTGGTCAAGTTTTTATTCGCTTTGTGTCGTTTCTATTATGTATTTATGTATTTTATTATTTTATAGGTGTTTGGTGAGAATGAGCTAAAAATGAAAGAATTTTAATCAAGACACCAACACTTGAGAACAGGTGTTCATGAACGTTGGAGCGAAAACAAGGAATTTTGGTCGAGGCAAGAACACCAGAAGCGAAATTGGAGTATAATAATAATAATAATAATAATAATAATAATAATAATAATAATAATAATAATAATAATAATAATAATAACCTAGTGACTTAAAAGTCACGTGACAAAAGCAACAGGCCAAAGCCCAATTTGTATTACACCCTATTTTTTTCAAGCGGCACATTTTATTTGAGAGGAGATATTATTTTAAGAAGTCAGACATCATCATCGAGGAGGAACAGATACAGAGCCGCCACAAGGATCGAAGAGCAGATTTTAGAGAGGAGAAGAAGTGAAGGGGAAGAAGGCACGGGTTCAAGATCGAACCAACGGGTTTGACTATAATAAGTTTTAGTTTGTATATTTATTGACTTTGTGTTTATAAATATTATTACTATAACTTTTATTTTTCTGGAACCTATGTTTTTATTGTTTTCTCTAATTATGTTTGGCTAAAACATTAGTGGCCACCTAGGTTTGACATGACGACTTTTTGATTTTGGTTTATGTTTCGGTTTTGGATTTTATAGTTGGATTTATGTTTTAGTAAGAAACTTGTTTATGATTCTATGATGTGTGTGCGTACTTTTTACTAATTTATGATCTTTTAATGTTCCACGAGTGTCTTAGGTGAATGTCTTTCATGTTTTGACACTTGTTAGAATTACTTGCTTTGTGCTTGTAGTTTACTTTATGATTTTAGGCCTAAATTCCATAGGAACATTGATTGTGAGTTTAGAGGTAATCAGTATTCTTCCTACTCTTGAGACCGAGAGGTGATAGGTAGTCAGGTTTGTCTTTGGTGCTAGAGGTTTAGGCTAGAAACGCTGAGAGATCAGGTTTTCCTAGGTTCTCTAGTATTATTTGCTTATCTGTGTCATAGATTGACTTTACAGGTTACTCCTTGCACTTTAGGGTGTATTGTGATTGGAGAGTGAGAAATCTAAGCCAGTCTAGCGAGTACTTTAGCATAGTTAGTGAGACCGAGAGGTGATCTAACCAATCAGTGAGACTAGTAGCCTTTAGGATTCCTTTTTGGTCAGTCTTGGTAAATGATCCGGGAGCCACTAGGATACTAGGGGTGAATATTATAAGATCCTGATTGCCAACATAGTTTTCAAAGCCGGGGCAGTTCCAATTTCATTAGTAGGATTCGATACCTAGGTGGTTGCCTTTCCCATATCTGATTTTCCTCCTTAGTGATCCTCTGCTATCTTTTAATTTAAGCCTTTTAATTTATTTACTTTAGTAATTAATTACTATAAAAATCACAAAAATCCAATTTGCTAGGCTAGGAGTCGATAGAGGTCTAGTACCGAGAATCACCACATTGTGTCCACGGATCGATATTCCGGACTTACTTGCTCTGCTACACTGCGACCGGTGCACTTGCCGTTAGTGTGTGGTTTAGCGGGTTTATCCATTTTTAAAACTTGACCCGAATTTATTTAATACACATTTTCACACATCAACCACCACCAACTTCTTCTTCCCCACCCTTCATGAATCAACCGGACCTGGACCACAAACGACCAGATCGGCCCTCACCTAACTGAACCCTGACTAAAATAACCACCACAGCCTCCACAATCGTCACTCAAACAGTCGTGACCTACAGAGATCCACCCAACACTCACAAACCCGTCACCTCAACCAAAACCACCATCACCGTCACCTGAACAGTCGTCATCACAACCAACCTAAAACCCACCGAATATTACCTCTGTGTTGCTGCTTCTGCTCATTTTCGGGCCTAAACCGCCGTCATAACCACCACCCGGACCTCTACTGGTTGATTTACCACCCAAACCACCAAAAACTCAACTCCAATCTCCCGATCTCCACCCCAGTCAGCCCTCACAAGCTGTTTAGGGGTCAAACACCACTACGCCGCCACCACCAAGGCATGGTGGTGGTCGGCCGACTCTGAAAAGGAAGGAGGAAGGTGACCAAGTTATGAGGGAGTAGAGAGAGTTTTAGAGAGAGGGAGTAGAGGGAGAAAGAGGGTTAGTGGCTGGTGAAATGGAGGAGAGAGGAGGGTTAAGGTGTTTAAATAGTGAGGGTTTGGGGTAGGTGAGTTGTAGAAGATGTGGTGGTGGAGGGTGGTGGTGTTTGTGGAGGTGATGAGGTGAAGAAGATGAAGTGGGGAAGATGAAGTGTGGGACCCATATTAATTAGTATATTTTTTTTATTAAAGTAAGGGTAGTTTTGTAATTTCACACCCGCTTAACTGGATTATTTAACCTCAGTTAACTCCAGGGACTATCCGAGTTAAAATAATTCACTGTTTCGGGACTATGGCTGTAATTTTAAAAACTTGGGGACTATAGGTGAAAAAAGTGCAAACCACAGGGACCATTTGAGCAATTTTCTCTTTTTATCGAAACCACTATACATTGTTGTGCTTAGGGGTGCAAACGAGTCGAGTTACTAGCGAGCTACTCGAGCTCGGCTCGAAAAAAGCTCCAAACGAGTCGAGCCGAGACTAACCGAGCTCAAGCCCGAGCCTAAAAACAAGCTCGTTTAGCAAACGAGCTCGAGCTTCTGTTATCGAGCTCAAGCCGGCTCGCGAGCCTTAATGAGCCTACTACATATATAATTTTTAAGTAATGTATTAACACTGTATATATAAATAATGATGATTATTATTTATGAAATTATGAAAAATAGGTAATTATATATAAAATAATATTTATAATTAATATTAATTAATAAATCAATAAATAATAAACAAGTCGAGCTCAAGCTTGAAAAACCGCCTACGAGTCGAGCTTGAGCTTGTTTAGTTTGAGCTTTCAAAACCTAAACAAGCTCAAACTCGAGCCCAATTGAGCTCGGGCTTAGCTCGACTGGATTGCATCCTTAGCTGCACTCATTTTGTAATATCTTGATATTAAGCATTTCTTGTTTAATTTTTCTTGTCTAATTGCAATTTGTTTTTGAAAGAATATTTAATCTTCACTAAAAGTAAAAGATATATAACCTATTCCACCAATCACCCAAGATTCTTACACCTTGTAATAACTAAAAGATATGTAACCTATTCCACCATTCAGTCAAGATTCTTACACTTACACTTTGTAATAATCAAAATAATATTCGACTAGTTAGTGACACACAACTTGTCAAACAACTATGGTTCAAATGAGACCAATGCCTAAACCATATTGCTATAACATGACATTTACCGAAAAATCAACAATGTAAAAATCCAAATTATTACCAAACATCCAAAAATCGTTACTATATACCAAAATAAACTAAATGGGGAATACGTAATACTCATTAGAGCTCTCTAATTTTTTTGTTTTTCCGTCTCTCTCCTACTTAATTATAGATAATTATTTTTAAATATAATTATTATATCATTAATTACTATTTTAATATTTCAGATTTGTTAATTAATACGTTTATGTTTATCTTTATATTTATTTTTTATTATTATGTAATAAACAACTCCCAATCACCTTTATTTTCTCTTCTCTCTCATATTAAATAATATTATTAATTATATCATAATTTTCATGTTTAACACAACCTCTTATAACCAATGATCCCCAGCCTAGTTGGTTTGAGGTAGGGTGGGTTTTCCGTTAGGGGTTTCCATACTAAGGGTAGGTCACTGGTTCGATCCATGCACACTGCAAAAAAAAAAAAAATTCTTCATGACGGTTTGAGCTTAGGCAAGGAGGATACCGGTGTGTGGGTAGGGATTCAAACTTGGGACCGCTGGGTTAGGGTTGTACAAAGATTTTCACTTAACCATGTCTTAAAAAAACACAACCTCATATAATATAAGGGTTTTTAACCTAACAATAAATAAAAAAACAAAGTAAATTGTTTTAATTAGTAAACAATACATCAAAGTTTTATTTTTTTTTAAAGATACATGTTGACGACTGTATGTGTTACCCGATTCGACTGTATGTGTTACCCGATTTTATTACATTTATTCAACACATGTAAGACACATGTTTATTTAGCTCATATAATGATTTTTTTTAAATATAACCTTTTTATTTATTTAACATATAAAATTACATTCAGGGTATGTTTGGTAAGGAGTTTTTAAGAGCTTTTAGGAGCTTCAAGCTTCAAGCTTTTAAGAAAAAGCTCCTACTTAATAAAAAGCCTTGTTTGGTTGAAGAACTGGAAGCTTTTAGGTTAGGAGAAAAAGTTTTATAGTGAAAAGCTACTAGTACTAGCTTTTAAGAAAAAACTCTACTAGCTACAAGCTTTTAATTAGTAAATGACACAAATACCCATTCTATTTTAAAAATAAAATAAAAACTTTCTTTACAATCTTTTAATTATGCCTATTTTGGTCATTTTATACATTTTATTAAAAGCTCCAACTACTCTGCCAAACACCAAAATATATTTAAAAAGCTTTTAGCTATCAGCTTCCAGCTAACAGTTTGCAACTACCAGCTTCCAGCTAACAGCCACCAGCTAATTTTGCCAAACATACCCTCATTCACCATGTGTAATACATAAGCTTCTAACATAGTATCTAATATATGTCATTATTAAATACTAAAATATGTATTATTGTAGCATTGTTATGGATTTTTATATATAAAATTCTCCATCTTTTCCCTTTTTTTTCCCTCAATCTAATACTAGTGGGTTAGCCTGCGCGATACGGTGGGTGTCACTAAATTTTCTTTTGAAAAGTATAATCTAACTCGACCTTTCGTAAACACTTATTATATCTGGGTACCACCAGTACCATCACTATTATTATTATGTAAATATTTAGAAGTGTGTGTGTGTGTGTGTATATATATATATATATATATATATATATTTGGAAGGTGTACTTCAGCGGTGAAACCAATCGACAAACAACCCATCAACCCGAGTTCGAATCACTACCCACGCACCGGTGTCCACTTTGAAGTTATCTCAAACCGTTACAGGGAATTTTTCGTGGTGTGCAGGATTCGAACTCAAGACCAAGCCCGGGCGGATTTACTTATAAAAATAGCTAAATAAGATAATATAAATTTACTTATAAAAATATTAATATTATCTCGTACAAACATTTAATTTTACGAATGGATTAAATGTACATGACTAATATAAAGTCTTTGATATTACTATGATTCATCTATATATCTAATAAAAGAGTAACTAAGGACAAGTGACCCATTTTCTTATCAAATGGTTGCTCCGACCCGACCCAAACTATGGATACGGTACCCGCCAACCCGGGTATAAATACTCTTTTTTATCTCGGTTTTGTTATACACATATAGCTATCCATCGATTCACCCTTGATTATAACCTAAACCCTAGAAAGCCACCTTTGATCGGCTGCTCATATCCACAAACGATTGAATCATGTATCTATCTTTCTTAGTTGTATGCTATAAACATTGTTAGATTTTGTAATCATAGTTTTCAAATTCGTTTAGTCAATTAAAACCCTAATAAGCAAGAAATCTTACTGTGTTTCTTGCAAATCCATATTAATAACGTTTTTGGTTATTAGTGTTCTCTTTTCTTTATTATCTCAGCGTATGTTTATGATTGTCGTTATGTAATTAGGGTAAAAGATAGATATGAGGTGTTGTTTAAAAAATTATCGATTTCGTAATGTGATTCTTTGATGTTGTTTATTTTTTCCAGATCCAGATTAAATTATGTTTTTGTCATTGTGATTCTTTTTTCTTTATTATTCTTTGTTTACGATCTTCGTTTTGATTCTATGTTTAGGGTTACAGATAAAATAATTAGTTGTTTTTAGTATTTGGATTATTACTAATCGGCTATTTAGATTACAATATAGTTTTCGCCCAACGTTCATTAATATGTTTTTTCTTAATTTACTAACACAATTTTTTGTGTCCTCAATGAATCCATCTATATGTGATTTTGCAATAGTAATGTTTAGATTTGAAACATATACGTTTGGCTGAATTATTTTGATTCTTTTAAGATTTGTTTATCATTACACACTTACCATATGTTTTTTATGGTTATCATAATTCCATATTGCTCATGTAAAATGCAGATTTTACATCATGTCTTACCACAATGGAAATCAGTTTTTCAAGGTTCTGTATGACTCTTCAGCTTCTGTGTTGGTAAGCTTTAACCTTTATCTATATTCTATTACTCAATTATAATTAGAGATGTGTATATAACATGAATTTTTAGGCTTATACTTAAATAAATTTTATATGCAGACTGTTCCAGGATCTATGAATAAGTTTTTCTCTGCTAATAAGTTGAACAACACAATGGTTACCATAACCACTGTTTTGTGTAAATCATGGTCCGTTCGTGTTTCCATGATAGAAAATATAGTGTGTTTTACTGATGGATGGTCAGAACTGGTCCAGGATTTATCTTTTGGCATGTTTGTTATGATTTTCAATTACATTGGCCACAAGACTTTTCTCATAAAGTATTTTAATCATTCTCCTCATCAACAACTAGGAAATTCTTTTTTCAAGATTATCGAACATGAGTTGACTACTCCTCCTGTAAGTATCAATTTTATTTATATTTAAATTGTTTTTTTTAATATTTATGAATTTTTAATTATATTTTTTCCAGGTTATACCATGTTCGTTTGTTAAGACACACTACCCTAATGGACTCCCTGTCAGACCAGTTAACCTGTATGTGTCTCATGATTTTCAGTGGAATGTTTACATTCATAACATTGGTAGCAATGTTTGTTTTTCTGATGGCTGGATGAATTTCCTGAATGATCTTCGACTTACTATTGGTGATGCTGTATGTTTTGAGCTAACTGAAAATGGACGTTTTAAAGTTACTACGTTTAGCAAGACTGGGCGACAGATGAAGCTTTTTAAAATAATGTCTGTGGAAATCCAGAGCAGATTAACAATGTTGTCAGTTCAAGTACAAACGTCCAGCACTATCCAAGTTGGCATGGCTTTGCATGCAACGTTACTTCTGAACTGGTATTAAACTAACTAAGTATTATATATTTGATACATTTTATAATTAATGAAATTTAACAAATGATTATCTAGAGTCTTCATACATTTACTCATCTAACTCATTCATAGGTGATTCCAAACAATATTGCTGATATTATTGGCTTAAACAAGAATATGAATTTGAAAATTAAATTCATCAATGGTTTTTGTTGGAATGCGAATGTTCATGTTAAAGTTGTTGCTGGTAATCCAAGGTATGTACATCATTTGATCAGTTTCTATATTATTGAGTACATGATAACTATTTGAATACTTACAGGTTCGTTGTTAATGGATGGAGTAATTTAATTGAATCTGAAGGGATATCGTTGGGCGAATTTTATATGTTCAAGTGATCCTCGATCCATCGTAAGTTGTTTGTTGACAAGTTTGTTAAGCAAGAAGTAATAGACATTAAAATGAATTGATTTGTGGTCTTGCGTTTTTTTGGGGTCTAATATTATATACTTTTTTGGTACATCAAAACGTTTTTGGATGTTGATACATTTTGCTATTTAGGATGTTGAATATATTATGGAGATATGTGATGTTTGGTATGAAACTTTTTCGTAATGCATGTCATTTTGGTATCTTATTTCATGCAGTTTATTATTTAAATTTTTTCTTTTGTATGATGAAATGTGTTAGGCCGGTTTCACTGAACATGTTTGATATCGTTTGGAAAATCTAATGAAATTACTTAAATGTGTTATCACGTTTTAATCTAACATTTTGTTTAAATGATATATTTTTTATAGAAATATAATGGTTATGTATTTTTTTTACTTTTCAACCAATTTTATTAAATTTTATTTATGTTTATATCATTAACCCTATTTTTTTTTTAATTAGAGACATGTAGAGGAATCATAATTATCACAAAATTGATAACCCTATTTTTTATGCTTTAACTATATACAATGCCTATTTTTTTTAACTATAGGCAGTTGTTTCAGAAAGATGTCCCGGTTAGACCTCCGTTGTTTTGTGAAGATTTGAAGCAGGTTCCGACTGATTGTTTTGATGTATTGATTTCCCCTTTTTCGAAAGAAGAGATCAAGGCCGCGGCAGAGGATTGCGGGGCTGATAAGGCTCCGGGCCCTGATGGTTTTAATTTCAGGTTCATTGTTCATTTTTGGAGGTATCTAGAAGATGATTTCATGAAGTTGTTCGATGATTTCTATCACTCGGGGTCGATTAATAAAGTTTGTAGTACATCTTTTATTACCCTTATTGCTAAAACTAAAACTCCGGTCGGGTTAAAAGATTACAGACCTATTAACCTGATCGGGGTGATTAGTAAAATTATTTCAAAGGTGTTGGCAGGTAGGTTGAAGAAGGTTATTGGAAAGGTGATTTCGAGCTCGCAGTCGGCGTTCCTTAAGGATAGATATATTCTCGACGGGCCGTTAATTCTTAATGAGTTAATTGGGTGGGGTAAGAAGTACAATAAAAAGGCTTTTTTCTTGAAAATTGATTTCGAGAAGGCGTATGATAACGTTTCTTGGGAGTTTCTTTTATCGATGCTTGCTCAGATGGGTTTTCCTCAAAAGTGGTGCTCGTGGGTTAAAGGTATTATTGTTTCAGCCTGCTCGGCGGTGTTAGTGAACGGCTGTCCTACCTTTGAGTTCCAATGTCAAAAGGGTTTAAGGCAAGGAGATCCGATTTCGCCTTTTTTATTTTTAATTGTTATGGAGGCTTTGGATAGTTTACTTCGCAAAGCGGTTAGGATGGATTTTTTGGAAGGTTTGCGAGTAGATAATGGTGGATGTGTTCTTTCCCATATGTTGTATGCAGACGACGCTTTGATTTTGGGAGAGTGGAGCAAGACTAATTTGGAGAATACTCATAGGTTGCTCCGAATTTTCTACCTGTGTTCGGGATTGAAAATTAATTTACATAAATCGGTGTTATATGGGTTGGGTGTGGAGGAGATAGAGGTGAGGAGCATGTCAGAGATGTTGGGGTGTAGAGTGGGGAACATGCCGTTTACGTATCTTGGTATAAAAGTTGGAGCTAATATGAATAAAGTGGCGAACTGGGATTCGGTTGTGGAGACGATTCGGATTAGATTATCGAGCTGGAAGGCTAAACTCTTGTCCATAGGGGGCCGCCTTACGCTTCTCAAGTCGGTTTTATCGTCGCTTCCGGTTTATTATCTTTCTATTTTTAAAGCTCCTAAAACGGTTATGGATTCCATTGAAAAACTCATGCGAAAGTTTCTGTGGTTAGGGTGTAAGGAGGGTAAAGGATTATATTGGGTTTCGTGGGAGACAGTTACCCGGGCTATAAAAGATGGTGGGTTGGGAGTTTCGAATCTCTTAGACGTCAATACGGCTCTTTTAGCTAAATGGGCGTTTAGATTCAAATCGGATAAATATGGGTTGTGGCGTAATGTGATAGAGGGTATCCATGGGGGAAGGGGTCGGTGGTCATTTCTGCCCCTTAAATCTGGGATGACGGGTTGTTGGAAGTCTATTGTCCGGTTTCTGGAAGGTGTGTATGTTGATGGGGTTAGTCTAAAGTCTTGTATAAGGGGTACAGTTGGTAAGGGCGATATGGTCAGTTTTTGGAAAGATGTGTGGGTTGGTGATGTTCCTCTCTCTGTCAGATGGCCTAAGATTTATGCTCAAGAAAGATTTAAAGATGTAGTTGTGTGTCAGAGGATAAAGATGATAGGCGATAAAGTTATGCCGGATGATAGTTGGATTTTCAATACTAACTCGGTGGAATCTATTTCGGAGGCGCAAGACTTGCAGTCCGTGTTAGCAGTGGTTAAGCTGAATAATGATCCAGATAAGTGGGGTTGGAGTCAGGATAAAAATGGTGTTTTTTCGGTTGCGTCTGTGAAGAAGTGGCTCAGGTCGAAGCGGGCGGTGTCCTCGGGTCAATTGATGAAGTGGGAGTCGTGGATTCCTCTCAAAATTAATATTTTTACATGGCGTTTGGAGCTGGATCGTCTCCCAACGCGTGTTCAGCTGCAGAAAAGAGGCGTGCAACTTCCAGATCAGAATTGTCCTTGGTGCGTGACTGTGCAGGAGTCTGCTCATCATCTGTTTCTGAACTGTGCTGTTTCGAGCGCTGTTTGGAGCAGGATTTGGCTTTGGTGCAGATTTAATGGGAATGGGGTTGGGACGATTCAGGAGCTGCTTCGAATGGATTTCGTTCAATCAAAGACTAGGTGGAGTAAGAAGGTTTATAGGGGCATAATTATGGTAACCTGCTGGATTCTTTGGAACTCTCGTAACAAATCTGTTTTTGAGAACGATAAGCCTAAGGTTTTCGAGATGGTCGCGGGAGTGAAGACGTTTTCTTTCTTTTGGCTTAAACATCGTTCTAGGTTTAAGGATATTAATTGGTTTGACTGGAGTAGATTCCCGTTGTATATGATGTAATTGTTGGGCGGTCCCCGCTTTGGGGGCTTTGCCGTTTTTTAATGAAATTTTTCCTTCAAAAAAAAAAAAATTTCACATAACATGTTTTATAATCGTTTTGGAAAATCTAATGAAATTACTTAAATGTGTTATCACTTTTCAATCTAACATTTTGTTTAAATAATATATTTTTTTAGATTAATATAATGATTATGTTTTTTTTACTTTTCAACCAATTTTAATAGATTTTATTTATGTTTATATCATTAACTCTATTTTTTTTATTAGAGACATGTAGAGGAATCATAATTATCACAAAATTGATAACCCTATTTTTGATGCTTTAACTATATACAATGGTTATAACTAATACGTTGATGAGTAATAGATGATTAAAAAAATATAAACTGATTCCTCTATAAGTTTAAATTGTAATGACATGTATTAAATTGCAACAAATTTAACACCATACCATTTTTTCCAGGTTGTAGTTATATAAAGGATAATGAGTTTTCAATTATGTGAAAACGATTGTGAATTTGAACAAGTTGCTTAACAAAGTTTTTAACTTAATCTCAGCGTTATGTATTTAGTTTTTTTGTGTAACTTCCTTTATTTTATACCAAATTTTTTCAATTTTGCAATTTGTTAACAACATATAGAAAAGAGTCATAAAAAAAGGTTAATCTATTTTCAAATTCATTAAAGCATATAATATTAATTAATAAAAAAATTAGTTGATGATACATTTTATTTATTTATGTCATTTGTTTTGCTAATTACATTTGTTACGAATAAAATCTGTTGGTTAATGAAATTGTTTGGTAATAACTATTTTGTTATAATAATTTTATGTAATTGAATTCATTTTACATAAATTTTTGTTAAAATTTTATATACAGTATAGATTTCCAAAAATAATTTTTTTATATATTTCAATTTTCATTAATTAGGTTTGTTTATTGTCAACTACTTATTTTTACCTTAATTAAAAGTAATAAATAATAATAATAACTGTTAATCAATTTTTTATTTAATTTTTTATGTATATTTTTTGGTAATCTTTCCAAAATAAAATATATATTAGTCAAACTACTTAAAATAATTATCAATAATAAATAACGTTTTGTTTTTAATTAAAAAAATATAATTACTTTACTTATTTACTAATTTATAGTAACATTTCCAAACTAATTGTAAATTGAAAAATTTCGATTTAATGACATCCGAAAATAAACCAAACATGTTATCAATATAAATAACAATATAAAAAACATTTCATATTCATATTCATATTTCAGCAAGTATAGCATCATATAAAGGTACTGTCTTCTTCTTCTTCTTATACTCTTTTTTTGTTAATCAAGTACGAATACTGTATATGTTTTTTTTATGAACTATACTAATGTGAATAAATAATCTGTTAATATTTTGTAGTTTAACAATAGCTGCTCCACAAGAATTCATCGTGCTAGACTGTATAAATGTGAACCAGTCTGAGGTTTTGTTGAAACTTAGAATTATTCGTGTTTGACATCAGCCTGATCGGAAAAATCCGAATGAATCATACTCTATTGAAATGATACTAATCGATGAAAATGTAAGAAATTTTAGTAAAATTTATTTATATTTAATTTTTATTTTTATTAATTAAGGTTAATCTTCTGATTTTGGATATAATTCTTAAGTTATTTTGTTTTTTTTACAGGGGAACAAAATTCAAGCTAATATTTTTAAGCGTTGGTTCTTCAGGTTTGAAAAGTACCTGGTTGAAAATAATTGTCTTAGGATAAAAAATCCAGGAATTGGCCAACATACTTCCAGGTGGAAGTATGCATCAAATTCACACAAACTATGTTTGAATCCTGATACTCAGGTTTATAATTGTGAAGATTTTAAGGGTCCACCTTTCGGTTTTTGTTTTGTCTCATTTAAAAGTATACAGATCGAAGATACAGAATCATAAATCACTACTATTGGTAAGATTAGTGATCTATCATTGTATTTAAATAATTATATATTTTTAAATGTTTGTTTATCTTTGTTATGTTAGATATCATTGGACATATTCTCAAGTTCTTCAACAATGAGGATAGAGAACAAAATAGTTCAAGTACTAAAAAGAGATTAACAATGGAAGTTAAAGATAATGAGTATGTTTATGTTTACGTACATATAAGATTTTTATTTTTATTCATATATTAGTTTGCATTACCAGTAATATTCTTGCATTTACGTATTAAAGATGTAGAATATGATATAGATTTATAATTATTTAAGGGGTTTTACCATTTACGTTACTTTGTGGGACAACTATGCAAATCAAATGTCAAGTTATGTTGCTAAAAACTCGAATGAAGAGCAAATTATATTGGTCTTGCAGTTTGGAAGGCTGAAATTTTACAATGGTACGTTTGTTTTTTTTATCATAATTCATATACATAGTTAACATTTTTTTACAATATTGAATCGGTAAAAGTTATATGTTTAACGTAAATTTATTTAAAATAATTATAGGTAAACCTTATGTCTCTAACTCCTTTGGTGATGTTGTTAGCAGATTGTTGATTAATGATGATATTCCGGAAATAAACTCCTACAGATCAAGGTAAGCCGTATTTTATTTTTTTGTATATTATTGAAATTCTAAATTTTTAAATAATTTGAGTAATACATATAGTTTGATTCAACATTTGTCTGAGAATCCCAATGATATCCATCGTCCACTTGGAGTGTCTATGTTCTCTACTAATGAAGATGACTTTTTGCACAACAATCCGTTTACAAGCATAGGTGATATTTCTACGATAGAGAAGGTAATTTACAATATTTTTCTTTCCTATATATATATATATATATTTCTTCATTTATTTGTTATTTCTTTGTTTTATTACATTTTTTTATTTTATGAAGGATGGCCATGTTGTGTTGTTGGGTAATGTTAAAGTTTTGTGCAAAGAGGTTGGGTGGTATTACCTTTCATGTCCAAAATGTACCAAGAAGGTTAATACTGAGTATATAATACGCGAGCTTGGTGAAGGGAGTAGTGGATTTGATGAGGAAAAAGTATTTCATTGTGTTAATCAAAAGTGCTGCAACAAGATTGTCAAGCCTGATCCAAGGTTTGTTTGTTTTTTATTTTTTTTTATTTTTAATCATCTTTTACTCATCAACGTATTAGAAATGTTTGTTAATATTATTTATGTATACACTTTCTTGCATGTGACACCTGGCATATTTGGCTTAAACATTTTAGTAACATCTAAGTCTACCTTAGCGAGAAACGTTTATAAACGGACTTAACTGGGTTAGTTGAGTCGGGTCAAGTTAGGATTGTCCAGGGTTCAATGATCTGGAGGATCATTGGGAGTTGTTTTGGTAATACACTAGTACCGGGTCCGTTGTTGGTGACATTACATGAACTAATTAAGTATATGTGTAGATTATGGGTCGTGTGGTGGATTATATACATAGATGTGTTTAAATGATGTGTAAATGATTATCCATGCTTAAATATGTTAAACATAGACTAAGGTTGCATGCTTAGGTGTTAAGATGCGTTAGAATGCGTTAAACACGACGAACTGGAAAACTAGGTAAACATGAGTTCTGGTTCGACCACTTCGAGTGGTCGAAGGAGGAATTTTGTTTGGTTCGACCCTTTGTAAATGGGCGAACCTGGGATGTGGAATTGAAAGAATTCCCTTCGACCAGGACAGGGCTCATTCGACCCTGTGGAAGGGTCGAAGGAGGCCACCTTCGACCACTAATAGGGGGCGAAGGAGGATTAATATAAATACCAAACTTTGTCATTTTTCACCATTTCACAAACCCTAACCGTCTCAAAACATTCTCAAACGATTTTAATCACTAAGGAAGGAGTTTTTGCTCTTATTTTGCATAATCTAACCTATCTACAACATCTAAACAAGAATCCAAGGTGTGTTCTTGATCCTAAATCCTTTTAAAGCATTTTAATTCATTTTCATCTAACCCTAATTGTCCGGATCTGTTCTAAGGGTGGTTTCATGATTAAAAACCTTTTAAACATCTTTCTAAATCAAAACCTTATCATTTAAACATAGGTCTCCATGATGATAAACATGTGAATTGTGTATTATGTGGTGATTTGTGTTGTTCAATGATTTGCTGCTATATCTATGATAGAAACATGATATAGGATTGTTATTAATGCTAGGTTATTGTTGTTTAGGGTTAGGATTGGATAGATGGTGATGTTATGGGTATTTTGGGGGGTTTTAACGAATCTAGACTTGATAAATGATATTTATGATCAATAGAACTAATAAGGAGAAATCGAACACTCGATAAACTGAGCATTTTAAGTTGAATATGGATTGATTTCAAAAGTTTCCAAATTGGGTAAAGAATCCATGCATGATTGTGACATTTTCATAATTCTTACCATTTTGGGAAAGGGCTGAAATGGACGTACTATCGGGAGAAATCGATGGGGTTTTGTAGGGATAAGTTATTCATGCTTGACTGCTGTGTTTGATGATGTTTCGAGGTGTTTTGAATGTGTTTGAAGCGTTTTTAGGAAAATTTGCACAACAGGGGCGAACCTGGACTCCTTCGACCGATCGAAGGTGCGAAGGAGAGAATCCAGGGTCGAACCTGGGTTATGTTTGGGCGAACGTGGTAAAACGGGCGAAGGAGACATCAAACGGTCGAATGAAACATAAAACGAGCGAAGGAGACTTAAAACGGGCGAAGGAGACTTAATCTGACTGGTTCGACCGTTCTGATGCAGAAATGAGATTTTTGATACAAACTAAGTGTTTTATGCTTGAACCTTGTGTGTAATCTATGTGTACTTGATTAGTTAGGGTAATGGGTCACCAACGGGATGTCGGGTCGGTCTAGTGTGTCGGTTAAACATTTAAACACGCTTTAAAACATACTTGGTTACGATCTGGACAATCGGGGACTAGATAACCTTATGGTTATTAGTCGGAACACTTATGTGAACATTTTGATAGATCTCCGGTAGAGGGATTATCAACGGCTTAGCACTTTTACTTGTAACCGAAGAACGCTATCTAAGGTGAGTTCACGGCCCCACTTTTACTGCTTTAACTTTTGGGGGAGAAAACATGCGCTAAACTATTTTGGTAACATATGTCATACTATGGTTTTAACTTTGCATTGCTATACGATCTTTTAAAGTCCCGGGGAAAACCATGAATGTGTGGGGATGCACAACAGGGGAAATGTGGATAGATCTATCGGGCGTGACCTGCCCCACTCGTCGGCTTGGAGGGCCGGGCGGGTGCATATTGTCTCGAACTGGTAACATTGGTAACATGCTGAACATTCGGGCTGAACATTGCTGAACATTGCTAAACGTGTCTAGTAATGGTTTTCCAATCGTAGTAGTAATAAAACATACGCCTAACTAGCGTGCTTGGTAACATTGATATAGTATGGACATGGTAACGTTTCGGTAACACTTGGTAACATATTGAACAAAACCTGTGAACTCACCAGCATTATATGTTGACGTCTTTTTGGCATGTTTTCTCAGGTCGCTAAGGTAGCAACAAATGGAACTAGGCGCACGGGTCTGCATTGGCGTCTAGGTTTAGTTCATGTTTGTAATAAACACTTGGTACATTTGGGTCTATGGTTTGTAACATGTTTAATGCTTCCGCTACTGGTTTTGAGTTTATGAAAACTATGTCTTTTTGAATGTCATGTATCTTCATATAGAGTTGTTTATTGTGACCGTTGACTTGGATCCTGGTTTGTCATGCGCCTCGCGGTAAAACTCCGCAAGTGAAAATTTGAGGGTGTGACATTGCAATATGCTTATCTTATGTATTACACATTTATATACCAGGTTTAAGATCCAAGTTCGTGTTCAAGATATCAATGGTGTTGTTTCCCTGACTTTGTTTCATCGAGTTGCTTCCCAGCTTATAAATCATAGTGTTTCTGATTTGCTAGAAGCCAACACTGTATGTTTTGTATCATTAATTTCTTTGTTTATATTTAATACATACTCATATGTTATAACATTTAGGTGGGTGACATTGTTGAATATCCGAAGGAAATAAGTTGTTTGCTAGAAAAAGAATTTGCCTTTATAGTGCATGTGTCTACCTTCAACTTGGCTAACAGTTATGATGTTTATGGTGTTACCAAAGCAACAGATGATCCAAGCATTATTAATGAACTGAAAAAAAAAGTTGTTTATTGGTCAAGTAAAAGATACTTATAACAACTTATTTATTTTTATTCATTATTACGAACTACGAATTTGAAGAATTTTAATATAATAATTTTTATATTTCAGCCATCTGATGCTGATTCTTTGCATACGTCTATGTTTGACATGCCTTCAAATGAGTTGTCTAATTCTCGGGTAATTATTATTTTCATTTAACTTGACTATATTATCAAAATTGCTTAAACATACTTGTATTTCATATGGCAGACTTAATTTTAGGAATCCTTATCTGGTACTGGTGACAATGAAACACCGATGTCGAATGCTGACAATCTGACCGCAAGAGTAAGCGTTGAAGGTGAAAATTTATCCATAAGCTCCAAGTATCAGTTGTCAAAGCGTAAACTACATGAAGTTTATGAACCTCAAAGCTGTATTAATACTGCAGGACAAGCCGAGAGTAGTCACAAAGCTGAAGACGTCAACGATGTTGAATTGACACCAAAGACCAATGTCACTGTGACATCGTTGAAAAGCAAGTAGAAATTTAAGTTTTAGGTCATATCTTAATGGACAACTCTATGAAATAAGACTTTTTATTATTGTTAGACAATTGTGGGTTTTTTTTTTTTTTTTTTTTTTTGATTCCTTTGGATGTTGAACAATTATTTCAGTTTATTCATTTAAGTTATCTTATATTTTCTGTTTGCTTCTCATTCTTTAAATAACTTGATTGATTTGTATGTTTTTTTTTTTTTTTTTTTTTTGTGACTACATGTTTGTAAAATATTTAAAAATGTTAATACTTAAATTAGCATAAATTTACATTGCATTTTTTTTTAAATCGAATTCTTAAAAAACATCACCTTTAATATTGATTGACTATAAAAAAATTATATGACCTATAATATTTTAAGTTACCATTGAAATTACTTCAGTTTTAAGCTTTTTTTATGCTCACACTAATAAGGCAAAACAGAGTATTTAAAATGTCATAATATGATCAAAAGATGTTTTCAACTAAATGTATGTCTATTTTTTTTATGTCATGGCTGAACATATAAGTTTAGCGATACTCATTTATAATTCTGTATCTGAATTTATTGATTTACGTTTTAAATATATGTTTATACTCCTATATCTAATTTTGCCTATGTATACCTTTGTATTTTTATAACTATCATTTAATGATGCTTTATTAGTTATTACATATCTCCAAAAACGTTAATTTTTATATTTTCAATCTAATATATTTTTTTTAACTATGTTCTATGGAGTACTACCAAAATTCAAATATGCTGATGAAGTTATAGAAATTCCGTCTGACTTATCTGAAGTAAGTTACAATACATCTGATGAAGAATTTGACAATGCGTCTGATTATGAGTAATTAAGATATACTGATTGTTACATGTATCCTGGTATACAATTTATCTACTAATCTATTCATGTTGCTCATCAAGTTAATACGTCATAAAATGCAATAAATAGTGTTAGTATGTTGTATGAGATGTGAAGTTTTTTGTTATGTTAAGTATATCAAAACTATTAATTTTTTTTAATGTTGTAGGAAATACAATATTGCACACTATTATTTATGTAAAAAACCCATATTTTTCAAGCCATGTAGAAATACTATTTTTTTAACCAGTTTATATATTTAAATTTTATGTAATAAATATTCACTTTTATATATTTTTGGTTTTCAATTTTTTTAGATAGCTATTAATTACATTGATTTATCTTAACAAACTTTATTTTAAAAGTTGAGATGTCTGTTATGTTTAGAAAATAATTAAAAAATATATAATTACTTTTATAACGAATATGATTTTTACTGTTTTTTTATTTAATTAATACAATAATTGTCAAATTTATGTTGACAGCTTTTTATTAATTTCTTAATTATTTCAAATTTTATTTATGAAATGTCAACTTTCTATTAATTTATTAATCTATTTTTGTAAACATGTTAATGCTAACCAATCAGAATTAATACTATTAAATTCGTTTTACGCAATTTATTTTTATTGCGTAATAAGTTTCATTTTAATAATCATTTTATAAAATACAATTTATTGAATAAATAAATTAAAATTTTAATACATTCTAAAAATACATTTCAATACTCATATAAATTTTCAATAAACCATTAATCATTTTAACTTTTATCAAACATTTTTCCTATCATCCAAGAATTTTAAACACACAGGTTTTGTAATTTTTATTTTTTTATTTCGAATACTTATAATTTTATTATCCAAAAAAGTTTAATATGGCCGATTAAAATATTAATAATAACAATTATACATGTAATGATTATATATTTAGAGATTTTTATTTATTGTTTCTGTATATTTTTTTCCAGGTTATTTAGAGATACTCATGGAAGTTGAAACAATAACTATGTTTGACAAACTTAGATTTGGTCAATGTGATGTTCTTATTAAGGTGAGAGTATTACGAATTTGGCATAAACCAGTAAAAACTGATACTAATCATTCCATTCAAATGGTCTTAATAGATGAAAATGTAATAGTTACATTTGAAGGCAAAATTATATATTAAATTGTATTATTTACTTTGTTTATTCATAATAACATTTACTTATTAAAATGTTGTTAATTTTTCTTTTTTCAGGGAGATAGATCTCAAGCGGGCATTTCTAACAATTTGGTTGACATGTTTGAAACTCAATTGGAGGAAAAAATGCTTACGTAATCAAATATGTTCGTGTTGATATCAATTATTCAACGATGAACATTGGTTGTAATGGATAGGGGTGTTCATCGGTTTGGTTTACGGTTTATTTGGTTTATTCGATTCGGTTTATTCGGTTTTCAAAATTTTGTACCCCAAACCAAAAACCAAACCAAACCAAATTAGGAATATGAAAACCAAACCAAATTCAACCAAATTGAATTCGGTTTGGTTTCGGTTTAAAACCAAACAAACCAATTTCAACCAAATTCAACCAAATTGAAACAAAGTTTTTTTCTCTAACTTATCTACCTTTGTGTTCCGAAATCCGAATAGAAAGATAACAATTAATATAAATCAAACCACGCAAACACAAACATCAAAGAAATTAGAAATAGTAAATAAGTCTTTGCAAATTCCACAAAATATAAATAAACTTCAAACTTAAATCTTTCTCCAACTCTAATATACCTGCATACGAAAAATAAAGAGATATTAATACTAAACATATACTTGGGTTTATATATTATATATAGGTTATTAAATATTATTATTTTTATTTAATAATTAATTATTTTACCGGTTTATTCGGTTATCTAAATAAACTAAATAAACCAAATAAAAAAATGTAGAACCAAAAACCAAACCAAACACCGAATTAGCAATTCGGTTTCAGTTAAAACTAAACCAAACACCAAATTCGTTGTTCGGATTGGTTTTTTCGGTTGCGGTTACGATTGCGGTTCGGTTTTTGGTTTTTATTTGGTTTGCGGTTTTTCTGAACACCCCTAGTAATGGAAACAAGATTTTTTTCACTCAGTTCACTCAACTTTTAAACTGTTTTGATTTTATGGGTGACGAAATTGGTTTTCGATTTTTCCCTTTTGAATCATTGATAGAAAAGGATGTTTTCACAAATTATTCAATAGGTAATTTTACATGTAACATCAAGTTAAATATTTAAGTTTTACCTTTTAATTACTCGTATTAATGGTTATATTTTTATAATAATATTAAATTTTTAATATTACAGCTGTGATTGGTTATGTTAATTCCATGAAGAATTACAGTGGTCATAAATCTACGAATAAAGAAGGAAATAGTTTGTTGTTGGACATTTCAGATTTAGAGTAAGTTTTATTTCTTATTTTTCATTTATTAATTTAATTATTTAATTTTCACAACATAATTTTTATTTTTAAATTTTTAATTATTTAATATAAATACAAATATTCTTAGGGGGCGTGTTATTCGTTTGAAATTATGGGATAAATGTGCCATTGAAATGTCATCCTTTTTTAAGAAATATGACAATGCAGAACCCTTGGTTGTGATATTGCAATTTGGAATAGCTTCATATTTCAAAGGTTAGTTATACATAAAGATTCAGAACTCATAAGTTTATTATATATTTATTTTATATGTTTAACTATTTTCTTTAAATTTTTTATTATCATAATATTTAGATACAAATCTTATTTATGTAGATATCCCATATGTTTCTAGCTGTTTTGGAATTTCCAAGCTTTTTATCAACGAACCAGTTCAAGTGATCACTGCTTATAAAACAAGGTTTTCTTTATCTTTTGATAGCAATTTAAATAATATTTTAAACTATTTTTTTAACCAATTTGTCTATTTAAACGTTATCCAAATAATTACAGGTTGCTTCAACTTCCCAAATACAATAGAGAATCAAGTTCATCTATTTCTGGTCTTCAAGTTTTTTCTATCAATGAGAATGATTTCTTGGTTAACAATCCTTATTGTAACATTGGAGATGTCTAGGAAATTTCAGAGGTAAATAAAAAATATATAGACTTATAAGTATAGATTTTGACACTTTACTAAATGTTTCTTTTAAAAAAAGCAGGTAATGGATATCATTGTTTTGGGTACTATTACTGAAGTTCACAAGAACTTTGGATGGTATTATATGGCTTGTCCCAAGTGTGATAATAAAGTAATTGTGAAATATGTATTGTATGAGTCAAGTGTTAATGTTGGAGGTTATGAAGAAAAAGAAATTTTTACTTGCACACATGAAGATTGTAATCAGAAAGATGTCATAGCTGTTCCAAGGTAACAGTTATATAATAAAAAATATAGTATTACGAAATGGTAGAGCAATTTTTTAATTATTTACATTTTTTACAGGTTTCTAATTTAACTCACTGTTAAAGACATTACTGGAGATGTAAAACTGAATTTGTTTCATCATGAAGCATCTAAAATGATTCCACTATCTGCCGAAACCTTGCTTATAGGAAATAAGGTATTTGTTATATCTATCTATCTATCTATCTATCTATATATATATATATCTATATATATAAATATTAATAATTTTACTATGTTCTTATTTAAGATTAAAATTTAATATTTTTAAAAAAAATTTTAAAAATAACTTTTTTTATTTCAGGGTCTGTGACACCCCAGGAAAATCCCACATCGGTCGTGGCCAGGAGAGATCCTTGGTTCATAAGTAATGTCTTGCCTCTTAAATAACCAACGCGTTTTGGGGCTTAATGTTAGTGGATGAGAGGAGAACTCCACAGTTAAGCGTGCTCAGGTGGGAGAAATTTCAGGATGGGTGACCTCCTGGGAAGTCTCCACTTGGGCAACCAAAAACAAATCCGTGAGCTCTGGATGGGCAAAGCGGACAATATTGGTGATGAGAGGGGCGGGGTGTTACAGATGGTATCAGAGCCACTCCTGTGCCGTTCGGGATGGTGGGTGCATACCTCATCAGGGACGATGAGACTCTAACAGGGGGTGAATGTGACACCCCAGGAACACACCTCATCAGGGATGATGAGACTCTAACAGGGGTTGAATGTGACACCCCAGGAAAATCCCACATCGGCCGTGGCCAGGAGAGATCCTTGGTTCATAAGTAATGTCTTGCCTCTTAAATAACCAACGCGTTTTGGGGCTTAATGTTAGTGGATGAGAGGAGAACTCCACAGTTAAGCGTGCTCAGGTGGGAGAAATTTCAGGATGGGTGACCTCCTGGGAAGTCTCCACTTGGGCAACCAAAAACAAATCCGTGAGCTCTGGATGTGCAAAGCGGACAATATTGGTGATGAGAGGGGCGGGGTGTTACAGATGATGTGACACCCGGCAAATTCTGGTTAACAACGTTGTCTAGATGAAAGTCTACCTTAGCGAGTCACGCGTATATTGTACTTAACTGGGTTAGTTAAGTCGTGTTATGGTTCGGGAATTATCGGTTTAGTATAGAAGATCATTGGATGTTGGTCTAGAGGCTCATTAGATGTCAGTCCTTAACCAAGTGTACAAATGGTGACGATTCGTAGAATCGTCAGGTCATACGGAACATACAAGTCTCGAGTCCCGGGAATTGGTGAACGAGTGTGAATATGTTTGTTTGCAAGTGTTATGTGTTTACAATCATTATGTGACTTGTCGGTATGTGAAAATGTGTTAACATATGTTAAAACGGGGATTAACGTGCAAAATACACGGAACCAACCCCTATAGGCGATTAGGGTTGGCTAATCGCCTATAAGGGAGGCGATTGGGCCTCTTGGGAGGCGAGTAGCATGCTAATCGCATGCTACAGGGGGCGATTAGCCCCTAAATGCATGAATGTCATGCGATTAGCTAAGATCAAAGTGTGACTTTTGGTTACGCGAAGTTCAGTTCCTAGGACATGTGGTTAATGAACTAGGAATTCATGTCGATCCAGCTAAGATCGAAGCGATCAAGGACTGGGGAGCACCAAAGACGCCAACTGAGGTGCGGCAATTTCTAGGCCTTGCGGGCTACTATCGTCGTTTCATTATGGGGTTCTCGAAGATTGTTCAACCCCTCACCACTCTTACTCAAAAGGATAGAAAATTCGACTGGGGTGAACCACAAGAGTCGGCATTTCAAGAACTAAAGTCTAAACTGTGTTCCGCTCCTATTTTGTCCTTACCTGAAGGCCCTGATGATTTTGTTGTTTACTGTGATGCTTCTATTCATGGTCTCGGTTGCGTGTTGATGCAACGCGAGAAAGTGATTGCGTATGCTTCTCGTCAACTCAAGGTACACGAGAAGAACTACACCACCCATGACTTGGAGTTGGGTGCAGTGGTATTCGCGTTGAAAATTTGGAGACATTACTTGTACGGTACCAAATGCACCATCTACACCGATCACAAGAGTCTTCAACATATTTTCGACCAACAACATTTGAACATACGACAGCGTCGTTGGATTGAACTTCTGAATGACTATGATTGCGCCATTAAGTACCATCCTGGCAAGGCGAATGTGGTAGCAGACGCCTTGAGCAGGAAGGAATCAATTAAACCTCGTCGCGTTCGGGCGTTGCAACTCACCATTCACTCCTCGCTACCTGACCAACTCCGTTCTGCCCAGTTAGAAGCTTTGAAGGAGGAAAACCTTAAAGCTGAGACTATGCACGGTGCCGACAAGCACCTCGAGCGAAGGCCTGATGGCCTGCACTACTTCGCAGAACGCATATGGGTTCCTTTATTTGGGGGACTTCGGGAGCTTGTCTTAGATGAGGCTCATAAGTCCCGGTATTCTATTCATCCTGGTTCGGATAAGATGTACCAAGATCTAAAGGTGCTTTACTGGTGGCCAAACATGAGGTCGGATATAGCCTCATACGTGAGTAAGTGCTTGACCTGTGCTAAGGTCAAGGTGGAATACCAGAAACCGTCGGGTCTCTTGCAACAACCTAAAATTCCGGAGTGGAAATGGGAACGGATTACCATGGATTTTGTCACACAACTGCCTAAGTCACCGAGCGGGAATGACAAGATATGGGTGATTGTTGATCGGTTGACGAAATCAGCCCATTTTCTCGCTATTAAGGAGACCGACACCATGGATCGTTTGGCTCGTCTTTATCTGAAGGAAGTTGTTTCTAAGCACGGGGTGCCGGTTTCTATTATCTCGGATCGTGACTCCCACTTTACTTCTCACTTCTGGAAGTCTTTGCACAAGGCTTTGGGTACCCAACTAGACATGAGTACAGCTTATCACCCACAGACTGACGGTCAGAGTGAGCGCATGATTCAAACTTTGGAAGACATGCTGCGGGCATGTGTGATCGATTTTGGCAAAGGTTGGGAAGCTCATCTACCGTTAGTAGAATTCTTTTACAACAACAGTTATCACACGAGCATCAAGGCGGCTCCGTTCGAGGCACTGTACGGGCGGAAATGCCGTTCTCCTCTTTGTTGGGCTGAGGTGGGTGAGAGTCAACTCACTGGGCCTGAACTAGTGTACGAAACTTCGGAAAAGATCGTACAGATTCGTAACCGGTTGGCAGCGGCACGGGATCGGCAAAAGAGTTATGCCGATCAGCGTCGCAAACCATTGGAATTCCAAGTTGATGACAAAGTACTTCTGAAAGTTTCACCATGGAAGGGCGTCATACGCTTTGGGAAGCGTGGCAAACTCAACCCTCGGTATGTCGGTCCATTTACGATCCTGGAACGGATTGGACCGGTGGCATATCGTCTTGATTTACCGACGGAGCTCGGTAACGTACATAACGTCTTCCATGTGTCCAACCTGAAGAAGTGTCTGGCTGACGAGTCTCTCATTGTTCCACTGGAAGAGATCAAGGTTGATGATCGTCTTCGGATTGTGGAAGAACCTGTGGAGATTCTGGATTACAAGATTCGTAGCCTACGTCATAGCAAGATTCACATTGTTAAGGTTCGCTGGAACTCGAACCGGGGACCAGAGTACACTTGGGAACGGGAGGATCAGATGAAGTCTAAGTATCCTCATCTCTTTCCTAAGGAAGCGTTCGAATCGAGATATGTCTCCACTGCAGCTGAATGAATCTCGGGGCGAGATTCCTTTTAACGTGGGGATGATGTGACAACTCGGGTAAATCCCTCTTTTGGTTTCTATCTTTTGTTTGTTTCCTTTTGTTATTCCTTTTGGTACTTGTGCAATTTTCGGGACGAAAATTCTTTTAACGTGGGGATGATGTGACACCCGGCAAATTCTGGTTAACAACGTTGTCTAGATGAAAGTCTACCTTAGCGAGTCACGCGTATATTGTACTTAACTGGGTTAGTTAAGTCGTGTTATGGTTCGGGAATTATCGGTTTAGTATAGATGATCATTGGATGTTGGTCTAGAGGCTCATTAGATGTCAGTCCTTAACCAAGTGTACAAATGGTGACGATTCGTAGAATCGTCAGGTCATACGGAACATACAAGTCTCGAGTCCCGGGAATTGGTGAACAAGTGTGAATATGTGTGTTTGCAAGTGTTACGTGTTTACAATCATTATGTGACTTGTCGGTATGTGAAAATGTGTTAACATATGTTAAAACGGGGTTTAACGCGCAAAATACACGGAACCAACCCCTATAGGCGATTAGGGTTGTCTAATCGCCTATAAGGGAGGCGAGTAGCATGCTAATCGCATGCTACAGGGGGCAATTAGCCCCTAAATGCATGAATGTCATGCGATTAGCAATGCTAATCGCGTGTAAATGCTGCACAATCGCGTGTTACGTGCTGGACGACTAAAAACGACTATAAATACAATGCTTGACCTCCTAAACTTCATAATAACAACCCTAGTCGTCCCATAACCCGCCCCAACACACACACAACCTCTGGAACGTGATTTTGGATCAAAACACAAGGTTTCAAGCTTATTTCATCAAACTATCACAATCTAAGGTGTGATTCTCATCCATGAAATCTTTATAAACGTTTTTATTAAATCCCTAACGGTCCAGACCTGTTTTAAAACGTATGAGTCTTCTGAAAATCGTTAATAATCGTTGTTAATTGGATTCTAAGTAGCATGCATGATGTATGTGGGTTTTCAATCAAAAGCTAGGGTTTTTATGATTCAAGATGGATGATTACATGTTATTAGGTGAGTTTCAGATTAATAATGATGGCATGATGATGAAATCTGAGTAATTGTTCATTAGGGTTATAGTTATGCATGTTAATGTGATGTTTCATGCTATGTGTATTGTGTTTGGATTACATGGTTGCATGCAGGGCTGATAATACGAGGCTAAACGAAGGATTTTGGTTTAAACATGTTTGGTATAGTTGTTGGATTGATATTGGATGATTACACGCGTTCTGGATCTGATTTGGAGTGTTAAACGCGCGAAAAACCGGAACAGCTGGGTTACTGGCGATTAGCAACCCTAAATCGCCTATGTTATAGGCGATTAGCAGACCAATCGCCAGTAGGGATGCCCTAATCGCCTATATATCATGCGATTGGGGGCTAAATGCCTCTATTACATGCAATTGTGATCCTAAATGCTAGTTAAGTCCTGAAATACATGTCTTATGACCTAATTGCCTATAAACTCATGGTTTACATGTCTTATGACCACCAATCGCCTATATTATATGCAATTAGCCTTCCTAAATGCCAGTTGACCAACCTAAATGCTAGTTGACTTTTCCTAATCGCGTGTACTGCTGCTGTAAGTGTAAATTAGCATTCCGAGACCCGATTTGTGTAACGACCCTGGCTGATGTGGCCGGGTTGTCGGGTCGGGTTATCGGAGTTACACAGCGGAATCCAGGGTTATAACAGTCTTGTAGTCTTCCAGGATCCACGTCATCATTTCTGTTGGGTTACCTGAACACATGTCAAAAATAGTTTCTGTCAACATAAAGTTGTGTGAGGTCTCGTATTTTATAAAGTGAATGGCCAGTTCGTTTATTTATAATTCTTTTATAAATATCTTTTATAAATATGCTTTACGATTCTATATTCTGGAGGGGAACTAGATATTCTATAAATTCGATTATATTTCTATTATTCCGATTATATTCTATAAGTTGCCATTCCTTTCTATGGTATCACTCTGCTTGTGATAATATATGATTATTTTACCCTCTACTCGGGTAAACTGGTTCTTGTCCTCTAGTTAGACAAGAAAGGAGATGGCGATACCGTCCAGTACTGTCCTCGTTGTTTCTATTGCCCCTTTCTATAACTTCTATAAATCGTTATTCTTTTATGTAAAGCATTATGTTTTCTAAATGACATGTATTTCCCCTAAAACACTTAATAAAACGGTAAAAGAGGGGAGTTCACGATACTCACCGGTTAGCGTTATATCTTCTGCTAATCTTCTTATTACAATTATATTTCATATATATATTGATACGGTTACGCGTGGGACTTGTTAAATTGTAATACTTAGGATATATATCATATATACAATTTATATATATAGAATTCAGTATATATTGGATAGTCCTAAACTCGGGGTTTGGGCAATCTAGGCGAAAAGAAACAAAGCTGGCCTTTACAGCTTGGCACGCGAACCTAATAAGAACTCTAGACATTCTTACCCGAGCTTAGTATATCGTTTTATATATCGAATCTTATATATAAACGTATATATTTTATATATAATTATGAGTCTCTTATTATTATTATCAAGTCCGTACGTTATTCGTATTATATATATATATTCGTATAATTCTAATAATACTCCTCGTCTAGTTATTGAACCGGGTTCTATTCCGGGTGTTGACCGAGTCACTGAGTCGACTCGGTAGCTACTTGTATCCTCCAACTTGATTATCGGTACCTCGCAATTACCATAACCAGTAAGTTAATATCGGCTTATAATATTATATAACCAATTTAACTAATGGGATATAAAGATGATCGGATAAGTAACCCAATCAATGATACTCGGTAGTTTAATCACGAGGTTAATATGTTCGGGTTATAACCGGACACTCGCCGGAACTCCTCAGAGACCGTACCCGTCACCTTAATCCTTATACACGATACCATATCCTTTAACAGTGGTGTAGGTGACCGGATAAAGCTCGGGTTCGATTATATTACCCGATGTATAACATAACAGGGCTCGGGTGAGGAGTACCAGCGGCTCATGGTGACTGTCCGGCTATATTATTAGAGAATGATGGTCGTCTGATACAGATCAGGGAGTGACCGGATGATGGATAACATGTCCGGTTATCAAACCCGGACCTAAGTTGACTGGGTATAACCCACGGTGATGGGGACTTGGTGTTTGTATAATTTACCGGTTGATCAAGGATAACGAAGGGTTTAACATTTGGGGATTCAACCAGTTCACATCTGAAATAGGAGAATAGGTACAGTGGTGACAGTCACCGCATCAGTGACTGTCCGTTCAGTTTATTCCGGAACAGAGCCAAGCCATATACCGGTTTATTAGCTGAAACAGAGAGACGAAAGGATAGGTTACCGGGTATGAGTATTATCGGGGTTGGGTTTATTATCGAGCCATAACAGGATCAAGGAGGAGGTTTCTTGGTAGTTATCGGGTAAGAGTGGAGAGGAAGAGACTTACCGGAGCAGAAGGATTATCAGGGAAGGAGGAGGCGGCCAGCGGTGGTGCTCGGAGGTTGGTGGCCGGAAGCAGCGGAGGCGGCAAGAGCCTGCCATGGCTGTCCGGTTTCCTCTTGGTCAGAGCATTCATACTTATGTGGGTGTATATATATCTGCAGAGAGAGAGAGAACAGCGAGATGAGGGAAAGAGGGGTGGTTTATATAGGATAAATTAAATAGAGGGTGTTTGGCTACGGGGATAATTACTGAGACTCGCGGTGTTTGGTAACGAGTATAACAAAAGAATAACGGGCGTTTGGTAGCGGGTTATTAACAGATAAGGAGCGTTTAACCGCGATAATAATAATTCAATAATTATTATTTATATATCCGGTTAAAACGGTTGAGCGCGAGATTCGAACTTGAATAATTAATTTGGATAACCGGGTGGTCAAGTCCGACCCGACCCGTTTAAGAGACACGTAAGGTGACGTAATCACTTCGAGACTTTGGGGTGTTACAATCTCCCCCCCTTAGGAAATTTCGTCCCCGAAATTTGAATGATCTTGTCCTTTATATTCTTTAATCTATAAGGACGTTATCATTAGAACTAAATACTTGTCATCGAGACATGATTGGTTCTCATGGTTTGCGAGGAAATCGATTTTGTATCAATCCAATATTAGAGATATCAATCTGTATGACTACATCTTGATCATATTTCTAATTACGTTTTAACCTTTCTTGTTATAGTCATATTAATTCAGATACATGGATTATCTGTATTATTTTGATATGGCTATTAAAGGTTCTCGTATTGATACTATACTTCCATCGTTTGATATTCGGATTCGTTTACAATGACGGATTCTAGATAGTTCTCAAGAGATAGATACGGAAGTCCCTTCGTTATTACGATTTGAACGGGATCCGAGCTACTATCTCTTTTATTCGAACTTTAGAATTTACCATCATTGTAATTCCGATTCTTAAAGAGTAGGAATATCCTTTGGTAATTATTGGGTTAATTCTTACAAATTCTATCCTTCAATTTCCATCTATATGGTTGATCTCTATTCGTGGATATACTTAGGAGGTTTCTCATATTATTACACGTATCTTACCTGAATTCTTAAAGGTACCGGAAAAGACTAATTCATGGGTAATTAAGATTTCTCTTAAATCATCTATAATAATCTTTCTGACTATTTCATTGATGATTAACTGCATTGTATCTAATACATATTAATTGACTTTTCTCATTGTATTATTGTGAACGAGGTCTTTCACAATTCTACAGTCAATATATGTAATTTTCTTTTTATAGTCTCAGAATCTACTGGTAACAGTCGTCGTTACGATTCTTTTGACTTTAAAATTCTGAGAACAATGCATCATTTTAGTCTTTCTCAAAATCATGATTATCATTCCGGATTACTATACTTATCACATTAACTATTTCTGTAAAATTCTTTCTTATTTCTAGTTCGGGATTCGATACACTCTCGGTAAAATATTTCTTATAAAATTTCTAGTCGTTTTCGTACGACTTATATCTCTATCTTGATAATTTCTTTTAATGTTTATATTCTTATTCTGATAATTATATTTCTTGGCATATCGGATGCCTTTCTATTTTTCAGACATATCGGATGTCTTTTCGATTGATAATTCTTTTTATTGTCGATTTATATTCTTTTATTTATTCATTTATATTCTTTTATATCCAAGCAAATACTGATAATATCTATAGCACTCACTATAAATTCAGTTTTTCTATAATGTACGTTTGCTTGGAATAATTCCTTCTTATACATATATATATTCGATCAAAGTCTATATTATTGGTGTCTGAAAACACATTCCGATAGACTTTTAGATAGGCAATATATCATATATATTCTTAATCCAACTTATTATAAGCGGGGCTTATTTCGTTGAGATATTCGTATAGATAGTTCTTGCCAGAACAGTGATTTCTTATAATACTCTCTTAAGCCGTTATTCGGAATAGGAAATCCATCCTTCTTTGGCCAGAGAGTTTTACTGGAAAAATGAGCATAACTCTATTCATTTTTCGTATTCACTTCGATTATACCTTGCGATTCTCTACGCGATTCCGCTTGGTATCAATTACATTTCGATATATTCGTTGGATTCTACCATCTCTGGTTTTCGAATCCATATATATTTTTATCTGTTATATTCTTAAGAATTTTAACAATTCTTTCATGACTTCGTAAATTTCAAACTTGGTAATACTTGACCGTTTTACCAATTTGATTGTATTATACTCTCGTGAGTTTTTATACGAAGTGACTGCGAAGATTTGTTCCTAGTGGTATATGTCTTCATAAAGAATCCTGTGACTTAGTGGCAAATGTCCGGATATACCTTTCTGTAAGGGTCCGAATTTCCTTTGCCACAGGGATTACACAGAGGACATATAACTAGCTTTGGTTGGCAATCAAAATCAATAAACTGATTTCTTTGATTCGTAGAATTTAACCAATCGGTGGTTTATATTCTGCAAATATTTTCTTAGTTGTATTCACGAAGGAATTTCAACAATATTGCCAGTTTTGTGGTCGTATTCTCCACATACGATATGCTGATAATTCAGATTCATATTTCTTCTTATTATTTATTTTCTTATTATTTCTCTTAATATGTTCGTGACCCAAACATACTGTGATCTCGATAAACTCCTACTCGAATGTTCCTGTGCCTGTGGCATTCATAATTATGTTTGCAACCATAATTACTATTCCACCTCACCTAACATTCCAGTATTCGTTTATTTTAATCACAATAGGTATGTGTCCCTTACATATTATTTCGATATTCTGTTCTTTATTTTCTCTTAGATTTGAGATTTATATTATTCGAGATAAAACTTGTTGATCTAAGTCTAACGAAATAGACTGTCAATCATTCAAGAATTTGTTCGTGTCAGAAGATATTCAATATAACATTCCAATCTTTTGACTGTCCCTGACTTTGTTCGAATCATAGGATAAAGATGATAGTTATATTTTCGTATAATCGAGCGAGTAAGAATTCGGTTTCGTTTGACAGATACCAGCGTATGTTGATTACGGAATTTCGAGAATAATATTTTGTCCAAATATTATTTAATTCTGGAAGGGATCGAGGAGGACCTCTAACCGAGATTTTTATATAATTTACGAGTATGAGTTTATAAAACGGAATATATGCTTATTGTTTATATTAAAACAATATCGAGAAATTATACAATCGAACATAGATATATATATATATATAAAATTATACTGAAAAGGATCTTGATATTTATATACGAATATGGATTCGATTAATAATTCTTTACGAAAATAACATTAAATACGATTGGAAATATGTTTCGGCAAAATAATACGGTCGTAGTTCTTTTGTATAAAAATTCTTGGAAATAATTTATAGGAACAATACGAATTCGAGTTTTATAATAATATTTGTTTTCAAAAATAAAATTTACGATTCAAAAGAGTCGTGGTAAAAATTTTCTTAATATCTGAATTCTTATATTTGTAAATAACAAAATTCTTTTATTATATAACAGAAAATAAGATAAAATAGATTTTCTAAAATTTTGACGTCAAACTTTTACTGTTAAATAAACTATACTGATTTATCTGAAAACGTACTATTAAAATAGATTCGGGGGACGTTTTAATAATTATACGGAGTATCAATAATAGATTTAATAAAACGTAAATTATAGTATCGACGGACTTTTCGTAATCTTATAAATTTGATAGATCGTTATTGAAAAATCGGGATATATATATATTTTTACTAAAATCGAAATACTGGTTTAGTAAAAATAATAATAACTAAGTACCAAATTAATAAACTTCTGAAATTGTACTTAAAAGATTTAAAACATTTTAAATAATCGCGGTATATATAGGATCCTTTAATTAAATAATCGAGGAAAATTCTTAGGAAACACAATATTTATATATTAAATTTATAAAAATTTCGGAAATTACGGTGTAAAAATAATATTTCTGGAACTCGAGCATAGGAATGTTCAAGTTGGAGCGTATATTTGTATTTTCTTTATATATATCGGGATGACCGTGAGATTAACGATCTAAATAATTATTAAGACGGAAATTTCGGAGAGATGCAACGAGTAATTATAATCAACGAGTTTTTCTAGAGAATGAAATACGATTTCAAACTCTCGTACAGGTCGATTGAATCGTCGAAGAATACCTTTGTTAATTTTTATATCTATTTATATATATATATATATATATATATACTTCTAAAATTTCTGTCATTTCTTATTTATATCGAGATTTATTTTCTGATTTCTTTTAGTATATCTGGTTTCTGTTCTATATTCGTTCTTATTTCATATGGCCTTAATATCCTGTAAGATTTCCCAGAAATTAAGTGTGCGTATAAATTCACAACTGTGTACAGAATTGTCAATTTATCCCACATAATCATTCTAGTAATTTCCTGTGGTGGATTTGTTTTAATTTCTAGTATACGGTTATGGTTCTCACCAACTTTATAATGGTTTTGACATTTAGGTACCCAAAAATTTACTCGACTGATATTTTCTTTACTAATCCTGATATCCTAAATATTTCTAATTTATTTTTCTAAGCAACATTTCTTTTTAGAAAAACATTCTGGTAGATCCCGGATGACTACAGACTTCAAAACTGTTATAAGTGCCGCTCTGATACCAACTGTAACGACCCTGGCTGATGTGGCTGGGTTGTCGGGTCGGGTTATCGGAGTTACACAGCGGAATCCAGGGTTATAACAGTCTTGTAGTCTTCCAGGATCCACGTCATCATTTCTGTTGGGTTACCTGAACACATGTCAAAAATAGTTTCTGTCAACATAAAGTTGTGTGAGGTCTCGTATTTTATAAAGTGAATGGCCAGTTCGTTTATTTATAATTCTTTTATAAATATCTTTTATAAATATGCTTTACGATTCTATATTCTGGAGGGGAACTAGATATTCTATAAATTCGATTATATTTCTATTATTCCGATTATATTCTATAAGTTGCCATTCCTTTCTATGGTATCACTCTGCTTGTGATAATATATGATTATTTTACCCTCTACTCGGGTAAACTGGTTCTTGTCCTCTAGTTAGACAAGAAAGGAGATGGCGATACCGTCCAGTACTGTCCTCGTTGTTTCTATTGCCCCTTTCTATAACTTCTATAAATCGTTATTCTTTTATGTAAAGCATTATGTTTTCTAAATGACATGTATTTCCCCTAAAACACTTAATAAAACGGTAAAAGAGGGGAGTTCACGATACTCGCCGGTTAGCGTTATATCTTCTGCTAATCTTCTTATTACAATTATATTTCATATATATATTGATACGGTTACGCGTGGGACTTGTTAAATTGTAATACTTAGGATATATATCATATATACAATTTATATATATAGAATTCAGTATATATTGGATAGTCCTAAACTCGGGGTTTGGGCAATCTAGGCGAAAAGAAACAAAGCTGGCCTTTACAGCTTGGCACGCGAACCTAATAAGAACTCTAGACATTCTTACCCGAGCTTAGTATATCGTTTTATATATCGAATCTTATATATAAACGTATATATTTTATATATAATTATGAGTCTCTTATTATTATTATCAAGTCCGTACGTTATTCGTATTATATATATATATTCGTATAATTCTAATAATACTCCTCGTCTAGTTATTGAACCGGGTTCTATTCCGGGTGTTGACCGAGTCACTGAGTCGACTCGGTAGCTACTTGTATCCTCCAACTTGATTATCGGTACCTCGCAATTACCATAACCAGTAAGTTAATATCGGCTTATAATATTATATAACCAATTTAACTAATGGGATATAAAGATGATCGGATAAGTAACCCAATCAATGATACTCGGTAGTTTAATCACGAGGTTAATATGTTCGGGTTATAACCGGACACTCGCCGGAACTCCTCAGAGACCGTACCCGTCACCTTAATCCTTATACACGATACCATATCCTTTAACAGTGGTGTAGGTGACCGGATAAAGCTCGGGTTCGATTATATTACCCGATGTATAACATAACAGGGCTCGGGTGAGGAGTACCAGCGGCTCATGGTGACTGTCCGGCTATATTATTAGAGAATGATGGTCGTCTGATACAGATCAGGGAGTGACCGGATGATGGATAACATGTCCGGTTATCAAACCCGGACCTAAGTTGACTGGGTATAACCCACGGTGATGGGGACTTGGTGTTTGTATAATTTACCGGTTGATCAAGGATAACGAAGGGTTTAACATTTGGGGATTCAACCAGTTCACATCTGAAATAGGAGAATAGGTACAGTGGTGACAGTCACCGCATCAGTGACTGTCCGTTCAGTTTATTCCGGAACAGAGCCAAGCCATATACCGGTTTATTAGCTGAAACAGAGAGACGAAAGGATAGGTTACCGGGTATGAGTATTATCGGGGTTGGGTTTATTATCGAGCCATAACAGGATCAAGGAGGAGGTTTCTTGGTAGTTATCGGGTAAGAGTGGAGAGGAAGAGACTTACCGGAGCAGAAGGATTATCAGGGAAGGAGGAGGCGGCCAGCGGTGGTGCTCGGAGGTTGGTGGCCGGAAGCAGCGGAGGCGGCAAGAGCCTGCCATGGCTGTCCGGTTTCCTCTTGGTCAGAGCATTCATACTTATGTGGGTGTATATATATCTGCAGAGAGAGAGAGAACAGCGAGATGAGGGAAAGAGGGGTGGTTTATATAGGATAAATTAAATAGAGGGTGTTTGGCTACGGGGATAATTACTGAGACTCGCGGTGTTTGGTAACGAGTATAACAAAAGAATAACGGGCGTTTGGTAGCGGGTTATTAACAGATAAGGAGCGTTTAACCGCGATAATAATAATTCAATAATTATTATTTATATATCCGGTTAAAACGGTTGAGCGCGAGATTCGAACTTGAATAATTAATTTGGATAACCGGGTGGTCAAGTCCGACCCGACCCGTTTAAGAGACACGTAAGGTGACGTAATCACTTCGAGACTTTGGGGTGTTACAATTTGACATCTAGGAACATGCTAGGAACCCCGTAACATATCCAATAACTTGGTAACATATGTTCGGACTTAATTATGTGGTACTTGAACTACGTGCTATAACTTGTTGGTCGTTAACGTATGTTAAGTGTGATTGCATGATTGTATGTTTGAGAGCGTAAACATAACACGGGGAGTCTCGGGTCACTAATGGGATGTCGAGTCTTGTACATTGGGTCAGTTAAATAGTCACGGTGTTTTCAAACGAACTTGGTTATGGTCTGGACATCTAGGGACTAACTAACCTGCGGGTTATTAGTCTAAGTACTTGTAACTGTCATATGTTAGGTCGCCGCTTTACGGGACTAGCATAGCTGCTGAGTTTATTCGTATTACGAAGTAACGCAACTTAAGGTGAGTTTACGGCCCCTCTTTTAACTGGTTTCACTTTTCGGGGGAGAAAACATGTGTTAAAACTTATGTTTGGTAACTACTGTCATACTATGGGTTTCTATGGGTTACTATACGATCTTTGGAAGTCCTGGGGGGAACCATGAATGTGCGGGTCTGCACAACGGGGAAATGTGAATAGCGCTATTGGGAGTGACCAACCCCACTCGTCGACTTGGAGGGTCGGCGGGTGCATATTGTCTCAAACAGGAACAACAGGTTTACTACATCGGGCACGACATCTGGTTTGCGAGTTAGTAATGGTTTTCCAATCGTGATAGTAACAAAATATACGCCTAGCTAGCGTACATTGGTTTTCGATTTGTTATAGTATGGACAGGTTGAACTTGGTACTGTGATTACAAAACCTGTAAACTCACCAGCATTTTTGTGCTGACGTAAACTTTTACATGTTTTCTCAGGTCGCTAAGGTAGCACAATGGAACTAGGGCGCACGCGTCTGCACGGCGTCTAGTTAGGATTGCATGGTTTTCAAACGTTGAACACTTGGTTTATTTTGGATTATGTTTTGAATAAGCTTCCGCTGTATTTGGGGATTTTTAAACTATGTTTTGAAATTGCATAAGTTCATTTAGACTTGTTTATTGTGATCGTTGGTTTGGATCCTGGTTTGTCATGCGCCTCGCGGTAAAACTCCGCAAGTGGATTTTGAGGGTGTGACAGGGTCCCTACATTGTTAACTTTCCAGATGAGCTATTGTATTTGCGTGGTAGAGAATTTGCATTTAAAATCTCTGTAACAAAAGATAATTTGGAAACTCTCGATGAGGTCTACAACATATCTAATGTTACCGATGATAATTTTATTCTTTCTGAAATTAAACTGAAGTTTCAAACAGTCGATGAGGTAATTTTTTGTATTATTTACATTTAATTTTTATTTTTTTTTCTTACTTTTGTTTTTTTTGTAATACAGGTGAATGAAAGAGAACCATCTACTTTACGTACTGCTGAAACTTCAATTAGCTACTCAGGCTATAAAAGTACCCGTAAACTGGTTTCTGTTTACCAATTGGATGACAAGAAAAAATCAAAGTAGTCGAATTTCTGTGACTACACCTCTACTACTAGAATCATTCTACGTTTCTGTGATATCTTTGCATTAGAATTTGATACATTCTGTTATTTTTAGACTGTGGTGTTTTGGTAATTCAGACTTTATGATGTTTTTTCATATTTTCTGTGTTTTGTATGTTTTCAAATTTATATTAACTAAAATTATGTGTATATCTGATCCATGCATCATATAAGACATATAACCTCATTATTTACTACATATAATCTGTCACATTAATAATTTCTTTTCACAGAAATCATCTTAATTATACAAAAGTCAATAATTTAAAATATACGTTATTTTTTATAAAATACAATAAAATCCAAATGATATATTTTTTATTAATATGGAAATGCAATCATTTCTTTTTATGAATTACCAAAAAAACGTTTCTATGTATGATAAAAAAACGTATATTTAAATTTTGAATTTTACATAATAAATATGTTACTTTAAATAAATCAATCATAATTAGTATTAGTTATTTATTGTACGATAATCAGTCATAATTATGAAATAAACCGTAAATAATTTATTTTCTTTAATATATTTCCATTTATAAACATATATATATATATATATATATATATGTATATTCCAATCAACTTTAATATCATACTTTAAATAAATCAAAGAACGTTTTTTATTATGTATTTAATATGTTAATTAATTTTAAAATCATTCTTTAATTTATTTGAATTCGTAAATGAATTTTGAATTTGAATTTGAATTTTTTAATTTTCGGTTACTTAATTTAAATTTTCTGTATATAAACAACTCTTAATTCGTAGATTTCTTAAGCACATCTATACAATCAAATAACAACTTATAGTGTTACTATCTCCTACCTATTAATCCAATTTTCCTCATTTCTACATTGTATGAAGGTAACTACTCTTTCTTTAATCTTATACCTTTCCTTACATTTATATAGTTCTTGAAATCAAAATTAGCTTTCCAATAACTTGTATTCAACTCTTTTTTACAGGTTCAATTTTCCAAACTGTTTCTGTATATAATCACGTATGTTCTTTTTTAGTATGATTTTATTATATATATATATATATATATATATATATTATAACGTGATATTCATAATTTTAACTTTATATTCATCAATATTACTAATTTTTATAGGTATGTGTTGTTTGCTATAATTTCTACAAAGGTTAAACAATGTCAAATCAGGAAAATAGCAAATACACGTTGCCAACCTCTAAAGTACCAAAAAAACTAATTCAAGAAATGGTAATTTTTAGGATTCATTAGGATTTATCATATATTTATTATGATAAATATAAATTTTATTATGTTAACAAATTATTTTTTTTGTAGCCAACTTGACGTCAACACCATTATTTGACTTGTCAAATGGTAAATGCTACATCCAATGTTTATAAATTTCGATAAAATTTTAATAATAAATATTATATATTTTTTCCTAACTTATATTTTTTTTACAGTTGATTTTACAATTTCTACTAGACGAAAACGTATGAATGCATGTTTAGATATGATGAATTCAACTGTAGATCCAACGCCTTCATCAACCTTGAATGATAATATTAATACAAATAAGTGTAAGTTTAAAAACTTAATCATATGTTACTTATTAATAATTTTTTTAGTCATGTTTTTTTATTTAACGTATACAATTAAGCTGTTGAGTCCCGGAAACGTCGTAAAGATACATCCGATTCGAGAAAGACAAACAGTATTCAATTACATACACCTTCTCAAAGAAGCCTTCCACATAATACTTTTTCAACACCTTTGTCTAATATCTCAAATGGTATTTTCCTAATATACTTATAAAGTTTTTACTTTTTATATTTCTGATAATACTTAATTTTAACTATCTGTAATTTTTTTTATGATACAGTCAATAAAGGATGTGACAATTCCGATTTGAGGCGTCACAACACATTGAAGGATAGAAATTCAAATATTACATCTTCAACTATTGGAAAAGAAAATATGTATTGTGGTATGACTATTACTTCTTACTATTTAAGTATAATACTTTTTTTATAAAAATTTTGTTTTAATACTTAACAACATTACTAATTTACACCAATATACAGGTTCTTCAAGTTATTTGACACCTTTATCTAACGTTACAATTCAAGATTTTGCTACAAGTAGCAATAATAAAATCAATAAACGGAAATTCCGGTGTAACTTTACATGGTGAATCATCTGCTTCTGGTGCAAAACGTAAAAATCGTGCTATCATTGATCCAATACCTATGGTTGAGCTTTCTCAATGTTTGGATGACAATGTAGTCGAAAATCAATCCAATCAAATAAAAGGCATTTCTTCAGGTACTATTCAATCATTATATATTCAATTTTATTAAAAACTATATTTTTATAAAAATTTTTCGACTGTATGTATATTTTTTTAATTTATTTATTGTTAAATGTATTTTGTAGATTACTTAGATCATGGGGACCAGACTGTAATTTGTGAAGATTGTAATGCACGATTATGGATTCTTGAGTCTGAGAGAGGATCTTCAAAATATAAAATAAAAAAAAACTTTTCTCTATGTTGTTATTATGGCAAGGTTTTGCTTCCTCCATTTAAGGAACCTCCTAACAGTTACAAACAATTTTTTAATGGTGTTGATCCATTTAGCAAGTTCTTCTTAAAGAACATCCGACGATACAACTCAATGTTTGCTTTCACGTCCATGGGTGGAAAAATTGATTCTTCTATAAATACAGGGAATGCTCCATTTGTTTATAGAATAAGTGGAGAGAATTATCATGTTTTAGGTGATATGTTACCTCCCAATGGACAGCAACCAGTTTTCTCTCACCTATACATATATGATACTGACAATGAAGTATCAAATCTAATTAAAATTGTTGGGTACGTTTTTTATAATAATAACATACATAATACAACATTTTTTATTAGATTATATTTATAGTAATATAATTATTATGTATATAATATATATATATATATAAATTAATTTATTTATTATTTTTTTAGTGGATCATCAACTGATTCTGCAAGAGAAAAGGAGCTTGAAGTTCAAATTGTTAACGATTCGAAAATAATGTTTGACTCTATCAACTCTTTGGTTAAATCATATAGAATGGCAAGAGATTGTTTTCATGAAAATCCAAATCTTCAGCTAAAGCTACGCTTAATTGGGAGGAGGAATCGTGATGGTAGGACATATAACCTACCAACTTCTTCAGAGGTTGCTGCTTTAATAGTTGGAGATCTTGACGATGATACAGACAAGCGAGATATTATCGTGCAATCAATATCAGGCAAACTTCAACAAGTTAGTGAGTTACATCCTTCTTATCTTGCTCTTCAATATCCGTTATTGCTTCCTTACGGTGATGATGGTTATAGAGTTGATATACTTCATAAAGATGTTGAAGAAGCAAATGTGAATTCTAGATCATCGTCTAATAAACCTTCTGTTGGTGAAAATTCAGAAAATCAAACCTCAACGTCCAAAACAATCAACCAAACTCGGCAAAATTTAACAATGAGGGAGTTTTTTGCTTATAGGATACAAGATAGGGTTAATGAATATTCACTAATTCTAAATGGTAGAAAACTTTTGCAACAGTTTTTAGTTGATGGTTATACTATGATTGAGAGGGAAAGGTTGAATTTTATCAAGGGTAAGCAAAACATCTTGCGTAGTGAGACATATGAAGTACTTCAAAAAGAAAAGCAACAAGGAAATAATGATACTTCAAGCATAGGTCAACGTGTCATATTACCTTCTTCTTTCACTGGTGGTGCTCGCTATATGATGCTAAATTATTATGATGCAATGGCAATTTGCAAGTGTTATGGATATCCTGATTATTTCATTACAATTACATGTAATCCTAAATGGCCTGAAGTTACCAGATATCTTAAACAAGGCACTCTGAAACTAGAAGACAGGCCAGACATCTTGTGTAGATTGTTTAAGATGAAACTTGACTCCATCATTAAAGACCTTAAGGATAAAGAATTATTTGGAGGTGTTAATGCAGGTAACAAATCAAGCAAACTATTTAATTATTGTTCTATTTTTTAAAATAATTTTTTTTAAATATTATTTTTTAATTAATTATAATTTATATTAATTGCATTTATTTTCAGTTGTATATATTGTTGAGTTTCAAAAGCGAGGGTTACCACATGCACATATTTGTTTATTTATGAAAGCTGAACATAAGTTGCCAACCGTTGAGCATATTGATAAGTTCATTTCAGCTGAGATTCCAGACAAGAAAGAAGATCCTGAATTGTACTCACTTGTACGTGAATTTATGATTCATGGCCCTTGTGGTATAGAATATCCAAATTGTCCATGCATGATTGAGAAAAAGTGTTCCAAAAATTTTCCCAAGAAGTTTCAAAACGAGACTTCTATAGATACTGAAGGTTTTCCTGTCTATAGGAGAAGAGATAATGGTTACTATGTTGAAAAGTCTGGTGCACAACTAGATAACCGAAGTGTTGTTCCGTATAACAAGGTTCTTCTTAAGAGATATCAAGCTCATATCAATGTAGAGTGGTGTAACCAAGCTGGGTCTATTAAGTATTTATTTAAATATATTAACAAGGGTGCAGATAGAGTTACGCTTAATGTCATTGAAAGCAAAAAATTACCCGGTCAAGATGTCGTAATTGATGAAATCAAACACCACTGTGACTGTCGGTATCTCTCTACATGTGAGGCTTGCTGGAGAATTTTTCAAATATGATATACATTATAGGACTCCTCCTGTGATGAGGTTACCTTTTCATCTTCCTGGTCAACAAAAAATTGTTTTTGGTGCTAACGATGATATTGATGATGTTCTCCAACAACCATCAGTCGCTTCCTCGATGTTTCTTGGTTGGATGGAAAAAAATAAAAATGATCCAAATGCACGAGAGCTCAGTTATATCGACTTTCCCTCAAAATACGTGTGGAAACAAAAGGACCGACGTTGGGAAGAAAGGAAACGAGTTAAGTCAATTGGTCGCATTCATGCAGTTTCTGCTTCAGTTGGTGAAGGTTATTTTTTGAGAATTTTGTTGAACAAGGTCAAAGGACCAACATCATTTGAAGATATTCTTAGTGTTGATGGCAAGCTACAAAGTTCATTTCAAAATGCATGCTATGCTATGGGCCTCTATTGGATGATGATTCTGAATATGTTGCAGCAATAAAAGAAGCTGCCTTTGTTGGAACTGGTGAACAGTTAAGGAAGTTATTTGCAACTTTGTTATCTTCTAATACATTGTCCAGACCTGACAATGTATAGGAAGAAACGTGAAAATATTTGTCTGATGATATTCTATATAATAGAAGAAAGAATTTTGATTCTCCAGGTAAATAATTTATAAACAAACTTTTTTTTACTATTATATTTATTTATTTATATTTTATATTATTAATTTTCTTATTAATAATATAGCTTTATTAGACATTGAAAATTTCTTACTTAGAAATAGCTCAAGTCTTCGACATTTCAACGGTATGCCATATCCTGACGTTGAGTTCGTAGAGTCATTAAGTAATTGATTGATTTTTGAGGAGATGGGATACGATAAAAATATTCTTGAAGAAGAATTTCAAAGCCAAATTTCTTCATTAACAGTTGAACAAAAAAATATATATGAACGTATCATGAAAGCTGTTAATGAAAAAAAAGGAGGCGTATTTTTCGTGTATGGTTATGGCGGTACTGGTAAAACCTTTTTGTGGAAGACACTTTCTTCGTCCATAAGATCTAAAGGTAAGATTGTTTTGAATGTTGCTTCGAGTGGCATTGCTTCTTTGTTGTTGAGTGGTGGTAGAACAGCAAATTCTAGGTTTTCAATTCCTATAAACCTTAATGAAGATTCTTTGTGCTTCATAAAACCAAACAGTGATGTAGCCCAATTGGTTAAAAAAAACCGATTTGATTATATGGGATGAAGCACCTATGACTCATAAACATGCTTTTGAAGCTTTAGATAAAAGTTTAAAAGATGTTTTTGGTGATCGTGACGATAACGGTTTTGAAAAATTATTTGGAGGGAAGGTAATTGTTTTTGGTGGTGACTTTAGGCAGATTCTACCAGTTTTTCCGAATGGCAGCAGAAATGATATTGTCAATGCGTCTTTAAGCTCCTCATACATTTGGCATAAGTGTGTTATTTTGAAATTAACCAAGAATTTGAGGTTAATTTCTAGAAATAGTCATTCAAATGTTCAAGAAATAAAAGAATTTGCAGAATGGCTTTTGGATATTGGAGAAGGAAAGGTTGATTATGTGAATGACTTTTCAGATGTTATTCAGATACCAAATGATTTACTCATCACCGAATCTTTGGATCCCATATCTGATTTGATATCCTTCGTATATCCATCTATTTTGGATAATTTTAATGCTCCAAATTATTTTCAAGAAAGAGCAATATTGGCACCAAAGAATGAAGTGGTTCAAGAAATTAATGATCGACTTCTTTCACTTTTTCCTGGAGAGGAAATGGAATATTTAAGTGCTGATAGTGTTTGTCAGTCTGAAAATGTTAAAGAGAAGTTTGATGAAAAACTGGTTTCTCCAGATGTTTTAAATGGTCTTAAGTTATCAGGTATACCAAACCACCGTTTGGTATTGAAAGTTGGTGTTCCTATAATGTTATTGAGAAACATTGATCAGAAGAGCGGTTTGCGCAACGGAACAAGGTTGCAAGTTGTTAAAATGGGGAAACGTGCTATAGAAGCGAAAATAATTTCAGGGACTAATATTGGTATGCGAACATTTATACCAAGAATTACATTGTCTCCGTCTGATAAAAACATACCTTTCAAATTTAACAGGAGACAATTTCCAATTGCTTTGTCTTTTGCAATAACAATAAATAAGAGTCAAGGACAATCCCTATCCAAAGTAGGTTTGTATTTGAAAGATCCCGTGTTTTCACATGGTCAGTTATACGTTGCACTTTCAAGGGTAAAGAGTAGAGATGGGCTGAAGATACTAATACTAGATAAAGAAGGACGAGTTAAGAATGAAACGTCAAATGTTGTTTATCAAGAAGTATTTTCTAACTTATGAATACTTATTTTGTTTTAATGTATTTTAATTTAAGTTTTTTATGTTCAATGAAATTCGTAGAAAATGTTTAGCTTTATTACAATTATCATGTTCGATTAATTTTCAGTCTAATTACATATTTATGCAATTTCGTTAATTATATGTTCTTTAAAGTTAATTCAAAACACATTTTAATCATATTATTTAAAAATATTACAAAAATTACTTAAAAGATATTGATATCTTACTTAAAGATATCATACAAATAACTTACACCATCTTCTCAATCTTTTCCAAATCCCAGTAAAAACTTTCCCAATTCTATTACAATCCTCGCTTATTATTAATCTTCATCATCAATCATCCTCATTCATCGCAATATTCTGCCTCTTCTTCCCAATAAATCGTCTGCATTGTTCCACGATCAAAGGTATTTTCTCTTTTTTATCACACATCAACCCTATCGATACTTAATATCTTTTCAATACTGATTGTTCGATGTTTGATTTTATGTTCCAATATATATATATATCTTTTGCTTAATAATCGTAAGATTTAACTTTTTTTGAGCTTTATATATTTACATTTTTAGGAATACTTAATGTTATTCATCTTTTTTCATATTTGCATGTGTATGCTCTGTTTTTTGAAAAAATTAGTGTTATTAAATTTTTTTTTTATCGATTCAGTAAGTTTATGATTTTCAGCTTACAAATCTTTAGTTTTACTTCATGATCAATGAATATGATGTTTTTTTAATTGTTATTTTTTTTAACAATATGTATTTGATCATTATTATATAATGATTCTTCTTAAGTGTTATTTTTATTGATGATTAGTGTGTTATCTTATTATTTGTTGTTTAAACTCTGATTAAACAATAGATTATTACTTTGCAAATAACATTAAGACAAACACTTTTGTGTTTCACTTTGTCATAAAAACAGGTTCATTTTCTTGCTGTTAAAATGTTGAATGGTTTCTATGTCGAGTCTGAAAGTAAGACTAGGGTATGCTTGGTAAGATATATAACATTGTTTAACATTTTTTTATAATTCATATCTTTTTATGATAACTTAAATAATTTTATTATTATTTGAATTTGTTATCAGGCCCTGCCTAGCGACTACGGTTCTTGGATTCAGAAGTTCAATTATCCGGTCAGTAATACAGAAATTAGAACTTTGGATTCTCAGGTCTTTGTTGTTAAGATTTTGCAAATTGCTGGTAGATATTTCTTATATAATGGATGGAGAACAATGATTCGGACACTAAATTACCCATCTTATTGTAAATTTGTGTTTCAATATGTTGAGAATCTGAAATGTTTTAGAATGATAACTTTCTATCAAGACGCAATTTGCGCTCCTAGTCCGTTTTTCTATTGCAAGCTTGATGACCCATTCAATGAATACAAGAATCGGCTTGTATGTCTTTCTATCTCCATAATATGTTATACAATTCAAGTCATACAATATGTGTTAGTTACTGTATTAACATTATTATTTTTGTATTTCAGCATATAACTAATTTGGTGTGTCATGCAAAATTTAATAGACTAATTCCCAGTGAACCAGTTGTTATCAAATCATTTCCAGATCATGAATTTCTATGCCTGCTTAATGGAGAAGATGGTCATGTTTATTTTACCAAAGGATGGGCTTATATCAGGAAAAACATTTCAATAACCCGTCAACATCTCATTGTTTTTGAGATGGTTGGCGAAGTTACTTTTAATATGTCCCTGTTTATTAAAAATAAAGTTACACCTCCTCCCGATATGTGGGTTAATGATGTCAAAAAGGAGTATGCTGAAGATTTTTATAATGATAAAGACATCATATTTATTTCGGATGATGACTGCCAAGAGGAAGATGTAGCAACACCTATGAATGTTAATGATCGTAATCAACCAGATGCTCGGGATGATTTAGGTGTACCAGTTGTTTTCATAGTTGACAATCATTTTGTAAGTTCAACTTCTTTAAGTCTATTCTTGTGATTCATGTTAATGTATATATTTTTATTTATTATTAACATGCCACACATGGTTATTTTTTTAGAGGATGAAGAAGCCTTAGGCAATTGAAAATGGTTTGAACATGAAGAAGAATTTGAAACTTACTGACGGTGATGGTGGGTTATGGAAAGTATTTGTTGGTGTTGAGCAATCCAATGGAAATGAGCGTTACTACATTAAAGGTATGCTGTCTTTTGTTGTCGATAAGGAGCTTCATTCACGTGACGAAATGCATTTCCTCTTTTTCAAGAACAAAGGTGTGTTGAAGCTTTCTCATGTTGTTAGTGCTAATGGTATTTAGGTTAGTTAGTGGCTGGTACCTTTTGGTTTTGATGACAATAGTTGGTGGGTTTGTGTTTAGAATGATGAATTGTTATAACTAAACTACTTATGCACGTTTAACTGGTTATTTAGTAATTCATGGTTTTTGGTTTTAATATATGTAGTATATATATACAGATCAGTATGATTTTTGGGTTGCGTTTTTAATGTAATTAAGGTTATTAATGATTGTGGTTAATGGATCATTTAGATTTTGGATCATAGAATCTCTGTTATGTTTATGTTATGATGAATCTGCAGCTGCCATGTTTCATTTTTATAAACTTATAAAATTTCAAAATCTAATAACAATTAATCAAATCAATATTGATATTTTACTTAAATGTATTGTACATATCACATCCTCTATTCACAACTAAAGCAAAATTCAAATCAAAATAATGAAAAATATAATCTAATAACAAAACCAATAGATTACTAACCATAACTGATTATGGTTCTTCTAATCAATATACATCAAAATTACAACTTTTACTAAAGTTGCTAATAAACTGCATCATAACATATTCAATACATATCAAACAAAAATTATTTTAAGTTCATATAAATCATATTATACTTAATAAGCTTCTTCATCATCATCCACCTCAGAATCGGATGACTCCTCTGCTTCCATCATTGCCGCTTGCTCCTTCAGACAATTGATTTTTAGGTGGATCATCTGTTCCAGATTCAGCATCTTTGTGCTTCTACTGCTGTTACACATGCGTACTTTATCGAGTTCCTCCAGGAAGTCTATGTCATTGCAGTTTTCAATTTCATCTCTTGTGTACAACCGATATTCACCATCGGTAAACTGCACACTTGCAATATTACATGAATCAACAAAAAACCAACTGTTTACATGAAATACCTCCATAACTTCATCATACTCCTCCACTCCAAACCTTTCATCCAACTTACTAATCAGTTTACTTTCTTCATCGCATGGCACCCCGATGGTTCTTCCAAAATCATATACTTGTCTTTGAAACTCTTCTCCCATTTGCATAATCGCCTTTCTTGAACCAAAAACTAAACATGTGTTGTCACTCATGGTGACGAAATACCAACGCTTGATTCTGCAGAACCCCCAATGCACAACCATTTCCATTGTTTAATATCTTTTTTTTATAACTTGTGTGTGTTTATTTTGATGTTTATTTGATTTGTGATTTATGTTTAGTGATTATGATTATATAGATATAATCAGACGCGTGTAAACAACTGAAGTGACAATATAGATTTTCAACACTGAAAGTCATTAATATTTGATACCCTATTAATTGTTTGATCAGATGAAAAGACATGTTTTTGCATGCAGTTTAGAAAGTGGCGGTTCTAATTTCAGAATTTAATATTTCGAATATTAATTATAAACTAACAAAGTTAATTGTTATTGTTATTAACAAAACGTGTACTAGCCCAAGCCCAAGTAAAGTTAGGCAAGTCTGTTGGGTTTCCAAATTTTATAGTCCATAATGTGTTTTTGAGTTGTATTTGTATATGTATTTTTTATTAAAACAAACATGTAAGTCATTTATACATAAGTTTATTCAGTTTCATACATACATATGTGTGTTTATTTTTTAAATCTTATGATACATAGAATACATATTTAACTAACACATAAAAAGACATAAACATATGTATATGTATTTTAATATAAAAAGAAAATAAAATGTTTGAAACCATCCTTCTCAAGCTCATCCATATTACAGTTTTTCTTTAATCCTCTGTTTTCTTACTGATTTGGTTGAGGAAGATTCGTATTTCTGTTTATTAGTCATAAATGTGTTACCTAATCGTTCTGATTTACCCTTATGGTTAAACAATATTTGTTTTATGTTTAAAATAAAACTAACACAAACACTTAAGTATTTTCAGTTTGTTATAAAAACAGGTGCATATTGTTGATGTTATAATGTTTTATGGTTTCTATGTTGAGTATGAAAGTAAGACTAGGGTGTGTTTGTAATGTAATTAATGTTATGTATGATTGGGTTAATTCAAAATTTTGATTCTTGATTGGGATCATATAGTGATTGCTGGTCAGTTATATTTTTATACACAGGTTGTAAACCGAGACATATATTAGTTTGGTATATCTTTTAGTTTGGAAATTCATTCCTCCTGCAATATTAACTAAACCTACAGCAACAAAAAAACTTCCTGCAGAGCATATCCAAATTCGACAATTGTGTGCAGCAATAGCATGCCTCAATTAACCATATTCTCCGTATGTAATAACCACAATAAATACACTGAAACTATTTGATCGAGATAGAGTTACGCTTAATTTCAACAAGTCAAACAGTAAATATCTTCGTATCATATACTTATATGTAAGTTATTATTTATAACCGGTGACAAACGGTATTATGATAGATGTTTTGTCATTTGCCTTGGGGATCCACCGTGTGTCAACACGAGTCTCTAACCTAGTTAAGTATATGAGGTGTACTTAAAGTTAAGGTTTAAAGACAACTTTGCCCCTAAAAGGTAGCTATGATGTGCATTAGATGTTGTATGACAAGCAAGTATACTTGTACCTCTTAATTTTTAAGAAGTCCTTGAAAAATGTTTTATAATATACTATATATATATATATTATAGATATAGATATAAATATAGATATAGATAGGACACGAGAAGAAAATAAATGAAAAAAATGTTTTAAAAACAACATATGATAATTAAACTCGTCAATTATAAACAAAAACAACTAAAAGAACCATTTCTTAGAGGGGACGGGGCATACACGGATACCCCATTATCAATACGGTAACACTGTCGTCAGCGATGCTTGTAATGGGCTCGTGACCTTCATCTATGAGTTTGTTCACGGTTTGGGTACCTTTTTTTTATTTTCTTTTCATTTTCATTTAATTTAGACGGTTATTGTATTTTTAACGGTTATAAACAAACAAAAAAAAATACAAACACATAATTAGATAAAAGAAACATAAACATATTACTATATATATATATATATATATATATATATATATATATTAATCCTTAACCGTCGGCGCAACAACCATCTTCACCGCTTTCAAACATTCACACCAAACTTTTCGTCTTCCCGGTTTAGCCACAGTGTTTGTCTTCCGTTTTGCTTCTTCAACGATGGCCTTCGATTCCGACGAAGACGAAGCACTCCACGACCAACCGACTGCCGCGATGGTGAGACTGGAGACAGACTTAGTTTCCACGCTCAAACGGAACCCTTGTGACCTTGTCGTGAAACTGCGTCCGCTTGATTCACCCGTTTGATGATGGTTCCTTTTCCCGGCAAGCACCTCTCGACATTTCCTCTGCCGGCCTCTGCCGGTTGTTCCACTGACGTCGGCATCCGCTGGTTCCGTCGTGTGCCACAGATTGTGTAGCCACACACTCGGCCATTGCTACTGCTTTGGCTTTTGATCATTCTAACAACCTAACAGGTATGTTGCTTGGGTTTAGAGTTTTGGCTTTGATGCATAGACCTGGCTATTATTAATGAGACTTTGCGTTGGTTAGGTTGTTTTCCTCATCTTAGTGCCTTGATGCTCACTAAAGTCCACATATAATAAACTAATAATAATACATCATAATAGTAAATATAATGGCAGTGGAAGTATCATCAAGAGTTGATAGGTTGTTTTCCTCGTCTTAGTGCCTTGATGCTCACTAAAGTCCACGTATAATAAACTAAGGGGGGACGGGGCGCCTACCGAATTGTCCACGGGTACCAACTACTAGCACGGTAACACCGCCGCCACCCACGCTGGTAGTGGTCACGTGGACCTTTTTGCTGGTTATGTTTACCGTGCCGATACCGATTGGTTTGTTGGTTTTTATAAAATGCAAAATTTTCAATTTACCCCGTGTGTTTTAGTGTTTTTTAATTTTACCGTTTGTTTCATATGTTTACCGTTTAAATAAATAAAAAACATAAATAAAAGACATTTCATTAAAACATAAAAATTAAAAATACATAAAATAAAGAAAAATAAACTTAAGGTTGGCGCAACAAGCGCCATGCCTCGATATTGTCGAATTCCTGGTCGTATCGAGCCTCATACTCATAGTTTGTGAAGCCGATAGCCAACTCGTCATCGAGGCCCGGATCGTCCCTCATCGTTTGCTCGTAGAGGGTGGTCCACCTCGCACACTTAATATTGAGATCCTCCCACTTGACTTGGAGGTCTCAAATGGTCTTGATGGTGTTGGTGCCCACGTGTTGGATGAAGTCGCTAAACACGTGAGCCCAAAACACATCTGGGGTACTCTTCCCCTTCGTCCCCCATAGTTCTTGAATTTCGGGGTCGTTTGTGGCGTCCTTGTGGCAAACCACAAGGGCCATTTCTTCCTCTTCGGTCCACGGATTCATTTTTTGTGTGTTTGGTTTTTTAAACCGTGGTAAATTGTGGCTTTTAACCCCACGATTTGATCACTTTATATACAACGACGGTGGCACTGTTAAATTTAATTTACTGACCGTTTAGTTGAGTCAATTCAAATTACTCAACGGTTTCCAAGAGAAACAATTAAATTTGGCTGACCGTTTGGTGGGACGGTTGAAATAGTGGAAATAAATGTAAAAACCGTGTAAAAATGTAAAAAATAAAAAGTTTGGTTATTTAAATGAAAATAAATAAAAGAATCAGTGGAGTGATGCTTACAAAAACGTGTTTCAGTGAAGTAAATAGTGAAGTGATGTGGCAAAGCAGGATTTGTTAAAATCAGTGAAAGAAAACTTTTATCCTACATGCACCCCTTGTGCCCTAATAATAATACATCATAATAGTAAATATAATGGCAGTGGAAGTATCATCAAGAGTTGACGACGCGTGGCAATAAGAGATTGGTTGAAGTACCATTCAACTCACTCATGTATAAACATATTACGTTTATTGTAATTGGTGTATGCTAAAGCTTTTTGAGGTTGTGACTAGAGGACAGAGGTGCACAAAAAACCCGAAACTGGAATTGAAATCGAAAAAAAAAACCGGAACCGGGTATACCCGACACTACCCGCCATGTACACATAGGGCATACATTTCTATGTAAAAAAAACAGACCCGGAACCGGACCCGATTTATACCCGGTTGTACCCGGTTTTTTAAAATACCCGGAACCGGGTTTTTTGAATACTCAAAAAGTATGTGTCAAGCGACGGGACTATTTGACATTTTGATGTTGAGGCGGAACCGGGTATTAAAAAACCGGAACCGAGATTTCCGAATACTCAAAAAGTATACTCAAAGAAATCTATAACCGCGTTATAATCATCTAAATCGCACTACCCTTCGACGTGATTGTATAAAAAGAATTCAATACCCGATATACCTGGGTTTTTTAAATACCCAGTGTACCCGATTTTTTCAATACCCGATATACCCGAAACCAATTCCATACCCGGAACCGGGTATTGAAAAACTGGAACCGGTATACTATGTATGGTTTTTTATGCTAGGAACCGGAACCGGATATTTCAATACCCGGTCGAAGTAATACCCGACCGTACGCGGAACCGGGTATTAAAAAACCCGATTTGTGCACCTCTAGCTGTGACTAGGGATGTCAATCAAACCCGAAACCTGATACATTTGGGACGAGTTTGGGGTCGGGTAATCGGGTATGGGTCCGGGTATGGGATTAGTTTTTATTTGTTTCGCGGGTTTGGGACGGGTGTGGGATTTGATGATATGCCCATTTATCCGACCCGATTACCCGATAAAGTATACCCGTTTACCCGATTAGATACCCAATATAATTTCTAGTATATCTTTTTAAATATGTATGCATAATATATCAAATTTTCCATCTAGACTATCATCTTGTGCTAAAAATTACCAAAAATTAGTGTATACTATTTGTTATCTAAGGGGCTGTTTGGTTGATTAAGTGTTGAATCATTAAGATGATCTAAATGGTTAAGAGGCTCTAAATGGTTAAAAGCTGAATCATTCAGCATTCCTTATTAGCTTACATTCAGATGCTGAAACAAACAGTCTGAATGCTGAATGATTAAGAGGCTGATTAAGAGGCTACCAAATAGCCCCTAAGTCTTTGAGTCTTTTTATAAGATTTAAGTATTTTATATTTATACATTGTAATCATTTACATATATATATATATATATATATATTAATAATTGTAAATGCAATTGGTTAATAGTTACCTAATAGATACTCGTCGGGTCTTTGGTCGGATATACTTAATAGGTAAGTTTTAAAAATTAATGAGTTTACCCGAAACCCGTGGTTATACCCGATACCCGATGGGTAATTACCCGACACAAACCCGGCGGGTTTTGGGCCGGGTTTGGGACAAGAATACCTAATCGGGTATGGGGTTGGGATTACCTAAACCCATCCCAAACCCGACCCATTGCCATCCCTAGCTGTGACGATTCATATTCGTTGTTTGCTTTCGCATGTGCTAAACTAACGCTTGAAACAATGTATTTGATCTTTGCAATGGACCGCGTTATGAATTTCGTCTTTTGCATTCCATGTCAACCAGTGTGTTTTACACTGCTTTGTAATTGTCTTTTACGCATTGTGTTTACGAAATATGTGTAGCGTATTTCGTTTGTAACGATAGCCCTTATCGTAACAAAGCAACTCGATGCCAACCCGATTGCCACGCGTAGCGCGGCTGAATTTTATGTCACACCCTCAAATTTCCACTGCGGGGTTTATACCGCGAGGTGCATGACAAACCAGGATCCCATAGCCATAAGTCACATGAACGACTCTAAATGCCCAACCATTTAGTTCGTTATTGTAAAAACCAATTTTAAAGTTTTAACCAAACCAATAATAGTATAGCGGAAGCGAATAGAAAATAGTTAGATAAAGTCTGCGCAAAACACCGCGCCCAAAACCAAATAAATAGTAAATTTTAAAAATAGTTTAATGTTTGAGACCCATGATATGATGCATGTCCTAACTGTGCTCCGTTCCTAGTTACCTGCAAAAGCATGCTATCGTGTGTCAACATAAAGCTGGTGAGTTCACAAAGTAAAGTAATTTAGTATGCAAATGCGCTGGTTTCCAAAACCATGTAAATAAGTAAAGTAAGTTGGTTCCTAGAACCGTGTAACCACTAGTTCATCGCATGTCAAGGGTAGCTAACCCATTCATGATAACTAACACCGAATATACCGAACGGCTATGTACGTGTAGCCACAAAAGTGCGTCGCATGCCTGACATCATTGTCTATCCACAATGATAAAGTTTCGTTAAGTTATAGTTCACGCCCGCGCTCCCCGAGCCGGTGTGAGGTTTGTAAGACCTAATAGCGCTATCAACTAATAACCCGCTTGCCAATCCCGACAACTCATTCGGTACGTGAGGACTTACAGATGATAGAGTTGGTTTAGTTCATCAAGGACACAGTTTGCGAACTAGCAAAGTAAACGACCCACACAGGGATCCATAGCATCCCAACCCGGGATGTGTAAGTAGCCCCAAACCGGACTAGAAAAATGTTAAGTACGTTGTCTCATACCTGAGACGCATGCTTTTGAGAAAAAGAGTAGTGAAACTCACCTTAGTGTGCAAGCAAAAGAAATCCGACCCGCAAGTAGAGTATGCTACCGACACCCTAATACAAATGTCACTAGGTGAGTATATGTGCATAACCAACACACCATATAACTCGTTTATCCGAGACTTCTAAATGTTCAAAACCGTGTAGTGACACCTAATGACTCTACATGCTCAAGTATGTCCTACGTATCCCGTTGGTGATCATACTGATTATTATCAGTTTAATACATCAAATACATCTCATACAAGTTTTCACACAAGTACATGTCAATTACATACCACATACAACTCCAAATAGTCACATAAAGACCCCGTACACAATCTGCGTTTTTGGGACAGATTGTGCGCTGTGAAAAACGAATTATTTAAAATACTTAACGAATGAATTAAAGTCCCAAATTTTTACTGAGTATTCATGGGGATTCGGTTGCAAACCCATATTTTGTTTTTGTCTTAAAACCAAACATTAAAATTATGAAAATTCGTACAACACAGCTATGTCCAGAACATTTCCTCAACAGGTCAGTTTAGTAGACAAATTCTCAAAAATTGTGTATTCATCCAAACGGGATGAATCCACTTGGAAAAGCTCAATTTTTCCAATATTGACCTACTGTAAAAATTTCATAACTTAATTCCTTGTAAATCTCAAGTTATGACCATTTAAAGTTAACCCAATTCACAAATCCGAAAATCTGATATGACCCCTAATTAAATAAAATTCCAAAAACGACTCAAACGATGTCCAAATCTGATGGTTTTGCCCATTATGAAAAGCTAAGACCTTTTACATTACAATCATGCAAAGAAATCATCAAAACAATCAATTTACCAACCCGTTACGGCCCCTACAAAACGTTCAAACGAATCTGCCAGAATTTTAAACTTGCATTCCAAGTAATCTACAAACCCTAATTTTCCATGAACATCTCTAATACATGTATAACACATACAATACTGATTAAACACCATATTAACATAGCAAAACACATATATTATCATGTTAAAACCCTAATCATGGCTACTAACAACAATCATCATCATCTAATCATCAAGAACTTTCAAGAACTCCTATACATACATACATACATACATACATGCGATTATATATATGTTGTTTTTAGAGTTTTTAAAGTTTTTCAAGTATCATAATTCATCAAAGAGCATATAAATGCATACCTTGCAATGCTAAAACTCCCTAGAGCCTTGAGATTAAAACCGAACTAGCTTGATTAAGTGAAAGATTGATTGATTGTTTGAAAAATTGAGAGGGATAGGGGAAGGGGAAGCTCACGGCGCAAGCTTGGGGAAAGGGTTAGGGTTTTATTTTTTTTAACCTATAATTATAAGATGAGCTTGCTTGTTCCCCAAGTAGTTGGGTATTAGGGCCCCTTTTGCACAATATCTTGACCCGTTAAACCTATTCTAGCCCAATACCGGACCCAATAATATTAATCACTCTAAATTGTATAAAAGCCATTGGTTTTTTTTATCATCTCATAACATATTAATCATGTTGTGTACGTAATTTACATAATTTACGTATTATCTTTCAGTTAGGCGATAATTCACAAAAACATGTAATTCACATAAGCACGTACTTCACGTTCACCATAATTCAATTGTGCGTATTATTGTTATGTATGCCACATAATTCACCAACGTTTGGGATACAGGACTCGTGTGTGTGTTTAACAAGGATTTTCCTAATTATAACATATGTTAACATCTTCTAACATATGTTAAACCTACTTAACTAACCCTAGTTAAGTATCTAGCCATGTATGAACATGTAAGTTAACTGGAGTTCAGTAAAAGTATTAACCTGAAAATGCGGGGTGTCACATCATCCCCAAGTTGAAAAGAATTTCGTCCCGAAATTCGGCAAGTAAACAATAAAGCCAGCTATAAAAATGTGTGCTTGGTTCCCGGATGTCACATCATCCCCAAGTTGAAAGGAATTTCGCCCCGAAATTCACTTTGAAAGAGCTGCTTTATGTTCCGCGTTTGATCTATGTACAATTTCAGGTTCGGTAAAGAGATGTGGGTATTTGAGTCGCATCTGATCTCTGCGTTCCCACGTATATTTGTTCCGAGACGGGAATTCCATCGCACCTTAACAATATGTATGGTGCTTTTCCTGAGTTTCTTGACGCCCTGCTCAAGAATCTCCACTGGTTCTTCCACGAACCGTAGCTGGTCGTCTACCTGGATCTCCTCCAGTGGCACTGCCACTGTCTTATCTGATAAGCATTTCTTCAAGTTCGAGACGTGGAATACATTGTGCACTCCACTGAGTTCATCTGGTAGGTTTAGCTGGTAAGCTACCAGACCAATCCTTTTGACAATCTCGAATGGTCCAACGTATCGTGGGTTCAATTTTCCCCGTTTCCCAAAGCGTATCACCCCTTTCCAAGGTGACACCTTTAACAAAACCTTGTCCCCAACCTGGAACTCCAAAGGTTTCCTACGTTTATCAGCATAACTTTTCTGTCGATCCCGAGCAGCAGCCATCCAGTTTCTGATTTGCACTATCTTCTCAGAAGTTTTGTGCACGAGTTCGGGACCTGTTAGTTGGCTATCCCCAACCTCAGTCCAACAGATGGGAGACCTACACTTGCGCCCATAAAGTGCCTCAAAAGGCGCACACTGTATCGAAGTGTGATAGCTGTTGTTATAAGAGAATTCGATCAAAGGCAAGTGCTTATCCCAACTATTGCCAAAATCCACCACGCACGCTCGTAACAGATCCTCCAACGTTTGGATGGTACGTTCACTTTGTCCATCCGTCTGCGGGTGATAGGCTATGCTCATATCCAGGCGAGTTCCCAAAGCATCTTGGAGAGTAGTCTAGAAACGAGCAGTGAATCGCCCATCACGATCAAATATAATAGAAGTAGGCACCCCATGCCTGGAGACTATCTCCTTGATGTAAAGGTTCGCTAGCTTCTCCAATGAGTCTGTTTCCTTTATAGCCAGAAAGTGGGCCGATTTGGTTAAACGATCCACGATAACCCAAATCATGTTATGGCCCGTTGGCGTTCTAGGAAGCTTTGTAATAAAATCCATGGAAATCCCATCCCATTTCCACATAGGGATTTCTGGTTGTTGGAGTAGGCCTGAAGGTTTCCGATATTCAATCTTAACCTTCGCACAAGTCAGGCACTTACTAACATAAGTGGCTATTTCGGCTTTCATGTTTGGCCACCAGTAAAGAGTCTTAAGATCTTGGTACATCTTGTCCGAACCAGGATGTACCGAATATCGAGAGGTGTGTGCTTCATCAAGCACCAGTTGCCTGAGATCCCCAAAACGTGGTATCCAGACTCGATCCATGAAATACTGGAGGCCATCCGTTTTTAGTTCCAATTGCTTATCAGCACCATGTAAGGTTTCAAGCCCGATGTTTTCTCCCTTCAAAGCTTCTCCCTGGGCTTCTCGTATCTTATCAGGATGATTGGAATGAATGGTGAGTTGTAAAGCTCGTACCCGTTTAGGTTTCGTTTCCTTTCGACTGAGGGCATCAGCTACTACATTAGCCTTCCCTGGATGATACTTGATGGCACAATCATAATCATTCAAAAGTTCAACCCAGCGACGTTGTCGTATGTTCAGCACCTTCTGATCAAATATATGCTGAAGGCTCTTGGGTTGATCAGTGAAAATTGTGCACTTTGTTCCATAGAGGTAGTGCCTCCAAATTTTGAGAGCGAAAACCACCGCTCCCAGCTCCAAATCATGAGTGGGGTAATTCTTCTCATGGACCTTCAATTGCCGCGATGCATATGCGATTACCTTATCACGTTGCATCAGTACGCACCCTAAGCCTTGGATAGACGCATCACAGTACACTACAAAGTCCTCTATACCCTCAGGCAACGATAGTATCGGTGCACTGCAAAGTTTTGACTTTAGTAGCTGAAAGGCAGATTCTTGGGCATCTCCCCACTTATAAGTAATACCTTTCTGTGTTAGGGCGGTGAGGGGTTGAGCGATCTTAGAAAATCCCTCAATAAATCTGCGATAGTATCCCGCGAGACCAAGAAATTGGCGCACTTCAGTAGGGGTCCTAGGAGCCTCCCACTTTTTGATGGCGTCAATCTTGGCGGGGTCAACATGTATTCCTGCCTCGTTGACCACATGCCCAAGAAATTGGACTTCTCGAATCCAAAAATCACACTTAGAGAATTTTGCATACAACTGCTCATTTCTCAGTATTTCCAAGATTAACCGCAGGTGTTACTCGTGCTCTTCCCTGCTCTTGGAATAAATCAATATGTCATCTATGAACACTATGACGAATTTGTCCAAATAAGGCTTGCACACACGGTTCATTAGGTCCATGAACACAGCCGGCGCATTAGTTAGCCCAAATGGCATCACTAAAAACTCATAATGTCCATAACGAGTTCGAAACGCCGTCTTTGCCACATCCTCCTCTCGGACTCTCAGCTGATGATATCCTGACCTCAAGTCAATCTTAGAGTAGAAACTCGACCCTTGCAGTTAGTCAAACAGGTCATCAATACGAGGCAGGGGGTAACGATTCTTAATCGTCACTTTGTTCAATTCCCGATAATCTATGCACATGCGAAAACTCCCGTCTTTCTTCTTAACAAATAGAACTGGAGCTCCCCATGGCGAAGAAATAGGTCTAATGAAACCCCTATCCAATAGCTCTTGGAGTTGGGTAGATAGTTCTTGAAGTTCACCTGGTGCTAAACGGTATGGTGCGCGTGCAACTGGCGTTGCTCCAGGTGCAAGGTCAATCTGGAACTCCACTTGACGTACGGGTGGAAGTCCAGGTAATTCCTCTGGGAAGACATCTGGGAAATCTCGGACCACTGGGATGTCCTCAATCTTGGTTTCAGTTTCAGCTCGAGTGTCAGATATGTTAGCCAAAATGGCCGGACAGCCCTTACGAATACACTTCTAGGCCTTCAGATAGGAGATGATGCCCACCATGGCACCACCTGGATCACCCTGTATAGATAAGAGTTCTCCACTTGGGAGGGGAATACGAACGATTTTCTCCTGGCAGAGAATTTCCGCGTGCTGCTTTGACAACCAGTCCATGCCAACCACGAGATCAAAGCTACCTAGGGTGATAGGCAAGAGGTTGATGGTAAACAATTGCCCATTCAACTCGAGCTTACAGTCACGATGTATATGGGTTACCTCGACAAGCTTCCCATCAGCCAGTTCAATAGAGTATGGGGTATCTAGAAGATTAGGAACCATCCCTAATTGTTTACTAAGTTTTGATGAAACAAAACTATAGTACGCACCAGTATCATATAAAATAGAGACAAGAGTGTCGTTCAAGGAACACGTACCCGTCACGACGTTGTTATCGGTCCTAGCCTCCCCAGAGCCAATCACAAATGCTCTACCGCGAGCCCCATTGTTGTTGTTCCCGTTGTTGTTTCCAGCATTAGTGGTGTTGTTGTTTCCTGCCCTGTTACCACCACCGTTGTTGTTGTTACCCCTATTGTTGCCATTTCCATTACCATTCCCCTGACCATTCAGCTGTGGACAGTCCTTCCTGAAATGATTCTCACTTCCACACTGAAAACAACCTTTACAATTACCCTGTTGCTGCCCTTGCTGAGCTGTTGGCTGGTTTCCACGAGGGTTAGTCCTACATTCCTTAGCAAGATGTCCCATTCGACCACAGCGATCACATTTGTTATAGTTACATGCCCCAGTGTGATGCCTATAGCACTTATTGCACTTTGGTAGGGTTCCATGATAACCTCCATGGTTGTTGTTGCGATTGTTACTACTGCCCTGGCTGTCATGTCTCTTATGCTGCTGTTGCTGACTGCTATTTCCTGGGGGTTTGCCAAATGCATTCTCCCACTTCCTCTTGTTATCATTAGTACCAAAAGATGAAGTACCACGAGGAGGTAACAATCCCTCTTCCACCTTCTGATCCGTCAGCTGATGAGCCATCCTAATAACCTGTTGGATGGTATTGAGGTTAGCAGCAGTGACCATGCTCTTGATCTGGGGCACCAAGCCCTTGATATACAACTCGATCCTCTTATAGGGCGGGTTGGAGTAATTTGGGCACATTGCCGCCAGTTCGTGCGATCTGGTGGTGTATTTCTCAATCTCCGATCCCACCATCTTCAGATTGAGATACTCAGTTTCTAACTTCTGGATCTCATCTCGAGGACAGTATTCCTCCTTCATCAGTTCCTTGAAATCTGCCCAAGGTGTTGCGTTAGCCACTTCTACACCTAGCATCTGCACTTGCGAGTTCCACCAGGTTAATGCCAAGTTTTCGAGAGTATCAGTGGCATACTTCACTCTGTCAGCTGGTGGACAGTTACACATAGCGAAGCAAGATTCCAGTTTCTCAAACCACCGCAGTAGCCCGACAGCCCCTTTAGATCCACCAAAGTTATGAGGCTTGCAGTCCATGAAGGACTTGTAGGTGTAGGCTGGAGGGTGATGCCCAGGTTGACCTGAGTACAAAGACGTAGAAACCATGAATGAATAAAAGAGCGTAACGTTGAAGTCTAGAGGGAAGTTTAGAGCAAGATAGAGTTACCAGCTTGAAAAGCTGCGAGGGCTTCCACCACCCTGTCATTGATAAGGGCATTCAACACCGCTTGAGTCATGTTGATGTTGCCTCTCCCATGTCCTCTTCCCGCCATAGTAATTCTACATTTACATTATACTCATGAGAAAACAATAATATGTCCCACATACAATCGTTCACACAGTACAAGTAAACTAGAATATAAATTACATGCGCAAGAATAGAATAAAGGAATCAATTAATAGTAGTAAATAAGAATCCAATCATAAGATAAACAATCCTCAAGTCTCTCAACGATAAAACAAAAGTCGTAATAAGAATGTCTATGGAACACTAAGATAACAAGAAGATAAAAAGTAATCAATCATCCCCACGATCCATGGAGATACATGAGCCCTCATCCTCGCTCTCATCCTCAATCTCTATCTCCAGTGGCTCCTCCTCCTCAGGCTCAAGTTCTTCCTCGAGCGCCGCATCCAATGCTGCCTCGAGAGCATCAAATCCTTCTGCTGCAGGCTCTTCCTCGGGATCCTCCTCTGGATCCTCCTCTGGGTCAACACCATTTTGAGCTAGAGCTTCCTCAAGCTTGTTACGGACCAGGGTCAACTCCTCCCTTAACAGTGCTGTCTCCTGAATAGCAATCGATCTCTCGTGTCTATCTTCTGCAGCCTCCTTATCAACCCTTTCCAATTTACGATTAACCCTTTCCAATTCACCAAACAAGTGGTTGATTTCTCTTTCCATGCGTTTAATAGATCCATCGGCATTCTGCCTCCAAGACTGAAATTGCCTCACGGCATTATAGGCATTCTCTAGCTCTGTATGCACGTGCCTAACCATCCCTGCCAAAGACCTCTCCAATGAGTCAATAATGGGAGGGACCTGAGCTGGCACTCCGTACCCTACAACCCACGAGTGTAACATATCTGTGAACCACACCCAGCGATTGGTATTCTCATCCGGGTTCCCTGTCTGAACTGGTTGTTCATACGGGTTCAAAGACGTATTTTACGAACTCCCAAGAGGACGATGAGAAGAGTAATTACGATGAACGGGGTTAGTCATGTTTTCCTGCAATACGTTAGATCAGTATACGTATCCAAGATATAGCAAGTAGCGTGCTAAGAATAGTGAGTGTACTAATACTTATGCTATGATGATAATAGACTAAATGCAATCCTAGTTCACTATAACCAATGGCTCTGATACCAATCTGTCACACCCTCAAATTTCCACTGCGGGGTTTATACCGCGAGGCGCATGACAAACCAGGATCCCATAGCCATAAGTCACATGAACGACTCTAAATGCCCAACCATTTAGTTCGTTATTGTAAAAACCAAGTTTAAAGTTTTAACCAAACCAATAATAGTATAGCGGAAGCGAATAGAAAATAGTTAGATAAAGTCTGCGCAAAACACCGCGCCCAAAACCAAATAAATAGTAAATGTTAAAAATAGTTTAATGTTTGAGACCCATGATATGATGCATGTCCTAACTGTGCTCCGTTCCTAGTTACCTGCAAAAGCATGCTATCGTGTGTCAACATAAAGCTGGTGAGTTCACAAAGTAAAGTAATTTAGTATGCAAATGCGCTGGTTTCCAAAACCACGTAAATAAGTAAAGTAAGTTGGTTCCTAGAACCGTGTAACCACTAGTTCATCGCATGTCAAGGGTAGCTAACCCATTCATGATAACTAACACCGAATATACCGAACTGCTATGTACGTGTAGCCACAAAAGTGCGCCGCATGCCTGACATCATTGTCTATCCACAATGATAAAGTTTCGTTAAGTTATAGTTCACGCCCGCGCTCCCCGAGCCGGTGTGAGGTTTGTAAGACCTAATAGCGCTATCAACTAATAACCCGCTTGCCAATCCCGACAACTCATTCGGTACGTGAGGACATACAGATGATAGAGTTGGTTTAGTTCATCAAAGACACAGTTTGCGAACTAGCAAAGTAAACGACCCACACAGGGATCCATAGCATCCCAACCCGGGATGTGTAAGTAGCCCCAAACCGGACTAGAAAAATGTTAAGTAAGTTGTCTCATACCTGAGACGCATGCTTTTAAGAAAAAGAGTAGTGACACAAACCTTAGTGTGCAAGCAAAAGAAATCCGACCTGCAAGTAGAGTATGCTACCGACACCCTAATACAAATGTCACTAGGTGAGTATATGTGCATAACCAACACACCATATAACTCGTTTATCCGAGACTTTTAAATGTTCAAAACTGTGTAGTGATACCTAATGACTCTACATGCTCAAGTATGTCCTACGTATCCCGTTGGTGATCATAGTGATTATTATCAGTTTAATACATCAAATACATCTCATACAAGTTTTCACACAAGTACATGTCAATTACATACCACATACAACTCCAAATAGCCACATAAAGACCCCGTACACAATCTGCGTTTTTAGGACAGATTGTGCGCTGTGAAAAACGAATTATTTAAAATACTTAACGAATGAATTAAAGTCCCAAATTTTTACTGAGTATTAATGGGGATTCGGTTGCAAACCGATATTTTTTTTTGTCTTAAAACCAAACACAAAAATTATGAAAATTCGTACAACACAGCTATGTCCAGAAAATTTCCTTAACAGGTCAGTTTAGTAGAAAAATTCTCAAAAATTGTGTATTCATCCAAACGGGATGAATCCACTTGGAAAAGCTCAATTTTTCCAATATTGACCTACTGTAAAAATTTCATAACATAATTCCTTGTAAATCTCAAGTTATGACCATTTAAAGTTAACCCAATTCACAAATCCGAAAATCTGATATGACCCCTAATCAAATAAAATTCCAAAAACGACTCAAACGATGTCCAAATATGATGGTTTTGCCCATTATGAAAAGCTAAGACCTTGTACATTACAATCATGCAAAAAAATCATCAAAACAATCAATTTACCAACCCGTTACGGCCCCTACAAAACGTTCAAACGAATCTGCCAGAATTTTAAACTTGCATTCCAAGTAATCTACAAACCCTAATTTTCCATGAACATCTCTAATACATGTATAACACATACAATACTGATTAAACACCATATTAACATAGCAAAACACATATATTATCATGTTAAAACCCTAATCATGGCTACTAACAACAATCATCATCATCAAATCATCAAGAACTTTCAAGAACTCCTATACATACATACATACATGCGATTATATATATGTTGTTTTTAGAGTTTTTAAAGTTTTTCAAGTATCATAATTCATCAAAGAGCATATAAATGCATACCTTGCAATGCTAAAACTCCCTAGAGCCTTGAGATTAAACCCGAACTAGCTTGATTAAGTGAAAGATTGATTGATTGTTTGAAAAATTGAGAGGGATAGGGGAAGGGGAAGCTCACGGCGCAAGCTTGGGGAAAGGGTTAGGGTTTTATTTTTTTTAACCTATAATTATAAGATGAGCTTGCTTGTTCCCCAAGTAGTTGGGTATTAGGGCCCCTTTTACACAATATCTTGACCCGTTAAACCTATTCTAGCCCAATACCGGACCCAATAATATTAATCACTCTAAATTGTATAAAAGCCATTGGTTTTTTTTTATCATCTCATAACATATTAATCATGTTGTGCACGTAATTTACATAATTTACGTATTATCTTTCAGTTAGGCGATAATTCACAAAAACATGTAATTCACATAAGCACGTACTTCACGTTCACCATAATTCAATTGTGCGTATTATTGTTATGTATGCCACATAATTCACCAACGTTTGGGATACAGGACTCGTGTGTGTGTTTAACAAGGATTTTCCTAATTATAACATATGTTAACATCTTCTAACATATGTTAAACCTACTTAACTAACCCTAGTTAAGTATCTAGCCATGTATGAACATGTAAGTTAACTGGAGTTCAGTAAAAGTATTAACCTGAAAATGCGGGGTGTCACATCATCCCCAAGTTGAAAAGAATTTCGTCCCAAAATTCGGCAAGTAAACAATAAAGCCAGCTATAAAAATGTGTGCTTGGTTCCCGGATGTCACATCATCCCCAAGTTGAAAGGAATTTCGCCCCGAAATTCACTTTGAAAGAGCTGCTTTATGTTCCGCGTTTGATCTATGTACAATTTCAGGTTCGGTAAAGAGATGTGGGTATTTGAGTCGCATCTGATCTCTGCGTTCCCACGTATATTTGTTCCGAGACGGGAATTCCATCGCACCTTAACAATATGTATGGTGCTTTTCCTGAGTTTCTTGACGCCCTGCTCAAGAATCTCCACTGGTTCTTCCACGAACCGTAGCTGGTCGTCTACCTGGATCTCCTCCAGTGGCACTGCCACTGTCGTATCTGATAAGCATTTCTTCAAGTTCAAGACGTGGAATACATTGTGCACTCCACTGAGTTCATCTGGTAGGTTTAGCTGGTAAGCTACCAGACCAATCCTTTTGACAATCTCGAATGGTCCAACGTATCGTGGGTTCAATTTTCCCCGTTTCCCAAAGCGTATCACCCCTTTCCAAGGTGACACCTTTAACAAAACCTTGTCCCCAACCTGGAACTCCAAAGGTTTCCTACGTTTATCAGCATAACTTTTCTGTCGATCCCGAGCAGCAGCCATCCGGTTTCTGATTTGCACTATCTTCTCAGAAGTTTTGTGCACGAGTTCGGGACCTGTTAGTTGGCTATCCCCAACCTCAGTCCAACAGATGGGAGACCTACACTTTCGCCCATAAAGTGCCTCAAAAGGCGCACACTGTATCGAAGTGTGATAGCTGTTGTTATAAGAGAATTCGATCAAAGGCAAGTGCTTATCCCAACTATTGCCAAAATCCACCACGCACGCTCGTAACAGATCCTCCAACGTTTGGATGGTACGTTCACTTTGTCCATCCGTCTGCGGGTGATAGGCTGTGCTCATATCCAGGCGAGTTCCCAAAGCATCTTGGAGAGTAGTCTAGAAACGAGCAGTGAATCGCCCATCACGATCAAATATAATAGAAGTACCATTAAATTTTCACATTCGTACCATGTTTTTCACATTCGCACCCCCGTTTGGGCGAATGAGAATGATAATTACCAAATTTTCAAGGTTTGAATTTTTGTCGATTTTTAACATGTTTCTTTGTTTTGTTTTGCAGATTAAACCATGTCTGAGCAGGAGAAGACTACTGAGCAAGCTGGATCATCCTCACAACCTGCTAAGAAAGCTTCTGAAGAGCTTTTAACCTTCGAGAATGCGCATAATTGTTGTGCGTATCTTGGAGAAGTTAAAAAGCACAGTGAGTTTATCGAGATCATTGAATTCTTGAAGAGGAGTAGGGTGATAGACGCGATTGCTACACCGACTATTATTTACAGAGATATGATGCAAGAATTCTGGACAGAAGCAAAGCTAGATTTCTGGAATTGCGAGTCATCCGTGATTAGCAAGATCCAAGGACAGAGGATAATCGTATGTGAGCAGGATATTAGAGAAGCATTGAATCTGCAAGATGAGAAGACGGATCCTAAGGAGCTTAGTTTCATGGAACAACGAAAGTGCTTCCTGAGAATGAAGTACAACGGACTGATCACTGATGGTTCATTGCACAAGGGAAAACTGTGTCCTCAATTCAAATATTTGGCACACGTTTTGATACATTGTAACACCCCGCCCCTCTCACCACCAATATTGTCCGCTTTGCCCATCCAGAGCTCACGGATTTGTTTTTGGTTGCCCAAGTGGAGACTTCCCAGGAGGTCACCCATCCTAGAATTTCTCCCACCTGAGCACGCTTAACTGTGGAGTTCTCCTCTCATCCACTAACATTAAGCCCCAAAACGCGTTGGTTATTTAAGAGGCAAGACATTACTTATGAACCAAGGATCTCTCCTGGCCACGGCCGATGTGGGATTTTCCTGGGGTGTCACATTCACCCCATGTTAGAGTCTCATCGTCCCTGATGAGGTGTGTTCCTGGGGTGTCACATTCACCCCCTGTTAGAGTCTCATCGTCCCTGATGAGGTATGCACCCACCATCCCGAACGGCACAGGAGTGGCTCTGATACCATCTGTAACACCCCGCCCCTCTCATCACCAATATTGTCCGCTTTGCCCATCCAGAGCTCACGGATTTGTTTTTGGTTGCCCAAGTGGAGACTTCCCAGGAGGTCACCCATCCTGAAATTTCTCCCACCTGAGCACGCTTAACTGTGGAGTTCTCCTCTCATCCACTAACATTAAGCCCCAAAACGCGTTGTTTATTTAAGAGGCAAGACATTACTTATGAACCAAGGATCTCTCCTGGCCACGGCCGATGTGGGATTTTCCTGGGGTGTCACATACATGTTTTTGGATCAGCCGCTGGAGGATATGACTTGATGCGCAAGAGTATTAGCTCTATGATGGTAGCCCTGGTATTGAACAAACCGTTCAATGTATCAGGAATGCTAATGGAACACTTGTTGGAGCCTGTGAACGGCACGAGGAATCTGAAGTTTTTGCTATATCCTCGTTTTCTCCAGATGGTATTTGATAACAAGTACAAAGACTTGAAAAGGGATCCTAAGCATATTGTTGTTCAGGAACATATGTCGATCAATACACTTGCTAGGATGAAAGCTTACAAAGGATTGTCTGTCAATGAACGTCCACCAGTAAGGCGTTTATATGTCGTGACGCGTGACGTGCTAAGTCTTCAATTTTTATATATATTACTAGCTTTTATCCCGGGAGCGTCCCGGGGTTGAAAAATATAACAATTCTAATAATACTAATACTAATAGTAATAATTATTACTCTTGTAATTAAATAAATAAAAAAGATAACCTTGCTATAAGGTGACACCATGTGTTGCAGTGTTGTGGTGTTGCGCGATTCTTTCTTCCAGCTTCTCTTGATGAAGTATACCTATGCATCTTTAAAAGAGTAAAATTCCAATGAAAGCATGGCGATTGGACTGAATTTCAACATCGTAGATAAGAATCTGGTTTAAAAGAAAAAACATTATTAATGAATAACCTGAACATTTTGTGTTTTTTTTCCTGTATGAACGAAACCCCCAAAAAAATAGTCGTTTTTTTCTCCGTTTTTTATATAGCACTATGGTACTCGTTGGAAAGATAATAAAACGCTCGTTAATTTGGTGTAATTTTTTTCTATAAAAAATCTCATATTTAAAAGATATTAACGTTTAAAAATTATGGGAGGAAACATAAGAGAGAAAAATTTAAATTTATTTTTAAATTCTTTTTTACTAAAATAACTCAATTTAAATTTAGTAGATTAAGTTTTATATTATTATTTTTTTTTTTGTCACATGACATGACACATAGCACACTCACGGTAGAAAATGGCTCCTTAAATGCCATGTCATTAAAATGACTTTCTTAGTCATTCATTGAATGACAAAACTCACCAATCTTCAATTCTTTGATAAATCACCAATATTCCATTCTTTTATCATAAGTTATAGATTATAGATATTCATTTTAATTAATATAATTTTATACCTAAAAAAAAATTATACCTAGGAGGCATATTTTGTCAACTTATTATAACTTGATTTAAAATTTAAAATTATTCGACTTATTTTCGTCAACAACATTTTGTACACTACACGTATATATTCTTTTCCCTTTATTTAAAAGACAAGTAAAAAAAAGCCCTCCCTTTATACCACACCATTCACATGACACCACGTGTCAGTCGCCCAACACTTAAATTACCTTTCTACCCCTTCATTTCCTCCAAAGTCCAAATCCTCACTTTCTCTCTCTAAAACTCTCTCTTCTCTTTTCTTTCTCTCTCTTTAAAACAAACAGTCGTCGTTTACTTATCTTCTTCTGGTTCAAATCAGCTTATTATCATTACTAATTCAACACTTAGCTCAGTTCCAATTTATTATTAACTTGTTTAAAGCTATCGAGTGCTACAATTAGGGCTTGCTTTGCTTTTGCCCTATTTTTATAAAATTTCAAGTTTTTTTGTTATGAAGGAGACGGTTTTACGAAGATTAGGGCTCGTTTGATCCAACCGTCAGGATTTATGCACCGAATGGATTCTTCTGGTATTATTTCTTTCATTCCTTTGTTAATTACCTCCGATTTAGTGTAATTAGTGGTTTTGATTTGTTATATGTTTTGTTCAGCTGTAGTTTATGGTAATTTTGGTTGTTTATTTATAGTTGAGTTTATTAAGAAATTTGTGGTGTTATATTGTTAGTTCCATATTTACTGTAGGTTAAAGATAGTATGGCTATAGTTTAATATTAATGATAGATGTGATGCTTGTGGTTTTGAAGTGGTTACTATTTTACAAGAGTTATGTTTTGCACTTTTGCTGCATGGTCAAGAAGAATTATCTCAGAAATGTCTGAGCGTAGTTGTGAGACTTTTAATTTTCATGAGTTAATTGTGAGGCTTATAGTTTCTGGAAGTTTGAAGTTCTGGTTATTTCGGTAAGAGTCGTTGTAAGTCTGAAGCCACAATGAACTCTTATTGTTAGGACTATCCTTGCAAATTACAAGTAAATATTATGTCGTCATTATGAAGTTTTTTAGGTGTTTGTCAAGACTCATATTTTAAACCACTAAGATGAAAATTTAGAAGTTAAAATATAATTTGTATTTTGTTAGCATAGAAACCTTGACCTCATTAGATTATTAGAATCATTTTGTAAAGTTGATTTTTGGTAACCAGTTTTTTTTGGGTCTAGATTACACTTGTGTAGAATTATAAATGGGAAAACAAAATACAAAGTTGTTGCAGAGGAGGACTAATTGTGTGATGAAGAACCATGTGGCCCAAATAAAGATAGATATTTTGAATTTCAATTATGGTGAAGGTGGTAATGATGATGATGAAGTATGTGTGATTTTGATGGGAATGGAAAATGTTTAATATGATGGTACCAAAAAGTGAAAAATATAAGACCCCCTACTTCGATTATTCTCTTGTACTAAACTAACAAGCTACATTATAAATGGCAATTGAAAAGCTTTTTAGTTTAGAAGTTATTGCTATTAGTTAAATGTACAAAGTATACACTTCAATAGTCATTACTATTAGCTTAAAGAACTTTGTAGAAGAAAGTCAAAGCCTTTAAAATTCGTATAAATTCTAATTTCCCCCTTTCATCATCATCATCCGTACCTAGTAATTCTCACAACTAGTAGAACTATTGGTAGGGTCTGGGGAGGGTGGGATGTAGGCAAGTCTTACCCCATCTCAAAGGATAGAGAGGCTGCTTCTAGAGAGACATAGAAATAAAGCTACCAATATAATATAAAATAGGGCTACCAATAGTCAAGTAAGTGCTAACAAGTAACATAGCAAGACAAAGGGACAAATATAAAATGATACGTAGCATATATGCAAGCAAAATCACAAACACATACCAAGTCCAGCTAAAAATGAACAACCCCTAAAAATCCTTAACCTTAATTCTATGTTTCCACAAACTCTTATCCTGGACCATGTCCTTAGAGAGGTGCAACTCTATCATATCCTGCCTAATACGCTCATCCCAAGTCAACTTGGGTTTACCTCTACTCCTCTTCCCCTCGATAGTGAGTGTTTCCACTACACTCTACTCTAACTGGCGCTGTCGTCTGCTTCCTCCTCACATGCCCAAACCATCTCAATCTCCCCTCCTTTTTATCTTGTCTCAGATACTAGCCAACCCTAACCTTTCCCTAACAAGTTCAACCCTAACCTTTCTCTAATTTCCCCCTTTAATTTACTTAAATAATGCACTTCTGAATTCTGATTTAAATTTTCAATTCATGCCAATTTTTATTAACTATAGGGATAAACCAATGGACTTTGATGACGATGAATCTCAACGACAAAATCGTCAATTAACCGGAGAAGGGCCTTCCAAAGTTTCGCCGGTTTTGCACCCATATGCTTATCCCAAATTTGACTTTGATGATACTCTTCACAATCACTTGAGTTTTAATAGTTTAGTTGAAAACAAGGGTTTTCTTGGTCAAGAAGATAACCAGTGGATCGAGGAATATTCACGTGGAAGTAGTGGAATAGAGTTCAATTCAAGTGGTGTGGAATCAAGACGTAACAATGTATGGTCTGAAGCAACATCTTCAGAATCTGTTGAAATGCTTCTAAAATCAGTTGGACAAGAAGAGAAAGTCGTGGGTAAAGCAGTAATTGAACAATTGGATCCTAATATATGTAATGAAGCCGTGAGCTTAACTAAAGCTATGGATCCTAACTTGAATCAAGAATCTCAAGTATCTGGCGTAGAGTTGGATTCAGTATATATAAATGATAAGCATAATTTATCTGTTTTGAAGGAAAAAGCGGATAGTACATTCGATGATGTAGTTCCAAAGTACCCCAATAAGGATCATCCGGGCTCCTCGGAGCATGTTGGTGTAACTGTTGAGGAGTCTAATGCTGTTGGTTTGTCCGAAAATGTCTCTAGTGATGCAGCAGAAGAAAGTGTTCAGATTAAAGAAAATAGCACTGATGTTTCAGTGGATGGTGACACCATGATTGTTGAATATATGGATGACAAGTCTGCTGAAACTAGTAATCTGTTCAGTGAGAACCTGTCAGCTGAAGCTAGTATCCCGTCCAATGAGAACCTATCAGCTGAAACTAGCAACACAATCAGTGAGAACCCAACTGCTGAAAATGGCATAGCGTTCAGTCAGAAACCACCAACTGAAACTAGTATTCCGTTCAGGGAGAACCTGTCAGCTGAAAATATCACCCCAATCAGGGAGAATCCATCAACTGAAGCTGTTCAAGATCATGGTAATTAAAAGAATGTGGGAACTAGAACTGTGATCATAATTTGAATCTGATGTGTCCGTTCAAGTTGAACGAGTATATTGAAATTATGATCGTAGAATTTTTATTAAAGGTGGGAATTTAGGCCCATTTCCTTATCAATGGGACAATGTGGGTAATGTTTTTCTCTTTGATGGGTCAAATATGAATTCAACTAAACAGGAAAGAGTGAAATGGGTCTAAAGTCTCTTGAAGTGTATATTTAATGCATAAAATATACCAAACCAATTTATTCACAAGATTATTACTGAAAAATAATATTATGGTTTAATATCATGATTATTTATAATATAGTACACACTTAGACAAGTGTTTTGGGTCAGCCTAGTTTGTACTTTGTACCAAAACGTTACATATTTTGACTGAACTCGTTTTGACCTGTTATCCCCCCACACCACACAGTTTTCCACCTTTTCACCTTGTTTCTATCTTGCTTTCGTGGTATCAAATGCAGTATCTGATCAAAGGTCATCCCCTAACACATCTATAGCTGAAAACGATGAGCAACCAAAATCACCTATTTTTGGGGTGAGTTTAGTGCACCAGGGTAGCAAGGAAAATAGAGAAGTTGGATGCCCTTCTGAAGGAAATTCCGAAAGTGGGGTTTCCCAAGTTGAAAGCGTGGTTGCTTCTGATTCAAAGAATCCATCCGCTTTAGTTGAAAAGGAAGCATCACCTGATCTTGCTGAAAAAGCTGTTCATGAGATTGATGTTGATCGCGTGACACCCGTTGAAAGATGCAATGTTAGCCAGATTGAACAAGAACCTGGGACTAAAAATGGTAGTCAAGATTGTTTAAAGAAGTTGGAAACGAATCCTTCTGATTCATCTGAAAAAACAGGTAATGATTCTCAGCCAGGATGCCTACAGGACCCAAAGGAAACAGTCATAGAAGGTAATAAAGTGTGGTCTGGTAGTACTTTTACAACTTGTTAGTTAGGTGGTTGATTCTGTGAACTTTAGAGTTTATTGATGTTGTTTGTCTTACACATTATGTTATGCATCTATATGTGGACATGTCAGGAACTTAGGATCATACTGTAAGCAAAAATGTATGCTGCTTAACATTATTGTATTATTTAGGATCAGGGAGACCCGTTTATGGCACTAGTGGTCATTGTTAGAAAAGTTCTAGCACTTAGTATAATTATAGTTTGCACTTTCAGTAAGTTCAAAGTTTTATTGAATTAGTATTATATTTTACTATTGTTAATTTGTAAAAAAACCAAAAACTTTGGACCGAAAGTTATTTTTTTTTCGATCCCACCTGTGACCTGAGTACCTGACCCATTAAAAAAAAAAAAACAATCCATTCGACCTGTTATTCTACTCCCAAACCAGCCCTCTTGCCACCAGTGGTACAATTTATTTCCGGATGCATATGTGTGAACATAGGGAAGGTCCATGCTAGAAGGGCTTGCAATGAGCTTTTTGTTACTTAATAATCAAATATTTATCTAACAAAAAGATACATAGGACATTTATATGGCTATTATGTGAGGTTAAAAAACTGAAAAAGTTTGTTTCAGGCTGTATGATCTAAATTCTAAACAGTAAACACTATCTCTGCCTCTGTTTTGGAATTTACAGTCAACATTTCAAATGAGCATCAAGCATTTGTGGATGTTGCCCGTCCATCTGATGATGTGGCAGATGATAGTTCCCTGCCTTCTAAGACCACTGATGATGTGCAAAAGAAAGTGCTGTCTGTTTCTGTAGATAATGCTACACCAGAAATTAATAACTTAACTTTTGAGGTCAATAAAACGGCTGATCCTGGACAAGATGGCAAGGGATCCCTGTCACATCCTACATTTCAAGTTTCGAATTTGCCGAAGGTACCTTAAAATATATGCTTTTATAGTTCTATTGTTGTACTTTCTCAGTTCATCTTACCTTTATCACATCTAGACTTGGCAATCTCAACCCATTTCATATGAATGGATTAGTATGCGCTTTTAATGATCGGCTCAAATAATTTTTTTATTTAAATGGAGAAACATCCCGAATGGATCCAGCGGGTTGGAACTTGGAAGTCATCAAAAACCTACTTGTTATGTATGCATTATGCGACATCCGTAGTCCTTTTATTTAAATACTTAGATTGTTATTGTGATAATATTGTTTTAATCAGTGACCACACTTTAGTTATAATTTTTACTAATAAAAAGACAAAGTATTTACGTGTCAAGTGTCAACCCAGTATGACCCCGCATGTTTCGACCCATACTAAAATAGGACCTGTTTCAACCTGAACTGGTATTGACTCATTACCCAACCCGCCCATCCTGCCATCTTTAGTCACTTACTTCACAATTGTAAACATGGTTTTGTCGTAAACTTGTGTAGATTACAGAAGGACCTTCCAAAGATTCTAGCAGCAACCAAATGGATCCTAAGTTACATGAAGTTTCTGTTAGTCCTCAGAATCCTAGTGGTTTGACCTCTCAAATAGGAGTCAAAGGGAAATCCGAGCGTAAACCTCGAAGAAAATCAGTCGGTAAGGAAAATGCCAGGAAAGGAACAGCTCTTGCAAGAGATTCAGTTAGAGGAGAAGTATCACCTGTGTTGTTAACTCCCCCTGCAACGAGTCAAGTTACTCGTTTTGAAGGGGTTAAGTCCCATGAGAATGTTACAAAACCTGGGGTTGTTCTTCCATCGCCAAAGATTCCAGATTTGAATAATTCAACTTCTATATTTCAGCAGCCATTTACTGATAATCAGCAAGTGCAATTGCGTGCACAAATATTAGTTTATGGATCATTGATGTAAGTACTCTCTGTTTCATATGTGTGCATACTATTTTCAAGTTTAGCTAAATATTTCTTGGATTTAGTTGGTTGTTGGCATTGTTAGTTTTTTTTTGTTACATATTTGCAAGTTTGGTGATTGATTTGCAACATAGTTACACGTATGATGGCAAAAAACTAATTCATGGTATAAATTTTAGACTGTTATGTTTTTCAAGGATAATGTTGTAGACAGTAACATCACAAAATCGAAAATGTATTCTTATATACCAACATTGTTTCTGTTAACTGAAGTTAAACCAAATTTAAAAGGATGCTTTATTATGCATAAAAAAGGGAAATCGGATAATGCTAACATTCTTTTTCAAGCAAAGAAGAGCATTATATTAGAGAGATAATTTCCACATGCATAAAAAAAGGGAATTCGGATAATGCTAACATTCCTTTTCAAGCAAAGAAGAGCATTATATTAGAGAGATAATTTCCACATGCGTATTAGTCTTTAGTTTAATGTGAACTCATGAAACATTGGTTATGTTTTTGGTTTCAGATCTGGGTCTCCACCTGAAGAAACTCATATGATTGCTGCGTTTGGGCAGTCTGGTCTGTTCAATAACATGTTAGTCTTGTAACATATTGAATTAAAAATCTCTTTTTTAATTAATGTGTTTTATATACAGATGGTGGAAGAACTTGGGAGGGTGTTTGGCGTGCTTGTGTAGAAAGGCTTCATATCCAGAAATCTCAGCCCAAATCGAGTACTCCTATTCAATCACGATCAGGTACCTCATGATATAACTTCTTAAGTTCTTGTTTAGTTGTCTCTCTTAGCTAGATGTTGGCAAAATGGACGGGTTGGTTGACCTAAACAATTAATTTTTGTGCATATCGAAACGGGTCATGTTTGTTGACCTGACCTAAAAGGACAAAATACTTTTTCTTGAAAAATCCTTCAGTTTATTTTATAACCAAATAGTGTGTCAAATGTAATTATAAAAAGAAATATATTATTTTAGTAATAGTTTATTGAATAGATTGTTGCCAGAGGTTTTGTGTATAACATTGCACTTTGGGTGACTTTTGACCTGTTAAAAACTAAACATAACCCAAATCCACTCGTAAATAACTAAACGTGTCAGGTTGTGTTGACCTGTGAAACTTTGTTTCTAAAGTTTTGAGACTTATGATGATAACTAATTAGTGTGTCAAACATGGGCACACAAATTATTGTATGTGTATGCATGAAAAATACACTTTGTGCGACTGTTGACCTGCTTCACCCATTAGCGACTTATTTTTACCCGTTTGACCTGTCAAAGATATAGCGTTACCGCAGTCTACCCAATTATAAGTAAACAGGTCAAAACTGTCACCTCTGAATGTATTGTCTTTTTAACGCAAATATCAATAATCCTAATATATTCTCCTTTGCCCAGGTTTGAACCTGGGACCTTCCCTCTAAGAGGCATGTGCCTCTAGCAAGTGGGCTAGCCCCACATTGATTAAATGTATCATCCCTTTAGTGTACTAACTCCATTTTCAGACATAAAAGATGCAGGTACCCCTGATCAAGTAATTAAACACTCTTCTGTTCAAAGTAAAATCCCCCCTTCACCTATTGGAGGACCAAGCAATAAGGGTACCCCGCCATTTGTTAGCCCCATGATTCCCTTTTCATCGCCTCTATGGAATACTACTACCCCTTCTGATAATTTACTGTCTACTGGCATGGCAAAAGCTGCTCGTTTTGATTATCACCAAACACACTCTCCTCTACGTCCTACTTATCAAACTCCACCTGTTCCGAATTATAACTCCTCTTGGCCATCTCAGGGTCCATTTTCAGGTCAATGGTTAGCTGCTTCCCCAATTCCCGCTTTTAACCCCACCCCTCGTTTTCCTTCATTACCTATAACCGAGTCAGTGAAATTAACCTCGGTTAAAGAATCAGGGGGTTCGGTGGTTAAACATACATCTAATCCACCGGTTCTTAATTCTACTCCTATCATTTATCCAGAGGCTTCTCCCGTATCTGGCATGAAAAGGGCAACCGTATTATCTGACCAACCTTCTAGTGATGCAAAGAGCAGAAAAAAGAAAAAGGGTAATCCAATTGTTAGTAATCCTTCTACATCAGTTGAGGTTTCAATGCCTACTTTCTTGACATCTAAAAGTAGTCCTGCTAAGATTCTTCCTGCTGTAGCATTGCCTACACATCATGCTAAAAGTGGTGATCAAAACGTGGAGAAAGTTGTAATATCAGAGGAGACTTCGACCAAAGTTGAGGAGTCAAAGCTTCACGCAAAGGAAGCTGCTGAGCGTGCTGATAATGCAATGTTTCATTGCAATAGTGTATGGAGCCAGGTGGGAAGACGATATAATCATGATTTAAATTCCAATGATGAAGCAAAGTTGGTATCTGCAGCTGTTTCAGTAGCAGCTGCTGCTTCTGTTGCTAAGGTGGCAGCAGCTGCTGCTAAAATTGCATCTGATGTTGCCGAACAAGCAAGATCGATGGCCAACAATTTAAATAAAAATCAAAATCTTGTTCAAAGCAAAGCTGCATCAGCTTCCTCAGAACATGCTGAAAACCTTGATGCCATTGTAAAAGCTGCTGAGATGGCGGCTGAAGCAGTATCTCAAGCGGGAAAAATTGTTGCAATGAGTGAACCATTTTCCCTGAGGGATTTGGTTGAAGCTGGTCCTGAGGGTTACTGGAAGACTCCCCGATTAGCATCCAAGCAGCAGGCTTTAATTGCAGAAAATTTGAATGTTAGTGAGAAAAGGAACGCTGAAACTGCCCCTGATAAAGGAATTCTGGCTACAAATTCTGGTGGAGACTTGACAGAGAATCAGACAATGGAGGTTGGTGGTACCTCAGTTCCATTTACAAGCCATGGAAAGGATAAGAGGAAGCCACAGACTCGCAAAGGTCCTGAGGTTTTCAAAACCATTGGGTCTGTACCTGAATCAGAGATTAGGTCAACGGATACTTCTATGGTTGGTCAACCCGAGCCTAAAATTTCTTCAGTGAATTTGATAGAGAGTGATATCAAAGAAGGTTGTCTCGTTGAGGTAAGAGTGTTGGAGCAATGGAAAGTTGGCAAATATGATTTCTTTATTCTCAGCTTATTTTGCCTTTTCACTATATCTAGATTGGATAACTTTTGGTATGGGTCAAATGGGTAAAATCTTTTGTAAGGATAGACATTGTTCAGCTTAGTTTGACCTGAAACACTCTCTTGTCTAAAACTGTCCAGAAATTTAAATATTTAATGTGTAAAATATGATAACAAAATTTATACTACTTCAACAGTTATCTAATTCTTTGACGGGAATGATTTATATGCGGTTTTATGCATAACAATTACACTTTGGGTGACTTCCAACTCGTTCATGTGTTGGCTGTTCTTTATTTTTCTCGTTTTACCATGTCAGACATAAATGCTAAACCATTAACTGAACCAATATGTTTATATGTAAGTGGAATAAACTTCTTTCATGCATTATCTTAAGATCAACGTAATTATGTTTAGGTGTACAAGGATGATGATAAACATAATCGTGGCTGGTTTGGAGCTAATGTGTTGAGTTTGAAAGACAGAAATGCCCTTGTTTCTTATACAGAAATCCCATCAAATGAAGGTAATGCGTGATGTTCTTTGTCGGTGCCAATGTTTTAGATGTTGATTGAAGTTTTGGGCTTATAAAATGTGTTTTAGATATATGCTTTGATACTTATTATTATCATTACAAAGTAGGTTCAGGTAAATTACAGGAATGGTTGCCACTTGAAGTTGAGGGCAGTGAGGTACCCAAGATACGTTTAGCCCATCCTGTGACTACCATGCAAGGGACTAGAAAGAGACGTAGGACGGCTGCAACAGATTTTATGTGGTCTAGTGGAGATAGGGTTGATGTGTGGATTCGGAACCAGTATGTTTATTTAAAGGAAAAAAGAACATTACCTTTTTTGTGTTGCTTATGTTTATTTGATGTTGAATCTTAAGCATAGAATATCTTTTATATACATTAATGCTTTTCTGCAGCTGGCGCGAGGGAGTTGTGATGGAGATAAACAAAATTGATGTTACTTCTCTAACTGTTCAATTTTCAGGTATATTAAACAATTTGACTTTAACATTTCTGATTATAGAATTGGGTGATTCATATCCTCGTATTGCATGTCTGCAGCTCAAGGAGAAACATCAGTTGTTCGATCATGGTTTCTTCGTCCACCTCTTATCTGGAAGGATGGCAAGTGGATTATGTCTAATACATCAGAGAAACGTTTTTCTTCCCCGGTCTGTTTTACATCTCCGTATAAATAGTGAATGGGTCAATTAGGGATTGTTTTATCTACAACAGCCAATTAAAAGTTGTAGCTTAAAACAAAAGGATTCAAATTGGTTAAATGTGACCCAAAGTATATAGCTTTAATCCATGAAACCTCTTACAAACTGAGTAAAAATAAGAACTGTAAAAAGCATCGACAAAAAGTCTTTTGGGTTATTCTGACCCTACCCGTACCCAAAGATTATCCTTAATATTAACCCATTTCTCTACCCTCCCATTTTGCCACCGGGACGCTATACTTTTTGTTTCATACGGTGTCGGTGTCGGTGTCTAAGCTAGAGTTTTATATATTTACAGGGCAATATGCCACAGGAAAAGCGATTAAAACTGGGAAGTCCTGATAAAAGGAAAGCCGGGTCATCAGAGAACAGTGACCTTGTTGACCCGAGGAAAGAAGAAGCATCGAGATCACTATCCTTGTCAACCCATGAGAGAGTATTTAATGTGGGTAGCACTAGAGAGAATAAGATCACCACTTCTAGAACAATGAGAAGTGGCTTGCAGAAAGAAGGCCCAGGAGTAACCTTTGGCGTTCCAAAACCTGGAAAAAATCAGAAATTTATGGATGTTAGCAAACATTATGTTGCTGATGGATCAAATAGTAGAACAAATGATACGATCAAGTTTACCAGATACTTGATACCTCATCCACCAGGATCTCGTGGATTGAAAAACAGTTCTAGAAGTGACCCAAAAGAGAAACAGGTTGCTGATGCCAAACCACAAATGCTCAAAGCTAGAAAACCGCCAGTTCCCACTCTCAGAACGTTATCTACTAAATCCACAACAAACAAAAGCAGCCTGGATTCTGTTGGCGACGGCGGCGGCGAACACCAATCAGGTCAACAGATCCAAATGGAACATGGCTCTTCTTCCAGTATTGAAGATAAACCCGAGCGTTTGAACAAACGGAAATTTGCACCTACAAAGGTCGAAAAATCGCTTCCAGAAGTTGGTGAGCCGCGCAGATCAAATCGTAGAATTCAGCCGACATCAAGGGTAAGTCAGTAATTGTGAATGTTCTTGTTAGACAGTTTTATAGATGTGAAATATGTTGGATATATTATGAAAGGGTTGCAAGTTAAATAACAGTTTTATGTTACTGATTCTGTTATAACTTACAGTTGTTAGAAGGGTTGCAAAGTTCTATGAGCATCTCAAAGATACCTGCTGTTTCACATTATTCAACTCAAAGAAAGGTTGCTCCAGTCCAAAAGGTAAATAAAAAATAAATAATATTTTAATTTAAAGAGAGTATGGCTGGCTTATTTGAGTATAATAATAATTATTAATTAAATTCATGTGGATTTGTTTTTGAACAGGAAACAAGAAGTAGGAAGGAAGCATCAAAGGACAGTTAATTATGTGTGTTTGGATTGTATAACATAAGTCTTTTAAGATTAATGAATCTAAGAAAGGCTAATCTCATCCTTTCCGGTGTCTTATGAAAGAAGAATGCTTGCTAGAATTTGTTTAATTGTTAGGCCTTGTATATGGATGGATGCATTTTTTCTCAAGTCTAATTCATTAGCTATTAGTTTATATTTTCTGTTAACATAGGGTTATTGAATTTAAATAACATTAACTTAAACTTGTCATTTACCACTGCTAACTTGCAACTTATTTCTCTTACTTCCAAACTAACCAAACCTTAACCTAAATATATATTTTTTTTTCTTTTGATAGTGAGTTTTTTTAGTGATGTGACATCTTATGTAGATAAAACATGATTGTTTTGAAAGAAAAAAAAAACATCAATACTTTCAAACACATCAAAAACTCTAAAAACTAGTTTAACCCTTATCTCTTCTCCGTTCACCGCAACCAAACACCTTCACCACCGTCAACCACCTGCAACTCCGCCACTATACACACCACCTCCACTTTACACTATTCTTCCCCATCACTAGAAACCCTAACTCAGCCGCAAATCACCACCATTTCACTCCTTCCATCTCCGTTGTCGCCTTTCGCTACTTGCAACCATTATCCACCATCGCAACCCTTCATTGCCGTAACTTGAAAACCCTAAATCCCTTTTCTTCAACCACCACTGCTAACCACCATGGCACCACCCACCTACCATGTTAACCGTCTCCACCGATTACCTACCTTCCACATTTGTCAAAACCCAAACCCAAACCCTAACCGTCCTCCGTACACCACTCCCACCATCTCTGCTACAACTTAGAACTACCCCAATCCAAAACCCCGATTAAGTACACAACATAAACCATAACCGTGGGAGTTAGGGTTTTTGAGCTACAATATTTATTAGAATTTCTAGTTAGGGTGGCGGTGACGATGGTGGATGTAAGTTATTGGTGGTTGCGACAATGGATGGATGGTGTAGATGACTAGAGAGAGAGAGAGCGCGTGCGCGCACGCGCGGGGAGGGGGGGGGGAGGGAGGTGGTGGCAAATGGTCATGGTGGTAAGGGTGGTTGTTGTGGTGGTCGCAAGTGGTGATGGCAGCAGTTGGTGGAGGTGATGGTGGTGGTTTAGAGAGAGAGATTGTCTTTTTAACACAAATGTAACAAAACTATTGGACAATGAGCGTAACAAATAAACTATTGGACCAAGAATGTAATATTTGACGAACCACAGGGACTAAAGCTATAGCTTAAATATAAAAATTACAGGGAAACAAAATGTAAAATAGAACAGTGATATGATGCTATACCCCCTGATATCATTATACTTGGAATTCTTGGAATTCATGATAGAATCTTTACATTCATTTGTTAATGTAAATGGTAAAATACAAGAAAGCTAATATTACATAATGAACAACAGAGCTTCTGTTTTCAGTTTTTCATTTATAAACATTAACCACTTGTGATCCAACACCCACCACCTCAGCTGTGCCGCCCGCCCGCCCGCCTGCACGCACCATATATACCAACCATTCAGCTCGAGACTCCAAATTTCATGTTTTTATGAAAAAAAAAATACGCTTCATTTCAAGTTGCCAAAAGAAAGAAAGTTCAGCTCAGTACATTTTAGCATGTCATGATGACATGACAGATATGTGTGCGCTAACTTTAACTTGACCATGCCGACTTTTTTGAAAGAACGTTGACACATCATTGAAAAACCAGTCAACAAGTTAAAAGATCACCTTCAAATGAAAATTGAAAAGTTTGAAGGTCTTTTCTAGGACAAACAAAGTTGGTTATTAAAAAGCTCTTTCTACATCTACAAATCCAAAATTATCCAACATTGATCATTCTTGCATGCTAAAGAATGAAAAAGTAAGGCACAATGGGTCAAATGTGAAACTTGTTAAAACATACCGTTATCAGGTTTCTCCGTTGGACCTAGTCAGCTAAAAAGACATCATCTTCCTTCTCTTCTCGTGATGATGATGATGATGATGCATCACTCATTACAACTTCATTTATAACTATTTCGTGTGTTCGTGTTGTACTATTGACACCTTGATCCTCCTCGGTACGCCCATATTCAGAGTCTGTTTGGTTATCAAGATTAGATACTTTAAATGGTTTCTTGCATATGCATGAAGCAGGGTTTTCATGGAAATCCGCACGTCTGGATTTGATTTCATCTGGTTCGCCCATAAACCCCCTTTGGGCTGATTTCACTTTGCTACAAAAAGTGGTCCATGGCATCTTCTCCCGTTGCATGAATAATGCACTGAGCTTTCTAGCATTTGGTCGAATGGTTCTTTTATGTCCCATGTATCTCCTTTAAACCCCACATTCAAACAAACAAGAAGAAGCCTTTTAACTGGCTGTGTAAAATTCTAACATAAAGAAATTGCAACTTAACTAGCCTGCCAAATAATATGTCAACAAAACTGGAGGCCACGAGATGGGTGGGTCAGCACTCAGCAGTCAAAAAGGGTTTGGAGTTTGGACTAATACGCGTCAAAAAGGACCAGGTCAGGTTGGGTATACCTGTTAGTATTTTTTAAATTAAAAAACAAATGCATAATTATGATTAAAAAAAACAGTAGAACGATAATATGAATCTTAAAATAGAACAATATTATTGTTTCCATTCAAAGTAGGTTCGAAAGTTTCCAAAAGTCCATTTTAAGTACATATAAAACTACAAACTCCTGATCATTTTTATTAAAGATCTGGATTATTATTATTATAATTATTATAATGCTGATTTTGTAATCATTAGGAACAGATCAACTATATTATTCAATTTTTTTAATGGACAAAAGAGTATTGCGGGTCAACCTAACACGTTTCACTAACCCACCCATCTTGCCACACCCCTAGTTGCAAATTCTCATGGGAGGGAGGAATTAATGCCAATCTTTTAACTATATGCAACTATGTAAGTTGAACACTGCATCTATCATGGGATGGATAACATACTAATACATTATGAATTATCATTTTGCCAAAACATTTGAGCATACATACCTTTGGCCTGCAAGAATTTTTGCCATGTTCCCATTGTTGTTAGTGACAAAGACATCACTCTCCTCACAAACAATGTAATCAATGGCAGCAAGACGAGAGGAAAATGGAAGAAAAGGTTGGAGTTCTTGATTAGCCAACGATTCTTTTGTGTAGAAATTTGGAAAAAGTTCTTTAAGAGGCTGCAAAGTTTCTTCACCGCCATAAATTTCACCAAATGCTCCATAAATATATGTGTCGTTATCAAAACCGAGTGCACGCAACATCAGCCCTACCTCCTGAGGCGTCAGGGGACACTTCCCTCGTCTCCGCTGCTCTCCATCAAGACTTTCTTCCTAAATTTCGAAAGGAAAAAAAAACCGTCAAGCAAAACTGTAGACGCTACATTCTAACTGACATCTTTTTTAAAACAGAAATCTCACTGGCAAATTTGACCATCTTTTCCTGATTTCACCAAGCTCGCGTTTCTCCTTTTCACCACCATGATAGTAACAACCATAAAATGCAAGAAAATCAGGTTCAAACCTACCATAGAAAGGGTGCTAGACCATTAAATTAAAATGAGTAAAAAAGAGGCTAAAATGTAATCATTCTCTATGTTTATTGTTTAGTTAGTTTTGAGTATTAAATACTGTAAAGACACCTTTAAGGTCTCGCTGAATCATTCGGTTCGATTTAAAGCTTTTGATTAATCATATAGTTTCTTGAGCATTTGATTGCATTAGAAACTGCATAAAAAACTAGGATAAATTTGGCATTCCTAAATCATCCCCATTTTTGTAAAATAGGATAGATAGTTATTTACAGTAATAGTTGGTACTCTTTCTTTTTATTATTGGGCACAGGAGAGTTAAAAACAGAGTGACTAACCTCAAGTGGACAGCAATGTAGCGCTTTGCCATGCTCCTCATTTTCATCACCAGCTTATGACCAAGATCCTGCAGTGGTTTTGTAAAGCGAAAAGCATGATAATTTGCCCGACACCGTAACCTTTGTAGTTCCTCATTTAAATCATTGGCAAGCCTAAAATCGAACTTTGTCAGCTGAACAACCTGCATAATTTGGTCACCACAAATTAAAAACCTAAAACATGAAAACACATTGAATATAATTCTCGGCAGTTCAATACTTGAATGGGATTGCACAATTTTGATTTTTGATTGCAAGGTGGTTCAGTAGTTGCAAAAGAAGAATAAAACTATGCATGCCAATTTTGGCTGCTTCATAAATAACAAAAATTGATTTGGGTTGCCTAATCTATTAAACAGGTAAAACAAAAAATCATTAAAAGAGGGAACAAGTCAAACGTGTTGAACTTGCCCAAACTGTATATTTAATGCATACAACCTCCTAAATCAGTTTCATTCAAAGATTTAACGTACTACTGTGACTAAAATGTTTTCATGATTATAGATGAACACGAATTCTCTTAGGACAACAAAAGTGTTTACAGGTCAACCCTAACCGACTTGTTGACACTACTAAAATGACCTATTCCAACTTGTTACCAACTTACTTATCTGGTCACCTCGAAAATAAAAAAAAAAAAAAAAAATCAGTATTAGTTAGAATTATTAAAATTTCAAGTACTGTTGGCATAGGTTTCTAACTCACATGTCGTCTCAAAAGTGTGGGCAGAACTTCATTGAGATAATATTGAGGTTCTGATTTGCGTGGGACCCGCATTGTATATGGGGGTTTCTCAAGTGAACGCATATATTTGTCCGGGACCCTTTTTACAACAGGAATATCCTTTGCAAGAAACGAAATAAACCAATCTACATCAAAAATGTTTGCAAAGTCGCTGCATAGTTACGAAAAAAACCATATAAAACAACATGAACAACAAGCAACTCATGATGTCTTTTAACTAATGAAATTTCAACTAACCTATCATCTTTCCAAAACGAATGATGATCCAACTCAGGAACTACCAAAGTCGCATTCAATATCCGTGCAACAACAACAGCATCAGTTATCTGTGTGCACAAGATTGCAAAGATAATAATGATTTATTAAAAAAAAAAACAAATAAGTTTTGCATCATCTAGGACAAAAGACAGTGTTTACTCCGGTTCTTTGTTGGTTCAACCCTCCACTAGCAGCAATAAGCAGATAGCCATTTGATAGTGACTCATGAACAGGCGCTGTGCAGGAAATCATTTAGTGTGTAGACCTCAAAGCAATAGATATTCATTTAAAAATAGGAAGCCCAATAGTGATCCAAGGAAATAATATATATGATTAAATACAAAACATAGGTTCCAAAAAATCTAAAATTAATTCATTCAACGATGATGCTTCAGATTATAAGCATAGGATATAAGGACATTCTTCACCTATCTCAAGCTATTTTAAAAGTTAAAATGTTGTTATAATCATCATTCATCAAAATTCAACTTGGTAACTTGCAAAGGAAAATTTAACCCCCAAAACTAGAAAATATGCCACATACACTATCACTGCAATCTACCTCAGCTCATCAAAATATTAACAATTATAATTTATAACAACAGATAAGACAACTTACGTGCATAATGAGGACCTCTTTCACTGCATCCGTAATATAACTTTGAGGATTCGGATTTCCATATGTCAATTGGTCCATGACCAAATCCACCCTAAAATTCAGAAGTTATCAAGATGAACTAAAAGCATAATAGGCAAATGCGCCGAAGTCACACACCTAGGCACAAAAAGAAAGCCCACGAAAAATGGCCAAAATCTGCAAACAATAAAAGTTGTCTTTCACTAGCCTAAAACAGCTAAACACGGCCTATAATACCCCTGCACCTTGCTTGTGTCCCTTTAACCACCTAGACTAAAAGCATTTAAATTCTAATACCTATAACTTAAAAAAGAACATACAAGACAGAGAAAACAAACACCAATCTACTACAAAATGTCTCAATCTAAAAAAAAGCTTACCACTTTATAGTACCACAAGCGATGTTTAGCAAGTCTCTGAGAGTACCATTCAAGATTGGACGCCACGTGGCCAGTAAACAAGGAAATTAGGCCCAACACAAACAAACCCACACCACACACTACCGACCACGAGCAACAACAATGCCTGTAATAATAATAATACTGCTGATTATTATTATTATTATTATACTTCACCTTTTTCCTCTGATTAATATTATTATTATTATTAGCCACAACCAATGTCCCTCCACTATATCTCCAACCTTTCAATTCCCCCATTATTATTATTATTACAACTACTTCCAAAATGTTCCCTCAATTTCATATTACATTAAATTCACAAACCCTTATCTTGATCGCTTCTTCTATTTAACCCTAATTAGGTTAGGGTTTTTTATTGCAATAAAATAAATTGTTTGAAGATTTGTTAGGGTTTGAAATGTAGAGGATGCAATCAAAATTTTTCTACAGAATATGTCCCTCTCAATGACGAAAGAGCATTTATGAGAATCTGTTTTTTTGTTTATTATTATTACTAGCTTATACCCCGGGAGCGTCCCGGGTTGAGAAATCTAAATAAAGTGAATAAAATTAGAAGTGTCTAAACTATAAAAATGGCATCTATATAGCAATTACCTGTTGGAGAGCGTCCCGGGTTGAAATATCTAATATGACATAATAAAATATCTAATATGACAACATAATTAATGACTTGCCAATATATGATTAATGAATATTATTATTATTATTATTTTAAACAAATCTCTGCCATAAGTTATCATATTCTAATATAAAAACGGTAATTGGGTCGGGTATCACCTAATCCCAGGCTCGACCCAAACCCACAATTTTTTTAAACTAATTCCAAACCTGACACAATACCTGTCGGGTTACAAAAAATAGTCGTTTTTTCTCCGTTTTTTATATAGCACTATGGTACTCGTTGGAAAGATAATAAAACGCTCGTTAATTTGGTGTAATTTTTTTTCTTTAAAAAATCTCGTATATAAAAGATATGAAAGTTTAAAAGTTACGAGAGGAAACATGAGAGAGAAAATAATAAAGTTTTAATATTTAAATTTAGTAGATTTGGTATTTAATAGATTATGTTAAATAATATTTAAACCATATTTATTCATTTTTTTAATTGGTCTAGAGTTGCCACATCACATCATATGTGGTATCTCTCAAAATAGAGATTGCATAATATTATGACATGTCATCAAAATGGCTTTGGTTTATTATATGTATAGATTTATTGTAATAAAATATAAAAGTATTAAATTTCACATGGTATTCTGTTGTTATAAATGTATATGATTAGTAAAGGCTACTAAAGTTGTTATCATAATTATTGTATTTGTCTTAAATAGGTGTTTTTAATGATTATAAATTATTTTATGAGGAATATATTAGCTATTGTTATGTCTTTAATAATTTTATTTTAGTTAGTTGATTTGGGAATTCTATGTTGATAGGTTGTGTCTTGATATGTTGAGGTTGGGTAATTGTTAATTTTCACTTAATTTGTGTTTGTTTAATTGTACGTTCAATTTGGGTCGTGTTTCATATGGAGTTGTTTCTCCGCATCACACACACATATGTTGGATTGGGTTCTCAAAAGTCTTTAAAATTGAAATTGGTGTGATTGGAGATGAATAAATCAAAATCAAACCAATTTATTAGTGATATGAAGACTAAGAATCACCAATAATTAGCGATAATAAGTTATTCATGACTGGAAAAGACGAATAAAGTACGATAATTAGTGATGGTGAATAATTAAATAAGATTGGGATTTGGTGAAGACGATTAAGGGTCTGTTAATGAGGCTCTGAATGGTTCAGCATTCAGACTGTTTGTTTCAACCTAAAAAAGGATCTGAATGGAATGGTTAAAAGCTGAACCACTACTAGAAATCTGGGCTATTGTCACCAAAAGTTGCTACCTAGAAAAATAAAGTAACTAATCGGTTGCAAATTTTGACAATGTTTATTTTTGGTGGTAAATTCGTGAGAAAAATAATAAGAAATACTTAAAAAATAATAATTAAAAAAAAAACAATAAACCTATTGAATTGTGACCACCTTAACGGTAGCAAAATTTAGGAACCCAAATTGGTAGAATAAATGGTAGCAAATTTTCATTGAAAATGGTGGTTAAATGGTAGCAAATTTTCAATGAAAATGGTGACTAAATGGTAGTAAATTCTCAATGAAAACGGTGACTAAATAGTTGCTGACTAAATGGTACCAAAACGGTTACAAAAAAAGTGTAAATTTTCAATAAAAATGGTGTCTAAATAGTGGCAATATCGGTGGCTAAATGGTACCAAAACGGTAGCAAATGACCTTACTAAAATATTGTAGGAGCGGTGGCAAATATTTTAACCGTTTTTGTAGTGACAAAAATATGGTAGCAAAATATAAAAGTGGTAGCTATTTGGTGACATTAGGGCAACAGAGACGTGTGTTTTTGCTACTGCATTCTCGGTTGCAAAATGGTGGCTACAGAGCAATTGCTACCGTTATGTAACCGAAGATGTGGTGACAAAAGCCTAATTTTCTAGTAGTGAACTAGGGGCGGACCTATGTAGTTACCAGGACATCATTGAATTTTGAATTTTAATAGAGGTGATATAAAAGAAATATTAACAACCTAATAAATATCATTAAAGCGACATCATAACCAAAAGATAAGCATGGCTTGATGGTCGGTGTGTTTCTTTTATATCCAAAAGGTCACCGGTTTGAGTTTTTTCCCTTGCATTTTTTTTTATAACATCTTGAAACTATAAAGTCTACTGAAATTTAATCAGATAATAACGATTATGAACTTGTCATAAATATGCCTTTTCATATACTATTTTCCGATGGCTTTATTAAATAATTGAATTATTTTTTCTATGATGGTCTTAAATCTTACGGAGTAATAAGTAATTGAAGATCAATTATTTAAAATATTTTATTAATTAATTGAATAATTTTAAAATTCGGATATTACTATTCTTTTTTTTTCATTCAAATTTTTAGCGTGAACCAATGATATCCTAGAATCAAGCAATATCATAAATTTTGGCATGGGTTATTCAGTTGATAAACCATATATTTATGCTACTTATGGTGATTTACCATTTGATAAGCATATTCTTTCAAGCCAATAACCTAAAAGACACATTGGACATGGAATCAATTATTGATAAACTTAATGAGTATACCTCATTGTTTAATCCAAATGTTGACCGCCTTAACCTGGCCCAAATTTTTTTGTCCTTTCTATAAAATTTGAGCATATAAAACAGTGACATCATTGGAATATTTTTCTGGATCCGCCACTGAGCTGAACCATTCAGACTTGGTGCATAGCTGAACCATTCAGCACTTAATCATTCGAAGTCTCTTAACCATTCAGACCTCTTAATGATTCAGCAGTTAATCAACCAAACAGCCCCTAAATAGGGTCAGAGAGAGAGAGAGAGAGGGGGGGGGGGGGGGGGAGGGAGAGAGAGAGAGGGAGGGAGAGAGAGAGAGCAAGCAGGGTAGTTTTGCCATTTGACTTTTTTATTACAATTACTTTAACAAAATTTTGTGGCTTTTGTGGCTTTGAGGACGTAGTCTTGGAAGTTATAAGACCACGTCCTAGTAGACAATAGGGTTGTTATGCTGGACCCAGATTACAATTGTGCATTGGGAGCCTATGCAAGTCTCTCCCCAATTTTGATCTTGGCAGTTTCACTGGCAAAGGCATCGGTTGTAACACTCCAACCGATGGTGAAAACATCGAGTTGCCATGTTTATTATTGTTTGAAAGCACATGATACTGTCAAAGTTGCAACATTATTGAATATCAAATTAAATTTGTAAGACCCACCCAATAATAATATCAAATTAGTTATATGTATTCCGCAATTACCTTTAAGAAATGGGCTTTAGAAAAATTTCACTTAAGATGTCACACTCCCGCAAGGCGGAATCACGGGGATGCGATTTCGAAAGATTTTCAAGCACAATGTTCAAGCAACACACAGATTTATTTAAAAAGGTACCATCAAAGGATGGATATTGTCATAAAAATTATTCAAACCATAACAACATAGTCTAAGAAATAGATAATTGTCTGGAAGTCATGACTTAAAAACTGAAACATCATGGGACTGGCAAGACCCAATCCAAAGTGATACCACCCAGTGCATGGTCGAACCCCTCTCTCAAACCTCTGCTGCTCGTCATCAATTACCTGAAAAACATGCATAAGAGATTTGTCAACAATAATGTTGGTGAGTTCACATGTTTGAATGTATTAAATAAAGTGCTCGCGTAATTCGTGTATGACCAATCATAGGCTAGCTAAGCGAATGATTGCTGTGCAAACCATGAGTCCTGTAACCAAACCTCTTGACTGTTATGCCTCGTGTATTGTACACTAAAGACAATGCATTATAGTAGAATACTAACACTCTTTCGTATGTAACCGGTTAGAGCGACTAACCAAGAGTGGGGGTGTCAACCCAATAGATCTATTAAAGTGTTCAATGGCTTTTGATAGCTAATGGTTACAGTGTAATGTAAGTACGAGGACTATTGAGCTCATGAACCAGATATCTCATGTTCCACATGGTGGTCACGATAAAATATACACACAAAATGATATTGTACTACTTGTAGCATGTTTGTCCTCGAAAATGTAAAAAATAGTAAAATGGGGCCATGAAACTCACCTGATGTAGATGCGTGTGGTCTAGTGAAGCTGGAATGTGAGATAGCTACCGCTCAGATAATAGTTTCCCTATGATTATCAAGAGCACGGTAAATTGTACGTCCTTGTCGTTTATCATACAAGTTGTTCACCTGACATTAGTGGACCTTGGTTTTAGAGTAGGTCGGCCATGTTTTTGGACACGCGACGTCTTATAATTGGTTTATGTACTTGAAAAGGGTATGGCCTTGGAAATCCAGTGTATTTGTTGCAAGTTGTCTTTTATTGTAGATAGAGCGGGCCCCTACATGTCGTCATGGGTCCTAAGTTGTTCCCAATCTAACACGTGTAGTTGGTTTGTAATAAAACGAGTACTTTAACATACGTGTAGACCCTTAATGTACCCAAGCTAGTGCTAACATATGTTTGAGTCTTATTAACATGTGTTAATATGTGGTGGCCGAAACTAACACATATCATGGCTTCAAAAAATGATCATTTAAAGGATTAAAATCGATTGATCTTTGCTTATCAAGGTACCTTCGAACCCTTATAATGTGTGTTAGTGTGTGTTTGTGATAAAAGCCGATTATAACACCTCGATTATAGACCTTAGCTTTGAACATAAACCAAGTGAGTATTGATTGTGAAATCCGATTCTTAGTTAACCATTTGGATTAGGTTTTGATTGAAAGACACTACTCGATCTACCATTGTGAAATAAGGGCCGATTACTTATCAATTAGAGGAGGTACCTCGACAATGTGATCATTAGATAATTATTACTGAAATAATGTGTGTGAAACTTAAACATGTGAATGGCCGATTAGAAGGAGTTAGGGTCAAAGGAAGTCGGGTAAGTTGATTGATACAAGGTGAATAGTAGGCGAGCTTGTAGACAAATGACTTACCTAGTCGAATGATGGTGAGTACCGAATGATGGGATCTTCCAACCTCCACGTGAGCTCTAAATCTTGTGTTCTAATTGCTTGGATCAAGAAATGGTTATGGTGTTGTGTTGAAAAAGGTTCGGCCAAAACCACGTAACCAAATAAAAGTGTAGGTCCTCCAGACCAAATGTTCAAGTGTTATCAGTTTATGTGTGTCAGGGGTAGCTAACCCACTCATTGCAACTAAACAGTATTATTGGGACACCTTCAGTAATATAATAATTTGCCTCGATAACTAGTGTCTATCAACACTAGTTCTCAATTGTGGTCAGAAGTTCATGCCCATGGTGTTGTATAGAGGTATTCACTCGTCAACAATGTCCGCCATATAGCATTCATCATTGACTAGAGGGTTAGTCCCATTTGAAAAAACATTTAACCGAAACCTACGGTTACCAAAGGTCATGTCAAGCGTGTCCGTTTTGCAATTAATTTGGGCATTGGCTGTGGCCAAAAATGGTCGACCTAGTATAACTGTTGGTTGTTTGGTTAGGTCCATGGAAACATAATTAAGTACTAAAAAGTCCACCAGATAATAAAAATCTTCGACTTTTACTATCACATCAGTAACCATCCCACGGGGTAGTTTAGGAGTCAAGTCAGCTAACACCATGGTGGTGTTAGACTCCTGAAGTGGACCAAATTCGTATTGGTCATAAAGACTACTCGGTAAGATGCTTACACTAGCTCCAAGGTCCAAGAGTGCCCGTGTCATTTTAAATTCTCCAACTTGAATGGATATAATGGGCGCCCCCGGATCTTGCAACTTTGGTGGAAGTGAACCTGAAAGAATAGAACTCACATTTTCGGTTAATTCAATTTTCTTTGGAATGTTGTGAATTCTCTTTTGGGTACACAAATCTTTCAAGTATTTTGCATAAGAAGGAATTTGTTTGATTGCATCTAAAAGTGGTAAATTAATTTTTACTTGTTTAAAAATTTCCCATAACTCTTCTTGTTGTGGGCCTCTTCTTTTAACCACTTTTTTAGATGGCTCCAACAATGCATCGGGATAAGGGATGGTATTACCCTCCATACTCTTTTCCTTAGCCTTGGGAGCTTGTTTGTTCTCAACGGGTTTTGATTTTTCAGAAAATTTTTTACTTTGATTTTGACCCGTTTTCTCCTCACCTTCACTCTCATCACTCACATCTTCCACCTCCCCTTCAACAAATTGGGGAGATGGTGGCTCAATTTTATTCTCAATTTTATAATCAATGATTTTACCACTACGAAGAATGGTTACCTTATTAATGGAAACATTGTGAGTGTTCTTTGAATTCGAACCTAGATGTTGCGGGTTAATAGTGGTATCACTAGGAAGCTTCCCCGTGCTTCCTCTCCATTGAGCCATTTCTTCTGCTAGTTGACCCACTTGTTTAGCTAAGGCCTCGTGAGACTTATCTCTCACCTCATTCACCTTCTTCATTTCCTTGATGTCATTGTTGGAGTCCTTCATTATTCATTAGTGCATCCAACTTTGAACTCAATGACTCATCACCACCTTGACTTCCCGAAGAATTTCATTGATTGCTTGAGGAGCCGCCTTGGGTGTAACCCCGTTGGTAATTATTATTGTACCCTTGGTTACCACCTTGATTGTAGTTGTTTCTTTGGTAACCACCTTGATTACCACCTTGGCGACCTTGATATTGCCCACCACCGCTTTGATTACCCGATTGAAAATTCGGGTTCATTTGATTAGAATGATTACCATACCTAAAGTTAGGATGGTTTCTCAAGCCCGCATGATAAGTGTTGGAGTTCATGTCATACTTCATTTCCCCATACACTTGATTTACCTCTTCGGTGGTTTGACCCATATCACCAGGTCACTCACTAGCCTTATGCCCCAAATCTCCACAATTATCACAAACCGGGTATTGTACCGCTGACACTTCCAGTTTCTTCATCTTTGCCAACTCTCTTTCCAACAGAGCAATCCGGTCTTTAGAGCTTGAATCTGAATCGGGAAGAGATTTAGAGACCGGGTGCTTAGTTCTTAAATCAGCCGCCTCCTCCGATTTCGAATTCCTTGCCATTAGTTCCAAAAAATCCCAGTCTTCTTGCTCTGGATTAGATAACAAAGTCCCATTGCTAGTAGACTTTAGGTATTTTCTTTCCTTCTTACTCAGTCCATTCACAAAGCTACTAACCAATTCCCAAAGATCGATGTTATGGTGTGGGCATTTCCGAATTAACTCCTTGAAATGAGTGAAGGCTTCATGAAGTGGTTCCCCTTGTAACTGTTGAAAGGAACGAATCTCTAACCGTACCCCATCCGTTTTAAAACTAGGGAAATATTCATCCAAAAACACCTGTTGCATCTCTCCCCAAGTATAGATGCTGTGTGTGGGCAAAGTATGAAACCATGTCTTTGCCTTATCCTTGAGGGAGAACCGGAATAACCTTAGCTGAACCTCATCTAAGGAGAAATTATGACATCCCATGGTACCACACATTGCTTTGAATTCAGAAAGGTGGTCGTATGGATCTTCAGTGGCCATTCCATGGAAATAAGGAAGAATGTTGATATAATTTGGTTTACAATCAAAAGTTCTTCTTCCTGGAGGTGGTGGTACAATTGGTGACTCGTTCTCAGAAGCAAGTGGTCTAAACCGACCATTAACCCCTTGCATTGGAACTGGGGGCCTTCTTCGTGGAGCATTAACTTCTTCATCTCTTGGTGGTCTTCTCCCATGAGGTCTTCTTTCTGCTTGACCCACAAAATTTTCACCCCGATTTTGGTGAATGTTGGGATTTCGATGCCCTCTTGGGTTTTGCCTGGGGTGATGATTATTGAAGACATGATTGTAGTAACCGTCATTACCCACATTTTGATTTGCACCCATATCAGAATTATTATCACTTTGGTGCTCTTCCTCATCCTCATGATCATCATTAACATTTCGGTAACCCCAATCCTCATCTTCCTCGGTGTAATCCCTTTCTGAATATTCATCTTCCCTCGAATGGTAAGAATGAACACTAACTCTATCCGATGATTGATAACTTGGTATGCTGAATGGGTCATCATTATTAATGTTTGCCCTCAAATTTTCAATATTCTCAACATGATCATCATATTCGGCTTCATTGTATCGATTGATCGGATCAAATGTGGGATTGCCACGGTTAGATATGGAAGAACCTTGGTTTACATTTCGGTTGTTGGGATTTCGGTTATGAAGTGGTTGGTGAGGTGGGTGTTGTTGTGAATGTTGGGTTCGGATTTGATGAGGTGGAGTGGGTGGTCTTCGATTTTCACCTGAACGGCGATTTGGGTTTGAACTTGCCATTTGAACGGTTCCAAAGGACAAAGGTTGACTTGTGGGTGGTGATTGGGAGTTAGAAGGAATCGGCTCCTCTAACCGGTGTTGTCGGTTTCTTCTTGCTACTCTCTCGATTTCCGGTTCAAACACTAAAGGAGATGTCCTCCCCGAATGTCTTGTACGCATGCACTACCTGTAAACTGCACAAATAACACACCCCGCGTAACAAGGAAAAGTAGAGAATAAACCAAACAAACAATTAAACAGATTATCACAATATCGACTACTTAATAAACACTAAGCGCACTAGCTCCCCGGCAACGTCGCCATTTGATGAGCCGGTCGTCACGGTTCATACAAAACCTAATTAACCTAGATAGATAGGGTAAGTAGAGTATCAATCCAAGGAGCGTGTGGTTAGTGGATATTGCTTAGTTGATTAAATGGTGTTACTTATGAAGATGCTAGAAAACGTATAAAGTTTATGCTTGGTTCATGTAAGAGTTTGATTAGAAATGTTTGTTTATTATACTAAAACTTGAATTGAAATTGTATGAATGAAAAGTAATAATGATTGTAAACAATTTAATTAAAATGATTACACTAGAGATTCGGTAATTGAATACTAGGGCTTTCAACAATTGGGTGAACAATGATAGTGCAATTGGTACTAACGGAGTGATTGCTCAATAGATTTAGGTATCAAGTTTTGTCAACATCAAGATGGACTAAACTATACTTTATCACCTAGAACAAACAATCCTATGGTAGTGTTGACGCAAGGAATCATGCTTATCTCACTAGAAATTGGCACAAGATCAATTAACTAAAAATGAGTCTAGCATAAGATTAATCACCAATCAACACAATTAATTCAAGTACACAAAGACATCAACAAAAGTTTAAGAATAATACCCAAATGTGTTCAAACCCTAGATATCAAGAACCTACATCCCCAGTGTAATACAAAATGATTTAGCCAAGCATGGCCATGGTGTTCATCTTCAAGTTTGTGTCTTCAATCTTCAAGAATGCTTCAAAGTCTTGGGAGAATTGTGTGTGTGTTTGTCTTGTTAATGGTGGTGAATTATGATGATGAGAATGACTCAAATTCCAGCTAAAAACGTTCCTCCCTTCATAAATTCGTCATTAAAATGTTTTCCACCATCATTGACTTGAAAAAAGGAAACTTTTGACCAAAATCTGAAGTTGGCGTAGGCTACGCCACTTTTGGCGTATCCTACGCCAAGTCTCTTTTCCCTGAGGTGTTGCCTGCTGCCCTACGCGAACAAATGTATCCTTCCTTACGCTACTGGCGTAGGATACGCCAGTTTTGGCGTATCCTACGCCAAAACCCCCACCTTCTTCAGTTTTTGATTTTCCAGCTCACGTAAGGTTCCGTTTCTTGCCCGAGCAACTCCAAAACGTCATATTTGTCTCCTTTAGTCATCAAATCCTGAAATAACATAATAATATCAAAGCAACACCATTTGACGACTTAACACTCCTTAAAACTCATTTATAGATGTTTTTACACACATCTTTTAACTAACCCATCACCCACGTGTATTCCGGTCCTAGACGGGAACTCCATCGCACCATAACAATCGGTATGATGCTCTGTCTGAGTTTCTTGACGCCCCGCTCAAGAATCTCCACCGGTTCTTCCATGAACCGTAGCTGATCGTCCACCTGGATCTCCTCTAGTGGCACCACCAATGTTGTATCCGATAAGCATCTTTTTATCGTTGATACGTGGAGTACATCGTGTACCCCATTAAGTTCATTAGGTAGGTTTAACCTGTAAGCTACCAAACCAATCCTTTCGACAATCTCGAATGGTCCAACGTATCATGGGTTCAATTTTCCCCGTTTTCCAAAGCGTATCACCCCCTGCCAAGGTGACACCTTTAACAGAACCTTGTCCCCAACCTGGAACTCCAAAGGTTTCCTACGCTTATAATGACATATGTTATTATCACATAACATATGTTATTACCCTATGACATATAGGAAGACCTTCCTAACTAACCCTAGTCAAGTGTTTAGTCTAGTATGCACATGCAAGTTAACTAGAGTTCAGTTAAAGTAGGAACATGAAAAAGCGGGGTGTCACAGAACGACTGATGTCATTGTGACCGACGCAGGCTATTCCGCCTACGTAAAATGGGCGGGAGAATCGGCGTCATTGTGTCTGACGTAGTTATCTCCGTTGACGTAGAACGGGCGGGAAAACTGGCGTCATGGTTATTGACGCAACCTTTTGTTGGATGTTTACAAATCTTAATCAACCATTTTACTTTCTAGACACCATGGCAAGCCATATGAACACAATTTGGTTTCACAATCCCAACTGCTCCTACTTGTTAAATCTACCTTCTTATGTCTTGACTTTTTACAGTAGAAAAGAACGGGTTACTTTTATTGATATGGTGTCACTAGTTTTGGCACCATATCCCGATTTATGTACTCGCCTTGTCAAGTTATTCTCCTAAGTCCTAATTTGCATTTCTTGACCCAAAAGCATTGACTATCTAAAAAGTCAACCAAACCAAACCAAACCAAGGTAGTGTGCACCTTTTTAGCACAACCCCATACCAATTCTCCAACTTCACTAATTTCATAACCAAAACGTTCTAATTGTTCTACATGGACTTATACACATCAATTTAGTCATGTTTAAGCACCTAAAAGTACATGAGAGCTTTAGTGACTCACTTTTAACCTGGTCTAAATCGTTAGGTTCAGTTCAAAGTTCATTAATCTGAGTTTAATCATGACTCGTGTGTATTTTAAAACTCAAGACACATGTAGGGTATGTTCCGGTTTGTGTTAAAGCATTTATGGTCTCGGTATTGATCCGAAACCGCAAATAACTTGATTGGATGGATTAAACTACCGTCCCATAATCTATATTTTTCATTATTCGGTTTACTTGCATTAATCTTGACAAAAACACAACCAATGAATCAAAAATAAATGACAACCTACAGGAAGTACATGATTTGCAGCATACTACAACTACTTTCAACATCCAAAATGCTCATCATTTTAAATACTAGTTTATTAAAAAAAACAGAATTCAATAAATAATGGTCTTATATATCATCGGTCAGCAAGTTCATTGCTGTCTCAACTAATGAATGAATGGAGATCTTGTACCTGCTCAATCCAATTGCCCCTGAGAATATACTAAAGCTTTCTACCTCTGATGTGCTCTCTGTAATCCCTTCGAGCTCGCTTGAAAACACAAGATTCTTGAAGATCTGAACATTTCTACGCGAATCTTTCATCATCCAAATCGCCAACTCCACGACATATCTCCTTATTCTTGGAGTCTTGGTCTGTGGTTGTGGATACTTCTTCAAGATTTGCACCAGTGTCATTGCTAGATCAGCTTCTTGGATTCCCACTCTATTGAACATGGCACTTGCTTCTTCGGATGACATGAATCTGAAGACATGTGCTGCTAGTCCAACCATCACTTCCTGCAACTTGTTTTCTTCTGTCATCATCAACATTAGTACCTGTGAAAGTAAGCCGACGACACCCTTTGTTTTATATATTACCAAAATCGGTTGGTACTCTAGTTTTTCCCTATATAAATAATTTATGTTATGGAAAACATGTAACAGATTAGGTTCAGAAGATGATAACTTACAGTAGGTGCAGCGGTGATCACGCCTCTTAGCAGCTTAAAGCACTCCGTTGGACTGTAAATGCATAAACTTCTTATAATCCTTGCTGAGTTAATTCTCAGCAATGGGTCGTCTAAAGCGTCAACAAGTTTCTCAACAACTTTCAGTTTCAAGATCCTATGACAGTTGTTTGCGCTTTCGAATGCCAGCATTGCGAGCGCTTCCCCAGCTGCGATCCTCACATGATTTTGATCAGCAGGCATCCCTCGTTTAAAGAAAATATTCAACAACTCCTTCAACACTCCTCCTGTTCCGCCTATCCTCTCTGTAGCATCAGCTTCCAATGCCAAACTTGTTAAAATCTCTATCCCGAGTTTCTGTAACATTGGGTGTCTTTCACCGAATCTTAATATGTCTCGAATGTAACTAATCGTGAACACCACCTCGGATATCTCTGCCCTCAGTTGTCTGCCCGTGCTGCCCGTCGTGCTCACTAACATTTTCACAACCTGCAGCGATCTCTTCACAACCAAAATCTGCGATTCTGTGACCCGTTCATCCTTCAACAGTCTCTCACCTGCTTGCGTGAAATCTATGACTTTCGCCAACAGCCCCTTTGTATTCCCAATCTTGGCACAATTGTCGTGGTCACGCGCAAGCTTTTTCAAGATCTGCAGCCCCAATTCATTGAACCCCCAGTACCCGTAGCTTTGGTTATCCCGGACCACTTCCTGTTTCACAATTTCACCACTGTTTGTCACACTGTGGATATGCAACAGACATGATATAGATTCCATGGCCCCAGGAATGCCCGCAACCCGAAGCGAGTTCTGTTTTTTGCCTGCGAGTTTCGCCAGGATCTCTGCTGCAGATCTTCTGATCTCTTCCTGCTGCGCGTCTTTCCAGTTTAACATTTCCACCAATCGTTCTATCACGCTTATCGTGATCCCTATTTTCTGCAATGTATCTTCACAAAAGCGTGGATTTTTCATGAACTTTTCCAAGATTCTCACCCCGATCAGCTGCTCATCGGATGAGTCCGAACCCAACAGTTCCATTGCAAATGACACCAAATCCATTTTCAACCCATCAAAGATGCTCCCATTGACACATTTCGAGTACGCGTCATAAAAAAACCTCCTAACCGAAACCATCCCAACCGGCCCAAGCTCACATTCGTCATTAACTCGGTCCAATATCTTCTTGCACATCACTTTCCATTCCCAATAAGCTTTCTCCAAAAGAAACAGCAAAGCCTCTGCCAAAGCCAATGCATAGAATATGGTCAACGCTGACTTTCTGTTTCTTTTATCTGTATCCCCTTTCTGTATCTCTCCATAGTTCTGTTTTATTAGCTTTATTAGTGAAAGAACCACACAGGCTGTTGCTGATGCTAACTGCAGCCAGTACAGAAGCCTGCTGATGTTTTTGGACAAGAACACCCATTGACCGTATGGAAGCAGCGGGACATCTGAGCTCGTCCATGTGCGAGTCAACGTGGTCGTTTTCTTCCAGTTTTTTAGATGCGGACTCTGTTTGACTTTAACTGATCTACTGGTCGGATGGGTTCTGAAGATTGAGGAACAGGCCCGGAATGCTATGTGTGACTGAGACTTTACTGCGCGAAAACTGTTGATCCCGGCATCGGCTAGTGACCAAGTCGACTGATGCTGCCATTCGAGCTCGTGACTACGGCTAAAGATCCGAGTACCTTCGATCAACAAAATAATAGTAATGAACCAAAAGTCAGTCTGGTCGATGGTGATGGCAAACCCACCAAGCAAAACCACAGTAGCCCATATAAACCCGAGTGTCCCAAGCCCGGTGGCCGCTTTCTCCAGGACCGCGAGCCGTAAGGCAAAGAGGGTCAGTCTCTTTTCAGGTGCCCGGTTCAGTTGTCGTACTGATGGTGCATTGCTGCTGCTGGTGCTACTGCCTGCTGTTTCTATGCTAGACTGTGGTTCAAATATGGCGGGAGTTTGTGTTAAAAGATCGTTGATTGGTAGATGAACATGAACACAATCTACAGATTTTTGTTTATCCATTTGTGTGGATGGATGGATTAAGTCAAATTAGAAAGGTTGTATATATATAAATGTATATGTATATATTATGATTGGGGACCACGTTTGCTTCTAATCAAAGTATGGAAAAGAAAGACACTTAGTAACGAGACTTTTTGGGTTTGCTTTTGAAAGTTGTTTACTTTTTCATGTTATTTAAGTCATCAAAGTGTCTTCTTTTATGTGTTTTAAGGATTAAAGTAAACAATTTGAAAGTTTGTTATGATATTTGGTATAAAGGTGATATCTTTTTTGTTAATTTACATGATGTTATTAAACCTACTAATAATAAATATACATATGTACAAGTAGTTTTTTAAATATATTATAAAACTACTATCATGTAGAATAAATTATTATCAAGTCATTTTTCTTTCATTTTCTCTTAAACAAATTAAGAATATCATATCATACCTTGTTCACTTCAAACAACTATTATATATACCCATGATGCTAAAATTAACGAAATTGCCCCTACCATGTCTTCGTCGTGATCAAACAACCACTAGAAAATATGCTGAACAAGTTTTGAATAAAAGAAAAATTATAACTTCAACGAAGAATTTACATCAATAACAAAGGAAATCGCATTTTTTATATAATATTTTTAACATGCAAATTCATTCTTTACTTTGAACTTTTTTTAGAAAAAATGATTGGGAAACTTAACAAACATTTTGAATTTTATGTTTGATATAATAATTAATGGCATGTTAATTTGCTTTCATGGTAGGTGATGGCTTTCATTATATATATATATATATATATATATATATATATATATATATATATAAAATAATTATTGTAGACATCTATTAAAAATTAAAATATATGGGGTTGAAAGTTGATGTTTAGGTTGTGTGTAGTGGTGCTCGTTGTGGGGCGTTTTGAATATTTTATTCCCCTATAGCGCCCCGAACACTGCCCCCTTGGGCGTTATGGGGCGTTTTGGATGGGGGCGTTTTGTGGATAACGAGCGCTATGCTCTGATTAATGATTTTATTATTATTTTTATATTATTTTTTTAATTAATTTTCACACCTTCTTCCCACTACACCCTTCCCACTATAATGATTACCCAATCATTTATAACTCCCTTTCTCACTACACCCTCTTTTTTCATAACCCCCCATAACCCCCATTCTATTACTTTTTAATATTTTAATACCCATAACCCCTCATAACCCCTCACCACTACACATACACTTAGGTAATGTATTCGTTTATTGATATAACTTAATAGAATTTAATATACAAAACAAGGATGATGGCTATTTTTGTTTTACCAAGATAAAAAAATATTAATTACAATTAGGTTGTCTTTAAATTAATAATAATAATAATGCCAAGGGGTAAGTGTTGGTTATGTAATGACTTGCAAGGGTGTGGTTAGACTATGCAACAAGTCTTGTTGTGTAGAAGCAAGTCGTGTATGTCTTGGAGTACACGATTGGTCGTTTGTTCTATAAACTTTTAAGAGAAGTTTCCCTCTTTTAGGGAAGTTGGATTTCAATATTAGCTAATCTAATTACCGACACTTGTAGCCCAGTTGATTGGGGGTCTAAGTTTTCTATGAAAGGCTTGGGTTCAATTCTCACTAGCTACATTTGAAGGACATTAATGAAAAATGAGGGATGACTCCTCACCTATGGTCAGAAGTTCGAGTCCTGATCTCGCCCGGGTTTTACCGGTTCTCCACAGCGGGTCTTCGGACGGGTGGGGGATCGGGTTTTCCCCGGTTCGGAAACCTCGTGGGCAAGCCTGACTACCCTGGCCAGCCCCTTGCAGGGGTTCTTGAGTTCGCCAGTTTATGGATCCCATGAGTAGTCGGACAGAAACGTTTCGTTGGCCGTTAAAAAAAAATTACCGACAATTAAGTCAACATCTCTCATTACCGACAAATTCTTAAGATTTAGTAATATACTCAACTCATCTTTATTTTAAATTTTATTTTACTATTGAGAGAGTTTATTATTATTTTTTTAAAGGCTTAGTTCAATGGAATCTTTGTACAACCTTAATTTAGCGGTCCCAATAGACATGGACAAACCGGTTTTTTTTCCAAAACCGGTTAGGGTTTAAAACCGGTCCGGGTTTTATGGTTTAGAAAAAACCGGGTTTTTTTATAAACCGGTTCGGGTTTAAAACCGGTTTTTCAATTGATGGGGTACCAACAATCTAAACCGGTTAGAACCGGGTTGAAAACCGGTTTGTAAAAAAAAACCGGTACAAAAAACCGGTAAAAAAAACCGATTTTTTTTGCTGCTGCTGCTGTTCTGCTCTGCTGCTGTGTATGCAGTTTTTTTTTTTTTTTTTTTTTTTTTTTTTTGAACAATTTAAACACTACAAATTATGTTATCAACACCTAGTAACTTAAAAACACGATTTCATTAATTAAAAACACGATAAAACACATCGAAACATAAAGGAATCCGATACAAAACATGAAACATAATACAAAACATAATCTTAAAAAACATTTGCTTAAACGAAATAAGTGTTCAAACATAGTCTAATCTTCACCCGAACCGGCGTTGCTTCTTATCCATTCATCCATTTCGGCTTCATATTCGGTCATTGGTTCGGTTAAGTCCGCGTTGACCTCGTCCTCGTACACTTCGCCTTCATATTCAAGTTCTCCCTCAAGTGAGCGTGTGTTTTGCACCCTCTCCGCTGCTTGGGATGAAGAAGCACCTTGGCTTTGAGGAGTTTGTTGTTGAGAAGAAGATGCCATTTTTCTTTGAAATAGAGAGTGATTTTTTTGCGAAAGTAGTTGAGGAATGCAAGATTTAGAGATTGTTTTGAAGGTGTGATTGATTCTAAACTACAAGGGGGTATTTATACTATGATTGTGGGTCAAAAATACCAAAAAAAAGCAAAAAACGGCTCCAAAGGCCTCCAAACGGCTATATGGCCGTTAGACAACGGTCAGAAACCGGTTTCCAGACCGGTTTTAAACCGGTTTTTTTTCGGGTTTTAGCTCAACCGGTTTTTAAACCGGTTTTTATAATCCAACCGGTTTCCAGACCGGTTTTCCAACCGGGTTCAAAGCCAAACCGGTTTTCAACCCACTTTCTGATCCGGATACCCAAACCTATTCCAAACCGATGGGCCGGGTCGGGTTGGGACCGGTTTTTAAAGGAACCGGTTTTTGGGGAACCGGTTTTCTGGTTTTTTTTCCGATCCGGTTTGAAAAACCGGTTTTTTTGACCATCTCTAGTCCCAAGTGCGAATCTATACCCACACATCGGTCCTCCTTACCTAAGCTCAAACCGTCACGGGAAACTTTTTTGTGGTGTGCATGAATCGAACCTGTGACCTACCCCCAGGATGGGAACCCCAAAGGGAAAACCCACCATACCTCAAACCAGCTGGGCTGGAGATCATTGGCGATAGAGTTTATTATTCAATGGATGATTTTCTCTTTCTCATTGACAACATTATATAATTACAATATGAGATCAATTAGGATCTCGTAAATGCGGAAACATAATAAATACATTAATCACAATTATTTACAGAATAATATTATACTATACCCTGTAGTCGAAGTGGGAGGTGAACAGCTGCTGAGATTGGAGCGGAAGTCTTTGAAGAGGATGTGTGGTAACCCTTTTGTAAATATGTCCGCTACTTGGTAGCGAGAAGGAATGTGTAGCACTCGAAATTGGCCCTGCTAAACCTGTTCACGAACGAAATGAATGTCAAGTTTGATGTGTTTGGTTGGTTGGTGTTGAACTGGGTTCCTTGAAAGATAGATGGCACTGAGCTTATCATAGTAGACAATGGTGACTTTAACGTGCGGTCGATGCAACTCAAGAAGAAGATTTCGAAGCCAACATATTTCAGCGACAACATTTTCTACTCCCCAGTATTCGGCCTCGAAACTGGAACGCGAGATAGTGGGATGACGTTTGGAGGACCAAGAGATGAGGTAGTCCCCTAAATACACACAATAGCCACTCATGGAACGACGTGTGTCCGGGAACCAACCCAGTCAGCATCTGTGTATGCTAGAAGAGTAGGGTCTTTGTGATTCCTTAAAGTAAGGCCAAAAGTAACCGTTCCTTGAATGTACCTTATGATGCACTTGAGGGCGTTCTAATGGTCAGTTTTGGGGGCATGCATATGCATACAAACTTGTTGGACCACATAGCTGATATCAGGACTAATGAAGATTAAATATTGCAGAGCACCAACTAAACTTCTATAGAGAGTCGGGTCATCAAAATCTATGCCGGAATTGGCAATGAGTTTAGAGTTGGTGTCAACAGGTGTAGCGGCGGGTTTACAAGATGTCATCCCTACGCATTCAATAATATCAGCTGCATAAGTCTATTGGGACAGAAACATAGAGTCATGTTGACGGGTGAATGAGATCCCGAGAAGAAACTTAAGGAACCAAGGTCCTTCATAGCAAATTCCATAGAAAGATGAGTCATGAGATTATCTCGAAGCTCGGTGGACGAGGTGACCAGCAGAATATTGTCCACATAAAGAAGAAGGTAGGCAGTGTGTCCGTGACTGTTAAGGATGATGAGAGAGGCGTCACCGTGACTCTGTAGTAAACCCATAACTAGAACATAATCTGTAAAACGTTGATACAAGGCACAAGGAGCCTGTTTTAATCCATACAAGGACTTTTTCAATAAGCACACACGATCTGGATATTATGTGCTACGAAAACCCAAAGTACACGATCTCGTTTAAAGTGCCGTGAGGAAAGGGTTTGTGACATCCAATTGGTGAACCTGCCACGAGTTAGACAAGGCAATAGAAAGAACTGTCCGAATGGTGGCTAGTTTAACCATCAGACTGAAAGTATCTCCACAGTCAACCCCAACCTGTAGTAATTGCCCATCACAAACTAACTGACCCTTGTACAGCTCAAGAGTGCCAGCAGACCTGAATTTGTGCTTGAATAACCACATACTTCTAAAAATGTTCATTTGTGGTTTGCGTGGCACCAATTTCCAAGTATTATTATTAATAAGTGCATGAAACTCATTAGTCATGGCGTTTCGCCATTCCGGTGTGGAAAAGGCCATTGATGGGTTTTTGGGTAAGGTAGAGATGGTAGTAGCTTTTAGGTTAAATAGTTGCTTAGGTTTAACGATGCCGTCTATGGCGCGTGTGTGCATGGAACGATGCGGTACAGGTTGGGCTGGTGTAGGTTGGGGCGGAGGTGAATGTGGTCGTAGCATTTAGGTTAATGTTCATTTTGTAGATTGGGCTGGTATACGAGGCCTGATGCGCCTGATTGGACCGTGGGCCTAAGATTCCATGTCCGGCGTTGCTGCTGGTGGCTGGAGAGGTGGTGGGGTGGGGGCATGCTGGCGGCGGTGGCTTGGGGATTGTCAATTTATATGTTGTGGGGCTTGTCCAGGTGCCGTGGGGCTGCTGACCACGGCCGCGAGAGTAGTTGGTTCGGCCATGTCTCCTATGACGGGTATGGTCCCGTCTGCGTGATCGATCGGAATTGGAGTTGGAGTCTTCAGAAATGCAAGACCTGGATAGAATGTTATCGGGATGTAATATGGCTCGTAATTATGATAAGTGGGATTGGGACAATGGGTCTAATGGGGAATTCTTAGTTTCTGCGTTTAAAGAGCTTTTAAAAGATGATGTCAATGGGGCACAAGATTTACTTATGAAATGGGAAGGATGGGTACCTTTAAAAGTCAGTTTACTTATGTGGAGAGCTGTGCAAGAAAGGTTACCGACTTGGGTTGCTTTGGTGAGAAGACGAATCAATATCCCAGATGTGTTATGTCCTTTGTTCAGTACCGCGGATGAAGACGTAAGGCATCGGATGGTGGGATGCAAATTTGCTTATGGCGTATGGAGTATTATTTGTAAGTGGTGTAAGTTGGAACCTTTTTTTGCTTATGATTACGATGATTTGTTGATACTTTATAAGAATGTGCATGCTGGAAAATGGAGGAAAAAGATTATTAGAGGCATTTTCATGATAACAACTTGCGTTATTTGGAATACAAGAAACGCAAAAGGGTTTTCAAAACTCGTCCACGAAGGTTATGGATGTGGTGGTGGAGGTAAAGTCGAGGTCTTTTTTATGGTTGAAACATAGATCGAAATTTAAATGTATTGTATGGAAGGACCGGACCTCTTATCCTTTGTATATGTGTTTATAGTTTTGGCGGTTCTCATTTTTTAGGGCTAGCCGGTGTTAATGAAAGTTAATGTTAAAAAAAAAGCTTTGTTTGTGAAGTCTCTTTTCATGGCAGGTTGGATTTGGGGAAGGACCTGCAAAGGCATTTAAGATAGATCAGTCATCAGGCAACCGGTCAAAATTGACCTAGTCATAGATTCTTTGCACACCATAACACACACACACGCTCTAAAGCTACACCTAAATCAATATTGATAACCATCATGTGACTAGAACCCTCAAACCACTTAACGAGATTCACATTTTTTACACACCTTGTGTATGGACTTATATGGGAAAATCACGTTAATAAACACTGACTCAGTAGTTTTACCAAAATAAACAAAGTTACAGGCTAAGATTTAGGGATTTCACGAAAAACTAGAGAATTAGAAGATGACATGTGTTCACTTGGCTAATACATAGACATCACCTTCAACCAGTTATATTACTCCACCTAAGACATAACGGATAGCACAAAGGGAAGTGAAGACTTCTGCTTTGTTCTGCTCGGCTTGGAACCGGCTTGAGCTAGTTATTTACCCCTAAGTTCTAGTCGTCTCTACACCCTCACTCCTAAAGTCTAGCGGTCTTAATAATTTTCCTCCCTAAACTACTGCCGTTTATAGCCGTCCATACTCTTCCCTAATCTCTAGCCGTTTCTTCATGGTCTTCCCTAAACTCTAGGGATTTCCGTTTCTAGCCGTTATCCTATTTTATTCCCTAAAACTTAGCCGTTTTATTTATTATGTAGCTGTTTCTTCATTTACCAAAACTCTAGCCGTTTCCTATATTTTTAGACGGGTAAAGTACATATTAACTAATATCAATTAAGAGCATTTAATATACGGTTGTTGTTGTAGCTTATTAAACAAATTTATATATTAAATACATATAGGACAGGTAGGTGAAAGGGTAGTTGTAACAATACTCCGTATATTTATGTTTAGACGGTATGGTACAAGGTTAGACGTGTACGTACAATTTTTAGACGTGTAAGTACTATTTTTAGACGTTTACGTACAAAAATATTAGGTTCGCATTAATAACACCAGGTTTCTTTCTGTTATATGCAATTTTTTTTATGTTACGAATAGTAGCTCACAACTTTTTATCATATCACATCACGTTTATTACACTTCACCCTTTTTTATCAGATCACGTTTTATAACAAAAATGTCGGTTAGATTCGTAGTTTACAGTGGTCGAAAGTGGGAGGTTGTTAACGAGAATATCGAATATTTTCCTTTGGTTGAGAGTACGAGACGTGGTTTAGAAACTTATACCAATATTTCATAATCTACTTTTTTCTCTTATGTTTCCGAGACTTGTGGTCTTCAAAACATCAGACGATTATCGTACAGGATGTGAGCTTTTAATGATCCAATCGATATAATCAACGATCATGATCTCAATTTTTTTTTTCAAAATGGCTCAACAAAATGCTTATGAAATATTTAAATTATATGTGATTCAGGAAGTTGGTGTTGGCTCATCTAGTCATATACCAGCCTCTTTAAATCATCCTGATTTAAATGGTCCTCCATTGTCAAACACTTTTAAAATTCCTGATTTAAATGATCCTGTTTATGAAACTGATGAATTTTTTGATCAAGATAACTCAAATTTTGAAACTTTTTTTTGACTATGAAGTTCCAAACAACAGCTTTTCAACAAAAAGTAAAATCGGTGGATCTAATCGATTATCTGAAGGTTATATGTTCAAAGACAAAGAAGAAATGAAATTGGAATTAGGAAAAATGTGTCTCGAGCAATGTTTCCGGTATAAAGTAGATATATCATCAAAGAGTCGTTATGAAGCATCATGTCTCTCTGCTGATTGTGAGTGGCGTATTAGGGCGTTTAACTACGGTGATTCTAGTATGTTTTATGTCAAATATTTCAATGACAAACGCAGTTGTCCGAAGACGCAAACATATCCAAATCTCCGTCAAGAAAATAAAAAGGTAGTGGGTAATATACTTAAAGACCCACTAAAAGACAGAGGTAGAATATACCGTGTAAAAGATATAATCAAAGATGTCAGACAAAGATTTAAAGTTGATACAACTTATTCTCAAGCTTGGCGCGGGAAATGTTACGCTCTTGAACTTATACAAGGAACTAGTAAAAACACATTTGCCGAATTGCCAATTTATTGCTACAATCTGGAAAAAGCTAATCCAGGAATCGTTATTCACATCCAAAATAATAATTTAAGTCGTTTTGAAATGGTTTTTATTGCTATCGGTGCTGTGGTTAGTAATTTGGACATCTTACTTATTTATATGTTTTTATTTGGTAAAACTGATTTTCATGTCATCATATCATTTGATTTTCAGATACGAAGTTTTATATCTAATCTTAGGCCAGTGATTATCATTGATGCCGCGCATCTTAAAGGAGACTTTAAAGAAACGATGTTCATGGCAATTGGCATGGACGGCAACAATCAAATTTTGCCGGTATTGGCAAAACGGAGGACGGTGAAACTTGGGTATGGTTCCTATCAAAGCTTAAAGAGTGTATTGGTGAGCATCTAGATTTGGCAATCATATCTGATAGGGCAGCTTCGATCGACCTGGCTATTAGGACGGTATTTCCACACACTTTTCACTGCTTGTGTTGTAGGCATTTGATGATGAACTTACGTTTAAAGTCTGAAAAGGCAAAGGAACACGAATCGCTTTGGTGGAAGACTTGTAAATCTTATAGGTTATCTGATTTTGAGGAGCGCTTCAATGCTTTATGTCTAGCTATCCCTAGAGTAAGGAATACTCTTTTAAATATTGGGTTGGGGAAATGGTCAAGAGCACACTGTTCTGGCAAATGATATCATTATATGACATCCTCGAAAAATGCCTATCACGCAACTCATAGAATTCTTCTGACAAAACCCTTCAAGAATGGTTTTATGATCGTCGATTACTTGGGTTAAAAACTAAACACTAACCTACGGAGTGGGCCGAGAAAAAAATTCAAAAGAAAATTATCGGATCTAGATTGTGGACCGTTTTTGGTATCGGGGTGAACACATTTGAAGTTGAAGATGTTGGAAAAAAAAAGGTTTTGTTGATTTGTTGAATCAAACATGCAGTTGTCGGGTTTGGCAAGTGTCTGGTTTTCCCTGTGGCCACGTGATTGCCGTTTCAAAGTTTCTAAAGGAAACAGATTGCAGCCATTATGATTTCCCTTGTTATACCAACGAAGTATACAAAAACACGTATCAAGAGGTTATAAATCCTCTTCCCCATAAATCTGAATGGGAGGTACGCGATGCATTAATTGATCTTCAACCACCGTATATGACAAAAAGGCAACCGGGTCGGCCTCTTGCAAATAACCGAATTTTATCCCAAGGAGAAGAACAAACACCCGTATATTGTAGTCGGTGTAAAAAAATATGGGCATCATCGTGACCGTTGTTCAAGCCCTATGCCATCGCAGATTTCGAGAAAGCGTAATACAAGCAAGCAAAATGCAGGTGATACATAACCCACCGTTTTCGTCAATGAGAAGAATTATGTAATATTTGTTTTTCCCTTATGAATATTTATTTTTCCCCTATGAATATTTATTTTTAGAATTAGAATGGTTATGTGTTTGAGGTGACATGACACACCTCAAATGACATTACGTTGAAATATAGAAGCATATATATATTAGGGCTCCATCTAGGCTTTTAGCAAACAAGTCTTCACTATAAACCCTAAAAAAAAAAAAACACAAAAGCAAACATATACAATGCATTACCTGCTTGGGGGGACAAGGATTGTCGGGGTTGGCAACGTCATCCATCTGCTGGGGAGAAAGAGGACGTGGGTCATCCATGTGTTTTCGAAGTGTGTAGTGGCCCCAGGTAGAAGAAGCCGACGGAAGTGGCCGGAAAGATTAAGCCCAGTAGTAGTAGTATTAGTAGTGGTTGTTGGAGGAAGAAAGGCTGTGGTCCCGGTGGCGGCTAGTGGTCCCTAGTGAATTTGAAGAAGATGTCTAGGTTTTGTGTGGGGATTTTGGTGGTTAAGGAGATTTAATATGTGGGCAAGCCGTTTAGCTTAAGTGGGCTATGTTGTTAAGCTATTTAATTTAAGTGATGTGAGGACCAACAAACTTAACCTCTATTTATTTGAGTTTAAAACTTTCATTTCTCATTCCTTTTTAACATATCTTCTCTTTTGCTTTCAACTTTCCTTTCCTTTATGTTTTAAATGGGTGATAGACATGATAAAAATGCTGGTGAAGGATACTATTCTCTACCAGCTAATAACTCATCTGCTTGGGTTTTGAAAAATGGAGGTGTTGGGAAAAAAACCCGAGTCTTCAACCTCTACTATGGCAAACCAACGCGAAGATACACCGGTTGAAGAAGACAATCAATTTGTGCATAATCGACAAAGTTTGCACCTACACAATGTAGGCAAATGGGCAATTCTAGATGACGAGACCGATAATTGGTCAAGTGATGTTGTTAAATTCTTCAATAACGTAGACGCCCCGTTATGTTATTTCGCTGTTTTTTTTGAGCCATAGAGCTTGACAAAACTTTTTGGGGAACCTTGTTGGGCTATCGGTTTAACGATTATCTTACGCCAATAGTAAAATTTAATATTTTTTTGTTTATGCTAATTTGTTAGTATTAATTGTTAATTTAATTTTTACAGCATATTGAAGGATGGATTGGAAGACTCATGAATTGGAGGAGTAGGCAACTTCAAAAAGATCCAATGCTAAATATTCGATGGACTATTCTTCCACTGCAATTTTACGATAGTTTATTAGACTCAGTTCCAAAAAATGTGGTCAATTGTGCTAATGGTAAAAGCAACCCATTTCCTTCATTTTTTGAAGTTGATTACGTTTTCTTTTCGTTACCCCTTGAAATAAGCAGTTGCTACTTGTCCGTCTTGAGCTTGTGAACCAAGAACTACTAATTTATGGGTTTGAAGATCTTTGTGTCGGAGACAAATATAGAAAAGTTATTTACCCAAGGTTATAAAAAATTGCTGTGTATTTGGGATCTTTTTTGGTGAACATTTGATACTGGAAAAAGTCAGGAAATCATGAAAAATGCATGTCATTCAATTTTAATGAAGATTATGTGGTATCTCAGCAGTCCCTACACGGTAATGAAGGTGTCTATCTTTGTATGTTGCTGGAGCATCTCGTTACGGATAAACCCATTAATTTGTCCGGCAATGCTAAACAAGCATTTATGTCATATCGATGTTTCATGGCTGATAAGTTGTATTTTTGGCGTTGTTTACCACGTCCAAACGTTGTTTAGTACATGAATTTCAAATTTATCAATGAAAAAACATTTGCGCTTTGTATGTCTATTACGTGTATGTTTAGAATGACTAACTTTTGTTATATATTTATGCTTTTTATGTCAATGAAAATATCAAGCATCAAAGATTTTTTTTATATAAAAAATAATATTTTAAACACACATTTAAAAATAGTGCTTAGATTTAATACAATTATTAACTAAAACTTACTAATTGATTTTGCAAAATCAAGGTTAAATAAGATTTTAGAGTTAAATGCCAATTTTGTCCCTGAGGTTTTGTCCAGTTTGCCACTTCAGTACAAAAAAGATTTTTTTTTTGCAATTGAACCCATGAGGTTTGAATTTTCTTGCTATTTTCGTCCTTTTCACTAACTTAGTTAAAAACTGATGTTAAGTCAGGGGTAGGTTTGTCTTTTTACATGCAATTTAAAATTTTATTTAAAAAATCTTTTATTTTTCATAAAAAATCAACCTTACCCACCCCACCCCACCCCTATCTCCCTCTCTCTCTCTCTCTCTCTCTCTCTGCACAATCTTCACCAAACCATAATAATAATAATCTGCACAATCTTCACCACAACCATAATAATAATAGAGTCTTCTCTCTCTCTCTCTCTATATATATATATATATCTGCTTCTTCTAATAATAATAATCATCATCATCATCGAAACTTTTTAGCAAGATTGCTTCATTTCAGCAGTTCATCCCACTTGATTTTTAGCAAGATTGCTTCATTTCAGCAGTTCATCCCACTTGATTTTTAGCAAGATTGCTTCATTTCAGCAGTTCATCCCACCCCTTTAATATCTATCTCTCCATTAACCACCACTCATCATCATCACCTCTATCAACACAATGAACTCCGACGACGAAGAAGACAACCGTCATTTGATCCAAACCACCCCTAAATCCCCCTTCCAGATCGACAATCAACAACCCCACAATCACTGTTTCAAGAACCCTTATCACTACATTCTTCGCTTTTTTAACAACAAAAGGTACCTCCTTGCAATCACCCTCCCTATTATTCTTCATCTTTTCATCATTTTAGATCTGCTATTTGTAACATTACGCATTAAATACTTGTACGTTACGATTATTATTAATAAAACGTCAAGTTTCATCATTTATCGCCTTTTAAAAATTATTTCGTGATGCATTTGGACCCCTAATACTATGTTATATATATATATATTATACATATATATAGGAAATAATTATCAAAAATAATAGGCATGGGCCGAGATTCGAACCCAAGCCCACAGCCGGGTCAACCAAACACCAAGCAGCACAACCAGCTAGGCTACACAACACATTTGGTTTATCTCCAACCCGTTTTAATTATATAATGTCTTGGTGTATCAACAGTTAACTTAGAAAGTCAACTGTGACATCGAATTACCATAATCAAACCATTTAAACGCGTATTAATCCTGATATGGTTTGATTATGATTGAGTGATTGTCTGACTATTACGCGTCAATTACACGATCAATTATCATCAAATCATTCCCAAATCATGTCAATCAACGCGTCTTCACCATGATAGCGAGTCAAACTTACCCAATTCGTTCACCTGACCCTCACCCTATAAATTGAACCATCCAATTCAGACTCAACTTGCTGAAACATCTCTCTCCACCTTCAATTTCTGTTTTAATTCAGCGTTCAAGATTTCTTGATTAAGCTTTGACTTTTCTGTTGACCAAAGCTCTTTATACGATTTCGTGTTTGTAAGTTGTTTCTTTTTGATGGGTTTTGTTCATCGGCCTATACACAACAATAACCCTATGATCAATTGGGTTATTGTTGTGTAAAACGGATTATTGATAAGCTAGGGCACGATTGGAATCGAATTGGGGAAGAACACATTTCAGAACATGATTATATATTTTAAACAGATACAAACCCAACACAACCACTGATCCTGATCAAGTGGTTGTGTCTGTTGTTGTTAAACCAAAGCACACGGGTTCGAGTCCCACACTCAGCGATTTTTATCTTTTTCTTTTAAAAAGGTTTCTAAATTAGATTTCACATATACAATATACTCAATTACAAGTCTAGTTTAATCGTCTCAGGGTCCAGCCCAGTTGGTGGCTGGGCTTGTGATTAAAACCCGAACCGGTCCCAGACCCGGGTTCGATTCTCGGCTTCAACAAAAACATTTTTTTATTTTAAGCTTATATATATATATATTCTCTTATATTTTTAAAATTAGTTTCAAAATACTAAAACTACTTTATAAATTCTACAAAAATTATTTTATTTTATTCTAGTAGAAAAGTTTAATATACAATATTTAGTTTTCCAAAAATTATTTATTTAATATATATAATAAATAATTCAAGTTTAATCTATTTTATTTATAAAATTCTATAAAAATATCAAAACAATTATATAAATTTCCACAAAAATTATTCTGAGTTTATATAACATTAAACTTTTCTGAAATGATTTTTATTTCTGAAAAATCATTTATTTAATATTTTTAATCAATTTTTGTTAGTTTTAATCATAAATAAATCATAATAAATCATAATAAATTCATTTTTTCAATATTTTTGCACCAAAATTTTATATAAATTATTTCTATTTATTTGGAACAGAAATACAATTTTTAATTTAATAATTCTTTAATTTTAGTATTTTTAAATATTAAAGTTATATTTTGACAATTTGAAATAAATAGATTTAATATTCTATTTTTAAGAAAATAATTTTATAAAAAATATTTTCATGCTTAAAACTTTATATTGTGACCATCTTTAATTTAAAATTTACAAAAAGACTTTTGTTTATTTATTTATCAAATTTCTCTTATTTTTTAAACATTTTATTTATTAATCAAACGAACACTTATCCCCAATTCGAAACCATAGAAAATATTTGTAGACTTGAAAGACTTAGACATATTTATTACCTTAATTATAGGGTAATACTTGGCATCGTTGGACAACACATATTCTATTTTCACGAGACATAACATTTTGCTAAGGTGAGTTTTACATAGCCCCTTTTCTATTTCACTATTTTGGGGTGAAACATGTTACAACATTCTATCTACAATTCAATCATAAAGTGTCTATGTGTTTTTCTATGTTGCATTATGTCTTAAACATGACTAGGGTAAGCACAATATTCTAGCATAATCATTAACATTGATCAGCCGACGGTATACAATGATAGATCTATTGGACTGACAATCCCACCCGGATACGTACCTCCTACATAGGTAGCGTGGGTGATTGTTATCGCATAACATAATCGAGTGAACCATGAGCGTATGGGATGGACCATAATATTCTAGTCACAAGGGTTGATTATGCACTCGATTTACTGCTAGTATGTTTTCACATATGGACTAGACTTGCCATGACACTTGAATTGTACAAGCTTTATTTGATTATCAAAACCTATGTAATTCTCACCAACTTTTGTTGACCCAAAAATATTTTCAAAATTAACATGTTTCAGGTAACAATGAAGCTGAGGCTTAGAGTATGCATGAGGAAATACTATGAAGTTTTTTTTGAAGTTATTTGAAGTTATTTGCTTTATTTGATATCATGTATTTGGGATTTCTAGACATCATTTCATTTTGGATATTTATGTTATGAATAAATTATTTAAAATTTCAATATATACCATGTGCTACTGAAACAATCATCAATACGTGACATCCCGATGTTTCCGCCATCGGTTGGGGTGTTACACTATTCTTTATAGCTTTCACTTAATAATAAAATCCAACAATCTTTATTAAGTAATAATGATAATAATAATGTTTCCAACGTGGGTTTTACTATTGGTTGTAAAAAGATAGACCTGAAGTTATCTGGAAGGCGAATAATCGAGTGGAAGCCGAATAAGATAAGTATCTTCCTCATCTGTTTTTGCTGCTGTGTTGAATAGGGTGTATTTATGTAACACCCCAACTGATGGCGGAAACATCGAGGTGTCATGTAGTGACGATTGTTCAAAAGCTCATGGTACTAAAGTGTAAAAATTTTATACAATATTTCAAGTTACAATTACAGATATCATCAAGTATAAATACTATTCTTCATGTTGTCTTGTTTAAGTCTTTACTAAGTCCACATGTCCTACAAGAAATATCTCAACAATCAACCTGAAACATGTACGAAAATAATTGTCAACATAAATAATGTTGGTGAGCATACTTGGTTTGTATATGTATAAAATTAGTTTAAAGAATAAGATGTACAATTCATGTGTCATGTCTCATTCAAGGCAAATATGGAAAACACGTAAGTAGACAACGCGGGCCAAAATCAAACCTCTTATGTGACAAAGTTGAAGCATTAACAATGACCTAGGACTTCCCACCACCATCGGTACTTACCACTAGGCGGGTTGTCAGTCCAAATAGCACTATTCATTGTGACTGCTTACGCTTTACACTGGCTAAGGCGTGTCTTCTGTGTGTAATCAATCACCTCGAGACTTGCAAAAACTTTTATCATTTCTTTTTGTATTTTTCAAAAATTTTAACATTTTTTTAGACTTTTTTTTTAATTTTTGAATTTTTTTTGGATTTTCTGAAAATATAAATTTCATTTATTTACTCCATCCTCACACTTAAAACGCACATTGTCCCCAATGTGTGTCAAAAGTGGCTAACATAAACTGAAAATAAGAAAAATATAATGGAAAACTGATACTCCCTTGACAAAAATGCGATAAACTGCTATATAGGGGCATCCTACAAACGTGCAGCTGCCGACACGATAAGCATAACCAAGTAATAACCTGCCTGACAACTCAAATGCTCGCGAATCACGGCAACACAAAGAAACAAACTATTAATAATAATAATATGGCTTGAAAATGATCTCCCCCGAATGGAGATTGAGTACGGGGGATATGTTTCTACACAATTTTTCTTTTCTTTTTTTTTTTTTTTGCAAATATAATATAAAAACTCAAAATAAAGAATAGATAAAAATAGAAATAAGCTCAACTAATATGTACACTCGAGCCAAAACCCGAGAACAAACCATAACGAACAAACATATGGAGGGTGAAAGGTGACTGCCTCGACCTCGCAATCTCTCCACCAACGGTAACGACTCATTAACGGCCGGTCACTACACATCTTCATTTCAGCCCACCAATCTTTATACTTACCTGGACCAAAGTATATATGACGCATGAAGTGAAGGAATCGGTCGTCCCTCCAAATGGTGTACACGCTTACTAAATTCCAGGCAAGTTGTTGGTGAGCCATCTCCCGTGGTCCTGAAGATTGGGTAGCTGATCCATCATCTGCTTCTTCCACAGGCCAGCTATACTCAATCTCAATTCCTTCTACCTCTTTGATCTTCTTTGTTGGCTCTCCGAACAATAATGTTTCTAATTCATCAAGATCGCCAACAGGGTCAAACTCTCCTCCATCTACGCTCCATAAATCCACCAACTCATCACCGAACTCATCCTCCCACGAAGGAAGATACTCATTCTCTATCACCTCATCCTCATCCTTATCCTCAAGCTCATCTATTGGCTCGCTAACCTGTGCGGTACTTGCTGGGCTTAACCTAATCATTTGCACCTCGCTAGCTGCCTCAATCTCAACTCCGTCATCAAAAACTTCTTCTTCAATCAGGTTCGTAGTGTCTTCAACAAACTCTACTACCTCTATGCCATCATCACTCCAGAAATCGTCATCCTCAGGTTCTGGTCCATGGCTCCAAGGAGTGGGGTACCAATAAGGCGACTCATCACGACTAATATCATGTTGAACTAGAGGTGGGATTGCTTCATCCATTATCGCCTCCGGTTCTGGGATTATCTCAATCATATTTCCAGATGAATCCTTATAACCCAATATATTCCCTCCAAAGTCGTAAACCACGCGTGTGAGAGGTTTTGCACGCTCTGATTTCATGTGATCAATCATCATCTGTATATCCATACGCCACCTCTCATCATCAACTCCATACCACTGTGTGGACCTCCCACGTGAAAGATAACACTTGTGCGTCAAATGGGCTCCACCACAGATTTCACAATATACATTCATGTACTGATAGCACGACTAAGTGTACATGTCCTCTTCATAACGGCTCGCGTGGTCGCGTTCCCTTATGTAGTCTGCAACAGTCTTTTTACCAATACAAGATGCCATGACGATTCTTTTTTTTTTTTTTTTTAATTTTTTTAGTAGGACTAAAGTAAAAAACGACAAAAAAATGGCTAATCTATCAAGCAAAAATCAAACTCATGCAAAGGAAACAAGTAGACTAAAGCACACAGATAAAACTAAAATGAAATAAGAACTAAAAATATGACTAAACTAAAGCGGATATAAACAAAGAACGAATGACTAGATCCCCGACTCGGGTCATTCTCGAAGTCGCCAGTATCCCCGGCAACGGCGCCAAAAACTGACTGCTGTGGTTTACATATAAAAATATTTTAAGTTTCACAATCTGGTTTTAAAAATGGAATCACCAATCTAAACCACACAACACGGCAGTGTACCGGTCGTAGTGTAGTAAAGTCGATAAGACCGAGTATCAATCCGTGGACACTGATATGCAGCCCTCGATACTAAACCTCTGTCGGGTCCTAATCTATATGAAAGAACATGATTTTATAAACTAAAAGATAACTGAAACGATAAACAAGTAACCAAATAAAATAAAATAAGACAAGAAATAAACAAACACGAAGGACGAGAGATCAAAGAGTAAACGCTCACGAAAGAGGAATCAGAAATGTAGAGAATGGCAGCCTAGACTGGGAATCCTATTGATAAAGCTGAAAGCTAACGGGAAATGGACACTCGAATGACTACCGGGATCTACGGGTATAACCAACTCGGGAAACACTATAGTATCTAGATCTCCTATCGGTCTCACTAGAACACTAAATGAAATCCTAAGCAGTGTGAAGCTCACCGGGTAAAGAATGGATCACCTCTCGGTCTCACAAAACATAAAAGTTTACGCACCCAAAGATTAGATCTCCTCTCGGTCTCACTAATCACGAAACACCTAACGGTATCAAGGGGTGAATCTATTCCTAAAGGTAAATGTTTGGGAAAGAGGATAAAAAAAAGATACCGGGAAAGAAATTCACTCTCGTACAATATCTAACCAAATAAACCAATAAATCCTAACAAACCCAGAACCTATGTCCGCTCGGTCTCAAGGTAGGTGACAAACCCAAAACGATGTTAAATACGCAATTTCTAGATCCTAAGTCAACAAGTCAACCTATCAAATCATCACACAAAGCAATGATAAAAATATGCGACGTTTAATTTAAAAACACTAAGTCAATAAATTATAGCCACATATGAATCTAAAAATATAACATAAACATCATCCGGGTGATAAACCACAACAAAAACCAATAAAGTTTAGATTTTTATACATAAACCGGTCAAAACGAGTAGCCAAATACCCAAACAAATCAACTAATATCAAGAGTCATCCCAAGTCTACACAACCAAATAAAATCTAGCTAACCATAATAATGAAAGAAATAAAAACAAATCTATAAGGTTCACAAATAAAAATCATAGCGAGACCGAAAAATACCAAACCAATAAGCACCGTAGTCGTCGCCCCTCTTTGTAACCCTTCACCTTCAAAATATTATTATTTCTTTTCTTTCCTTCTTTTGATACCCTCCTCAAGACCACAAAACCTCCACCAAAAATATTACTACTTTTTTTTTTCTTGATGTTATACTGATTGCCACTCTCTCTGACTATTATTATTATTTTTTTCGATGTCAGCTAGATGATGTGAGCTCACACCCCTGACACCTCTATTTTTTGTGCTTTGATAATCTAACCCATACTGTCCAAAAATGGATATGACATTTCCTCCTCGTACCACTTTTTTTGCGACCTTTCGCCTCTCCTTCCCTTTATAACAAGCAACCGCAAACCCCACTCTTGTCCAATGTATGGGCCGGCCCAAATAATACTCTTGTTCTTTTTCTTTAGCCCATGTAAACACCCAATTAAATCCAGCCCAACGAGTAATTATAGATTAGAGTTCAGCCCAATTTGATTGTCGCCTATTTTGCTCCATCCCATTTGTGCCCTAGCCCATTAGTTTCTACACCACAAAATTTTAATTAAGAGAATAGCCCAATTTAAATAGTTATTTACATGGCCCATTTAACCATTAAAATTTTAGCGAGTCTCAAGTTTAACTCAAATGCACCATTTTAGCTCGTTTTCTCTTTGACCCTTTAAATAACTAATACAAACCAATAATGAGTAATATTTAATAAAAACTAACCGAAAAACTATTTAAAGTGTAGTGAATATTGATATAAATATATGTATATTTTAGATCGTATCAAACATTCGCACACTTATTCGTTTGCTTGTCCCTAAGCAAATATCAAACAACACATCATACTCATACATAGACCAAAAACGACTAACATCTAGCAAGGCCTAAGCAAGCCACAAATCCTAAGGACACAATGAAATCACAAGACTTACAACGGTCAAGAAGCATATGGCCCAACTAGTCAAATGTGATACCATTTTTTTAAAAACATGGGAATACCTAATCAAGCTTCACTTGTCACAACCCGGCGTTAGGGGGCCTGGACGAAATTACAGTTTGGTACGACATTCATACGAATGCAAGCAACAGCGGAAGCGGTATAGAAATAACTAACTTTATTAATAATATAATTCATACAATTTAATACAATTTCCTTAACTAATACTAGTCCCTGATCATACTTGCGCGGTAATATCTATGGTTACTCGATTCGTCCACTGGTTGTGACTCCGAGTTGCAATCGTACATTCTTCGTATCTCCAATGCCGGTACCTGAACACATGCTTAAAATGGTTTTGGGTCAACAATAATGTTGGTGAGTTCGTGTGTTTAGTTACATAGGCGCCCAAAGTAGTTTATCAAAACGGTTTCAATTATTCAAACAGTTTAACAGTTTTCAAACACGTTTTCCTGGTTATGGTGTTACAATTCTACATGCTGGCCACTCAACCCTTGGCACCTAGCCCATGCCTAACCATGTCTAGATGTAACAACAAAGTCTATGCCCGTTACTGTCATAGCTTCCTAACCTATGCCCTGCCTCATAGGTTCCCCAATGGCAAAATATATGCCGCAACGACCCGTCGGTCTCAGTGGGGGTTTCCGGGTCTAGGTCGGACCACTGTGCGTGGGGGTTTCCCCAAGTAGTACTACCCATATATTAAGTCGGCTCTATCCTAGAGTTAATGAGTGCCTGGTTCAGTATGCATAACAAGCAAGCAGGTAATCATGCTGTGTAAAACTAACACGATAATATACAAAACACCTGGAAGCATGTATTCACCCCAAAACAATTTAAAAGTAAAAATAGGGGAGTTCACGAAACTCACATGTTTGCATAGCTCATTTAAGTATAATAGTTCAACTATCGGGTTCGGTTATACCTATCACTCGGTTATATCTATCACTCGTCTTTGGCTTGGGTTTGACCCGGTTGACCATCCAGTTGACCTGGTTAACCTTTGTTGACCAATCCTTTGACCTGGCCTCCTACTCGTGACCCTTAACCTCAAACCAACCAAGTAACCATCACCATAACCCGCCATCGACACCCAAATCTTACCTCGACAACCACCCTCCTACCACCTGTGACCACCCTCGCCGCACCATAGACTTGACCAACTGTCGTGAACCACCCGGAACTACCTTCTGGAATCCTAGACCCGAACTCATATCAACAACAACCATCATCCAATATTATCACCCCAAAATCACCATTAACCCAACACCTCAAACCTGTGACCACCGTAACCACCACAACATCACCATCTGGACCACCCCCGAACTACCAATCATCAACCTTTAGATCTGAATCAAAGAGTAGGAGATGGGTTAAGGTTTTACCTTGTTTGAAAGGGAGTCACCGCCGCTGCTTTCCTCCTTCTTCTTCCTCTCTCGGTTTCCCGTCTCTCTCTCCTTTATTCCCTCTTTCGTTCTGCCTCTCCCTCTCTTCCCTTCAGATCTCTCTCTCTCTCTCTCTCTCTCTCTCTCTGTAACAATAATAATCGGGTGAGGAGTTAGAGGTGGGGTGTGAGAATCGGTCGCCGGAGGACCGCCGTTGGCGGTGGCAGGAGCCCCTCCGGCTCCACCTTGCTTCTTCTCAACTTCTCTCTCAACATATGTTTGTGTTTGATATACAGATATATGTGTGATGTATGTGTGTGTGGTGTTGTGTTTTTATAAAAAGGAAAGTGTGAGGTGTTAAGACCAAAGGGTGGGCATGTGTCACCTTGAAATGGTGACACATGTCTCGGGTGACTAATCAAGTTCGCTTGGGTTCGGTTCAGGTTCGTAACGCGTATTAGTTCCATCTCGGGTCATGTATGATAATAATATTTTATATATTTAAAGGTTCGGGTTTTATTTTCGCATATAATCGACTCGGTTATTATTTATTTTGGTTAACTATTTCTCTTAAATAATAATATAAACGCGAAAAAATTTTGGGGGCCTGTGCCACATCAAGATTCCAACCAAACAAAGCTTGTACCCCTCACAAACATCTCTCATCACTCGATGTATATCAATTATAACAAGCGACCCCTCATTACCTAAACATGAAGCTTGAGACACATAGGCTTGTACAAGGATCAAATCTCCACCTAAATGGGTTGGACCAACACTAATCAAGAGGACTTATGGGTAGGCAAGGGCTAAGGGTATGATATATTTGTGAAAAGTGGCTAAAAAGAAAATAAAAATGAAAATCCGGAAAAATAAACTCTAAAATCATAAAAATAACTAAGATGGGTAATTTTGACCCATATCTAAATTACTCTATTTTTTTTCTTCTTTCTTTTTTTTAACTCAACAATTTATTTATATACTACTTGAACTCTCTCTTTTTTCTTTCTTTTTTTTTTTTCAACTTTTTTTTTTGATAATCAACATATCTATTTTTTTTTCAACAACTAAACTAAAACTCAAAACCGAATACAAAAATAAAAGTGGTAAACCGGGTAGACAAACGAAAAGGGCAAAAAGGCTCAAAGTGGCGACTAAGGGCGTATCGAAAGGGTCAAAAAATGAAAAACAAAAAGAAAGAAAAAGGCTAAGATGTGGGTGATCCTAAATGCCCCTATCACGCTAATGCCATGTCCAAACCCAAGGTCTAAAAATGTATCATGATGCACAAGTTCTGTAATCAAGCAACAAGTAGGTAGCACTCAACAAATGAAAGTGAATATCATAATAATCAAATAGGTTCAAATCCTCACTATCAAGTGCGGGAAAGGGATGTCGGTAAAAGCCAAGAGTGGTTTTCCTAAATCAGGTTGGTTCCACTATCATAAGTATCCCAAAAACAATTTTACTTCAAAAACCGACTAGCTGGACCTACTTTACTATCGCGCAACTTAAAGAAATCCCGTGCCCCCAAGAAATGCAAACCCACATCTACCCGGCTTCAGCTTATGCTTTACACTGGCTAAGGCGTGTCTTCTGTGTGTAATCAATCACCTCAGGACTTGCAAAAACTTTTATTATTTCTTTTTGTATTTTTCAAAATTGTTGACTTTTTTTAGACTTTTTTTTTTAATTTTTGAATTTTTTTTTTGGCTTTTATAGAAAATATAAATTTTATTTATTTACTCCATCCTCACACTTAAAACGCACATTGTCCCCAATGTGTGTCAAAAATGGCTAACATAAACTGAAAATAAGAAAAATATAAAGGAAAACTGATACTCCCCTGACAAAAATGCGATGAGCTGCTATATAGGGGCATCCTACAAACGTGCAGCTGCCGACACGATCAAGCATAACCAAGTAATAACCTGCCTGACAACTCAAATGCTCGTGAATCGCGGCAACACAAAGAAACAAACTATTAATAATAATATGGCTTGAAAATGATCTCCCCCGAATGGAGATTGAGTACGGGGGAAATGTTTCTACACCATTTTTTTCTTTTTTTCTTTTTTTTTTTTGCAAATATAATATAAAATCTCAAAATAAAGAAAAGATAAAAATAGAAATAAGCTCAAATAATATGTACACTCGAGCCAAAACCCGAGAATAAACCATAACGAACAAACCTATGGACGGTGAAAGGTGACTGCCTCGACCTCGCAATCTCTCCACCAACGGTAAAGACTCATTAACGACCGATCACTACACATCTTCATTTCAGCCCACCAATCTTTATACTTACCTGGACCAAAATATATATGACGCATGTAGTGAAGGAATCGGTCGTCCCTCCAAATGGGGTACACGCTTACTAAATTCCAGGCAAGTTGTTGGTGAGCCATCTCCCGTGGTCCTGAAGATTGGGGAGCTGATCCATCATCTGCTTCTTCCACAGGCCAACTATACTCAATCTCAATTCCTTCTTCCTCTTTGATCTCCTTTGTTGGCTCTCCGAACAATAATGCTTCTAATTAATCAAGATCGCCAACAGGGTCAAACTCTCCTCCATCTACGCTCCGTAAATCCACCAACTCATCACCGAACTCATCCTCCCACGAAGGAAGATACTCATCCTCTATCACCTCATCCTCATCCTCAAGCTCATGTATTGGCTCGCTAACCTGTGCGGTACTTGCTGGGCTTAACCTAATCATTTGCACCTCGCTAGCTGCCTCAATCTTAACTCCGTCATCAAAAACTTCTTCTTCAATCAGGTTCGTAGTGTCTTCAACAAACTCTACTACCTCTATGCCATCATCACTCCAGAAATCGTCATCCTCAGGTTCTGGTCCATGGCTCCAAGGAGTGGGGGTACCAATAAGGCGACTCATCACGACTAATATCATGCTGAACTGGAGGTGGGATTGCTTCATCCATTATCGCCTTCGGTTCTGGGATTATCTCAATCATATTTCCAGATGAATCCTTATAACCCAATATATTCCCTTCAAAGTCGTAAACCACGCGTGTGAGATGTTTTGCACGCTCTGATTTCATGTGATCAATCATCATCTGTATATCCATACGCCACCTCTCATCATCAACTCCATACCACTGTGTGGACCTCCCACGTGAAAGATAACACTTGTGCGTCAAATGGGCTCCACCACAGATTTCACAATATACATTCATGTACTGATAGCACGACTAAGTGTACATGTCCTCTTCATAACGGCTCGCATGGTCGCGTTCCCTTATGTAGTCTGCAACAGTCTTTTTACCAATACAAGATGCCATGACGATTCTTTTTTTTTAATTGTTTTTATTAGGACTAAAGTAAAAAACGACAAAAAAATGGCTAATCTATCAAGCAAAAATCAAACTCATGCAAAGGAAACAAGTAGACTAAAGCACGCAGATATAACTAAAATGAAATAAGAACTAAAAATATGACTAAACTAAAGCGAATATAAACAAAGAACGAATGACTAGATCCCCGACTCGGGTCATTCTCGAAGTCGCCAGTGTCCCCGGTAACGGCGCCAAAAACTGACTGCTTTGGTTTACATATAAAAATATTTTATGTTTCACAATCTGGTTTTAAAAATGGAATCACCAATCTAAACCACACAACACGGCAGTGTACCGGTCGTAGTGTAGTAAAGTCGATAAGACCGAGTATCAATCCGTGGACACTGATATGCAGCCCTCGATACTAAACCTCTGTCAGGTCCTAATCTATATGAAAGAACATGATTTTATAAACTAAAAGATAACTGAAATGATAAACAAGTAACCAAATAAAATAAAATAAAATAAGACAAGAAATAAACAAACATGAAGGACGAGAGATCAAAGAGTAAACGCTCACGAAAGAGGAATCAGAAAAGGAGAGGATGGCTGCCTAGTCTGGGAATCCTATTGATAAAGCTGAAAGCTAACGGGAAATGGACACTCGAATGACTACCGGGATCTACGGGTATAATCAACTCGGGAAACACTATAGTATCTAGATCTCCTATCGGTCTCACTAGAACACTAAATGAAATCCTAAGCAGTGTGAAGCTCACCGGGTAAAGAATGGATCACCTCTCGGTCTCACCAAACATAAAAGTTTACGCACCCAAAGATTAGATCTCCTCTCGGTCTCACTAATTACGAAACACCTAACGGTATCAAGGGGTGAATCTATTCCTAAAGGTAAATGTTTGGGAAAGAGGATAAAAAAAAGATACCGGGAAAGAAATTCACTCTCGTGCAATATCTAACCAAATAAACCAATAAATCCTAACAAACCAACAACCTATGTCCTCTCGGTCTCAAGGTAGGTGACAAACCCAAAACGATGTTAAATACGCAATTTCTAGATCCTAAGTCAACAAGTCAACCCATCAAATCATCACACAAAGCAATGATAAAAATATGCGACGTTTAATTTTAAAATACTAAGTCAATAAATTATAGCCACATATGAATCTAAAAATATAACATAAACATCATCCGGGTGATAAACCACAACAAAAACGAATAAAGTTTAGATTTTTATACATAAACGGGTCAAAACGAGTAGCCAAATACCAAAACAAATCAACTAATATCAAGAGTCATCCCAAGTCTATACAACCAAATAAAATCTAGCCAATTATAATAATGAAAGAAATAAAAACAAATCTATAATGTTCACAAATAAAAATCATAGCGAGACCGAAAAATACCCAACCAATAAGCACTGTAGTCGTCGCCCCTCTTTGTAACCCTTCACCTTCAAAATATTATTATTTCTTTTCTTTTCTTCTTTTGATACCCTCCTCGAGACCACAAAACCTCCACCAAAAATATTACTACTTTTTTTTCTTGATGTTATACTGATTGCCACTCTCTTTGAATATTATTATTATTATTTTTTTCGATGTCAACTAGATGATGTGAGCTCACAGCTCTATTTTTTTGTGCTTTGATAATCTAACCCATACTGTCAAAAATGGATATGACAGTTCCTCCTCGTACCACTGTTTTTGCGACCTTTCGCCTCTCCTTCCCTTTATAACAAGAGCCGCCAAACCCTACTATTGTCCAATGTATGGGCCGGCCCAAATAATACTCTTGTTCTTTTTCTTTAGCCCATGTAAACACCCAATTAAACGCAGCCCAACGAGTAATTATAGATTAGAGTTCAGCCCAATTTGATTGTCGCCTATTTTGCTCCATCCCGTTTGGGCCCTAGTCCATTAGTTCCTACACCACAAAAGTTTAAATAAGAGACTAGCCCAATTTAAATAGTTATTTACATGGCCCATTTAACCATTAAAATTTTAGCGAGTCTCAAGTTTAACTCAAATGCACCATTTTAGCTCGTTTTCTCTTTGACCCTTTAAATAACTAATACAAACCAATAATGAGTAATATTTAATAAAAACTAACCCAAAAACTATTTAAAGTGTAGAGAATATTGATATAAATATATGTATATTTTAGAGTGTATCACATTGTTAAAGTCGGCTAGCTAAGTTTATGATTTTGTAATGATTACAAGTATACTACATTTATGTTTAAGCACAAAGCACAAGAATTCAAAGCATAACACGTGTATGAATTGTATGTAAAACGTTTATGAATATGTGTAAGTGTAATTTCCATATGTGTACATGTTTCACCCAAAAAGTGTAAGTAAATGAAAATGGGGATAAGTATACTCACCTTGATAAGCTTGCAAAGAAAATCACACAAGTTGATATTGATGAATATGCTAGAATTCAACAGAAATCAATGAAATATACTTGCACCTAAATAAATTAGGAATAATGGTTTAATGTTTACAAATGTTATTTACAATTAGTATTTGAGTGAAAAATATATATAACTTTGATTTATGTTATGTCAATGTTATGATTCTAATATTTCAATAATCGTCTTATTTAAACCAAAGATTTCTCTAGTTCAATTTACAAAATAGAATGGATATGATTCTTGTTTTAAAAATAAAAACAATTAACTAAGATTAGTAATCTATACACGTAAATTTTACAAATTACCAAATGATTGTCTGAAAAATGATTACTTAGTTTGTATTAATTTAAATTACTATTAGTGTTGTATGATAAAGTAACAACTTAATCACCAAATTAGTTTATTCTTCATAAAATATATTTATTCAAATGTAACTAGTTACTATATCTTTTATATGTTTCAATAGAGTAAACATACATTTATTTACTGGATCAAAATATATATTATTACAATCTATAAAGATTTATATTATAATTTACTTAAATAGCAATCTAATATGTGATAACAGACTTGTATAAAAAGGGTACGCTACTTTTATGAAAACAATTGGCATTTATTTATATTAGTAAGCAACAATTTCTTTGGTGACCTAGGTTGTTAAGCGGGTTAGGATAAGCCATTGGATTATGAATTAGTTCAAAGTTCTAACTAATATTCATGACACTAACTCGGCGACGAGATCAGCTCCATTCCCAATCTAATAGTTTCAAGCTTTAATAAATAGTATGTAGATGAAAAGTACCTTTCGATATCGATTAATTTATAATTAATAGGATTAGTTCTCAAGGATTACTTCAGTCTTGTGTGCGATCGTGCTTCAAAAAGCTTAAAGTATAGCACCGCGGTTGACACCGATTATGTTGTTGATTCCATTCTGGTTAGCTTTACGAATTGAAGGGCTTGCGAATAACAACAAGTGGTGACTTTCGTTGAAATTTTAGGAATTGTTAAAGATGGTTGTTCAAAACCTTTGGAATCAATGGTGTATGACTAAGAGGGTGTTAGGGATTGAGTTTCAAAACAACTTATTGACTTATTGGCTTTTTCAAGAAGCCAATAAGTCAATAAGTTGTTTGTGTAACTTAAAAGCATTTTCTGTTTTGACTTTTGGCTTTTAAGGGTGGAAAAACTGTTTTTGAGAAGTTAGAAATGCTGGATTTTGGCTTTTGGCTTTTGACTTTTGGAAAAAAATTACAAATCTACCACCCATACAACCAATATTCACAATAACTTAAGCGAAACACTTAAGAAAAAAAATAGTCTATTGACTTTTTGACGTTTCTCATCCCAAAAGCTAATCCAAACACTTTTTTTTTTAAAACTCCTTTTCAAAAAGTCATAAGCCAATAAGCAATTTTGACCAAAAACACCTTTGCATTTTCAAACTCAATCTCAAACACCCTCTAAATAGTGACCATCTTTAATTTCCACATTATGAGCAATGAATATGAAGGTTACTAGTAAGAAATCCCATTAAAATTCTCATCAATTTCTAATTAATTATTAAAAATAATTTGTAGGCTTTTCATATCATGTATTTGAAAAGTAGTAGATCAAGTTTGTATCTTTCTGAATTTGCTGAATTCGTTTAGAGTGGGAATATAAAAAAATGGCATAAAAAAAACAAGTAATTCTTGATTTTATTTTAGTTTAGTTTTTAGTATATCTAAAACACATGATCAATCATAAATACTTAGAAAAAAAATTAATGTATAAATTCAATAAGTTCAATTTAGCTAATACAACTTAAAGATATAATGCCTTATTTTAATAACAACGTACTTTTAATTTTTTTTCATGCATTACAAAATTATCCCATACGTTACGTTACGCTAAATTATGGTTTATGGAATTTTGATATTTGGATTATTGTCAGTTTAGGTCCCTAAAGTTATAAGTAAATTATTGATAAAAAAAATCATGAATGTTACAGTCTCCCCTACTTTTGAGAATTTCGTCTCGAAATTTATTTAGAGGAAACTATTAAGTTGATCTGAGAAAAGTGAAGATAACGCTATTAGCTTTATGATAGTATTATGTAGAAACAAGGCTTGAGGAAATTAAGGGTTTTTTTTTAACGAACGTTCAAAATTAAGATAGATGAATGGTAGAAGTTTTAATTTAGTTGGCAAAATAAATCAGCAACACTCAAGAGTAGGAAGAATGCTTAGAACTTCGCAGGGACTAACACCAGACTCAAGAAATAGAAATTGAGGTCAAACCCGATGTTTAATGTTTACGCTTACAAAAATAATCTAAAATAAAGACTGACCTGTTCTTGGTTTGACTTCCAGTCTCATTCCTGAGGCACCATCAGTGTTTATATATAGGGTGTACCGCAGCTAACTCATCACAACTTTGATACCTCGAAAACGTACGTGAAATCTCTCTTAAAACCCTAATAGAATTCCAAACCAACTCAATGTACCTGTAAACTCGTGATTACGTTCCGGACCGTAATCGCCAATTTACCTTACATTGGGGTGTTATGTCCTTCTATGACACTAACTTAACACATTAGAAACGATTAAGAAAATGAAGATTATGCAAAAAGAGGGGGTGTCATGCTTTAAGCACAGCTAGGGGTATGATTGTCACACCCTCAAATTTCCACTACGGAATTTATACAGCGAGGCGCAAGACAAACCAGGATCCCATAGCCATAAGTCACATGAACGAACTCTAAATGCCCAAACCATTTAGTTCGTTTTCGAAAACCAAGTTTAGTTAAGCTGCGGAAGCGTAAACCAAATTTAAACCCTTTTTAAAAGCCATGCGCAAAACAACGCGCCCAAATTAAAACCATATGAAAGAAAATGTAAAAGCATAATGTGCATTTTATGTGTATGCCCAAGACCCCAAATGCAGTGAAGTGTACAGTGCTTTCTAATCCTGGCACCGGAAGCTAACTACCTGCAAAAGCATGTAAATCGTGTGTCAACATAAAGCTGGTGAGTTCACAATGTAAAGTAATTGAGTATGTAAACGCGCTGGTTTCCAAAACCACGTAACCAAGTCAAAAGCGTAGGTCCTCCAGACCAAAATCTTCAAGAGTTATCAGTTTAAGCGTGTCAGGGGTAGCTAACCCACTCAGTGTAACTAAACAGAATTATTGGGACACCTTCAGTAATGTAATAGTTTGCCTCAATAACTGGTGTCTATCAACACCAGTTCTCAAATGTGCTCAGAAGTTCATGCCCGTGCCTCAAGCACCTCAGACATGAGGTTGCTGCACAACCTAATAGCGCTATCAACTAATACCCCGCTCGCCTCCAGCGATTAACCCAATAATATGCAAGGACATTCCAAAATTATAGAGTGTTTAGTTTACAAAGGACCAATAAGTTTTAAACTGATCAAAAACCCGATCCACACAAGGAATCGTAAAACCGACCCACACAAGGAGTCAAAACCCGACCCACGCAAGGAGTCAAAGCATCTCATAACCCGAGATGTAAAAGTAGTCCCAAACCGGACCAGAAAACTTTTTGTAAGTTGTCTCAAACCCGAGACGCATGCTTTTGAGAAAAGAATAGTGAAACTCACCTTAGTGTGCAAGATCCAAACTCCAAGTAGGGTGCACTACCGACTCCCCTAGTATAAGTGTCACTAAGTAAGTATGGGCGTAATATCATTACACCATATAACCCGTTTGTCCAAGGCGTTTAAAGGTTCAAAAGTGTGTAGGTGACACCTAGTGATTCTACATGCATAAGTAAACCCTACGGACTCGTTGGTGAATATGTTGGTCATAATTAGTTTTTACATTACATATGCGTCTCATACAAGTGTCCGTTCAGTTACACATCAATTGCATACCACCTAGGACCTCAATTAATCACATAAACACATAATACACAATCTGTGTTTTTAGGACAGATTGTGCGTCATCAAAACCAATTTATTTAAAATACTTAATCAGTGAGTTAACCTATAAAATTTTTACTGAATATTATTTGGAATTCAATTAACAACCCATATTTTTGTTTTGTCTCAAAACCAAACACAAAAATAATTAAAATTCGTTCAAGACAGCCATGTTCAGAAAATGTTCATAACAGGTCAGTTTAGTAGAAAAATTCCCAAAACTTGTGTATTCATCCAAACGGGATGAATCCACTTGGAAAACTCAAGTTACTCCAATGTTAACCTTCTGTAAAAATTTCATAACCCAACTCTTTATAAAACTCGAGTTATGATGACTCAAAGTCGACTCAGTTTGTTAACCCGAAATTCTGATATGACCTATTCTCAAAGAAAATTCCAAAAATGACCCAACCGACGTCCAAATCACTTGATTTTACCCATTATGAAAAGCTAAGACCAGATGTGATTTAACCATGCAAAGAAAATACCAAAATCATCATGTTAAAGTCGCGTTACAGCCCCTACAAGTTCACCTAATCATTCTGTCTAGATTTTAATTACGCCTAAATCTTTCTTTAAACGACTCCCGTGTGCATGAAATCAATCAACAATCATCAATAACCATTACCAAACATTTCTAAGACCTATTGTGATCAGATTCTATCACTATACATGCAATGATTACAACTTTAATGATCAAAACTTCAACAACTTGCGCAACAAGTAACCTATTATATTACTAATCGCTTATCATCATGTTTAATATGTTTAATCTTCAAAAACCTCAAGTTTTAATAATTATAAAAAGAGTTCAGACCTGGGCAAACCTAGTTATAGGATTTTTATAACATAAAAACAAGATTAAAGTGTAAAAGATTAAGGATTATATCCCAAGCTCTTCGATATAATCAACCGAACGCCTTTGGAGCTTCCCAATCGATGTTCTTGCGCCTTAGCAGGTTGTTTGGGGTTAATATTTCGTAAGTGAGGCAGTAGGGACGATTAGGGTGTGAGTTTAGGTGATACAAGAGGCTTAAGGTTGCTTAAATAGGTGTTTAAGGCGGTTTAGAGACGTCAGGTACCGCCGAGCGAGCCGCTCGCTCTCTGTGAGCGGCCGCTCACAGGGCCTTGGCCCGCGTGGGTTGTAACATCGCAAAAATTTTCCCCAAATTCTAATACTTATATTATATTTTTTTCGTAATATGCTTAAGTTTTTATTTTCCTACCACCCAACTTATATATATATATATACAATGGTATAATAATAATAATAATAATAATAATAATAATAATAATAATAATAATAATAATAATAATAATAATAATACATAATAACAATAATATTGAAACAATAATACTAATTAGCTAACCCAACCCAACTGCAGGCCCACCCGGACCCAAAGAATCCAGCAGGCCCATTAACTGTCCAGCCCACTTGTCCCCTCCCCTTATCTGATTTAAAAAAAAAAAATGTTCAAGCCGGGTTTCGAACCGGCGCCGAGCCAAACCCAACACACCCACCAAACCACTGAGCCACAACTCATTTCTTGATCTTATCCCGAATTAAATTGTATATAAGACTTAGTTATATCTGCTGTACACGCTGCTGCATCAGAAACGCGAAGGCATCCCCATTTTTTCTCCTTAGTTGACTTTAAATCAAATACAAATTTAGTAAGAACTGATTAATTGGCTCGTATAATGAAATTTACATATAATACGCGTATTAAACGTATTAATGCGGTCAAAAACATACCCGATTAAAACCAATTACGCGTTTATGTTTTAAAGCTTGGTCAACTTTCCAATTCGTTAAACACCGTAGGTGTTAGTATAAATTGAACCATCCCTGAGATCCTAAAGGAGCCGAAAAACACACACATACACTCTCAATTTCCTCTTTCTTTCATTATTATTCGTGATTTTGATCGCGTTTTGACTTGGGCTTTGACCGACCAATTCGTATTCGAATCATCCTTGTAAGTGTAATTTTTTTCAGTGGGTTATGATCATCGGCATCCACACATCAATAGCCCTATGATTAATTGGGCTATTGATGTGTGAATCAAACTATTGCAAAATCTAGGGCTCGTGATGTTTGATTTGGGGATAAACTCGATTATGCATAGTGTATTTATTTTAAATGAAACAGAAATCATCACAACCACTGGTCTGGACCAAGTGGTTGTGACTGATGCATTGATTCCTTAGCCACCCGGGTTTGAGTCCCGGCAGTGGCGTTTCTTTTTCCTTTTTTCATTTTTAAAACAACAAACCCCATATAAATATATATTATACATTTAATCTTATAAATTCGTTTTTAATTATTAAAACCCTTTTATAAATTCTAAAAAAATTACTTTTAGTTAATCTGATATAAATGTTCCACCTACAATTTTTAGTTTTCTGAAATTAATTTATTTAATATATATAATAATTAAATCAATTTTATTCTATTATATTTATAAAATTCCATTAAAATATCAAAACAATTTTATAAATTTCCACAAAAATTATTCTAAGTTTGAATAATGATAAACTTTTCTGAAATGATTTTTAATTCTGAAAAATCATTTATTTTATATTTTTAATCAATTTTTGTTAGTTTTAATCATAATTAAATCATAATAAATCCAATTTTTAATATTTTTGCACCAAAATTTTATACAAATTATTTCTGATTATTTGGAACAGAAATATGATTTTCAAACTAATAATTCTTTAATTTTAGTATTTTTATATATAAAAGTTAAATTTTGACAAATTTTTATAAATAGAATTAATATTCTATTTTAAAGAAAATAATTTTATAAAAATTATTTTTATACTTTAAACTCATTATTGTGATCACCATAAATTCAAATTTTATAAAAAGATTTTGTCTATTTAATTATTAATTTTCTCTCAATTATCAAACAATTTTTATTATTAATCAAAACGAGCATTTATCCCCAATTCGGAGCCCTAGAATATATATTGGTAGACTAGATAAACTTAAACATATTTATTACCTTATTATAGGGTGATACTTGACACATTTGGGCAACACCACTATTCAATTTTTCAACAGAAATAACATTTTGCTAAGGTGAGTTTACATAGCCCCTTTTACTCTATTTTCACTATTTTTGGGGTGAAACATGTTTAAACATTTTATACTATCAGTTACCCACATTTACTTGTGATTCAATTACAACATCATTCTATCATTTGACTGTAACAAAAAGACACAGTACAATCATTAACAATGATCAAGCCGCCTGTTTAGATTATAGCGCTATAGGTCTGACAAACCCATCCCCCCGCATAAATTCAGGGATGATCGATAACAGTAACAACATTTAACTAACTTGCGAGTTAGTCATCAGTCGACACAAGGTTTGATTGTACAAAGACGCATTGTTACATGTCTGCATCATACTCTATCATCATACAACTGGGAATGTTGTACAAACTATTATTATCAAGTATTTACAAAAACCTATGTATTCTCACCAACTTTTGTTGACCCAAAATATTTTCAACTTAACATGTTTTAGGTTCTACTTGCTTGAAGTTTCGAGTTAATACTTGGAGATGTGTGCTTAGAGTTAGTCAATTTGATGTACGAATTCTTGTAGAACAATTGTATGTAATTTATTTAAATCAATTAATGAAATTCATTATTCACCATGAGCTATTGAACAATCATCAATACGTGACATCCTGATGTTTCCGCCATCGGTTGGGGTGTTACATGGGTGGCCCGTTTCGTCACCCGACGTGTTTTCCTTCGACGTTTTCGCTATTTCGGACTGTAATAAGTGTAACCCCATGTGTTAAGACCCCAATCATCCTAATGGTCCACCTTTAACGATTCTTATTAACGTATTCGGTTTAAGTTCACATAATCACATATGGTTTGCACATAGTTTCACCGAGTATCACAGAAGCTCGTAATCACAATCAATCCAAATCAGTTAACTCACAATTATTAAACTTCATTATTCACCAACGTCCGAGGTTCACTAATCATGTATATAGTCTAGTAATTCCTCGAATTACCACCTTATGCAGTTATTAACATACAACTATGTAACGTGTGTCCTATCTAGCTAACCCTAGTTAAGTATAATGCAAGGAACGTAACTAGAGTTTAGTTAAAGTGAGAACCTGAAATTGCGGGGTATCACATCATCCCCAAGTTGAAAAGAATTTCGCCCCGAAATTCACTTTGAAAGAGCTGCTTTATGCTTAGCGTTCGATCTATGTTCAGGTTCAGGTTCAGAAAAGAGGTGTGGGTATTTGAGCCGCATTTGATCTCTGCGCTCCCAAGTATATTCCGGTCCTAGATAGGAATTCCATTGTACCTTAACAATAGGTATAGTGTTTTGTTTAAGTTTCTTGATGCCCCGCTCAAGAATCTCCGCTTGTTCTTCCATGAACCGTAGCCGTTCGTCCACCTGGATCTCTTCCAGTGGCACCATCAGTGTTGTATCCAACAGGCATTTCTTTGTATTTGATACGTGGTGTACATCGTGTACCCCATTAAGTTCATTAGGCAGGTTCAACCTGTAAGTTGCTGGACCAATCCTTTCGACAATCTCGAATGGTCCAACGTAGCGCGGGTTCAACTTTCCCCGTTTACCAAAGCGTATCACCCCCTTCCAAGGTGACACCTTCAATAGAATCTTGTCCCCAACCTAGAACTCCAAAGGTTTCCTACGCTTATCAGCGTAACTTTTCTGTCGATCATGAGCAGCAGCCATCCGGTTTCTGATTTGCACTATCTTTCAGAAGTTTCGTGCACGAGTTCGGGACCTGTTAGCTGGCTATCCCCAACTTCAGTCCGGTAGATGGGAGACCTACACTTGCGTCCATAAAGTGACTCAAAAGGCGCACACTGTATCAAAGTGTGGTAGCTGTTGTTATATGAGAATTCAATCAAAGGCAAGTGCTTATCCCAACTGTTGCCAAAATCCACCACGCACGCTCGTAGCAGATCTTTTAATGTTTGGATGGTACGTTCACTCTGTCCACCCGTCTGTGGGTGATAGGCTGTGCTCATATCTAGGCGAGTTCCCAAAGCATCTTGGAGAGTAGTCCAGAAACGAGAAGTGAATCGCCCATCGCGATCAGATATAATAGAAGTAGGCACCCCATGCCTAGAGACTATCTCCTTGATGTAAAGATTTGCTAGTTTCTCCAATGAGTCCGTTTCCTTTATTGCCAGAAAGTGTGCCGATTTGGTTAAACGATCCACGATAACCCAAATCATGTTATGGCCCGTTGACGTTCTAGGAAGTTTTGTAATAAAATCCATGGAAATCCCATCCCATTTCCACATGGGGATTTCTGGTTGTTGGAGTAGGCCTGAAGGTTTCTGATATTCAATCTTAACCTTCGCACAAGTCAAGCACTTACTAACATAAGTGGCTATTTCAGCCACCAGTAAAGAGTTTTAAGGTCTTGGTACATCTTGTCCGAACCAGGACGCACCGAATATTGAGAGGTGTGAGCTTCATCGAGCACTAGTTGTCTGAAATCCCCAAAACGTGGTATCCAGACTCGATTCATAAAGTATCGAAAACCATCTGTCTTTAGTTCCAAGTGCTTATCAGCACCATGTAATGTTTCAAGCCTGATGTTTTCTTCTTTAAAGGCCTCGCCCTGAGTTTAACGTATCTTATCAGGAAGATTAGAATGTATGGTAAGTTGTAAAGCTCGCACCCGTTTAGGTTTCGTCTCCTTACGACTGAGGGCATTAGCTACTACGTTAGCTTTCCCTGGAAGATACTTGATGGCACAGTCATAATCATTCAGAAGCTCGACCATCGACGCTGCCGCATGTACAGCTCCTTTTGATCGAATAGGTGTTGGAGGCTCTTGTGGTCAGTGAAGCTCGTACACTTCGTCCCAGAGAGATAATGCCTCCAGATCTTTAGAGCAAAAACCACTGCTCCCAGTTCCAAGTCATGGGTGGTGTAATTCTTCTCATGAACCTTTAATTGCCGTGAGGCATACGCGATCACCTTATCGCACTGTATCAGCACACACCCTAACCCTTGGATAGACGCATCACGGTACACCACGAAGTCCTCTGTACCCTCAGGTAATGATAGTATAGGTGCACTGCAAAGTTTCGACTTTAATAATTGAAAAGCAGATTCTTGGGAATCTCCCCACTTGTAAGTAATACCCTTCTGTGTCAAGGAAGTGAGGGGTTGAGTGATCTTAGAGAATCCCTCAATGAATCTGCGATAATATCCCGCGAGTCTTAGGAGTCTTAGGAGCCTCCCACTTTTTAATAGCATCAATCTTGGCGGGATCAACATGTATTCCTGCCTCGTTAACCACATGTCCAAGAAATTGGACTTCTCGAATCCAAAAGTCACATTTAGAGAATTTTACATATAACTGCTCATTTCTCAGAAGTTCTAAGATCAGCTGCAGGTCTTGCTCGTGCTCTTCCCTGCTCTTGGAATAAATCAGTATGTCGTCTATGAACACTAGGACGAATTTGTCCAAATAGAGCTTGCACACCCGGTTCGTTAGATCCATGAACACAGCCGGTGCATTGGTTAGCCCAAATGGCATCACCAAAAACTCATAATGTCCATACTGAGTTCGAAAGGCTGTCTTCGCTACATCCTCCTCTCGGACTCTCAGTCGATGATATCCTGACCTCAAGTCAATCTTAGAATAGAAACTCGACCATTGTAGCTGGTCGAACAAGTCATCAATACGAGGCAAAGGGTAGCTGTAACGACCCTGGCTGACGGAGCCGGGTCGTCGGGTCGGGTTATCGGAGCTACGCAGCGGAATTCAGGATAATAACAGTCTTTAGTCTTCCAGGATCCACGTCATCATATCTGTTGGGTTACCTGAACACATGCCAAAAATAGTTTCTGTCAACATAAAGTTGGTGAGGTCGTGTATTTTATAAAGTGAATGGTCAGTTCGTTTATTGATAATTCTTTTATATAAAATATTCTTTTATAAATATGCTTTACAGTTATAACTTCTGGAGGGGAAAATATATTCTATTATATCAATTCGATTATATGTCAATTCTAATATATTATTCCGATTATATTCTATTAGTTGCCATTCCTATCTATGGTACCAGTCTGCTTGTGATAAATATAATTATTTCTACCCTCTACTCGGGTAAGACTGGTTCTTGTCCTCTAGTTGGACAAGAAAGGAAATGGCGATACCGTCCAGTACTGTCCTTGTCGTTTCTATTACCCCCTTTTTATTATATAACTTTTATTAGTAATCATTCTTTTATGTAAAGCATTATTATGTTTTCTTATAAATGACATGTATTCCCCCGAAAACACTTAATAAAACAGTAAACGTGGGGAGTTCACGATACTCACAGGTTTGCGTATAATCTTCTATAGTCTCTCCTATTACAATTATATGTCATATATATATATGGATACGTTTACGCGTGGGACTTGTTAGATTGTAATATTTTAGAATATATATCATATATACAATTTATTTATATAGAATTCGGTATATATTAGATAGTCCTAAACTCGGGGTTTATTATTGTCACGACACGGACATCCTAAAATCTAGCTGGCCATTACAGCTTGGCACTCGTAGCTAATAAAGCTGGCCATTACAGCTTGGCACACGAACCTACAGAACTCTAGACCCGTACTTACCCGAATGCTGGTTCGGCTGAGCATATTATTATTAACCCGAGTCTAGTACATCGTTTTATATATCGAATCGTATATATATAAACGTATATATTTTATATATGATTATTATTCTCTTATTATTATTATCAAGTCCGTACGTTATTCGTATTATATATATATTCGTATAATTCTAATAATCCTCGTCTAGTCATTGGACCGGGTTCTATTCCGGGTGTTGACCGTATCACTGAGTTGACTCACTATCGGTCCAACTCTCCGATTTGATTAACGGTACCTCGCAATCAATATAACCAACAATTAATATACTAATAGTAGATTATAAGATTATCACCAATTATAAATGGATGGATCCTTTACCGGAGGGGTGACCGGAGTATAACCGGAATCACATCGGCATAACCAGAAGTTAACCGGTTTTATCAGGAACAACAGGAGGGTTCGACAGTCACCGGAGATATGACTGGATCTTGCCGGAATATAATCGGAACATAATCAGGGATTAACCGGGAGTTATATCCAACCGGTTATCGAACCCGTCTTCCAAGCCGGCAATCAATCCTGTGTGAATATATAATCATCGGTTGGCTCCACAGGAACTTGTCGAGCACAAAATAGAGGGAAACAGGCTTAGATCCGGCTATAACTAACCAAAATACAATAGAAACAGGGGCTCGGGTTAGTACTCGGTGGGATTATAAGGATTCACGACAAGAACAGAGGCTCGGGTTTATCAAGATCTATATAAACAGAAGGTTATCGGGTGGTTTGGGTTTGAAGGTTAGGGTTTCCTGATGACAGTCACCATGACTGGTGACTGTCTGACTTCGCTTAACATAAACTGAGATCAGAATAAGGTGAGTTACCGGATTATTATTATTATTATCGGTACATAGGAGGTGGTTCTTGGTTAAATGAAAGGTCCCGCTGACAGTCACCATAGCCGGTGACTGTCCAGATCCGTTTAATCAGAAACACGGAAGAAACATGGTGATTACGACTTAATATCAGTGGACCCGGGTTCGATTAGTTCACAGCAGAAACAGAAGAATCAAGAGGGTTATTATCGGGTTGGGTTTGGTTGACCAGTGGTTTACCAGTTCGATTCAGAACAGATTAAAGGGTTACGGGTTGGGATTGATCTGAGGGTTATCAATAGTTATAAGGGTAGCCGGAGATGGAGGAGGGTTGCCGGAGAAGAAGACGGCGGCGCTGGCCGGAGATGGTGGTGGTCCGGCGGGCTTCTGTTGGCTGCCATAAACACACACAAGTGTGTGTGTATGTTATCGTGAATGTGCAGACAAAAGAGAGAGGAGCAAGGTTATAAAAGAAATAATAATACAAGGGTGTTTGGCAACGAGGATAATAACTGAAAACTTGGGTGTTTGGTAACGGGTATAACAACAAGACAAGGAACATTTGGCAACGATTAAATAGCAGATAAGGAGCGTTTAGCCGAGATAATAAAAATTCAATAATTATTATCTATATAATCGGTTGAAACGGTTGGTCGTGAGATTCGAACTGGAATATTTTATTAAATAATCGGGTGGTCGGGTACGACCTGACCCGTTTAAGAGACCCGTAACACCTCGGGGTGTTACAGTAGCGGTTCTAAACCGTCACCTTGTTCAACTTCCGATACACATGCGAAAACTCCCATCCTTCTTCTTATCAAACAGAACGGGAGCTCCCCATGGCGAGGAACTAGGTCTAATAAAGCCCCTATCCAATAGCTCTTGGAGTTGGGTAGACAGTTCTTGAAGTTCGCCTAGTGCTAGCCGGTATGGTGCGCGTGCAACTGGAGCTGCTCCAGGTACAAGGTCAATTTGAAACTCCACTTGACAAACAGGTGCAGGTAGTTCCTCTGGGAAAAATATCTGGGAAATCTCGGACTACTGGGATGTCCTCAATCTTAGTTTCAGTCTCAGCTCGAGTGTCAGATTTGTTAGCCAAAATGGCTGGACAGCCCTTACGAATACACTTCTGGGCCTTTAAAAAGGAGATGATGCCCACCATGGCACCACCACGATCACCCTGTATAGATAAAAGTTCTCCTCTTGGGAGGGGAATATGAACAATCTTCTCCTGACAGAGAATTTCAGCATGTTGCTTGGACAATCAGTCTATGCCAACCACGAGGTCAAAGCTACCTAGGGTGATAGGTAAGAGGTTAATGGCAAACAATTGCCCATTCAACTCGAGCTTACCGTCACGATGTACATGGTTTACCTCGACAGGCTTCCCATCAGCCAATTCAATAGAGTACGGGGTATCAAGAAGAGTGGGAACCATCCGTAATTGCTAGCTAAGTTTTGATGACACAAAACTATCGTCCGCAGCAGTATCATATAACATAGAAGCAAGAGTGTCATTCAAGGAGCACGTACCCGTCACGACATTGTTATCAGTCCTATCTTCCCCAGAGCTAATCACAATTGCTATTCCACGAGCCCCATTGTTGTTGTTACCATTTTGGTAGTTGTTGTTGAAGGACTTGTACCTCACACTATCCCACGTTCTCTTGCTATCACCAAAAGTAGAAGATGAAGCTCCATGTTTCGGAAAAGTACCATGCTCAACAGCCAAGTCAGTGTGTTTGCGAGCCAGATGAACAATTTGTTAGATTCTAGGTAGGTGAGCTGCAGTGGCCAAGCCACGAATCTAAGGGACCCACCCTTTTGGTCTGAAATTTGATCCGCTGGCAAAGTTGGTTAATTAGATTCGAGCACAAATTATCTAACTCATGTAGCTTGGTAGTGTAGGCGTCGATCTCAGACCCAACCGTTCTTATATAATAAATTTCTAACTTTCCCCACAGGGTGTTACATTCTCCATCCAAGTATTTGTAACTCATCGAGTGTGCATGTAACATACATTACCCCATCATGCCTGGGGCAAATGCACATGGCAAAGACTTATACTATCGAAGCAATCAGACGGTCTCCTTCAGTTCCGTGGGAGTTATCGAGGTTTACGACCAATAAAAGGCTTGAAAATATGATGGCAGGTTGTTGTTGTGGCATGTGCATTCAAGGTATAAGAAAGTTCAAATGAGGAAGTCAAGGGAAAAGAATGATTTTAGAAAAATAGATCTTTACTAGCTTGGAAAGATGCGAGGGCCTCGACCACCCTATCGTTGATCATAAGAACTCAGTCTTATCTAAGTTAGCAAAGGGAAAAGAAAAGAAAAGATAGGTAAGTAAAGGTAAGAGCCAATCGTCGCCATGCTCTGTCTAGATAGTAGAGCCTTCATCCTCACTTTCCATATACTCGTCCTGCTCAGGTTCCCCTTCCATCTCTTATCCTTCCTCTTTCGCGATGTCAGTTGTAACACCCCAACCGATGGCGGAAACATCGAGATGTCACGTATTGATGATTGTTCAGTAGCTCATGGTAAATAATAATTTTCATTATATGATTTAAATAAATTACATACAATTGTTCTACAAGAATTCGTACATCAAATTGAAAAAAACTATGCACACATCTTCAAGCAATAATTCAAATCTTCAAGCAAGTAGAACCTGAAACATGTTAAGTTGAAAATATTTTGGGTCAACAAAAGTTGGTGAGAATTACATAGGTTTTGATAATCGAATAAAATTGTTGTGCAATTCATGTGTCATGGCAATCTAGTCCATATGTGAAAACATACTAGAAGTAAACCGAGTGCATAATCAACCCTTGTGACTGTTGTATTGTGGTACATCCCATACGCTCATGGTTCATTCGTTTATATTGCAGTAACAAACACCCACGCTACCTTTGTAGGAGGCACGAATCCGGGTGGGATTGTCAGTCCAATAGATCTATCAATGTATACCGTCGGCTGATAAATGTTTATGCTAGAATTGTGCTTACCCTAGTCATGTTCAAGACATAATGCAACATAGAAAGACACATAGACACATTGATGATTTAATTGCACAAATGATGTTGTAACATGTTTCACCCCAAAAATGGTGATAAATAGAAAAGGGGCTATGTAAAACTCACCTTAGCAAAATGTTATATCTGTTGAAAAATTGAATAGTAGTGTTGCCCAACTATGCCAAGTATCACCCTATAATAAGGTAATAAATATGTCTAAGTCTATCTAGTCTACAAATGTATATGTTCTAGGGCTTCGTATTGGGGATAAATGCTCGTTTGATTAATATTAAAAATGTTTGATAATTGAGAGAAATTTAGTAAATAAATAGACCAAAATCTTTTTATAAAATTTAAATTTAAGATGGTCACAATAATGTGTTTGAAGTATAAAAATAATTTTTACAAAATTATTTTCTTTAAAATAGAATATTAAATTCTATTTATAACAAATTGTCAAAATTTAACTTTAATACTTAAAAATATTAAAATTAAAGAATTATTAGTTTAAAATTTATATTTCTGTTCTAAATAATCAGAAATAATTTGTATAAAATTTTGGTGCAAAAATATTAAAAATTGGATTTATTATGATTTAATTATGATTAAAACTGACAAAAATTTATTAAAAATATTAAATAAATGATTTTTCTGAAATAAAAATCATTTCAGAAAAGTTTATCATTATATAAACTTAGAGTAATTTTTGTGGAAATTTATAAATTTGTTTTGATATTTTAATGGAATTTTATAAATATAATAGAATAAACTTGATTTAATTATTATATATATTAACTAAATAAATTTTTGAAAACCAAAATTTGTGAGTGAAAATTTTTCCGTAGATTAACTTAAAATAATTTTTGTAGAATTATTAAAATAGTTTTAATAATTTAAAATGAATTTATAAAATATAAGTATTATATATATAATTAATTTGAATTGTTTTTGATTAAGAACAAAAAAAAATAAAAAGGGTTGCCACTGCCGGGTATCGAACCCGCATGGTTAGGATGAATGGCACCAGACACAACCACTTGGTCCAGACCAGTGGTTGTGTTTGGTTTCTGTTTAATTAAAATAAATAATCATACGAGAATCGTGTTCTTCCCCAAATATTAAGCATTCGAGCCCTAATTTTGCAATTGATTAAATCACACAATGTTAACCCAATTAATCATGGGGTAAACATTGTGTGTAGGCCGATCAATGAAACCCACAACAGAAATTAAACTTACAAAGCTTAATTGTATACGATTGAATGGTCAAGGCCTCGAAGTCAATTTCAAACAGAAAACGCACAAACAGAAGTTTTTAAGAGAAATTAGAGGTTGAGATGAGAAGATCGGCGAGTGTAGCAGGTTTGGGAGTGTTCAATTTATAGTGAACGGGTCTGATTCGTTGAATTGGCAAGTTTGACTCGCTATTGAATGTTTGACGCGTTATTAATCAAAATTGGAAACAATTGATTGTTAATTGACGAGTAGATTACGTGCATTATCTTGTAAATTCCATAACACGAACCATTTATTCAATTGTTTCCAAATTCGTGTTCAATTTAAAGTCAAATGTGGAGAAAGAGGAAGCAGTTCGCGCGTCTTGTTCATAGCAGCGAGCAGTAGCAGAAGTTAATAAGACCTTATATACAATTTGAATTGGGATAAGTCATGAGATTAGCTGTGGCCCAGTTGGTTTGTGGGTGTGTTGGGTCCTGCTCGGCTCCGGTTCGAACCCCAGCAGAAACACATATATATATATTTTTTTTAAAACAGTGAAGGGATGGTAAGGGGGGTTTGGGCCGGGTTCCAGGTGGGCCGAGATCTCGTTTCTGGGCTGTGTACTTGGGCTCCAGCTTTAAAAGAAAAGGTTTGGGCTTAAGGTTTAATAGTAATAGGGTTGGGTTTAACATTGCAAAAATTAGTATTACAATTATTATTTATACTTATTATTATTATTATTATTATTATTATTATTATCATTATTATTATTATTATTACATATATATACATATATATAATGAATAATTATCATAGTATTAGGGTTTAAAATGTCACAAAAATAATTAAATGTAAACAATAATAATAAAACTTGTCGTTTTTATCCAGATTATACGTAACGTACATTTATTTAACGCGAAATGTTACATCAGTGTTATATGGTTCTCATCACATACAGTCTCCTTCTCTGGTCCCGTGTAAGTCAATTCAGTGGTCAGCTGTACCACTTGTTTCCCCCAATCATGGTTGTCAGTCATTAGTAAGTTTCGTCTTCCTTTGAGATGTTGCACTACGTCGCAGGCTTTACATAACTCCCCAAGAGTGTGTGTAACAAGCCCCAATCTAATGTGTTCCCATGAATCCACCATATACTTATGAGTAACAGGGATATGCAGTCATACGTCCGCCCGCTCATACTAGGCGTAAGGTACTAAGGTAAGAAATAAGTTCTATATGCATAACCCAGTCCCGTTTGAGTTTCGAATGGGAGTAAGAAGGATCAAGTAACAAGGAACAGAAACTAATTGTCTCCTTGCTAAGTAACAAAGGATAAGTCTCAGCATTTGAATTCGATTCAATTAAATGGTATCACGTCATGCACATCGTGCAGCTTTCCTGTGCACCACAACGCTCGCAAGGGCTTTCTCCCCTGTACAATTGTTGTTTCCTTATCCATGAGGTTTGTTAGGATACTACTCCCAGTAATGCGCCACTGGTGTAACCCTGGGTTCCCACCATTGACGTGTTTAGAATTAGGTCTAGAACTAGAAGATAACATATCTCCCGAAATCATATGTTGTAGATATATGTAGCTAAAAGCTAGTTGTGCACTTAAGTTGTGAGTGTACTTATGCTATGATGATTATAGACTAGACTCAATATGCAGTCCTAGTTCACTAAAACCAATGGCTCTGATACCAATCTGTCACACCCTCAAATTTCCACTGCGGGATTTATACCGCGAGGCGCATGACAAACCATGATCCCATAGCCATAAGTCACATGAACGAACTCTAAATGCCCAAACCATTTAGTTCGTTTTCGAAAACCAAGTTTAGTTAAGCTGTGGAAGCTTAAACCAAATTTAAACCCTTTTTAAAAGCCATGCGCAAAACAACGCGCCCAAATTAAAACCATATGAAAGAAAATGTAAAAGCATAATGTGCATTTTATGTGTATGCCCAAGACCCCAAATGCAGTGTAGTGTACAGTGCTTTCTAATCCTGTCACCGGAAGCTAACTACCTGCAAAAGCATGTAAATCGTGTGTCAACATAAAGTTGGTGAGTTCACAAAGTAAAGTAATTGAGTATGTAAACGCGCTGGTTTCCAAAACCACGTAACCAAGTCAAAAGCGTAGGTCCTCCAGACCAAAATGTTCAAGAGTTATCAGTTTAAGCGTGTCAGGGGTAGCTAACCCACTCAGTGTAACTAAACAGAATTATTGGGACACCCTCAGTAATGTAATAGTTTGCCTCAATAACTGGTGTCTATTAACACCAGTTCTCAAATGTGGTCAGAAGTTCATGCCCGTGCCTCAAGCACCTCAGACATGAGGTTGCTGCACAACTTAATAGCGCTATCAACTAATACCCCGCTCGCCTCCAGCGATTAACCCAATAATATGCAAGGACTTTCCAAAATGATAGAGTGTTTAGTTTACAAAGGACCAATAAGTTTTAAACTGATCAAAAACCCGATCCACACAAGGAATCGTAAAACCGACCCACACAAGGAGTCAAAACCCGACCCACGCAAGGAGTCAAAGCATCTCATAACCCGAGATGTAAAAGTAGTCCCAAACCGGACCAGAAAACGTTTTGTAAGTTGTCTCAAACCCGAGGCGCATGCTTTTGAGAAAAGAATAGTGAAACTCACCTTAGTGTGCAAGATCCAAACTCCAAGTAGGGTGCACTACCGACTCCCCTAGTATAAGTGTCACTAAGTAAGTATGGGCGTAATATCATTACACCATATAACCCGTTTGTCCAAGGCGTTTAAAGGTTCAAAAGTGTGTAGGTGACACCTAGTGATTCTACATGCATAAGTAAACCCTACGGACTCGTTCTTGAATATGTTGGTTATAATTAGTTTTTACATTCCATATGCGTCTCATACATGTGTCCGTTCAGTTACACATCAATTGCATACCACCTAGGACCTCAATTAATCACATAAACACATAATACACAATCTGTGTTTTTAGGACAGATTGTGCGTCATCAAAACCAATTTATTTAAAATACTTAATCAGTGAGTTAACCTCTAAAATTTTTACTGAATATTATATGGAATTCACTTAACAACCCATATTTTTGTTTTGTCTCAAAACCAAACACAAAAATAATTAAAATTCGTTCAACACAGCAATGTTCAGAAAATTTTCATAACAGGCCAGTTTAGTAGAAAAATTCCCAAAAATTGTGTCTTCATCCAAACGAGATGAATCCACTTGGAAAACTCAAGTTACTTCAATGTTAACCTTCTGTAAAAATTTCGTAACCCAACTCTTTATAAAACTCGAGTTATGATGACTCAAAGTCGACTCAGTTTGTTAACCCGAAATTCTGATATGACCTATTCTCAAAGAAAATTCCAAAAATGACTCAACCGACGTCCAAATCACTTGATTTTACCCATTATGAAAAGCTAAGACCAGATGTGATTTAACCATGCAAAGAAAATACCAAAATCATCATGTTAAAGTCGCGTTACAGCCCCTACAAGTTCACCTAATCATTCTGTCCAGATTTTAATTACGCCTAAATCTTTCTTTAAACGACTCCCGTGTGCATGAAATCAATCAACAATCATCAATAACCATTACCAAACATTTCTAAGACCTATTGTGATCAGATTCTATCACTATACATGCAAAGATTACAACTTTAATGATCAAAACTTCAACAACTTGCGCAACAAGTAACCTATTATATTACTAATCGCCTATCATCATGTTTAATTTGTTTAATCTTCAAAAACCTCAAGTTTTAATAATTATAAAAAGAGTTCAGACCTGGGCAAACCTAGTTATAGGATTTTTATAACATAAAAACAAGATTAAAGTGTAAAAGATTAAGGATTATACCCCAAGCTCTTCGATATAATCAACCGAACGCCTTTGGAGCTTCCCAATCGATGTTCTTGCGCCTTAGCAGGTTGTTTGGGGTTAATATTTCGTAAGTGAGGCGGTAGGGACGATTAGGGTTTGAGTTTAGGTGATACAAGAGGCTTAAGGTTGCTTAAATAGGTGTTTAAGGCGGTTTAGAGACGTCAGGTACCGGCGAGCGGGCCGCTCGCTCCCTGTGAGCAGCCGCTCACAGGGCCTTGGCCCGCGTGGGTGGCCCGTTTCGTTACCCGACGTGTTTTCCTTCGACGTTTTCGCTATTTCGGACTGTAATAAGTGTAACCCCATGTGTTAAGACCCCAATCATCCTAATGGTCCACCTTTAACGATTCTTATTAACGTATTCGGTTTAAGTTCACATAATCACATATGGTTTGCACATAGTTTCACCGAGTATCATAGAAGCACGTAATCGCAATCAATCCAAATCAGTTAACTCACAATTATTAAACTTCATTATTCACCAACGTCCGAGGTTCACTAATCATGTATACAGTCTGGTAATTCCTCGAATTACCACCTTATGCAGTTATTAACATACAACTATGTAACGTGTGTCCTATCTAGCTAACCCTAGTTAAGTATAATGCAAGGAACGTAACTAGAGTTTAGTTAAAGTGAGAACCTGAAATTGCGGGGTATCACAATGATGAGGTCCTTCCCTTCACCAGGTTCACCTCATAAGCTAACCCATTGACTGCGTTAGACTACAAGACACTAGACACACACTGTGACAGAGTAAGCATATGCTTAGTTTCCCTCAAGTCGAAAACGCATTCCAACCTGAGAACTAGTTTTTCTCGTAAGCTTCCATGTTAAAAGAATACTTAACATGTCAACACGAGCACGAACACTAACTTGGTTCATTAAGTCACGAGTGAAAGAAATACCTTAACACCTTAACTCTAACATGAACACTAGTTTAGTTCGTCGATTCTCTATGTCATTTGGTGTATTAAGTGTCCACAGTCCAAATGTTTGCGCAAAGAGAAACTTACACATGTTTAGTTTAGGGATATGAATAACCTATCTTGTTAACGAAATATGAATCCAAGAACATGCAAGTATTATGATTGCCCATAAGTAAATCATATAAATAATGTTCACATATCACGCATTTTGAAGGTAAAGTATCAACAGGGCATATGTAATTCACGCAGCACAATATTGTATCAAACCAATTATAATATTCATTTATAGGTGTATGAAGATCGTTACACAAATAGACATATATGTTGTTTATGTGTAATCAAGATTCACGTAAGTTCTAGTTATGACATGAAGACTAAGGCATACAGAATCCGTGCAAAGATAACAAACAACTTTCAATCTAGATCAACACTTATGTAACATCCAGATGAAACGATAGCATGTTAAGAATTTGCATCTATGAACATAAAGTACAAATTGATCTTGTCTAATGATTTCGAGTTTAAGAAAATATGTGAGTGTGGAAAGTGTTATGATCAAAGATTGAATTAAAGTGAAGTTCCAATTTCTAGGTCTCCAAGAAAATTTCTAAATCACATAATAAATCAAATATGTAGGTTTTAAGAAAATTCCTTGATTTCAAATATCATAAATGACTATGTTAATTATTTTGAATTCGGATTTCAGATTTCGAAGAGCGTTAGAAAAAAATATTTCATGTTACAAGAGAGTCATGAATTACATGTCACAGGCCACAACTTCCATCAATTATAAAAAAACACATGATTAACACGTATTATTGACATTAATGTTGAAACTAAAACACCTCAAATACAGAATTAAAATCCATACAAAATAAGAAAAAAATGGAAAAATAAGATGAATGTGTTAAATGAAATCACTCCACGTTGATATCAAGGTGATGAGGCTGCTCCCTAATTGACCAACAAAACTCACGTCTTTTGGTTCGCTTACTTCGCACATGCTGGAAAGGGTTGTTCGGATAATATTAAGGATGATCCCAGGTGCCCTGATATTTTTTTTTAAAGAAAATTCTTGTATATCTAAAAAAAATTTGTCAGTTTTGTAAACCCCATTTCATTTATTGAAAATTATTATTTGTTTGCTTTAAATGCGAAATGTTTGACGAATTCCAAACTACAAGTTAGACGTGAGTAATTTCAAAATATTTATTACCACAAATCGTTAATCGTGGGCAGTTTGAAGAAATCATGAGTTGATAAAGTATTTAATAACACTAATATTGAAATTGTCAAGGCATCCTTTTTGAGATCAGGTATAGTGTACTATGGTTGCATAAAGTGTGTACTGGATGAGCGAGAAAATCCTTCCAATATTGGATTGTGAGGTGTTGTGCCCTTGGGATATAATAATGAGATATGGAAGGTTGTTTGTATAGAGGGTGTGTATATAAGTTTTGGTTAAATAGAGGAGTTTCTTTGCAATGGTTGATCAGGATATCCCAAAACATTATGTGTTAGACACCAGGTTAAGGATTTTGATAGAAATATGTTTAGGATAGTAATGGTGATGGGTTAACTCCTTCATGATATGAACTAAGCCCCCCACGAAAAAAATCAATGAGAAGAATTTGAAAGTACAAGAAAAACACAAACGATGATAAACTTGTGAGGTATTAGCACGTTCACTAGACTAAATGAGTATACCTTTATGCCGTCATGGAAAAACATCACAAAAAGCAATCATAAAGAATCATGAGTTTTGGGTTCACAATTGGTTTGACTAAGTATAGTGTAAAAAAATCACTAAACAACCATGAATGATCATGGGAGGGAAATTGTAGCATAGATTAATAACGACAAAGGTTATGAGATGTTGGTATGATATTTTTCAAGAATTCAACGCAGAGAAATCATATATTTACAAAAATACTTGGAATAGGAAATTTATACGTTCAATTATTATGAAAAATGGAACTTTAATATAATTATAAATTGCAACATGAAACTCATGGGGTATAATGTATAAAGTAGTTCATTATGGAAACTAGAGATCAACAATGGAATATAAAACAGTGTATTGTTCTTGTCTAGTTATAAGACCCAACAAAAACTTTGACTGTTCAAGGAATCGAACTCAATTGGAGATTAATGAAGACATGCTTTAACCTATAAGTGAACACTTACTTTAGGAATCCCCAAGTAAGCATAACAGGTTCGTCAGTTGATTTAGATTTATGCGTTATGCTTTGTCTGTGCCAGAAAAACCCAGTGTACGTGCATCTACCCTTCCAGATTGCACGTGTTCTCTCACGCAGAGTTTAAAACTGTGAAGGAATGAAAAATCAATGAAAAACGAGAGTAGGCAATTAAGCTAGGAATGTCCAGTATGCTCCAAAGTGTAGACCTTTTCTCTATGAAATCACTTCTCGGTGCCCAAGATGAAGAAGTAAGAAATAAGGAGAGGTAGGGGAAAGAACGAGAGGTGACAATTGAGAAAAGTTAGTGGAGCAAATAGACAAATAAATCATGTAAGGTGTAGGAGGATCGTATTGACAATAACAATTGAATTGATCAAACAAGTCTACTAATTCAAGTGCGGAATCCTTGAATCAGTTACAATATGACAATAATATCAACAAAACGCAGAAATCATCTTCAAATCATTCATTTTATTAATTATCAAACTCAATTACACGTTAAAATGATGTTTATAATCAATTATAGACTTGAACAAAGTTGACTCAAAACCCTAGGGAGAACATTAGACTGGAGGGAAAACAAAATGACAAAAGATACATTTGAAAAATGAACTTGACCTTATATAGGCCTGCACATTCGCCCATATAGTATGGTCGAATGTGCAGGTTCGACCAATCACACTGGTCGAACCAAGCAATACATAAAAATCTATTTCTACCTTCGACCTCGAGTTCTCCTTCGCACCTTTGAGCTTCCTTCGCCCGTTCAAAAACACTCCTTCGACCATATAATTCTTCAACCAAACGACTAAACACACAAACATATGTTAAATGTAATCCAAAGCATTAGTCGCACAAAATGCATCTACAAACTCTCCCTCGACTATTGCTTGGATTGTTTACGCTCTTGGTCCATTCTTTTGTTCATAAGTTTTATGTGTAATTGTTTCTTTTGTTCTAGGTCATCACCGGTGCATAAACTTGTTTCGGCTTTTTCTTCTTGACATCAGGAACATCTTGAATCTTCACGAACTTACCAAGCTTCTTGTCATAATCACATCCAGCATTTATGTCATAAGTAAAGCATAGGAATACCACCCGTTGGTATTTGCTAGCTTGATCACAATCCTTCACCTCACTGTAAATCGGATTATAATACAACATAATGATATCCTCATGTGAGCAGTTAATCAACCACATAGGATCAAATATGTGTATTTTCTTGTAATCTTTCACACCATCTTTCAAAACAATCACAGCCTCTGCAGTTTTCCAGTCATAGTACCACCAGATAAAATCTTTAGCAAAGTGTTGAGGAATCTACAACAAAGGAATGTGTTTCAACACTTTCGGTGGTTTGTACTTCAACGCCACCTTGGGCATTATGGTTATCTCATCAATCTCTTTCTTATGAACAATCCGTTTAGGATACTGAGAAGTAAACAAATTCCATTTCGTCCTACTTTCCCTCGACATACGATCAGCAAAATAAGCAATGTGATCATTCACAGAGCCAGTCAACTGGTGTCTACATATATCTTGAATCGCCCAGTAAGGAAGTGTCTTCAGATCATGGAATCTTTCAAAGTAAAGTATTCCTTTTTCCCACTTATCAGCTACACATTTCAACTGTTTTACAAACTTCCATCCCAACGCTCTTCCTTTAAACATCTCGTTGTGTAACTTGTAAAAACTTCCCTGGATCTCTGTCTTGGGACGATTTGCTTCTTTCTCCTTCAGTTTCCTCAATAACTCCTTCAACTATCAGATTGTTCTATGCTCGGTTTATCATGCCCTGGAAATACTTCTTCCATGAATATCTTACTCTTTTCACGAGCAAGTTTCTCGGCTTCTTTCAATAATTCATCAGTGAACTCAGCAAATCCAGAATCTTTATCTTTCTTGAAATATTCTGGATATTCTTCACTGGTTATATCTTCAATCTCAACCTCCTCGAATACAGGCATATCACGATCATCTGAATGATTACCTGCTTATTTTTCAGGTAAGTTAGGAATCTGATTATCAACCAATAGTTCTTCCAACGTCTTCCCAACCTGTTTCGCCAAACCTTCTAAAATCTCCTTTGACATCGCCGCAGAAACTTCTCCATCCTCCAAATCTGGATCGTTATACTCCAATTCAAGCATCCTGTCACTGGATTCAAAGATCTTAGAAAATCTGCTAGTCATATCTATCGTCCAGACTCTATCTGTTAACATCTGGTGATACATCTTCTTATCTTCATCTGATAACGATCTTAGCTTTTCATTCCAAAAGATCGTATCATCATTAACAGATCCTCCAGGAGCTTTTGAACTGGATTCTCCTTCACCTTTTCCAGATCCTCTTTTCTCACATTTGTACTTATCAGTATTGTCATCATCATCATCGCTATCTGAACTTGCAGAGCTGTTACCTTCACCAGAATCATCATTAGAACCATCATCATCACCATCATCTTTCTTTTTCTTCTGAGAAGTCTTACCAGCATCATCTTCTAACTCCTCATCTTCTTCCTCTTCATTATCAGATGGTTCGAAATCAACTTCTTCATCTCGCTCTTTGTCTTCTTCACCAGCTTGCAGTTGAGGAGCTCTAGAGTACAAGTCTTTAATCAAATTATCCATGTTCTTGTTACTCTCTTTCAACTTCTTATTCTCCTTTTTTAGCGCAATAAATCTTCTGGTGTTCCTTTGTTCATGTTTTAACAACTTCTTGTTTTCTTTACTAAGTCGTTTAATCTCAGCTTCAAGTGCTTCCTAATTGTCATGAGATGTTTCAACAACGTCTAGCATTTTCTTGTCGTTGTTTTTCAATTGCTTAATCTCTGCTTGCTGCTGATTGATTATTTTCATCATGTCATCTAGCTTCCGGTTCACAGCGTTCATCACATCACTATCAACTATGACCTTTGGTGTAGAAGCTTCAGCAACAGCAGGCAACTTTCCTTTCTTAATCTTCTTTAACACTCTATCCTGTGCATCATTAAATTCATTAACAGTCAGTCTCTTTCTCAGTACCTGATGTTGTTTTCTGCTTCTTTGCAGCTGGAGTAGCAACCGGTGATTTTGAGCTAGATGCTGGTGGTAGTTTCTTTCCAGCAATCAATGATTCAATTTCTCTAGCTCTCTTCTCCATAGGTTTCAAAACCTTCTCCTTCTTCTTGAACTGGGGTTTCTTCTGTTTCTCCCCTTGCATTGGCGATCCAGGAAAATCTCCTGATCCCAAGCCTAAACCCTCATAAGTTTCATCTAAATGAATTGGGCTTTTAGTTCTCTGTTCCTCCAACGACTTATTAAGACTGACAGACTCATCAGCCACAGTGGCCTTGGGCGTGGTGCTCTTCACTGTCTCTGCGTCAGAATCCCATCTCTCATCCACTTGCGTCTCCTCAGAATCTACAGACGCCTCATCCACCAAGTGCAACCCCTTCTTCGCCATACTCTTATGTCGTCTAGAAACTCTCTTCTTAGCTGGTTCAGCTTCTGCTTCAGTTTCTTTTTCTTTACCTTTTCCACTCTTTGCTCCTACATTCACCACTTGACGCTTTCGTTTAGCATCAGGGTATACTGGATGTAAAGGATTGTCTTCATCTGATCCACTGTCAGCATGTCTCACCTTATCCTTACCTGGGTCTTTATAATCTATCTTGATCAGGTGACCAAATAGATTCTTCAACGGTGGTCGTTCGTTCATTGGCACACCCTTATAAGCCTTCATCCTAGCAAGAGTGTTCAAATTCATGTGTTCCTGAACAATAATCTGCTTAGGATCCCTCTTCAGATTCTTATACTTCAAATCAAATATCATCTGAAGAAATCGAGGATATAACAAGAATTTCCTACTCCTTATCCCTCTCACAGGTTCTAACATATGTTCCATCAGCATCCCTGAAACATTGAACGGTTTGTTCAATATCAAAGCCACCATCAATGAACTTATACTCTTCCTCATCAAATCATATCCACCAGCTGCTGATCCGAAAACATGAATCATCACATATGCCAAATATTTGAACTGAGGACAAAGCTTTCCTTTATGTAACGAACCGTCAGTGATTGGTCCGTTATACTTCATTCTTAGAAACCATTTCTGTTGTTCAGTCCATGTCAATTCTCTGGGATCTGTCTTCTCATCCTCTAGCTTCAACGCCTCTCTGATATCGTTCTCAGAGACGATCACCAGCTCCCCCTGAATCTTACTAACGAGTGACGATTCATTATCCAAGAAGTCCATCTTTGAATTGGTCCAGAACTCCTGTTGGTGATCACGGTAAATAATGGTTGGCGTAGCAATCGCGTCTATCACTTTACTCCTCTTCAAGAATTCTATGATCCCGGCAAACTCAGTGTGTTTCTTCACATCGCCTAAATATACATAGCAGTTATGTGCAGATTCAAACAGTAGATCGACAATCTTTTCCTTCTCAGCTTCTTGTGAAGATGATCCAGCAGGAACACTCGCACTTTCTTGTTCAGACATTGTAAATCTGCAAAACAAATCAAAACAAACATGTTAAAAACGGACAAAACAAAATTTGAAAAATTTTGGTTTTCAAATCCTACATTCGACCAGTTCGTTGGTGCGAATGAGAGATTCTAGGTACGAAGGTGAAGAATTAAAGGTTCGAATGTAAAATATTTTGAAAAATTTCTTCATTCGACCACTTAATCTTCTTTCGACCAGATAAACATTCTCCTTCGCCCAAACTGTCACATTCGACCGTTTGAGATGGGTGAAGGTGACTGTTCATCTTCTCCAAAATTTCAGAATCTGATTTTGGTCATTTTAATCTGCCATTTTGATTTAGATAGTAACTAACACTACCGATTAAGCTTATCATATCTCCAATTTTAACAATTATACATTGATTAAATGTTTTTTAATCAAAAACTAGGGTTCATAAGGTTTAAACAATCGATTATGCGATCTGTTGATGTTTAACCCTATGTTTTTGGATAATCTCCCCCTAAAACACTTAATCAAAGAATCCTAGTCAAAAACAAGTCCAATTATCATGATTTAATCCATGTTTGAAGTCAGTTAGGGCTCGAACTAAAAATCAAGGATTAAATGTTCAAAACATGATGATAACCTGTAAAAGATGGTGCAAAATGATCAGTAGATTCAGACAAACACAATGAAACAATCTAAATATCACGAGCAACAAGTGGACTTAATCTCAGAAAATTTGATAAATTTTGAAATGGGGTCGAAAGAGCTGATAAGGGGTTATATAAGCTTCTCATTCGACCATTTGTGTAGGTCGAATGTGATGCTTTTGTCACCTTCAACCCTAGTTAATGGTTCGAATGTGACAAAAGGGTTCGAATGTGAAATTTTCACATGAACACTCACATTCGCCCAAACAAAAACATACGAATGAGCAAAAAAATTCCACCTTCGACCCAACGAAGGGGCGAAAGTAATCTGGAATTTTGAAAATTTGACCAAATCTCAAAATCGAGTCCCGGTCAAAATATTTTTCAACTTTTAAGCATCCAACAATCATTATTTCTCATTTAAAGATTATAAAGCTCAAATGGTCCATCAAGTTTTAGAAAATCGTCATCAACCACCATCAGCTATCAAAAATAAAATAGAAATGTAAAATCTTTTTGGATTTTCTAAAGTTTATGTTACAACACACCTAAAATCTTTTTGAGTTTTGCAATTTTTGACGAGAAATATAAAATGCAGAAATGTAAAGATAAAGCAGTAATTGTTTTGGGATTCCCGGTAAAGGGATCATATCAGTTATTGAGAAATCTGATCACACCGTTGATCTTTTTGATATATTATCATTAAAGACAATGTGTGATCTGGCAACTGCTGATATTGTAATCCACATAAACTCACATGCAGACTTTTGTGCAGTGCTTTAAACTGATACGATTATGTATAGTATAAACGTAATTGACTGTGGTTCCCACGCACACGACATACTCCCGTATCAAGAAGTAGGTGCACAAAGACTCATTGTAAAGCGTGATTATGCTTTCGTCATCTATAATTTACAAGGTATGAGGCACAGAGGTATATAGGTCAGCAAATTAATGCAGCAAAGTAACATGTGCACTCTACCAGGTTGAGGGCTGATATCAATCATGATTTGCATCAGTGATTGATACGATGTAATAGATAATCTTTGATTATCATAATACATGGAAAGTTCCTCAATTCGGTAACTTTAGGATTTGGTTTAAAGCTCTTTAATAAAGACACCCTATCTGATCTAGGTCCGTAATGACTTACAGCAGAAGATCAGAGAGGCTATCCCCAGACAACTAATAACATAACGACCCAAAACCTCCGAGTTTTGTACAAATACCCTATCAAACGAAATTACGGTACTAAGACCATATGCCCATGAGGAGTTCATCCACACATCAATTCGTTTGATATGTATGTATCAGGCACGCAGTAATAGATCTACGAAGCCTATCAGCACATCACACAGACTTAGACACACGCCCTATATTGCATTACATTTCTTTAGAATGTGTCAGATCCTCACTGATATACTATCATTTCCCCTTTTTCTCCAGGAAATCATTTTGGGTTTTTCTGATTTTTATAAATTTTTGAGTTTACTGTTCCCAAGGATAAGCTGGAGCATTTCAAATATGTGACTGCCTAGATATCGTTTGTTCACAGAAATCTGACGGCATTAATCTAAGAGAAAAAGATATAGCAGTCAGCAAAAATTTTCTAATTTTTATGCGTTATGAAATTTTTCAATGTTTTTGGATTTTCGTATTTTTTTTTTCTGAAAAACAATAAAACTAAACTAAAAAGCGATAAACTGAGGTGATGATCATTCTTGTTTTTCTTTAATACCGTTAGCTTTCAAAAGATATTCAAATCTTGATTTATCAAAAGCTTTGGTAAAAAGGTCTGCACGTTGATAATCAGTGTGGATTTTGACCATATCGATCAACTCTTTAGCGTAACAATCACGGATAAAATGGTATTTGATCCGGATATGTTTAGCCTTTGAGTGATTTACTAAGTCTTTTGTTAATGCGATTGCGGCTTCATTATCACAGTGAATAGGGGTTTTAAGAAATTGCAAACCGTAGTCCACCATCTGTTGTTGTATCCAAAAACCTGTGAGCAGCAGCTCGATGCTGAAACGTATTCTGCTTCACATGTGGATAATGCAACTGCGGTCTGTTTCTTGCACTGCCAGGTCACGAGCCTGCTCCCCATAAACTGGCATCCAGCCGTTGTGGATTTGCTGTCTTTGTCACAGCCACCCCAATCTGCATCAGTAAAAGCGATTAGGTCAAAATTATCATCATTAGGGTACCATAGTCCTCTCGACGGACAACCCTTCAGATATCTAAGGATACGTTTGACAGCTGCAAGATGACTCTGTTTCGGCTTCGACTGATACGATTGCTCTGTATGTAAATGGATCAGTTAGCTCCCCCTTAGCGTCAACTCCAATCCCGTGATTAGGTTGTATTGGGGTATCCATCGGCTTCGAATCATCCATATGGAATCGGCTCAAGACTTCAGAAACATATTTCGTTTGGTGAATAAAGATCCCCGTTGGTCTTTGTTCCACCTGCAAGCCTAGGAAAAACTGCATCTCTCCCATTGCACTCATCTCGAACTTTTCCTGCATAACACGTTCAAATTCTCTGCAAAGAAGTTAGTTAGTAGACCCAAATATAATATCGTCAACATAAATCTGAACTAGAAGCAAGTCATCGCCTGTTCGTTTAGTGAACAGTGTGCAATCTACCAAACCTCGCTTGAATCCTTTTGAAAGAAGATACGTGCTCAGCTCCTCATACCATTGCCTTGGAGCTTGGTGCAACCAGTAGAGAGCCTTGTTCAAAACATAGACCTTATCCCGGTGAATAGGATCTTCAAAGCCTGGTGGTTGACCTACGTAAACTTCCTCCTTGACCACACCATAGAGAAACGCGCTCTTGACATCCATTTGATACACCTTAAATTTCTTGTATGATGCAAATGCCAGAAACATTCGGATAGCCTCTAAGCGTGCAACTGGTGCATAGATTTCGTTGTAATCGATTCCCTCAACTTGATGAAATCCTTGTACAACCAAACGAGCTTTGTTCCGTACGATCACTCCTCTATCATCCTTTTTGCATTTGAATACCCATTTCGTTCCAATCTTCTTTCGTCCTGGGGGCAAATCTTTCAGTGTCCAAACGCCAAGTTTCTGAAACTGCAACAACTCCTCTTGCATTGCTTCCACCCAAGCGTCATCCAAAAGAGCGTCTCAACCTGCGAAACATAACAAGTAAAAGACCAGTCATTCTGAAAACCTGATTTTTGAATTTTGGCATATAAAGCAAGATTGCCAAGGTTTTCCGGTGAGTTAGCATTCCTCAATTGGCCTCTCTTCATCACACTGCTACCAGGATCACCAATAACCTGCTCAATCGGGTGTATTCGATGTATCCGAGATTCCGTATAATCTGGTACTTAGACTCCCGTCTGAGTAGTTAAGTTTTCTGCAGAAACCAGATCATTACCCGCATTCGATGATGAAGCACCATTTATATTTGGGTTCACTGGTGGTGTCACTGTAGCATGATCTAGAATAGCTTCACTTGTAATATCATCATTGTCATCTTCAGATTCCGATGAATTCAAAGTTGTGGAAGCTTCTTGGAATACTTCTTCTTCCACGACAGGAACATTGGTATCATTAAAAGCTGCTTGGGGGTTCACGGTGATCGGACGCACCAACGGTGAAGTCACTGCGTTTTCGACCTCGTAATATAAACGTAATACAGCCTCTTCAACCAAGATATCTAGGTTGAATGATTCAAAGAAATCTTTGTAATCAAATATCCAGTCTGGACCGCTTCCCTGTAAATTCTGAGTATACCGTTGTACTTCAACGTTAGCCCACTCCTCGACTTGACGAGTTCGTTTGTTGAATACCTGTTTGAGCGGGGTTGCATATCCAACAAAGTATCCTTCTTCAGCCTTCGGTGCGAACTTCTCAGATGGATTAAGCATAGTACAAGGAGCTCCAAACGGTTCTAGATACTCTAAATTCGGCTTTCGACGAAGCAACAACTCATAAGAAGTTTTGCCAAACTTCTTCACCGTTAATACACGTTTAAGAGTATAACATGCTACGTAAATTGCTTCGTTCCAGAACATTACTGGAAGATTTGAGTCCGCAAGCATTGTTCTCGCCGTTTCTATTAGAGTCCTGTTTTTAGGTTCGGCGACACCGTTCTGTTGTGGGGTATACGGAGCACTGTATTCATGATGAATTCCTTTGTTTTCACAAAGATCGTCCATCTGTGCATTCTTAAACTCCGTCCCATTATCACTCCTAATCCTCTTGATCTTGAGACCATAGATATTTTCCAGTCGAGTGAACAGAACTTTCAAATTATCAAACGTGTCGCTCTTGTGGTGTAAGCACATAACCCATGAAAATCTTGAAAAATCATCAGTCACCACAAGACAGTACAATTCCCCAGCATGACTCTTACGCTTGACAGGTCCGAACAAATCCATGTGCAAACGTTCAAGTGGCAATTCAACGGAATTGACTTTCTTTGGCTTATGGGATTGTTTGTGCTGCTTACCCTTCTTACAACTCACACACTTGTCATTTAAGTGAAAATGTTTAACGTTCATGCCTGTGACAAGTTCATTATTCACCAATTGATTCATCTTTCGTAGGTGAATGTGTCCCATTCTCCTATGCCACATAATTGATTCCTTTTCTGTAGCCTTGGAGAGAAAACACGTGACTTGGCCTTGGGTGGTCATTGCTTTAGACATATCGAGAATATACAAGTTGTTCACTCTCGGTGCCTTTAACATCACCCACTCTTTCGGTAACTCGAAACCCGGCTTGAGTATGTAGCAAGATTTGTCGTCAAAGAATACAGAAAATTGCTTGTCACATATCTGACTGACACTGAGCAGATTGTAATCGATTTGCTTCACATAAGAAATTCTCTCAAAACTCACTATTCCATTGCTGACACAACCCTCCATGGTAATATAACCTCCCTTGTTTCCTGCAAACGCTACATAACCTCCATTGATGTTTCTAATATCGAATAGTAGCGAAAGATCCCCTGTCATGTGACCAGAAGCTCCACTGTCAACAATCCAAAGACTGCTCACAGGGCCACCTGAAGCTCCCTGCACATATCAAGTAAAGAAATTAGATTTTTCGGGGGACCCAAGCCTGTTTGGTCTTGGGTCTTTGAACAGTTTGTTTCAAAGATTCAGATTTTTCACAAACAGTTTGATTTGAATCGATCTTTTTCTGATCACTCAAACCTTTCTCATTCTCTGATTTCACATTTTGTTGTGAAGTTGAAGCACCTTCAGAACCATTTGGTGACCAAGATTGTTTAGATCGTTTCAAGATCCGGATTTGAGATTTTGGAGTCTCAGCCGGTTTCTTTACTTCTTCATTGAAGGAAACTTTCTTGGTTACATTCTCTAATTTAACAGAGACAGGCCCAACTGTTGATTTGACAACAGGTTTAACAGGAACCTTTTTGTTGTCAACAGTTGCGTTCACCATTGGTTTCTTAAACGGTTTTTCAGTAGCTATCCGGTTACGGCGATCATAGGTCATCGGACGATTTTCCCTCCTTTTGAAATAATTGCTTTTGTTATAGAAAGGTGTTGGTTGAGGGACAAATCGTCTCTATGGATAACAATGATTATCGACCGGACATTCATACTTCTGCTTCATTTCCACCTCGTGCCTCTTGTGTCTTACGTACGGGCAGTCGGCAAGTAAATGCCCTCTCTCCCCGCACTTAAAACACGCACGGTACTCTTCAAAATTATTCTTGGCGTTCGACTTTGAATAACTAGTGACAGGATATTGATCATCCATACACCTTCTTCTTAAACTCTCAGGAGCTGGGTCCTTTGAGTAAGTCGGCACAAGAAAACCATTTGACTTCTCTTTTGGTTTAATAAATTGTGTGACATGGACCTTTGGTTCTTTAGGAATATCCAAATGAATTTTCTTTAAGATTGCTGGAGGTATATCATTTGTTCGCTCATGTTTTGGGAACCAAATGGCACTCTCCTGCCAGATCTTTTCAATTTTTGAATAATTTTCAATTGTATTGGATATTCTTCATCAGAAATTATCTTATCGGATCCTTGCATCCGATAGAAAACTTTAACAGGTTTATCACAAAATTCATTTTCCTTTTCATTTAACTTTTCAATTTTCTTTTCATTTTTCTTTTCAATTTTCTTTTCAATTTTCTTCTCAACAGGCTTAACTGATTGATTCTTTCTATGAGCGTTAGCCATGGGATGGACAATCTGAGATGGTGAAACAGGTTCAGTAGTGATTATGTGATTTTCATCAGGAATATCACACACCTTTTCAGAAACCTTCTCAGACTGTTTATCCTCTTCATCAGAATCATCAGCAGCAACTACACCTTCATTATTTCCCAGAACAGGTCTAACATCAGAATACGGGTCTCCCACACTAGAGGTGTTTGACTCGTCATCCGATGTAGAGTCAGATTTAACTGAGCTCTCCGGTGCTATTGAGTGCAAATTATGGTTTTCAAACAACACCGGAGCTAGGACAGCTTTGTAGTTTGCACTACTAGACTGTGAAGGCTCTTCTATTATGTGATCAACAACATAAGCGATATGCTTATAACTCTCAAGCTTTTTGTTTACTTTTTCTGCAAAGCACTTGATGGTGGCCATTTCAAGTTTTGTGTTTTCTAAATCGTTTATATAATTATTTATGGCCATTTGTTTCAAAGATAAAGTCTTTTTCAATTCTGAAACATCTTTCTTATAACCATCAAGTACTCTGTTAAACTCTTTTGCTTCCTTTGATAGGATTGACAGTTGATTTTAGCACTCTCAAGCTGAACCTTGAGTTGCTTATTCTCACCTGTCAATTTATCACAAGCATTGCAACGTTTAACACAAGTTGAATTTTAATTAACAGCAGATTCAGTACTTACCTGTTTTGGAGGTTCTGTCATGGCCATCAATGCAAAGTGTGCTTCCTTCCCAGTGAAAAACTTTGAGTAATCAATCCTGGTACAAGCATCATCCACTATGCATGATTTCCGGGTCATCAAGAAGTCAGCTTCAGCAAGCAACTGGTCAATGTCATAATCCAGTGAGTTAACGCTAGATTCAGAATCAGACTTACTCTCCTCATCAGAATAAGCTGAATCAAACTGCTCTGGAATATCAGCAACCGAATCAAGAATCATTCCAGACTTCTTCTCTGTACAGACATCACTCTCTTCATTCAACTCCTCAATCCTCACCTCAGATATCTTTTCAGTCACTACCTCCTCTTCAACCTCTACTGGCTCATCCAAATTCATCTGCTGTGCAACACAAGCCACACTCTCAGTAGTAATCTCTTCAACACCTAACTGCATCCCTGTCCAATCAAATCCTTCGTTTTTCTGTATCACCAAAGCTTGGTTTTGATTATCTGTTTGGGTTTGTGTGTTTGGTGTAGAAATAGGAATGATTGTTCGGTTTGTGTTTTGTGGTGTTTGGTTTTGGTTTTGGTTTTGGTTTTGTGTTGTGTTTTGTCTAACAGTGTTATTTTGTTGGGTATTTTGTCTGTTTTGGTAGTTTTGTTGTGGTTGAAAGCTTGAGATATTAGGACTTTGGTAAGATACCTGATTTTGGGTTTGTCGGTTTTGGTAGTTAGAGTTGAAAGGATTTTTGTTTCCCTGTTGAGCTGGTTGTGTGCATTCTCTCTTAAAATGTCCTTTCTCACCACAATTGAAACACGTCACTTTGGCTTTGTTGAAGCCATAAGTGGTGTTTGGAGAAGTAGAAAGATCAGTTCTCCCAGTCTTCTGAATAAAATCAGTAGCTCTCCTCATGATACATGCAAATGCCCATTGAATATCCATGAGCTCCATATCTTCTTTGTCAATCTGTGCTTAGTCTTCATTGGTCAAGTTGTTATTACCAATTTGACTCGCAACAAGCCCATTATACGATGCTACCATGGCTGACACCAATGCTACGTGTTGTTGAGCAATTTCAACAGTAACATTGTTAAGGTTCGATGTCTCCAACACAATCGGGCTCTGATTTGTTTGACTTTGATTAACTTGCATAGGGTTCATTTGAGGGATGTATGTTTGTTGTTGAGGTTGGTTTGCAGAATAACATGCTGCTTGTTGTACGGGTGAAAATGGTGGAATATAAGTTGTAGTAGGATATGATGGTGGGGTATATGATGATGTTTGAGAAAGATAATTGATTGGTGTTTTGGTTGTTTCAACATGGTTAGAGACGCACGCGATGTGTGGAGCAACAGTTGAACTCGAACTTGAACTAGAAAGAGAAGAAGAAATACCACCATGATACAAATCAGGATTATGAGGAATCTGTGCTCTTTTTGCCTTCCTCTTTTCTTCCATCTCCTTGTTTTCCAGTTTCTGAATAAACTCATTAATTGTTCAATATTGGTATTCATCTTTTTCTTTCAACACCTCTATATGCTGATTCCAATACGGTGGCAATGCATCGGCAAACTTGTCCACCAATTCTGACATAGGTATGCTTATCTCGTAGCTTGAAAGCTCGGTGAGTAGATGACAATACCTTGGAACCAACTCTTTCAACGTTTCATTCCCCATGTAGCTGAAATTTTCAAACTGTTTTCGAAGTTCCTCCATCCTCAACTTCCTCGTCTTCTCGTTTCCATCATGTCTATTCTTTAACATGTCCCACAGCTGTTTAGATGTTGTACAAGAACCAAACTGATGTAACAGATCAGGATTGATAGCTTGGGACAATTGAGAAAATGCCTTCTTCTCAATAGTAAATTTATTCTTTTCATCATCTGCAAGATTCTCCAATGGAATAGGCTCTCCCGTGTTCTCCAAGATCGGAGCAACATAGCCCTTCGCAATCATCTGCCACGCCTCCGTTCCCTCTAAACCCATTCCCTCCAGATGGATCTTGAATTTGGTCTTCCACGTGTTATAATCGACCATCTCCATAAGCTTAGGTGGACGGTTTCCACTCCCCGAAGACAAGTCTTGGATAAGAGTTGAAATAACATTTGTCGTCTGAGAGTGTACCGCTGCTGCTGCCACTCCCCAATAATCAGCCACCGGTTGTGGTTGTGGTTGTGCAACATGTTGGGGAATAGTACTAGTCATCGCCATGTAATTGATAGGTTGTGATGGTTGACTAGACTTTTGAGCAGCAACCGACCAAGGATCCATGGTTGTCTGTTGTTGTGGTGTCGTGTTAGGTCGTGGTGTAGTAGGAAAGTTCAACATGTCGATCTGAAAATGATTAAACACGAAAAGATTAGAAATTTTTTATAACAGATTCTACCTTCGTATGTAGCGAGTGGGCGAATGTGCACAAATGTTCACGTTCGACCGTTTAAGAAGATACGAATGTAGAAAATAACAGACTCAAATCACTTTCGACCGTTTACACCCTCGTTCGACCGTTTAAAACTCTCTTTCGACCGTCCGATTGGTCGAATGAAACTAAAATGGTCGAATGAACAACTAAACACTGACAAACTCTAGGTTCTACCAACTGAAACACCACGTTCGACCAAAAATTCACACGTTCGACCAAATAAACTCACACGTTCGACCAGTCTCCCTAGGTTCGACCCTGCATACTCAAAAACGGTTATTCTTTGAAAATCAGTTAATTTTGATCAAATTTTTCAAAAGTTGATGAAATTTGATGATTCTAATCAGGTTTTGTCTCGGATTTGATTTGGAACAAGTTTAACAAAGAGAATTATGCATTTTATCCATGAAAAAAAGCTCTTATCAATCAATTTATCACCAAAATCAGTTTATCAATGAAAACAGAAAGTTTTTGATCAAAATAGGGTCCAAATCAGCTGTACTATTATCAAATTGTAGTTGTTTGATCCATATGGCTCTGATACCACTTTGTAGGAGGATCGTATTGACAATAACAATTGAATTGATCAAACAAGTCTACTAATTCAAGTGCGGAATCCTTGAATCAGTTACAATATAATAATAATATCAACAAAACGCAGAAATCATCTTCAAATCATTCATTTCATTAATTATCAAACTCAATTACACGTTAAAATGATGTTTATAATCAATTACAGACGTGAACAAAGTTGCTCAAAACCCTAGGGAGAACACTAGACTGGAGGGAAAACAAAATGACAAAAGTTACATTTGAAAAATGAACTTGACCTTATATAGGCCTGCACATTCGCCCATATAGTATGGTCGAATGTGCAGGTTCGACCAATCACACTGGTCGAACCAAGCAATACATAAAAATCTATTTCTACCTTCTACCTCCAGTTCTCCTTCGCACCTTTGAGCTTCCTTCGCCCGTTCAAAAACACTCCTTCGACCATATAATTCTTCTTTTGACCAAACGACTAAACACACAAACATATGTTAAATGTCATCCAAAGCATTAGTCGCACAAAATGCATCTACATAAGGTCAAGTATAGGTTCTTAGTTATAGTCTAGGTCATTTACTAATAACCTAATTCCCTATAACCAAGGCTTTGATACCAATCTATAACACTCCAACTGATGGCGGAAACATCGAGGTGTCACGTAGTGACGATTGTTCAAAAGCTCATGGTACTAAAATGTAAATATTTTATACAATGTTTCAAGTTACAATTATAATCAAGTAAAAATACTATTCCACACATTGTCTTGATTAAGTCTTTATAAATCCACATGTCCTACATGAAATATCTCAACAATCAACCTGAAATATGTACGAAAATAATTTTGTCAACATAAATAATGTTGGTGAGCATACTTTGTTTGTATATGTATAAAATTAGTTTAAAGAATAAGATCTACAATTCATGTGTCATGTCTCATTCAAGGCAAATATGGAAAACACGTAAGTACACAACGCGGGCCAAAATCGAACCTCTTATGTGACAAAGTTGAAGTATTAACAATGACCTAGGACTTCCCACCACCATAGGTACTTTCCACTAGGCGGGTTGTCAATCCAAATAGGGCTATTCATTGTTAAAGTCGGCTAGCTAAGTTAATGATTTTGTAATGATTGCAAGTATACTACGTTTATGTTTAAGCACAAATCACAAGAATTCAAAGCATAACACGTGTATGAATTGTATGTAAAATGTTTATGAATATGTGTAAGTGTAAGTTCCATAGGTGTACATGTTTCACCCCAAAAGTGTAAGAAAACAAAAAAGGGGATAAGTATACTTACCTTGATAAGCTTGCAAAGAAAATCACACAAGTTGATATTGATGAATATGCTAGAATTCAACGGAAATCAATGAATTATACTTGCACCTAAATAAATTAGGAATAATGGTTTAGTGTTTATAAATGTTATTTACAATTAGTATTTGCACGAAAAATATATATAACTTTTGATTTATGTTATGTCAATGTTATGATTCTAATATTTCAATAATCGTCTTATTTGAACCAAAGCTTTCTCTAGTTCAATTTACAAAATAGAATGAATATGATTCTTGTTTTAAAAATAAAAACAATTAACTAAGATTAGCAATCTATACAGGTAAATTTTTCAAATTCCCAAATGATTGTCTGAAAAATGATTACTTAATTTGTATTAATTTAAATTACTGATAGTGTTGTATGATAAAGTAACAACTTAATCACCAAATTAGTTTATTCTACATAAAATATATTTATTCAAATGTAACTAGTTACTATATCTTTTATATGTTTCAATAGAGTAAACATACATCTATTTACTGAATCAAAATATATATTATTACAATCTATAAAGATTTATATTATAATTTACTTAAATAGCAATCTAATATGTGATATCAGACTTGTATAAAAAGGGTACCTCACTTTTATGAAAACAATTGGCATTTATTTATATTAGTAAGCAACAATTTCTTTGGTGACCTAGGTTGTTAAGCGGGTTAGGATAAGCCATTGGATTATGAATTAGTTCAAAGTTCAAACTAATATTCATGACACTAACTCGACGACGATATTAGTTCCACTTCCAATCTAATAGTTTCAAGCTTTTAATAAATAGTATGTAGATGAAAAGTACCTTTCGATATCGATCGATTTATAATTAATAGGATTAGCTCTCAAGGGTTACTTCAGTCTTGTGTGCGACCGTGCTTCAGAAAGCTTACAGTATAGCGCCGCGGTTGACACCGATTATGTTGTTGATTCCATTCCGGTCATCTCTACGAATTGAAGGGCTTGCGAATAACAACAAGTGGTGACTTTCGTTGAAATATTAGGAATTATTAAAGATGGTGTTGTTCAAAACCTTTGGAATCAATGGTGTATGACTAAATAGTGATCATCTTTAATTTCCACATTATGAGCAATGAATATGAAGGTTACTAGTAAGAAATCCCATTAAATTTCTCATCAATTTCTAATTAATTATCAAAAATAATTTGTAGGTTTTTCATATCATGTATTTGAAAAGTAGTAGATAAAATTTGTATCTTTCTAAATTCGTTGAATTCGTTTAGAGTGGGAATAGAAAAAAATGGCAAAAGATAAAAAAACAAGTAATTCTTGATTTTATTTTAGTGTAGTTTTTAGTATATCTAAAACACATGATCAATCATAAATACTTAGAAAAAAAATTAATGTATAATTTCAATAAGTTCAATTTAGCTAATACAACTTAAAGATTTAATGCCTTATTTTAATAACATCGTACTTTTAATTTTTTTTCATGCATTACAATAGGACCTTTTTAATTAAACCCCCTCACTTCTAATTAAACCCCCTAAGCAAAACGCCTCGCTTTGGGCTAAGCGAGACGCCTTGGTTAATTTTTTAGAGAATCAAAGGGTTTATGTCTAATCAGCCTGCAAAGCGCCTCACTTTGGCCAAAGCGAGGCGCTTTGCAGGCTGATTAGACATAAAGCCTTAGATTCTCTGAAAAAATTAACCCAGGCGCCTCGCTTAGCCCAAAGCGAGGCGCCTGACCCCATCAGATTTTACCCATAAATTCGATCGACTTTGATTATAAACTCATTCGATTTCAACTTTTTATCCACAACAAGTAAAATGTCGTATTACGACTTCATTTTCGGTGATTCTTACAACGAGTCAAAAATCATATAATGTCGATGAGGATCAGTCTAGTAATGTCGAGGAGGGTCAGTCTGGAATTCGTTACCGTGACAATACGGTGGAACTGGACTTAAATACACCCTATAAGGACCCGTATGATTTTGATGACGGTCCCCGTAAACCCGACTACAGTCCTTATAGTTACTACAGTTACGGTGGTGATGACACATTTGAAGAACAAGACTATACGCACCATGAAGACAACGCTGGCGAGGAGAAGCACGTAGAAGATCAGGAGGAGGATCTAACCCGATCAAATTTTGGTTTGAGACTGATCGGACGTTTTCCACACGTGATGAGTTGGTGGACTGGGTACAAGATACGGGAATGATAAATGGTTATGTAATCGTTATAAAAAGATCAAAGAAAAGAGGAGATCGTTGCGTGAATGTATATATTTTAGTCAATATTGTTTTTATTATATTAACAAATATGTACTTTATAAATTTTTATTTAAAAAGCCACGAAAAAACTTAACGTATAAATTAATTATTAAGAACACGTGTTTTATCCTTGGTGAAGGTTAATTCCCTACGGGTGCACCAGTGGTCTTCGGGTCACACACCTTTAGGATTACGTTTCTCCTTTGCTAAGAGTATTGTTAATTTTTACTAAATAAACTTTTTTTTATAATTTATTATTTAAAAAAGTTATAAAAAAACTTATTTTCTAATAAACTTATTTTCGTGAAGGTTGTGCTTCAATGCAGTCTTGGGGGGGGGGGGGGAGCATAAGAGTGTGGCTCTTTTGAGGAAGACGGGTAGCAAAAAAATTGGCTGCCCGTTTGAGTTGAGAGGGGTGCTTGAAGCTCGGACACAGGTTTGGAGGTTAATGGTGAAAAACCCGGAGCACAACCACACTCCCCTTGAACACTTAGAGGGTCACGCGTATGCTAGAAGGCTTTCTGTAGATGAGAGACAACTGGTCGGGCAGATGGCAGAGAATGACATTCCCAAGCGTAACATCTGGAGAATGCTCGTTTCAAAGAACCCTGAGAAAAAGACTACCCTGAAAGATGTACACAATGCGGCTCAGATCATGAATGCTGAAAAGGGAGTTGGTCCCAAATGTGCAATGACGCACCTCGAATCCTTTCTGTCGGATAGAGGATTCACCTACTACACGCGCGCAAATGAGACCACGAAGGCCCTCACAGATATTTTCTTCGTTCACAGACATTCATTTACTATGTGGTGCGCATTCTCGCATGTGCTGATGATTGACGCCACCTACCATACAAACGTGTACAATATGACGTTTGTTCAGGTTGTGGGTATGACGTCGACAAACCAGTCGTTTTAGGTTGCCCATCCGTTTCTTTCTTCTGAGAAGGTTGGTAACTACGTTTGGCTGTTGGAGATGCTAAAGAACATGCTGGTAGGCTGTATGGAGCCGCGAGTGATTGTGACCGACAGGGACCTTGCGCTAATGAACGCGTGTGATCAGATCTTCCCAAATGCGTACAAGTATCTCTGTCGGTTTCATATTTCGCATAATATCAACAAGAACAGCAAGAATAAGTTCACGGATAAGGAGTGGAAGGAATTTGTGTGAACGTTTTGGTGGTTGTGTGACTCTTCGACTGAAGATCAATACGAATATAATTTGGTACAATTTCAGTCATATCTGGAAAAGATGGATCGTCAACGTGAGTACTTTTACATAATTACATACGTACTTGTTTACATACACACGCCTGACAAGTTATGGTTATATTTTTCAGAGGTTTTTGACTACACAAAGAATAACTGGTTGGACCCGTACCGTCATAAGTTTGTGTCTGCATGGACTAACAAAACGCTGAACTTCCGCCAGACCACAACCAACAGAGTTGAGGGCATGCATGCAAAAATAAAAACATACTGTCCAGGCAGTCGCAACTCGTTGTTGTCAATTGTGAAGTCCATCGATAATATGGTTGATAAGCAATATAGAGACATTAAAAAATGTTTTGAAGAGAGCCAAAGAAAGGAGATGAACCACCACAAGCGGCAGCCATTGCTTGATAAGTTACTTCGGAAGGTTAGCAAACATGCTCTTGACCTCATATACATCGAGTTCGAACGTTTGCAAACGTCCATGCGCACATACCATAACACTTGTGGATGCCAGCTTTTTAAAAGTTGTGCTTTGCCATGTGCCTGTCGTCTCGAGAAGTTACAAGCTGATGGTAATTAATACTAGTGACCATATGATTTTACTACATAATTTATTACATGGTTTAACTTTCTAACACATGTTATCGTTTTCAGGTCATGAAATCCATTTGTTCTCGATAGACGTGTTCTGGAGAAAGCTTGACTTCAAACCTGCGAAGATTGGTTGCGAAGATATAAATGTAGATGAGGTGTGGGCAACATTAAGGGAAACGATTGACACAAAACCAATTTTTGCCCAATTAACCTACCTGGACAGATTTGCACAAGTCGTCACAGGCAACTACTCCCCCAACAAACCGCCTGTTGTGCAAAAGAAAACCCGTGGTCGTCCAACCAAGAAACAGCAAGAACAGAAGAGAGAACGATCTGCGAGAAAGAGCTTGCATATGCTGAATGAAGAATGTGGGTCTGACCAGGAGCATGACTTTCGCCGGCACAACTCTTTCATACCATCACAAGAGGAGCTCGTACGACCTTCCCAGTCCCAGCCTGGCATTCCTTACCAGCCTCACCGTCACAGCTCTTACTTACCGTCAACGTCCCAAGGGAAAAACATTTGGGACAAATTCGATTTTCGGATGCTTCCGCGGACAACAAAGCAAGAGAACTTAGTAATGAAATATGGGGATCAAATTCCATCTGTGTTTCACCTATATATATCCAAAATAAAGGATGTGAAACCAGATGGTCATTGCAGGTTTCAAGCGGTAGCTGTGGGGTTAGGGTTGGATCAACACGAGTTTTTGAATGTCCGGTCCCAAATGCTAAGAGAGTTGCGCAATAACCGTACCTTGTGGAAGGACACCTTTGATCCATATGACGAAAGGCATTATGAGCGTCTCGTAGAGAATATAAAATTTGAAGGGGTGGCAAACACACTACGTAAGAATTGGATGGTGGTTCCGGAGTCGGCATTTCTCGCTGCACAGAGGCGGGGTGTTGTTTTCCATAAACTCAACATTCGTGGCAGTGATACAGTTTTCCCTCTATATATAGACCCAGAATGTTCTGAAAAACCTATTTTAAAGGTAGTAGTTTGCTTTATTGATGACCATTACATCAACTTAACGCTTGAGGGATCGTATCCAATGCCTCCACCGAATGCATCTTGGATCGCTAACATAAATGAAGATGGCGCGAAATGGGAAACTGAATACAGAGATCAAATCAATGCGTACAAAGAACTAGTTTTCCCAAAGCCGGACGAAAATCCGGATATACAAGATATAGATTAGATATGTGAAATTTGTAAAAATATTATAATTGTATTTATTGTGTTTATGTTCTTGAGAATTAAAAAAATCGTTCTTGGCAAATGTTAATCCATGTAATTGGGATTGGGTTGTTATGGGTTCGTAAACGGGAGGTGAGTTTAAAACAGGTACGAATCGTTACTGGCCGGTCAGTTCGAAACCAGTACAGATGGATAACGGGCCGGTCAGTTCGAAACCGGTAGGGATGGATAACGGGCCAGTCAGTTTGAAACCGGTACGGGTGGATAACGGGGCGGTCAGTTCAAAACCGGTACGGTTCGTTACTGGGCGGTCATATCGAAACCGGTACGGGTGGATAACGGTTCGGTCAGTTCGAAACTGGTACGGATGGATAACGGGCCGGTCAGTTCGAAACGGTATGTGTGGATAACGAGCCGGTCAGTTCGAAACCGGTACAGGTGGATAACGGGGCAGTCAGTTTGAAACCGGTACGGTTTGTTACTAGGCGGTCAGTTCGAAACCGGTACGGTTCGTTACCGGGCGGTTAGTTCAAAACCGACATGGGTGGATAACGGGCCGGTCTGTTCGAAACCGGTATAGATGGATAACGGGCTGGTCAGTTTGAAACCGGTACGGGTGGATAACGGGCCGGTCAGTTCGAAACCGGTATGGGTGGATAACTGGGTAGTCTGTTCGAAACCGGTACGGTTTGTTACAGGGCGGTCAGTTCGAAACCGGTACGGTTCGTTACCGGGCGGTCAGTTCGAAACCGGCACAGGTGAATAATGGGCCGGTCAGTTCGAAACCGGTAAGGAGAGATAACGGCCCAGTCAGTTCAAAACCGGTACGGGTGGATAACGGGCCGGTCAGTTCAAAACCAGTACAGGTGGATAATGGGGCAGTGAGTTTGAAACCGGTACGGTTCGTTACCTGGCGGTAAGTTCGAAACTGGTACAGTTCGTTACCGGGCGGTCAGTTCAAAACCGGCACGGGTGGATAACGGGCCGGTCAGTTTGAAATCGGTACGGTTCGTTTTCGGGCGGTCAATTCGTTTAATTGATGGGATGTGTTATCTGAAAACCACAAACGAGCAATTAAACGTACCGAAACGCGTTAAACAGAGTCTGGAACTCCAGGATATCGATTAGACATGCAAAATTTTAATTTTTATATAAAACCGGTATCGATTGTATAGTCTGTGTATGACGTACAACGATTTATGAATGTTCTTCAAACTCGGATGTGTATGCCGAAAACCACAAACGAGCAATTACACGTACTGAAACGCGTTAAACAGAGTCTGGAACTCCAGGATATCGATTACAAACGCAAAATTTGTATTTAAAACAAAAAACTGGTATCGATTGTAGAGTCCTTGTATGACATACAATGATTTATGAATGCTCTTCAAACTCGGATGTTTCTATCGAAAACCACAAATGCGCAAGAAACGAACCGAAACGCAACAAACGAATTTTTTTTGATTTAATACAACATAAAACTATTAGAATTGAATAAAAAAAATTTAATCGACCAAAACCATTTAAAATGAATTAAAACAATAATTTTTTTTTAAAAACCCTGAAGCACCTCGCTTTGGCCAAAGCGAGGCACCAGAAGGTGCCTGATATTATTTGAAGAACCTCGCTTTGGTCAAAGCGAGGTGCTTCGTTTTGGGTTTAAAAGCCAAAGCGATGTCAGAGCCGCCTCGCTTGGCTCTTCTTCTCCACACACACTTCAACACACACACACACACAAATCGTACCGGTCAAGGTTGAAGGCTCGGGCTCGTATTTTTGGTCAAGGATCCTCGGACACATACCTGTTAGTTGTTAGTTAGTGTTATTATTGATTTGGGCCTCGATTTGGGTGGTTCCGGTTGGGGAAGACGACCAAAGCGGCTCGCTTTGGCCTAAGCGAGCCACTTGGTTTATTATTATTATTATTATTATTATTATTATTATTATTATTATTATTATCATTATTACAATTATTATTATTGTTATTACGATTATTATTATTATTATTTATTATTTTGATTATTATTATTACGATTATTATTATTATTACTAGGGTTATTATTATTATTAGGATTATTAGGGTTATTATTATTATTATTATTATTATTATTTTTACGATTATTATTATTATTATTATTACGGTTATTGTTATTATTATTACTATTATTATTTTTATTATTATTATTATTATTACGATTATTATTATTATTATTTTTATTAATATAATTATTATTACTACTACTATTATTATTATTATTATTATTATTATTATTATTTTTCCGATTATTATTATTATTATTATTATTACGTTTATTATTATTATTACGATTATTATTTTTATTATTATTATTTATCATTATTATTATTATTACGATTATTATTATAATTATTATTATTATTATTATTATTATTATTATTATTATTATCATTATTATTATTATTATTTTTCCGTTTATTATTATTATTATTGTTATTATTATTATTTTTCCGATTATTATTATTATTATTATTATTATTATTATTATTATTATTATTATTATTATTATTAGGGTTATTATTATTATTACGATTCCGAAAACTCCTAAAATCCAATACCGATAAAGATACTGAAAAATATACGATACGGTATCGGTTCGGTATCGGTACCGTACCAATACCGAAAATACCGAAACCAAAAACCTCTAAATGTGGATATCGATACCGATACCGAACACCCTCGGTTCCGTACGGGATCGGTATCGGTTCGGTATTCGGGGCTATATGCAGAAGAACCTTATAAACCAGGGTCTAATTTTGTTGAATATGCAGAAGACCGGCCTCGACCTGGTATGATGGTCAGTCTTCTGCATATTTAACAAAATTAGCACTCGGCTTATAGCGTTGTTCCATTAGTTATCCATTTCTTCTTCACCCGGTTCTACAGCCATAGGGTGTCTTTTGGGTCCACCTTGGCTTTTCGGATCAGGGCTTGGCCAGTCTTGTAGATGTTCCCGTCCTTGATACAAAAGTCAATGTGGAACCAAAGACACCATACGGTTGCCAAGATGGACGAAGAGAATATGAATAAACTAAATGGAAGAACCCGGGTGATAATTTTGATGAATATGCAGAAGACTGACCATCATACCAGGTCGAGGCTGGTCTTCTGCATATTCAACAAAATTAGACCCTAGTTTATAAGGTTCTTCTGCATATAGCCCCGAATACCAAACCGATACCGATGCCGATCCCGATCCCGTACCGAACCGAGGGTCTAGTTTTGTTGAATACGCAGAAGACTGACCTCGACCTGGTATGATGGTCAGTCTTCTACATATTTAACAAAATTAGCACCCAATTTATAGCGTTCTTCCATTAGTTATCCATTTCTTCTTCACCCGGTTCTACAGCCATAGGGCGTCTTTTGGGTCCACCTTGGCTTTTAGGATCGGGGCCTGGCCCATCTTGTAGATGTTCCCGTCCTTGATACAAAAGTCAATTTGGAACCAAAGACTCCATAGGGTTGCCAAGATGGACGAAGAGAATATGGATAAACTAAATGGAAGAACCTTATACATCGGGTGATAATTTTGTTGAATACGTAGTAGACTGACCATCATACCAGGTCGAGGCCGGTCTTCTGCGTATTCAACAAAATTAGCACTTATTATTATTATTATTACTACTTTTATTGTTATTATTGTTATTATTATTATTATTATTATTATTATTATTATTATTATTATTATTATTACTGTTCATTATTATTATGCTTACTGTTATTATTATTATTAATTATTATTAATCAAAAATTATTGTTTACATAGATATGGATACAGATTTTTTTGAGGGGGCTTATGGTGATGGAGATGACGTTGGGTCGTCTGCGCCCCCGCAGAGGGGTCGACAGGCTCCACCACCGGACCCTTTAAGGGACCACCCGTACCTGGAGTTTGACGACCATCATAAGGATGCGCGGCGCAAGTGCAAGAAGCTGCGTCAAATGGTTGTCGACCGTCAGATGTACATCAGTTGGGATCTTCTGGATAGGGTCGGCGAAACCGGGAGGGTGAACGACTTTGTGGGGTTTGACACTCCATGGCGTCGTCTCTTTGACATAGCCAAGGAGGAATCTTAACGAGAGTTGACGATCGAGTTTCTGTCGTCGTTCGAGGTACTGGATCCGTCCCAGCACCCGAACCCAGCTCAGACTTTTCGCCCCATCCGATTTCGGTTGGCGAGGGAATGGCAGGAGATGATCCATGAGGTATGTTATTTCAAGTATCTGTCATTTTATTATTATGTTCCCAAAAGTTGTTAATATTTACAATTATTTTTTGCAAGAATTTGCTGTTGCTTCGGGGTTGTACACAGCGGCGTAGATTGATACTGGTTTGTTCCGGGACGCTGTCAAGATGGTGGATAGGCCGACCCTGGTCAGTTTTTGGAGGTACATCGCCACTTCACACTTTGGTGCGAATATGGCAAAGGCGATGTTGATTAGGGACCCCTTGTACTATTATTTGCAGCATGCGATCGCCACCTTTATCGCAGCACGGGGGAGCAGCCGGTAGAAGGTCAACCAAAGTGACCTTTTCTTTTTATACTGTCTGATTATGCAGCAGCCGTGCAACCTAGCCGCGTCCCTTTTGGAGTACTTTCAGTGTGCGCACAAGCGTTGGGCTCGCGCACATCTTCATGGCGGGGCGTTCATCACCGTCAACGCGCGTCGTCTGCGCCTCTCGCTAGAGACTGACCCCCGTCTGTCGCCTAAGATCCCATCGGTGGAGCTCGGTGAGGCTAATGACTGGAGCATGGGGATCCTGATGGAGGTCGAGAAGGGAGTACATCGGTTTCGATCTCTTGGCACCAGGAGGCCTTTTGAGCCGGCTCCCTTCCTACGCCCGATGATATACCGGCCTACCTTGAGGAGCGTCCGGGAGTACCTCTGGTGGCGGACCAGGCGGGTCACGGCGACGATGCTGACGACGATGACGGCCCCCACCTCCGCCACCACCACAGCAGCAGTACCCCCGTCATATATATGATGACCTCACTCCTGCTGCGCGTTACGTGGCCGATGACATTGATCGCCGCATCATTCAGATATAGGAGGTTCAGCAATGGACAATCGAGGCGATACAGGTGCTGGCACAGCGTTGGGGGGTAGAGCTACGCGCACCACCAGGGGGCCCACTGTAAAACCCTACCCGATAAACGGGTATTATAGCATAATTTACGTGTTAATAAACTTAGTTTGGAAGTTTGGATTCAAAACATTGCATACTTAACAAGATTTACAACTTTTAGTACATACGTATTATGGTTCAAAACGTACGCAAGAAGAAGTTATTATCGAAAACGGTAACAATAACACCTTCCAAAAATAAGTTTATAATAGTTCGTGTTCAAAAGTCGCGGAAGCGATCGAGTCTCGAGAGTTCGGTTCTTGATTTATGGTGTGATCATCTTCCGACTTCAAAGTCTTCTTACCTAAGAGTTTTACAAAACATTTAACCCATTAAACATATATAGGATTGAATAGGATTGGATGGAAATGATAAAAATTATAAAAACAGGTCCTGATGCTCGTCGCGTCACGCGACGGGAAAGTCCTTCCCTCGTCGCGTAGCACGAAGGGTCGTCGCGTCACGCGATGCCTGTAGCCTCTCCCCGTCGCGTAGCACGACGGGGTGTTTTACTCAGAATTCTTGCATCATCTGTTGTGTTATATACCTTTGCCAAATTTCCACCCTTTTCAAGATTTTTCACCCATTTTGGCTAAGTTAAGGTCCCTACACTTAGGACTTATTCTCATATTCTATTTTCAATTCCAAACATTTGCCCGAAACCAAATTCATCCTCAATTTACACTTCGGTTCAGTTAAGAAATGTTTTTACCCAAATTGACCCGTTAAGGCTCATAGAGGCTAAAATCATGAAATTTTATAATTCCCAAGTTCGTGGTTGTGATTCGCATACGACAAATCAAGTCTTAACTTGATAAGGTGTTTACTCGCCAAGTCACTTCGCCGTTATGGCGACGCCTCGTGTCCATGGCCACATGTGCCACTTCTCTCGGTCTTACTCGCGCGACCTATGTGACTCGCGACACGACTTATTTTCAAGGTTTTTCAAGCCTCTTGGGAATTATGATAGAACCTTGATTCCTACGACACTTCATTGATATAATTTCTAAGATATGCATATATTTAAAAGTCATAGTTATGACTTACCTTAGTCCGCGCCCCTTTTCGCTTATAGACCAGCTTGAGATTGATAACATAGAGTCAACGGATATACTCAAAAAATTAACAAAAATCGATATCGGCATAATGTTGACCCTCAGCTTAGGTCCTTAACTAACTAGTGTTTTACCCAATTGACCCGTTAGCCTAATTGGGATATTGACAACCTTCCTCTAAGGTCATTTTCTATGTATTATGAATCTCGTTTAAGCTTCTTTTGTGATACTCCAACTACTAGCTTCCGAATATACACAAAGGTATAAATAAGCATATAAACACCCTAGGAATATATTGAGATTTAAGTCATCGAGTGACTTATGTAACACCCCAACCGATGGCGGAAACATCGAGGTGTCACGTAAGAATGAGTATACAGTAGCACATGGTAACCAAATTTTAATTGAAATAAATTTAAATTGCAAATATCCAAAAGTAGAAATACATAAAGAGTTTTAAATGTGGAAATCTAATACATCACAAAAGACCAAGCAAGCATAGACTTCAAATTATCTTCATGGAAATACTCTAGTCTTCATGCGTCGTTATTTCCTGTTGAGTTGTAAAAATGGGGGGGGGGGGGTCAACTAGAAGTTGGTGAGAATACATAATCCATGTTAAGCAAATAGTTTAAGTATAAAAGTCTAGCAATTCATATGTCAATCGTAAGTTTAAGTCTACATGAATAGCATAATATGTTGAATCGACATAATCAAACCTCCGACTAGTTTAGGTCCATCCCGTCATCTACGGTTCACCTTAGTAATATGTTGGAACGATAACAATCACCCACGCTACCTATGTAGGAGGTACGCGTATCCGGGTGGGGTTGTCAATCCAATAGATCTATTATTGAATATCGCCGGCTTGGCCATAGCTAATGATTATGTAATGTTGAAACTCGTTGAAACTGTTGTAGATTAATTCATGAGGCAATAAAGTTTACAACTAGACATACATGTTGAATTGCTTAAATAAAATGTTGCAAGTATAAAGCATCGCATAAACATGGTTACGTAAACTCACCTTGGTATAGTATTAGGTATTGAGGAATAGTATGAGTGTAGCCCAATAGATTGCCAAGTATTACCCTATGTATAAGGCAACAAATAAGTCTAAGTCTATCTAGTCTACAAGTATATTCTAGGGTTTCGATTTGGGGATATCCAATTGTTGAATTTATAATAAAATGTTTAAATAAATAAAGGGAAATTTGATCATTAAATAAATGAAAGTCTTTTTATAAAATTTGAATTTAGGATGTTCACAATAATGTGTTTAAAGTATAAAAATAATTTTTATAAAATTATTTTCTTTAAAATATATTTTTAAATCTATTTATTACAATTTGCCAACATTTAACTTTAATATTACAAAATACTAAAATTAAAGAATTATTATTTTAAAAATTATATTTCTGTTCTAAATATTCAGAAATAAATTGTATAAAATTTTGGTGCAAAAATATCAAAAATTGAATTTATTATGATTTAATTATGATTAAACCTAACAAAAATTGATTAAAAATATTAAATAATTGATTTTTCAGAATTAAAAATCATTTTAGTAAAGCTTATCATTGTACAAACTCAGGATAACTTTTGTGGAAATTTATAAAACTGTTTTGATATTTTAATGGATTTTTATAAATATAATAGCATAAAATTGATTTAATTATTATTAATATTAAGTAAATAAATTTCAGAAAACTAAAAATTGTGGGTAAAACTTTTACATCAGATTTGTTAAAAATAATTTTTTTTAGAATTTATAAAAAGGTTTTAATAATTAAAAACGAATTTACAAGATTAAATGTAATATATATAATTAAATAGAGTTTGTTGTTTAAAAATGAAAAAGGAAAGAAAAGAAGCGCCACAGCCGGGACTCGAACCCGGGTGGCTTGGGAATAATGCAACAGTCACAACCACTTGGTCCAGACCAGTGGTTGTGATTATTCTTGTTCGTTTAAAAATAAATATAGTAAGCTGGATTAAGATTATCCCCAATTCAAACGTTCGAAGCCCTAGATTAGCAATTGACTGATTCACACATCAATAGCCCAATTAATCATAGGGCTATTGATGTGTGGATGTCGATGAACAAATCCCACAGAAAAGATTTCACTTACAAGATTGTTACGAGCTCGATTGATTGGTCAAACCACAAGGTCAAGAATGCAATCGTGAAGAACAACCAGAGTATAATTAAGAAGATTGGGGGTTGAGAAAGGAGTATTGGCGAGTTGTGAAGGCTCGCAAATGATCAATTTATAGGGTTTAACACTGGATTGATGAAATGGCAAGAGTTGACCAACATTCAATGGTATACGCGTATTATGATTAATTGGTTAACGATTGATTGATAATTAGCGTGTAGCTTAGTCAGACAGGGCCGGTAATCGCGTATTGTTACCAAAAATATACAAATCACGAGTTATTGGGTTTGATTATGGTATGTCGTGTGTCACAGTTGACTTTCCAAGTCAACTGTGACGTTTTAAACAAGTTATATAACTATAACGCGCTTGGAATGAATCAGATAAGAAGGCCAGCCCAGCTGGTTTGTGTGTGAGTGTTGTTTGGGCCGGTCTTGGGTGCGGGTTCGATTCCCGGCCCAAGCGTTTATTTTTTTGTTAATTATCCAACACTTAACCACATATATATAATATATATATAGTATTAGGGTTTCTAAAATGCGCAAAAATAATTAATACACACAAGAACTTGACGTTTTATTAAAGATGATCGTGTAACATACAAGTTTAAATGCGTAATGTTATAGTCTCCCCTACTTTTAGGAACTTCGTCCTGAAGTTGGAGTTGGAGAGTCTGGTGGAAAAAGATGTGGATACTTCGACTTCATCTGGTCTTTACGTTCCCAAGTGAACTCTGGCCCACGTTTAGATTCCCAACGAACCTTAACGATCGGAATGCGACTGCGCTTCAGTTTCTTGACTCCAGTATCAACAATCTCGATGGGTTTCTCAATAATGTGCATGCTTTCATCAATTTGCACATCCTCAAGAGGAACATGAAGGTTCTCATCCGCTAAGCATTTCTTGAGATTCGAAACATGGAAGGTCGGGTGAACATTGCTTAGCTCAGGTGGAAGATCAAGTTTGTAAGTCACTTTTCCAACTCTGTCAAGAATTTTGAAGGGACCTACGTATCGAGGAGCTAGTTTTCCCTTTCTACTGAAACGAATTACTGTTGATGCGTTTTGCGACTAAGGATTGGATAAACATAATTAACACATGTTAGTGATTGGCCGAAGGTAGATTATAATGGGCAAAGGTAGATGGATAACGGACGAAGGTAGAATGGAACTAACAAGAAGACACATTCGACCACTAGAAGTGGGCGAATGTGGAAAAGGCTCACGTTCGACCAGTGAAAATGGGCGAACGTGCAGTGTCTATAAATAGGTTTTGTGATTTTGATTATGAAAGAGAGTTGTAAGTTGTGTCTGTGTTCAGGTCAGGTTCAGAGGTTGTTTTGAGATATTGTGTGTGTGTTCTAGATTAATATAAACTGATTGTAAAAGCTTATTTGAAAGAAGTTAATCTATGAAATGATGTTGAAAATGATCTTGATTGTGTTGTGATTTGTGTTTTATCAATTTGTTCAGAACTAGGGTTTCCGCACCTAGTTTTGTGACTTGTATGCTTTTTGAATGAAGTTAATCTATGAAATGATATTGGAAAAAGCTTTCTTCACGATTTTGGAGAACACAGGTGAAATGATTCCTTTGGATTTTAGCTAAAACAGGATTATACGATCATACAAGTCACAAAACCAGGTGCGGAAACCCTAGTTCTGAACAAATTGATAAAACACAAATCACGACACAATCAAGATCATTTTCAATATCATTTCATAGATTAACTTCATTCAAAAAGCATTTACAATCTGTTTATGTTAATCTAGAACACACAAATAATCTCTCAAAAACACCTCTGAACCTGATCTGAACCTGGACACAAATGACAACTCTCTTACATTATCAAAAACACAAAAACTATATATAGGCACTGCACATTCGCCCGTTTCAACTGGTCGAATGTGAGCTTTTTCCACCTTCGCCCACTTCAGGTGGTCGAATGTGTCTTCATGATCAAGTCCATTCTTCCTTCGCCCCTTTATCATCTACCTTCGCCCAGACTTTTCTACCTTCGCCCATATATATTTACATTCGCCCCATTCTATTCACCTTCGGCCAAGCTTTAACATGTGTTAATTATGTATATCCAATCCTTAGTCGCAAAACGCATCAACAAACTCCCCCTCGACTATTGATTGGATAGTTTTCTCTGTTGGTCCATCGTCTTGTTCATCAACTTGATTCTGAGCTGTTTCTTCTGCTCAGTAGTCATTGGCGGCTCAAATGTTTTCTTCACAGGCTTAGACACATTGGCCATCTTCACAGTCTTGCCAAGTTTACCCTCCAAGTTGCTTCCTGCATTGATATCATACGCAAAACAAACTCCAACCACTTGCGTATACTTTCTCGCTTGAGCAAAGTCATTAGGTTCATAGTAGATCGGATTGTAGAACAACATGATGATGTCTTCAAATGTGCAATTAATCAACCACATAGGATCAAATACATGAACATGCTTGTATTTATCCTTTCCATCTCTCAACACGATCACCGCTTCTGCCTTTCTCCAATCATAATACCAAAAGATGAAATCAGCACTAAAATGCTGTGGCATTGGCATCAACGGTATCTTCCTCATCACATTAGGTGCTTTATAAATCAAAGTAACACGTTTCATATTGGTTTGTGGATCAATATCCCTATGCACTTTTCTTCTGGGATATTGAGGCTTGAACCTGTTCCATCTCGTACGACTTTCCCAAACCAATTTATCAGCACACCAACCGACATGTGATCCATTTACTTCGGCACCTGACATTGGAAATCTGCATAAGTCTCTAACCGCCCAGTATGGTAGAGTAAGCATGTCACAGAATCTGTTGAAGTACAGAATTCCGGTTTCCCATTTTGCAGCAATACATTTCAGTCTGCCTAAGTAAGTCCACCCGAGAGCTCTGCCTTTGAACTTGGCATTATGAAATTTGTAAAAGTTACCTTGAGCTTCAGGCTTTGGTCGGTTCTCATCCATTTCCTTCAATTTCTTCATATAATTCTTCAACTCATCAGACTGGTTAGAAGAATCTTTCTTTTCAGTACCAAATACCTTCTCAACAAACTCTTCACTCCTTTTCTTAGCATTCTGTTTCGCTGACTTATTTGGTATTTCAGTGAAGTCAGGAAATACTTCATTTTCATCATCTTGTCTGAAATATTGGGGAAACTCTTCATGAGTTATATCTTCTACCTCCACTTCATTGTTTTCTGGAGTCTGCACATCATCTGAATGATTTCCCATATCCTTTTCAGGAATATCAGGAATCGATTCATCCATCATAAACTCCTCAAACGTTTTCCCTACCCTCTGTGCAAGACCATCTAGTATTTCTTTTGCCACAGATGCAGGTAATTCCCCTTCTTCAAGATCTGGATCTTCATATTCCAACTCATATCTTAAGTCATCAGTCTGGAATATTTCAGCGAAGCATCCTGTGAACTCAATGGTCCACTCTCTCTTTTCCAACATATTCTTATACAGCTGTTTAGCATCATCAGACAAAGATCTTACCTTCTCGTTCCAGAAAATACTTTCATCCGAATCAACATTCTCACCTTTCTTTTTCTAACTTGATTCTCCAGTATCTTTCTTCTTCGGTGTTCTCTTCTCATAACTAAATCTAGAAGTATCATCTCCTCCATCATGATCACTTCCACTGCTAAACTCATCACCTTGCTTTTTCCCAGCACCTTCAGCATCATCATCATCATCATTATTGTCATCATCATCATCATTATCATCATCGCTTTTCTCCGATTCATCATTATCCTCATCATCATCTTCTTCTTTCTCAGATTCAGAATACTCATAATCAACTTTCTGTTCATCTTCTTCTTCATCTTCTTCACCCTCTTTCAACTGGGGTGCCCTGCTATAAAGCTCTTCAATCAAATTACTAAGGCGTTTGTTTTCCTTCTTTAGTTCTTTGTTATCAGCCTTAATCAATTTGATTTTGCCCTTGTTTCTTTCACACTTTCTTTCAAGCTTCTCATTCTTTGCTTCAATCATCTTAATCTTATCATTTATATCATCCTGATTAGATTTCGAAGCAACCACTATCTGAAGCATTTTCTCCTCATTCTGTTTAAACTTAGCAATCTCAGCTTGTTGAGCAACCAACATCTTCATCATGTCTTCCATCTTCTTATTTACTTGCTTCATGACATCGTCATCCACAGTCACTTTCTTTGACTTAGATCTAGATGGCTCAACTTCAATAACTTTCTCCTTCTGAGGCTTTCTAAACATATCGAGCACTTTATCCATATCGATATTGAATTGATCGATTGGTAAAGTCTCTGCCTCTTTCGCTTTCTTCTGCTTCTTGGCAACAGGTGAAGATAGCTTAGATGGTGTACCAGCATCAGGTAATCTTTTTCCCTTCAACAACTGAGCTAACTCTTTCTCCCTCAGTTCTTTTACACTAGAATTCTTAGCCATAGTCTTTTGCTTCTTTGTCTTTCTGGACAAATTCACCACTACAGTATCTCCAACACTCAGCTCTGCCAGGTCAACACCTAGATCCTCATCTTCAACCGATTTCTTTCTTCTCTCAGCTTCTTCTATCGACTGGTTCAAGGATTCAGACTCACCAACCATAGTGGCCTTACGTTTGGTGGTCCTCACATTCTCATCATCAGAATCCCACTGCTCATCAACCTCATTCTCTTCTGAATCTACCGACTCTTCATCCACCAAACCCGATCCTTTCTTCGCCGTCGATTTCTTTCTAGCCACTTGTTGCTTAGTGCTTCCCTGATCCACAGCCTTTCCCTTGCCCTTCCCTTTGGCTCCAGGATTGACTACTTGCCGTTTCCGCTTAGTGCTTGAATCAACATACACTAAGGGATCATCATTGTCCGAGTCACTATCATCATGTCTTGCTTTGTTCTTGCTAGGATCAGTATAATCCGGACGAGCCAAAGCACCAAATAATCTCCTGTTAGGTGGCTTCTCACTATCAGGCACACCTTTGTAACCCTTCATTCTCATCAATGTTCTGATGTTCATATGATCTTGACCTAGGATCATAGTCGGATCCTTTTTCAGCATAGGATACTTGTAGTCAAAGATCATCATCAGAAACCTCGGATACAACATAAACTTCTTATTCTTCATTCCCTTCAGCATCTCCAGCATATGATCAAGAATCATCCCAGAAACATTAAATGGTTTGTTGAGTGTCAACGCAACCATTAATGAACTCAAACTCCTTCTCATGACATCATAACCACCACTCACACATCCAAAAACATGAATAAGAACATGTGCAAAATACTTGTACTGCACTCCCAGTTTCCCCTTATACATAGATCCGTCAGTGATTGGACCTTTGTATTTCATTCGTAAGAAACACGCCTTCTGTTCTGTCCATGATAACTCCCTGGGATCTTCACTATCTTCAAACTTAATCTGTAGCGCTTCCCGAATATCAGCTTCAGTCAAGAACATCTCCATATCCTGAATCTTGCTCTTGATGATTGTCTGATTCTCCCAGTAGTCATACTTCGCATTCTGATAAAAATCTTCAATGATGTCTTTGTATATGATGGTTGGTGTGGCTAAAGCATGAACAATCCTGCTCCTCTTCAGAAATTCTATAATCCCGGTAAACTCCGTGTTTTTCTCAACATCTCCTAGATAAGCGCAACAGTTGTGCGATCTTTCAAACGGCCAACTGCTCGGAACAGACGTTTCTGCTTCTGGCGCTGGATCTGGAACTGTAATCTCTGCTGGAGTTTCCACATTGACTGCTGGTGTTTCAACATTCTCGGGTTGCTCAGCCATCTGCACATAAAAATCAATGAAACACGTCAAAATACAAAAACGACAAAATTATAAAATTTTGGTCAAAATCATCTGCACATTCGCCCGTTTTGAACTGGTCGAATGTGAGTAAATCTGGTCGAATGAGAAAAATATTGGTCGAATGAGAACATGATCATGAGTATAAATCACATTCGTCCAATTTAAATGTACATTCGCCCAAACCACTTCCACTTTCGCCCGTTTATAACAATCGAATGTGAAATGGTTTTCCCCAAAAATTTAAATTTTTGCCAAATTTGTTTTTAAACCATAAAAATGATTCAAATGTGTCCTATATTGGCCGATTATTACTCGTTCATCACCAATTGTCCATTAATTTCATTTTACATCAGTTTTTAAAGGTGAATTAGGTTTAACTATGTTCAATCACATATTTAATCAATTTAAACGATGTTAAACACTAATTCCTGCACATATCTCCCCCTAAAACTGATGTGGAATGAAATGCGATCAAAATCAACCAAGAAAACAGACTCTAAGACCATTAATTGTGAAACCCTAGGTCCGGTGATAAACACTACGATTCTGTGCAGATTATCAATCCAATACCTGTAAAAATTGTCTCAAAAAGATCAGTAATGGTCAGGGAACAAATCAATGAATCATAAGAAACACGAGCAACAAGGTCTGGTATTGAAGAAAAATTTGAAAAATTTTGAATGATGGGGATCGAACCTGAAAGGAGTATATATAAGGGTCCACCTTCGCCCGTTTGATATGGACGAATGTGGGTGAATTCCACATTCGCCCCAAATGAATGGCACGAATGTGAAATATGGCCACCTTCGCCCACCCGAAAGTAAAAGTATACCCGGAGGTGAATTTTGTCACCCGGAAGTGAAAAATTCACATTCGTCCAACACCAATATGGTCGAAGGTGATGATTTTTCCACATTCGACCCATTTAAGGGGCGAATGTGAAATGGAAAAATCTGAAAATTTCGCCAAATCACGAATTCGAATCCCGTTCAACATTTTTCAATCCGTTAAACTTCCAAAACTCAAATTTTCACTTTTTGAATGATACAAAGCCCAGATGGTGTTATCAAATCTCAGAAATTGACCATCAAGCATCCCCGGTTATCAAAAATAAAGCAGAAATGCAAATCTTTTGGATTTTCTGAAATTTTTATCAAAACACACCTAACATCTTTTTGGATTTTGTATCTTTTTGACAATAAAAGTAAAATGCGACAAAGTAAAATGCATCAAAGTAAATGAAAGCAGTAAACATTTTGTGATTTCCGGTAAGAGGATCATATCAGTTTTCTGAGAAATCTGAACACAGCGTTGATCTGTTTCAATATTATCATTAGAAACAATATGTGATACGGCAATTGCTGATATTGTTGTCCACATAAGCTCACATGCAGACAATTACGCAATGCTTTAAAATGATACGAATTAGGTGTATTATACTAACACATTGTGGTTCCCACACACACGACATACTCCCGTATCAAGAAGTAATTTGCACAAAGACTCATTGTAAAGCGTGATTATGCTTTCGTCGTCTGTAATTGTACAAGATATAATGCATAGAGGTATACAGGTCAGCAAATTAATGCAGCAAAGCAACATATGCACCATACCAGGTTGAAGACTGATATTAATCATGATTTGCATCAATGATCAATACGATATTATAGATAATCTTTGATCATCATATAACATGGAAAGTTCCTCAATTCGGTAACTTTAGGATTTGGCATAAAGCTCTTTTATAAAGACATCCTGTCTGATCTAGGTCCGTAATGACTTACAGCAGAAGATCAGATAGGCTATCCCCAGACAACTAATAACATAACGACCCTAAACCTCCGAGTTTTGTACAAACACCCTGTCAAACGAAATTACGGTACTAAGACCATATGCCCATGAGGTGTTCAGCCACAAACACGTAGTTTGTTATGTTTGTATCACTAATGCACGCAATATATAGTCTACGAAGCCTATCAGCATATCACACGTAATCAACATACGTCTCATAAAACTATACAATTCTTTAGCCTGTGTCAGATCCCCACTGATGTACTATCATTTCCTCTTTTTATCCAGGAAATCATTTTGGGTTTTTCTAATTTTTAGGTATTTTGAAAATTTTTCAATGTTTTTGGTTTTTCTGATAAAATGACTCCCCCTAAAATAAAGAACATATTTTTGGGTTTTTAATTTTTCTGAAAAGCAAAAACAAAAATTTTAAAGAAACAATCCACTTGAAAGCATCAACTTCTTTGAGGATTAAACAACCCCCTCGAAAGCATCAACTTCTTTGAGGATTATGATAGTAAAGAGAAATTCCCAATTAGCAAAGAGAAATTCCCAGTTAGCAAAAATTTAGAACTAAAACTAAAAATTAAAAATGATAAACCGAGGAGCCGATTAGTCCTGTTTTTCCTTTATATTGTTTACTTTCAAAAGATATTCAAAGCGTGATCTGTCAAAAGCTTTTGTAAATAAATCTGCACGTTGGTAGTCAGTATGGATTTTGACCATGTCAATCAATTCCTTAGCATAACAATCACGGATAAAATGATATTTAATCCGGATATGTTTCGCTTTAGAATGATTTTCAGTATTTTTAGTTAATGCAATTGCGGCTTCATTGTCACAGTGTATAGGAGTTTTAAGAAACTGCAAACCGTAATCGACCATCTGTTGTTGGATCCAGAGCACTTGCGAACAGCAACTCGAGGCTGAAATGTACTCGGCTTCACATGTAGACAGTGCGACGGAAGTCTGTTTCTTGCATTGCCAGGTAATTAACCTGCTCCCTAAAAACTGGCAACCGGCTGTTGTTGATTTGCTGTCTTTGTCACAGCCGCCCCAATCTGCATCACTAAAAGCAATAAAATCAAAATCATCATCATTAGGGTACCAAAGTCCTTTTGATGGACAACCTTTCAGATATCGAAGGATACGCTTGACCGCCGTCAGATGACTTTGTTTCGGCTTCGATTGATAGCGAGCACAGAGACACGTTGCATACATAATATCTGGTCGAGACGCTGTCAAATACATCAGAGATCCGATGATTGCTCTGTATGTAAATGGATCTGTCAGCTCCCCTTTAGCGTCCACTCCAATCCCGTGATTGGGTTGAATCAGGGTATCCATCGGCTTAGAGTTCTCCATCTGGAATCGGCTCAAGATGTCGGCTACATATTTCGTCTGGTGAATGAAGATCCCGTCGGGTCTTTGATCCACCTGTAAGCCGAGGAAAAACTGCATTTCCCCCATAGCGCTCATTTCGAACTTCTCCTGCATAATAGTTTCAAATTCTCTGCACAAAAGTTCGTTAGTTGAACCAAATATAATATCATCAACGTAAATCTGTACTAGAAGCAAGTCATCTCCCGTCTTCTTCGTAAAGAGGGTGCAATCGACGAGGCCACGCTTGAATCCTTTGGAGATGAGGTATGTACTTAGCTCCTCGTACCACTGTCTTGGAGCCTGGTGCAAACCATATAAAGCTTTGTTTAGCACGTAGACCTTGTCCCGGTGGATTGGGTCCTCAAAGCCTGTGGCTGCCCGACATAAACCTCCTCCTTGACTTTACCGTACAAAAATGCGCTCTTGACGTCCATTTGATATACTTTGAATTTCTTATACGAAGCAAACGCAAGGAACATCCGAATAGCTTCAATTCGTGCTACTGGTGCATAGATTTCGTTGTAATCAATTCCTTCGATTTGATGGAAACCCTGCACAACCAATCTGGCTTTGTTACGTACAATAACTCCACGATCATCCTTTTTGCACTTAAACACCCACTTAGTGCCTATTTTCTTTCTTCCTGGCGGCAAATCTGTGAGCGTCCAGACTCCCAATTTCTGGAATTGCAATAACTCCTCCTGCATTGCCTCAACCCAAGCATCTTCATTCAAAGCGTCTTTGTATGTCCTTGGCTCTACCTGCGACACATAACATGCAAACGACCAATCATTTTGGCTACCAGATTTCTGAATTTTGGCATACAATGCTAAAGCACCAAAACTCTCTGGCGAATTAACGCTTTTTAGCTGCCCTCTGGTCATCACTCCACTTCCAGGATCACCGATAACTTGCTCCAGCGGGTGAATACGATGAATCCGAGATTCCGGATTAACAGGTACAATCACTCCCGTCTGAGCAGTCAAATTCTCTACAACATCCTGATCATGACCCGTGTTAGACGATGAAGCAACATCTGGATTTGGAGTTGGGTTCACAGTTTGCTCTTCTAAGTCTTCTGCATGTTCAAGAACAGCTTCTTCAAATTGTTCATCTTCAGATTCTGAAGTGTCTAATGAAGTTGAAGCTTCTTGAAACATCTCTTCTTCTTGTATAGGAGCACTGGTATCATTAGAAGCTGGTGGGGGGTTTACGGTGATTGGACGCATCAACGGTGAAGTTGCCGCATTTTCACACTCGTAAAGTAATCTGATAACAGCTTCTTCAACCAAGCTATCTAGGTTGAATGATTCAAAGAAATCTTTGTAATCAAACATCCAATCAGGGCCCGTGCCTTGCAAATTTTGTGTGTATCGTTGAACTTCCACGTTAGCCCAATCCTCCACTTGACGAGTTCGCTTGTTGAATACCCGTTTGAGCGGGGTTGCATATCCAACAAAATATCCCTCCTCAGCTTTAGGACTAAACTTCTCGCTTGGATTCAACATCGTGCATGGCGCCCCAAATGGTTCTAGATACTCTAAATTGGGCTTTCGTCGGTGTAACAGCTCATAAGATGTTTTTCCAAACTTCTTCACTGTTAAAACCCGATTTAACGTATAATTTGCTGCATAAATCGCCTCGTTCCAGAACATTACTGGAAGATTTGAATCAGCGAGCATTGTTCTAGCAGCCTCAATTAGAGTCCTATTCTTTCTTTCAGCAACACCGTTCTGTTGCGGGGTATACGGAGCCGAATATTCATGATGTATCCCTTTGCTTTCACAAAGTTCATCCATCTTTGCATTTTTGAACTCCGTCCCGTTGTCACTCCTGATTCTTTTTATCTTCAAATTGTAGATATTCTCCAGTCGAGTGAACAGAACTTGTAAGTTGGTAAAGGTGTCGCTTTTGTTCTTCAAACACATCACCCATGAGAATCGTGAATCGTCATCAGTGACGACTAAACAATAAAGCTCTCCAAGATGACTTTTGCGCTTAACCGGTCCAAAAAGGTCCATGTGCAATCGCTCAAGCGGCATCTCAACAGAGTTAACTTTCTTCACTTTATGGGACTGTTTGTGTTGTTTTCCTTTCATACAACTTACACACTTGTCGTTTAGATGGAAATGTTTCACGTTTACTCCATCGACAAGTCCATTTCTCACTAACTGATTCATTTTCCTCAGATGAATGTGTCCCATTCTGCGGTGCCACATTATCGATTCTTTTTCGGTCGCCTTGGATAGAAAGCATGTTATCTGCCCCTGTGATGTCATCGCCTTGGACATATCAAGAATATAAAGATTGTTGACTCGAGGTGCCATCAACATTACCCACTCCTTTGGAATTTTGAAGCCCGGTTTGAGAATATAACAGGATTTGTCATCAAAATGCACAGAAAATTGTTTATCGCATATTTGACTGACGCTCAACAGATTATAGTCTATCTGCTTGACATAAGAAATCCGCTCGAAAGTCACAATCCCATTACTCACGCTTCCTTCCATCGTAATATATCCTCCTTTATTACCCGCGAACGCGACATAACCTCCATTAATATTTTTCACATCAAACAACAATGCCAAATCCCCCGTCATGTGGCCTGAAGCTCCACTATCAACAATCCAGAGACTGCTAATAGGGCCAGCTGAAGCTCCCTGCACACAAAAAGTAAACATTTAGTTCTTTCGGGGGACCCAAGCCTGAGTCTTGGGCCTTTGAACATTGGATTTCAAAGAAACATCCTCAACAACTTTTTCAACAATTTTCTGTTTTGGATCAATCTTTTTCTGATTGTTCAAAACAGTTTCATTTTTCTCACTTACCTTCGAAGTAGAAGCTCCTGGAGTACCATTAGGTGTCCAAGATTGTTCGGACCTTTTGAGAATACGAATTTGAAACTTTGGGTTCTCAATTGGTTTCTGAACATTGTTACTAAAAGTAACTTTCTTAGCAACCTTATCTGAATTAACAGACTTAGGTCCAACATTTGACTTGACAATTGGTTTTTGTGGAACCTTTTGTCTATCAGCTGTTGTGTTCACCACAGGTTTTCTCCAAGATTTTTCCATTGCAATCCGATTCCTTTGATCATATTGAAATGGACGGTTGTTCCTCATTTGAAAATTGTTTTGATTATAAAATTGTTGTTGTTGAGGAACAGCCCGTCTATGTGGTGGAACATAATGATCAATCGGCTTTCTCATGGAATTCCTAACCTCAACTTCATGTCTTTTATGCCTTACATATGGACACTGAGCAAGTAAATGCCCGCGTTCTCCACATTTAAAACATTTTCTATATTCCTCAAACACATAATGAGCATTTGGTGAAGCAAATGATCTAACAGGAAATTGATCATTATACTGTTGATTTCTTAAACTCTCAGGAAGTGGTCCTTTCGAGTAAGAAGGCTCATGAAAACCATTTGCTTTATCATTTGGTCGAATGAACTCGGTGACATGGACCTTTGGTTCTTGAGGAACTTCTGAAAACAATTTCTTTAAGATTTCTGGTGGAATTTCGTTGGTTCTCTCATGTTTAGGAAACCATATTGTGCTTTCTTGCCAGATTTTATCAAGTTTAGAATAGTTAACGTTTTTGATCGGAAATTCCTCATCAGAAATGATCTTATCGGATCCTTCCATCCGATAAAACACCTTGACAGGTTTGTCACGTTGTTCATTCAGCTCATTCTTTTTGACCACATTCTTAACATCATTATCTTTCTTAACATCAATCTTTTCAGACTTTTTATCACGATTAGCATTTGCCATCGGATGAACATGATCAGATGGTGACACTGGTTTAGTAGTAATGATGTGATTTTCTTTTGGAATCTCACATTCATTAACAGATTGATCACTACCAGTATCATCATTTTCTGAGTCTGAATTATCACTCTCAGCATAAACACCCTCATTGTTCAAGCCCAAAATTGGTCTCACATCGGAATATGGATCACCAATACTCGAGGTATTAGATTCCATTTCTGATGATGAGTCTGATTTTACCGAACTCTCCGGTATAACTTGGTGATAGTTATGATTTTCAAAAAGAACCGGAGATGGTACAGACTTGTAATTGGTGGTGTTATCATCAATGATATGATCTACCACATAAGCAACATTCTTATAACTTTCCAACTTTTTGTTAACCTTTTCAGCAAAGCATTTTATGGCTGCCATTTCCAACTTGGTGTTTTCAATTTCATTGATATAGTTGTTTATGGCCAATTGTTTCAATGACAAAGTATTTTTCAAGTCGGAAATGTCCTTTTTATAGCCATCTAATACTTTGTTGAAAGCATTCAACTCTTTGCGAGTAGATTGACAGTTCAAGATAGCACTATCTCGTGAAATTCGGAGTTGTTTATTCTCCTCAGTCAATCTATCACATGTTCCACAATATTTATCACTCATAACATCAGTGCTAGATTCAGAACTTACAGGTTTTGGCGGTTCAGTCATGGCCATCAACGCAAAATGAGCTTCCTTTCCAGTGAAAAACTTGGAGTAGTCAATCTTAGTGAAAGCATCATCAGCGATACACGACTTCCTCGTCATCAAAAAGTCAGCTTCTGCCAGCAACTGATCAATATCATCATCTAAAGAATCAACACTTGCCTCTGTGTCTGATTCGCTCTCAGAATCTGAATAAACTGATCTACACTCTTCGGGAACATCAGAAACTGAATCAATTACCATTCCAGAACTCTTTTCCTCAGCCTTAACCTCAACAGGTTCACTCTCCACTTCCATCTCAGTCTCAGAATCATCACTTTCACACTCCTCAGTTTCTTTCTTCTCATCAACTACCACCGACTCTTCCATATCAACCTGATAAGCAACACATGCCACATTCCCACCAGTAGTCACTTCCTCAACTCCTATTTGCATACCCGACCAGTCAAATCTCTCATCCTGTTGAGTCACCAAAGCTTGGTTCTGACTCGCATTCTGTTGAGTCTCATTAGGTGTAGTAATAGGTACAACTGTTCGGTTTGTGTGATTAGGAGATTGGTTTTGAATCTGGTTTTGAGTGTTTGGTTGTCTGTTTTGGTTGTTAAAGTTTCGGTTTTGGTAGTTGTTGTTACTTTGGTAAGAAACTTGGTTTTGTTGACGGTTCTGGTAATTTGCATTGAAAGGGTTTCGATTACCTTGTTTAGGTGGCTGGGTGCATTCCCTTTTGAAGTGTCCTTTTTCTCCACAATTAAAACATGTAACCTTCTCCTTGTTGAATCCATAGGTTGTGTTGGGAGAAGTTGCCAAATCAGTCCTTCCTGTTTTCTCGATGAACTCTGTTGCTCTTCTCATTATACTCGCAAAAGCCCATTGAATGTCAATGAGTTCCATCTCTTCCTTATCTATCTGTGCGTAGTCTTCGTTGGTTAAGTTGTTGTTCCTAATCTGACTAGCAACCAACCCATTGTAGGATGAAACCATTGCTGAGACTAATGCAATGTGTTGCTGAGCAACCTCCACAGTCACATTTCCCAAGTTAGATGTATCCAAAACCACCGGTTGTTGTTTATGTTGAGTAACTTGGTTTACTGGTTGTTGTGATTGGTTAGCGGTGTAAAAACTTGCTTGTTGCATTGGAGAGATTGGTGAAATGTAGGAATTATATTGTGGTGGTGTATATGATGGTTGTGAGTAGGAATTGTATTGTGGTGGTGTGTAGTTGGTGGTTGGTTTTGATGATTCCATGACATTAGAAATACATGCAACATGTGGTGCAACGCTTCCTGAGCTCGAGTTTCCAGCTGGAACTGAAGAACCTCCAAAATACAAACTGGGATTCTGAGGAATCTGTGACCTTCTAGCTTTCCTCCTATCCTCCAACTCTTTGTTCTCCAGCTTTTCGATAAACTCTGAAATGGTCCAGAATTGATAAGCATCCTTCTCTCTCAGTACCTCCACATGCTGATCCCATTGTGGTGGTAAAGCATCTGCAAACTTATCCACCTGCTTAGTCATTGGAATCTGTACACCATAACTAGACAATTCAGACAACAAATGCATATATCTCGGAGTTAGTTCTTTCAAAGTTTCATTATTAATGAAAGAAAAATTCTCAAACTCTTTGACTAATTCCTCCATTCTCAGACTCCTGGTCTTCTCGTTACCATCATGCTTCCTCTTCAGCTTATCCCAAAGCTGCTTTGATGTAGTACATGTTCCAAACTGATGCAACAGGTCACTTGTGATTGCCTGTGTCAGTTGAGAAAACGCCTTCTTCTCTACCACATATTTCTTCTTTTCGTCCTCAGTTAAGCTTTCCAAAGGAATCATCTCACCTGTATTCTCCAGAATCGGTGCTGTGTATCCTTTAACAATCATGCTCCAAGCCTCTGCTCCTTCAACTCCCATGCCTTCCAAATGGATCTTGAACATGGTGTGCCACTGATTATACTCTTGCATATCCATGAGCTTCGGTGGCCGAGTTCCGCTACCTGTAGACAAATCCTTAATCAAAGTAGAAATAGCATTAGTGGTTTGAGTATTTACCGCCGCTGCAGCTACTCCCCAGTAATCAGATTGTAGTGCCGGATGTGCTACACTTTGAGGCATCGTGCTCGTCGTTGTCATGTAGTTAAGTGGTTGTGAAGACTGTGTGTTCGTCTTTTGCGCTGCCACTGTCCATGGGTCCATCGTCTGCTGTTGTGGTTGTGTTGTAGCTGATCCCGGAGTAGTTTGAAAACGCCACATGATCTCAATCTGAAAATCTCAACACTTAAAAAAAATTTTCAACAAAAATCCTAGGTTCGCCCGAAATATAGTAGGTTCGTCCAAATAATCCTATGTTCGTCCAAATTTCTCACTTTCGTCCCTTCTGTTTCTACTTTCGTCCAAACAGGAACAACCGAATGTAGAAGTGACCAGAATGTAAACACAGACTAACTCTATTCCACTTTCGTCCAAAATAAGAACGGTCGAATGTGGAAATTCTACCCGAAAGTGAAAAATTCAACAAGAAAATTCCAGGTTCGTCCACTAAATACTCAGGTTCGCCCACTTTCTAACACTTTCGACCACAACACTCAGTTCAGGTTCCAGGTTCGCCCAAAACAGTCAGATCTCATTTTTGAAAAACGGTTATTGTTTGAAAAACGGTTATTCAGATCTCAGATTTTCAAAAGTTCATGGATTTGAATGATCTCAATCAGGTTATGTTTCGGAATTGATTTGGAACAACTTTAAGTCTTGGAAAACTTGAATTCGATCACAAATTCACCTTTAAATCGATCAAAAACTCTTAGAAACAATGTTTATGTAAAAACAGATGATTTTATGTCAAAAACATGTCCAAATCAGCTCTGATCTTATCAAATTTGTTGTTGTATGATCCTCTATGCTCTGATACCACTTTGTGAGCGTTGGATTTTAGCTAAAACAGGATTATACGATCATACAAGTCACAAAACCAGGTGCGGAAACCCTAGTTCTGAACAAATTGATAAAACACAAATCACGACACAATCAAGATCATTTTCAATATCATTTCATAGATTAACTTCATTCAAAAAGCATTTACAATCTGTTTATGTTAATCTAGAACACACAAATAATCTCTCAAAAACACCTCTGAACCTGATCTGAACCTGGACACAAATGACAACTCTCTTACATTATCAAAAACACAAAAACTATATATAGGCACTGCACATTCGCCCGTTTCAACTGGTCGAATGTGAGCTTTTTCCACCTTCGCCCACTTCAGGTGGTCGAATGTGTCTTCATGATCAAGTCCATTCTTCCTTCGCCCCTTTATCATCTACCTTCGCCCAGACTTTTCTACCTTCGCCCATATATATTTACATTCGCCCCATTCTATTCACCTTCGGCCAAGCTTTAACATATGTTAATTATGTATATCCAATCCTTAGTCGCAAAACGCATCAACATTTGGGATAAGCTTAAGTGGAAGCATGATGGTAATGAGAAGACCAGGAGCCTGAGAATGGAAGAATTGGTCAAAGAGTTTGAGAATTTTTCTTTTATTAATAATGAAACTCTAAAAGAACTAACTCCTAGATATATGCATTTGTTGTCTGAATTGTCTAGTTATGGTGTACAGATTCCAATGACTAAGCAGGTGGATAAGTTTGCAGATGCTTTACCACCACAATGGGATCAGCATGTGGAAGTTCTCAGAGAGAAGGATGCTTATCAATTCTGGACTATTTCAGAGTTTATCGAAAAGCTGGAGAACAAAGAGTTGGAGGATAGGAGGAAAGCTAGAAGGTCACAGATTCCTCAGAATCCCAGTTTGTATTTTGGAGGCACTTCAGTTCCAGTTGGTAACTCGAGCTCAGGAAGCATTACACCACATGTTGCATGTATTTCCAATGTCATGGAATCATCAAAACCAATCACCAACTACTTGACACAAACATCATCCTACTCACAACCATCATACACACCACCACAATACAATTCCTACATTTCACCATTCTCCCCAATGCAACAAGCAGGTTTTTACACCGCTAACCAATCACAACAACCAATAAACCAAGTTACTCAACCTAATCAACAACCGGTGGTTTTGGATACATCTAACTTGGGAAATGTGACTGTGGAGGTTGCTCAGCAACACATTGCATTAGTCTCAGCAATGGTTTCATCCTACAATGGGTTAGTTGCTAGTCAGATTGGGAACAACAACTTAACCAACGAAGACTATGCACAGATAGACAAGGAAGAGATGGAACTCATTGACATTCAATGGGCTTTTGCGAGTATCATGAGAAGAGCAACAGAGTTCATAGAGAAAACTGGAAGGACTGATTTGGCAACTTCTCCCAACACAACCTATGGATTCAACAAGGAGAAGGTTACGTGTTTTAATTGTGGAGAAAAAGGACATTTTAAAAGGGAATGCACCCAGCCACCTAAACAAGGTAATCGAAACCCTTTCAATGCAAATTACCAGAACCGTCAACAACAAAACCAAGTTTCTTACCAAAATAACAACAACTACCAAAACCGAAACTTTAACAACCAAAACTGACAACCAAACACTCAAAACCAGATTCAAAACCAATCTCCTAACAACACAAACCGAACAGTTGTACCTATCGCTACACCTAATGAGACTCAACAGAATGCGAGTCAGAACCAAGCTTTGGTGACTCAACAGGATGAAAGGTTTGACTGGTCGGGTATGCAAATAGGAGTTGAGGAAGTGACTACTGGTGGGAATGTGGCATGTGTTGCTTATCAGGTTGATATGGAAGAGTCGGTGGCAGTTGATGAGAAGAAAGAAACTGAGGAGTGTGAAAGTGATGATTCTGAGACTGAGATGGAAGTGGAGAATGAACCTGTTGAGGTTAAGGCTGAGGAAACGAGTTCTGGAATGGTGATTGATTCTATTACTGATGTTCCTGAAGAGTGTAGATCAGTCTATTCAGATTCTGAGAGCGAATCAGACACAGAGGCAAGTGTTGATTCTTTATATGATGATATTGATCAGTTGCTGGCAGAAGCTGACTTTTTGATGACGAGGAAGTCGTGCATTGCTGATGATGCTTTCACCAAGATAGACTACTCCAAGTTTTTCACTGGAAAGGAAGCTCATTTTGCGTTGATGGCCATGACTGAACCGCCAAAACCTGTAAGTTCTGAATCTAGCACTGATGTTATGAGTGATAAATATTGTGGAACATGTGATAGATTGACTGAGGAGAATAAACAACTCCGAATTTCACGTGATAGTGCTATCCTGAACAGTCAATCTACTCGCAAAGAGTTGAATGCTTTCAACAAAGTATTAGATGGCTATAAAAAGGACATTTCCGACTTGAAAAACACTTTGTCATTGAAACAATTGGCAATAAACAACTATATCAATGAAATTGAAAACACCAAGTTGGAAATGGCAGCCATAAAATGCTTTGCTGAAAAGGTGAACAAAAAGTTGGAAAGTTATAAGAATGTTGCTTATGTGGTAGATCATATCATTGATGATAACACCACCAATTACAAGTCTGTACCATCTCCGATTCTTTTTGAAAATCATAACTATCACCAAGTTATACTGGAGAGTTCGGTAAAATCAGACTCATCATCAGAAATGGAATCTAATACCTCGAGTATTGGTGATCCTTATTCCGATGTGAGACCGATTTTAGGCTTGAATGATGAGGGTGTTTATGCTGAAAGTGAGAATTCAGACTCAGAGAATGATGATACTGGTAGTGATCAAACTGTTAATGTATGTGAGATTCCAAAAGAAAATCACATCATTACTACTGAACCAGTGTCACCATCTGATCATGTTCATCCGATGGCAAATGCTAATCGTGATAAAAAGTCTGAAAAGAATGATGTTAAGAAAGATAATGGTGTTAAGAATGTTGTTAAAAAGAATGAGCTGAATGAACCAAGTGACAAACCTGTCAAGGTGTTTTATCGGATGGAGGGATCTGATAAAATCATTTCTGATGAGGAATTTCCAATTAAAAACGTTAACTATTCTAAACTTGACAAAATCTGGCAAGAAAGCACTATTTGGTTTCCAAAACATGAGAGAACCAACGAAATTCCACCAGAAATCTTAAAGAAATTGTTTTCAGAAGTTCCTCAAGAACCAAAGGTCCATGTCACCGAGTTCATTCGACCAAATGATAAAGCAAATGGTTTTCATGAGCCCTCTTACTCGAAAGGACCACTTCCTGAGAGTTTGAGGAATCAACAATATAATGATCAATTTCCTGTTAGATCATTTGCTCCACCAAATGCTCATTATGTTTTTGAAGAATATAGAAAATGCTTTAAATGTGGAGAACGTGGGCATTTACTTGCTCAGTGTCCATATGTAAGGCATAAAAGACATGAGGTTGAAGTTAGAAATTCCATGAGAAAGCCGATTGATCATTATGTTCCACCACATAGACGGGTTGTTCCTCAACAACAACAGTTTTATAATCAAAACAATTTTCAAATGAGGAACAATCGTCCATTTCAATATGATCAAAGAAATCGGATAGCTATGGAACAATCTTGGAGAAAGCCTGTGGTGAACACAACAGCTGATAGACAAAAGGTTCCACAAAAACCGATTGTCAAATCAAATGTTGGACCTAAGTCTGTTAACTCAGATAAGGTTGCCAAGAAAGTTACTTTTGGTAACAATGTTCAGAAACCAATTGAGAAACCAAAATCTCAAATTCGTATTCTTAAAAGGTCTGAACAATCTTGGACACCTAATGGTACTCCAGGAGCTTCTACTTCGAAGGTAAGTGAGAAAAATGAAAGTGTTTTGAACAATCAGAAAAAGATTGATTTAAAACAGAAAGTTGTTGAAAAAGTTAATGAGGATGTTTCTTTGAAAACCAATGTTCAAAGGCCCAAGACTCAGGCTTGGGTCCCCCGAAAGAACTAAATGATTTACTTTTTGTGTGCAGGGAGCTTCAGCTGGCCCTATTAGCAGTCTCTGGATTGTTGATAGTGGAGCTTCAGGCCACATGACGGGGGATCTCGCATTACTGTTTGATGTGAAAAACATTAATGGAGGGTATGTAGCTTTCGCGGGTAATAAAGGAGGTTATATTACAATGGAAGGAAGCGTGAGTAATGGGATTGTGACTTTCGAGCGGATTTCTTATGTCAAGCAAATAGACTATAATCTGTTGAGCGTCAGTCAAATATGCGATAAACAATTTTCTGTGCATTTTGATGACAAATCCTGTTATATTCTCAAACCGGGTTTCAAAATTCCAAAGGAGTGAGTAATGTTGATGGCACCTCGAGTCAACAATCTTTATATTCTTGACATGTCCAAGGCGATGACATCACAGGGGCAAATAACATGCTTTCTATCCAAGGCGACCGAAAAAGAATCGATAATGTGGCACCGCAGAATGGGGCACATTCATCTGAGGAAAATGAATCAACTGGTGAGAAATGGACTTGTCGATGGAGTAAACGTGAAACATTTCCATCTGAACGACAAGTGTGTAAGTTGTATGAAAGGAAAACAACACAAACAGTCCCATAAAGTGAAGAAAGTTAACTCTGTTGAGATGCCGCTTGAGCGATTGCACATGGACCTTTTCGGACCAGTCAAGCGCAAAAGTCATCTTGGAGAGCTTTATTGTTTAGTTGTCACTGATGACTATTCACGTTTTTCATGGGTGATGTGTTTGAAGAACAAAAGCGATACCTTTACCAACCTACAAGTTCTGTTCACTCGATTGGAGAATATCTACAGTTTGAAGATAAAAAGAATCAGGAGTGACAACGGGACGGAGTTCAAAAATGCCAAGATGGATGAACTTTGTGAAAGCAAAGGGATACATCATGAATATTCGGCTCCGTATACCCCGCAACAGAACGGTGTTGCTGAAAGAAAGAATAGGACTCTAATTGAGGCGGCTCGAACAATGCTCGCTGATTCAAATCTTCCAGTAATGTTCTGGAACGAGGCGATTTATGCAGCAAATTATACATTAAATCGGGTTCTAACAGTGAAGAAGTTTGGAAAAACATCTTATGAACTGTTACACCGACGAAAGCCCAACTTAGAGTATCTAGAACCTTTCGGGGCGCCATGCACGATGTTGAATCCAAGCGAGAAGTTTAGTCCTAAAGCTGAGGAGGGATATTTTGTTGGATATGCAACCCCGCTCAAACGGGTATTCAACAAGCGAACTCGTCAAGTGGAGGATTGGGCTAACGTGGAAGTTCAACGATACACTCAAAATTTGCAAGGCACGGGCCCTGATTGGATGTTTGATTACAAAGATTTCTTTGAATCATTCAACCTAGATAGCTTGGTTGAAGAAGCTGTTATCAGATTACTTTACGAGTGTGAAAACGCGGCGACTTCACCATTGATGCGTCCAATCACCGTAAACCCCCCACCAGCTTCTAATGATACCAGTGCTCCTATACAAGAAGAAGAGATGTTTCAAGAAGCTTCAACTTCATTAGACACTTCAGAATCTGAAGATGAACAATTTGAAGAAGCCGTTCTTGAACATGCAGAAGAATTAGAGGCGCAACCTGTGAACCCAACTCCAAATCCAGATGTTGCTTCATCATCAAACACGGGTCATGATCAGGATGCTGTAGAACACTTGACTGCTCAGACGGGAGTGATTGTACCTGTTAATCCGGAATCTCGGATTCATCGTATTCACCCGCTAGAGCAAGTTATCGGTGATCCTGGAAGTGGTGTTATGACCAGAGGGCAGCTGAAAAGCGTTAACTCGCCAGAGAGTTTTGGTGCTTTAGCATTGTATGCCAAAATTCAGAAATCTGGTAGTCAAAATGATTGGTCGTTTGCATGTTATGTGTCGCAGGTAGAGCCAAGGACATACAAAGACGCTTTGAATGAAGATGCCTGGGTTGAGGCAATGCAGGAGGAGTTATTGCAATTCCAGAAATTGGGAGTCTGGACGCTCACAGATTTGCCGCCGGGAAGGAAGAAAATAGGCACTAAATGGGTGTTTAAGTGCAAAAAGGATGATCGTGGAGTTATTGTTCGCAACAAAGCCAGATTGGTCGTGCAGGGTTTCCATCAAATCGAAGGGATTGATTACAACGAAATCTATGCACCAGTAGCACGAATTGAAGCTATTCGGATGTTCCTTGCGTTTGCTTCATACAAGAAATTCAAAGTCTATCAAATGGACGTCAAGAGCGCATTTTTGTACGGGAAAGTCAAGGAGGAGGTTTATGTCGGGCAGCCACCAGGCTTTGAGGACCCAATCCACCGGGACAAGGTCTACGTGCTGAACAAAGCTTTACATGGTTTGCACCAGGCTCCAAGACAGTGGTACGAGGAGCTAAGTACATACCTCATCTCCAAAGGATTCAAGCGCGGCCTCGTCGATTGCACCCTCTTTACGAAGAAGACGGGAGATGACTTGCTTCTAGTACAGATTTACGTTGATGATATTATATTTGGTTCAACTAACGAACTTTTGTGCAGGGAATTCGAAACTGTTATGCAAGAAAAGTTTGAAATGAGCGCTATGGGAGAGATGCAGTTTTTCCTCGGCTTACAGGTGGACCAAAGACCCGACGGGATCTTCATTCACCAGACGAAATATGCATCCGACATCTTGAGCCGATTCCAGATGGAGGATTCTAAGCCGATGGATACCCCGATTCAACCCAATCACGGGATTGGAGTGGACACTAAGGGGGAGCTGACAGACCCATTTACATACAGAGCAATCATCGGATCTCTGATGTATTTGACAGCGTCTCGACCAGATATTATGTATGCAACGTGTCTCTGTGCTCGCTATCAATCGAAGCCGAAACAAAGTCATCTGACGGCGGTCAAGCGTATCCTTCGATATCTGAAGGGTTGTCCATCAAAAGGACTTTGGTACCCTAATGATGATGATTTTGATTTTATTGCTTTTAGTGATGCAGATTGGGGCGGCTGTGACAAAGACAGCAAATCAACCACAACCGGTTGCCAGTTTTTAGGGAGCAGGTTAATTACCTGGCAATGCAAGAAACAGACTTCCGTCGCACTGTCTACATGTGAAGCCGAGTACATTTCAGCTTCGAGTTGCTGTTCGCAAGTGCTCTGGATCCAACAACAGATGGTTGATTACGGTTTGCAGTTTCTTAAAACCCCTATACACTGTGATAACGAAGCCGCAATTGCATTAACTAAAAATACTGAAAATCATTCTAAAGCGAAACATATCCGGATTAAATATCACTTTATCCGTGATTGTTACGCTAAGGAATTGATAGATATGGTCAAAATCCATACTGACTACCAACGTGCAGATTTGTTTACAAAAGCTTTTGACAGATCCCGCTTTGAATATCTTTTGAAGTAAACAATATAAAGGAAAAGCAGGACTAATCGGCACCTCGGTTTATCACTTTTTAGTTTTAGTTTTTAAATTTTTGCTAATTGGGAATTTCTCTTTGCTAATTGGGAATTTCTCTTTACTATCATAATCCTCAAAGAAGTTGATGCTTTCGAGGGGGTTGTTTAATCCTCAAAGAAGTTGATGCTTTCAAGTGGATTGTTTCTTTCAAATTTTTGTTTTGTTTTTCAGAAAAATTAAAAACCCAAAAATATGATCTTTATTTTAGGGGGTGTCATTTTATCAGAAAAACCAAAAACATTGAAAAATTTTCAAAATACCTAAAAATTAGAAAAACCAAAATGATTTCCTGGATAAAAAGAGGAAATGATAGTACATCAGTGGGGATCTGGCACAGGCTAAAGAATTGTATAGTATAATGAGATGTATGTTGATTACGTGTGATATGCTGATAGGCTTCGTAGACTAAATATTGCGTGCATTAGTGATACAAACATAACAAATTACGCGTTTGTGGCTGAACACCTCATGGGCATATGGTCTTAGTACCGTAATTTCGTTTGATAGGGTATTTGTACAAAACTCGGAGGTTTAGGGTCGTTATGTTATTAGTTGTCTGGGGATAGCCTATCTGATCTTCTGCTGTTAGTCATTACGGACCTAGATCAGACAGGATGTCTTTATAAAAGAGCTATATGCCAAATCCTAAAGTTACCGAATTGAGGAACTTTCTATGTTGTATGATAATCAAAGATTATCTATTACATCGTATTGATCATTGATGCAAATCATGATTAATATCAGTCCTCAACCTGGTATAGTGCATATGTTACTTTGCTGCATTAATTTGCTGACCTGTATACCTCTATGCATTATATCTTGTACAATTACAGACGACGAAAGCATAATCACGCTTTACAATGAGTCTTTGTGCATTTGCTTCTTGATACGGGAGTATGTCGTGTGTGTGGGAACCACAATGTGTTAGTCTAATACATCTAATTCGTATCATTTTAAAGCATTGCGTAATTGTCTGCATGTGAGCTTACGTGGACCACAATATCAGCAATTGCCGTGTCACATATTGTTTCTAATGATAATATTGAAACAGATCAACGCTGTGTTCAGATTTCTCAGAAAACTGATATGATCCTCTTACCGGAAATCACAAAATGTTTATTGCTTTCATTTACTTTGATGCATTTTACTTTGTTGTTTTTTTTTTCTACTGTCAAAAAGATACAAAATCCAAAAAGATTTTAGGTGTGTTTTGGTAAAATTTCAGAAAAAAAACCAAAAGATTTGCATTTCTGCTTTATTTTTGATAACCGGGGATGTTTGATGGTCAATTTCTGAGATTTGATAACACCATCTGGACTTTGTATCATTCAAAAAGTGTAAATTTGAGTTTTGGAAGTTTAACGGATTGAAAAATGTTGAACGGGATTCGAATTCGTGATTTGGTGAAATTTTCAGATTTTTCCATTTCACATTCGCCCCTTAATTGGGTCGAATATGGAAAAATCATCACCTTCGACCATTTTGATTTTGGACGAATGTGGAATTTTTCACTTCCGGGTGTCAATTCTACTCTCGGGTACATTTATCACCTTCGGGTCTTTAATTAGGGGTGAAGGTGGACTTGTTTTACATTCGTGCCATTTATTTGGGGCGAATGTGGACTTCACCCACATTCGACCACCACCAACGGACGAAGGTGCAGCTTATATATAACCCATTTCAGTTTCGAGCCATTCATTCAAAATTTTTCAAAATTTCATCCATAACCAGACCTTGTTGCTCGTGTTTCTTTTGATACACTGATTTGTTCCCTGCTTATTCCTGATCATTTTGAGATAAATTTCACAGGTATTGGAGCATTTATCAGATCAGAATCGTCGTGCTAAAGTTTTAGACCTAGGGTTTCAAAATTGAGGGTTTTAGAGTCTGTTTTGATAATTGATTTTGATCGCATTTCAATCCACATCAGTTTTAGGGGGAGATATATGAATGAATTAGTGTTTAACATCGTTTAATTGATTAAATGTTTGATTGAACAAAGTTAAACCTAATTCGTCTTTAAAAACTGATGTAAATTGAAATAAATGGACAATTGATGATGAACGAGTGATAATCGGCCAATATAGGACACATTTGAATCAGTTTTATGGATTAAAAACAACTTTGGCAAAAATTTAAAATTTGGGGTTTAATCTGTTTCACCTTCGGTTTATAAAACGGGCGAGAGTGAAAGAAAATGGGCGAATGTATCTTTAGACTGGGCGAATGTAACTTTTATTCAAAATATTTATACATTCGACCAGATAATTTCATATTCGACCATAAATTCACACATTCGACCAGTTTGAAAACGGGCGAATGTGCAGATTTTCAAATCTTGAAATTTTGCTATTTTTGTCGTTTTTGTATTTTGACGTGTTTGTTTGATTTTAATGTGCAGATGGCTGATCAATCCGAGAACGTTGAAGCACCAGCAGTTAATGTTGAAGTTCCAACAGAGATTACTGTTACAGATCCAGTACCAGAGGCAGAAACGTCTGTTCCAAGCAGTTGGCCATTTGAAAGGTCGCATAACTGTTGCGCTTATCTCGGAGATGTTGAGAAGAATACGGAGTTCACCGGGATCATAGAGTTTCCGAAGAGGAGCAGAATAGTTCATGCATTAGCCACACCAACCATCATATACAAAGACATCATTGAAGATTTCTACCAAAATGCGAAGTATGACTACTGGGAGAATCAAACGATCATCAAGAGCAAGATTCAGGATATGGAGATGTTTTTGACTGAAGCTGATATTCGGGAAGCGTTACAGATAAAGTTTGAAGATAGTGAAGATCCCAGGGAATTGTCATGGACAGAGTAGAAAGCGTGTTTCTTACGGATGAAATACAAAGGTCCAATTACTGACGGATCTATGTATAAGGGGAAGCTGGGAGTGCAGTATAAGTATTTTGCACATGTTCTTATTCACGTATTTGGGTGTGTGAGTGGTGGATATGATGTCATGAGAAGGAGTTTAAGTTCGTTAATGGTTGCGTTGACACTCAACAAACCATTTAACGTATCTGGGATGATTCTTGATCATATGCTGGAGATGCTGAAAGGAATGAAGAATAAGAAGTTCATGTTATATCCGAGATTTCTGATGATGATCTTTGACTATAAGTATCCCATGTTGAAAAAGGATCCGACTATGATCCTAGGTCAAGATCATATGAACATTAGAACATTGATGAGAATGAAGGGTTACAAAGGTGTGCCTGACAGTGAGAAGCCACCTAACAGGAGATTATTTGGTGCTTTGGCTCGTCCGGATTACACTGATCCTGGCAAGAACAAAGCAAGACATGATAACAGTGATTCGGACAATGATGATCCCTTAGTGTATGTTGATTCAAGCACTAAGAGGAAACGGCAAGTAGTCAATCCTGGAGCCAAAGGGAAGGGCAAGGGAAAGACTGTGGATCAGGGAAGCTCTAAGCAACAAGTGGTTAGAAAGAAATCGACAGCGAAGAAAGGATCAGGTTTGGTGGACGAAGAGTCGGTAGATTCAGAGGAGACTGAGGTTGATGAGCAGTGGGATTCTGATGATGAAAATGTGAGGACCACCAAACGTAAGGCCACTATGGTTGGTGAGTCTGAATCCTTGAACAAGTCGATAGAAGAAGCTGAGAGAAGGAAGAAATCTGTTGAAGATGAGAGTCTAGGTGTTGACCTGGCAGAGCTGAGTGTTGGAGATACTGTGGTGGTGAATTTGCCCAGAAAGACAAAGAAGCAAAAGACCATGGCCAAGAAGTCGAGTACAAAAGAGCTGAGGGAGAAAGAGTTAGCTCAGTTATTGAAGGGAAAAAGAGTACCTGATGCAGGAACACCATCTAAGCTATCTTCACTTGTCGCCAAGAAGCAGAAGAAAATGAAAGAGGCAGAGACTTTACCAATCGATCAATTCAATGTTGATATGGATAAAGTGCTCGATATGTTCAGAAAGCCTCAGAAGGAGAAAGTAGTTGAAGTTGAGCCATCTAAATCAAAGTCAAAGAAAGTAACTGTGGATGACGATGTTATGAAGCAAGTGAATAAGAAAATGGAAGATATGATGAAGATGTTGGTTGCTCAACAGGCTGAGATTGCTAAGTTTAAGCAAAATGAGGAGAAAATGCTTCAGATTGTGGTTGCTTCAAAATCTAATCAGGATGATATAAATGATAAGATTAAGATGTTGGAAGCTAAGAATGAAAAGCTTGAAAGAAAGTGTGAAAGAAACAAGGGCAGGATCAAACTGATTAAGGCAGATAACAAAGAACTAAGGAATGAAAACAAACGCCTTAGTAATTTGATTGAAGAGCTTTATAGCAGGGCACCCCAGTTGAAAGAGGGTGAAGAAGATGAAGAAGAGGAAGAAGAGCAAGTTGATTTTGAAGATTCTGAATCTGAAAAAGAACAAGATGATGATGAGGATGATGATGGATCGGAGAAAAGTGATGATGATGATGATGACAATAATGATGATGATGATGATGCTGAAGGTGCTGGGAGAAAACAAGGAGATGAGTTTAGCAGTGGTAGTGATCATGATGGAGGAGATGATACTTCCAGATTCACTTATGAGAAGAGAACACCAAAGAAGAAAGATACTGGAGAATCAAGTTCTAAAAAGAAAGGTGGGAACGTTGATTCAGATGAAAGTATTTTCTGGAATGAGAAGGTGAGATCTCTATCTGATGATGCTAAACAGTTGTATAAGGATATGTTGGAAAAGAGAGAGTGGACCATTGAGTTCACAGGATGCTTCGCTGAGATATTCCAAACTGATGATTTAAGATATGAGTTGGAATATGAAGATCCTGATCTTGAAGAAGGGGAATTACCTGCATCTGTGGCAAAAGAAATACTAGATGGTCTTGCACAGAGGGTAGGGAAAACTTTTGAGGAGTTTATGATGGATGAATCGATTCCAGATATTCCTGAAAAGGATATTGGAAGTCATTCAGATGATGTGCAGACTCCTGAGAACAATGAAGTGGAGATGGAAGATATAACTCATGAAGAGTTCCCCCAGTACTTCAGACAAGATGATGAAAATGAAGTATTTCCTGACTTCACTGAAATACCAAATAAGTCAGCAAAACAGAAAGCTAAGAAAAGGAGTGAAGAGTTTGTGGAGAAGGTATTCGGTACTGATAAGAAAGATTCTTCTAACCAGTCTGATGAGTTGAAGAATTATTTGAAGAAATTGAAGGAAATGGATGAGAACCGACCAAAGCCTGAAGCTCAAGGTAACTTTTACAGATTTCATAATGACAAGTTCAAAGGCAGAGCTCTTGGGTGGACTTACTTAGGCAGACTGAAATGTATTGCTGCAAAATGGGAAACCGGAATTCTGTACTTCAACAGATTCTGTGACTTGCTTACTCTACCATACTGGGCGGTTAGAGACTTATGCAGATTCCCAATGTCAGGTGCCGAAGTAAACGGATCACATGTCGGTTGGTGCGCAGATAAATTGGTTTGGGAAAATCGTACGAGATGGAATAGGTTCAAGCCTCAATATCCCAGAAGAAAAGTGCATAGGGATATTGATCCACAAACCAATATGAAGCGTGTAACTTTGATCTATAAAGCACCTAATGTGATGAGGAAGATACCGTTGATGCCAATGCCACAGCATTTTAGTGCTGATTTTATCTTCTGGTACTATGATTGGAGAAAGGCTGAAGCGGTGATTGTGTTGAGAGATGGAAAGGATAAATACAAGCATGTTCATGTATTTGATCCTATGTGGTTGATTAATTGCACGTTTGAAGACATCATCATGCTTTTCTTCAATCCAATCTACTTTGAACCAAACGACTTTGCTCAAGCAAGAAAATACACTCAAGTGGTTGGAGTTTGTTTTGCGTATGACATCAATGCAGGAAGCAACTTGGAGGGTAAGCTTGGTAAGACAGTAAAGATAGCGAATGTGTCTAAACCGGTGAAGAAAACATTTGAGCCTCCAATGACTACTGAGCAGAAGAAACAGCTCAGAATCAAGTTGATGAACAAGACAATGGACCAACAGAGAAAACTATCCAATCAATAGTCGAGGGGGAGTTTGTTGATGCGTTTTGCGACTAAGGATTGGATAAACATAATTAACACATGTTAGTGATTGGCCGAAGGTAGATTATAATGGGCAAAGGTAGATGGATAACGGACGAAGGTAGAATGGAACTAACAAGAAGACACATTCGACCACTAGAAGTGGGCGAATGTGGAAAAGGCTCACGTTCGACCAGTGAAAAGGGGCGAACGTGCAGTGTCTATAAATAGGTTTTGTGATTTTGATTATGAAAGAGAGTTGTAAGTTGTGTCTGTGTTTAGGTCAGGTTCAGAGGTTGTTTTGAGATATTGTGTGTGTGTTCTAGATTAACATAAACTGATTGTAAAAGCTTATTTGAAAGAAGTTAATCTATGAAATGATGTTGAAAATGATCTTGATTGTGTTGTGATTTGTGTTTTATCAATTTGTTCAGAACTAGGGTTTCCGCACCTAGTTTTGTGACTTGTATGATCGTATAATCCTGTTTTAGCTAAAATCTTTCGCTCACAATTACTCCTTTCCAAGGGGATACCTTAAGTAGTACAAGGTCCCCAACTTGAAATTCCAAGGGTTTACGACGTTTATCAGCATAACTCTTCTGACGACTTCTAGCCTTGAGAAGATTATCCTGAATGAGTTGAATTTTGTCTGTGGTTTCCTGGATTAGTTCGGGTCCAGTGATACGAGCTTCACCAACCTCAATCCAACAGACAGGTGAACGACATTTACGACCATAGAGTGCCTCGAAAGGAGCCATGTTAATACTGGCGTGATAACTATTGTTGTATGAAAACTCAACCAAAGGAAGATGAGAATCCCATGCGCCACCAAAATCGATGATACATGCCCTGAGCATATCCTCAAGTGTCTGGATGGTCCGTTCAGTCTGACCATCTGTTTGAGGGTGATAAGCAGTACTCAGGTTCAACTTGGTACCCAAAGCATCTTGTAGAGAATCCCAAAAGTGAGAGGTGAAACGACCATCGCGATCAGAGATAATGTCCAAAGGTATACCATGACGACATACGATTTCACTTACGTACATCTTTGCCAACCTTTCGACAGAATACTTCTCACGAATAGGTAAGAAGTGGGCTGACTTGGTCAAACGATCGACGATTACCCAAATACTGTCAAAACCTTTGGGTGTACGAGGGAGTTTGGTGATGAAGTCCATAGCTATGCTCTCCCATTTCCATACAGGAATCTCTGGTTGTTCAAGCATAACAGATGGTCGTTGATGTTCAGCCTTGACCTTTGAACAAGTGAGGCATTTTGCAACGAAAAGAGCAATGTCTTTCTTCATACCAGGCCACCAATAAGAATAACGAAGATCATGGTACATCTTGTCAGCTCCAGGATGAATAGAATAACGAGACTTATGAGCCTCGTTCATGAGAAAAGTACGAAGATCATCACGGTCGGGAATCCACAGTCGATTAAGGAAATAGAGAAGCCATCAGGTTTGGTTTCAAGTTGAGTCTCAGCACCACAAGACATTTCATCGTACATGTTACCTTGGGTGACTGATGTGTGTTGAGCCTGGAGAATGCGATCCTGAAGGTCAGTACGAACTCTCGCCCATTGAAGTTTGATACGCTCTTTACGACTAAGTGCGTCAGCCACAACATTCGCCTTGCCAAGATGGTAGCAAATTTCGCAATCATTGTCGTTAAGTAATTCAACCCAACGTCGTTGCCTCATGTTAAGATTCTTCTGGTCGAAGACATGTTGGAGACTTTTGTGGTCCGTGAACACCACACATTTGGTCCCATAAAGATAATGTCTCCAAATCTTGAGAGCAAAGACAACAGCGCCCAATTCAAGATCATGGGTGGTATAATTCTTTTCGTGAGTCTTGAGTTGTCGAGACGCATAAGCAATAACCTTTCCTCGTTGCATGAGAACACAACCAAGACCTTGGTTAGATGCATCACAATAGACAACGAAATCATCTTTACCATCAGGTAGAGACAAGATAGGAGCTTCACAGAGTTTCAGCTTAAGAGTTTCAAATGCTTCCTCTTGCTTTGGTCCCCACTCATAGGGTTTACCCTTGTGAGTTAAGGTAGTGAGAGGAACAACGATCTTGGAGAAATTGGCGATGAATCGACGATAATAACCAGCCAAACCAAGGAAAGAACGGACTTCGGTTGGAGTTTTAGGAACACTCCAATTTTTCACAGCTTCGATCTTTGCAGGATCAACATGAATTCCGTTCATATCAATGACATGTCCCAAAAATTGAACTTCCTTAAGCCAAAATTCACATTTTGAGAACTTGGCATACAGTTGTTCTTTCTTTAGGAGACCCAAGATGGAGTGAAGATGTTGCTCGTGATCGGATTTTGATTTAGAGTAAATCAAAATATCATCGATGAAAACGATCACGAATTTGTCGAGGTAAGGTCTACAAACCCGATTCATCAAATCCATAAATACTGCGGGAGCGTTGGTCAATCCAAAAGGCATAACCATGAATTCGTAGTGACCGTAGCGTGTGCGAAAAGCTATCTTGGGAATATCTTCATCGTGGACTCTAAGCTGATGATAACCAGAACGGAGATCAATTTTCGAGAAGTGGGTTGCTCCTTGAAGTTGATCGAAGAGATCGTCAATCCTAGGTAGTGGATAACGATTCTTGATGGTGAGTTTGTTGAGTTCACGGTAGTCAATACACATTCTGAGAGAACCATCCTTCTTTTTAACGAACAAGACAGGGGCTCCCCATGGAGAAGAACTAGGGCGAATGAACCCTTTATCAGAAAGTTCCTGTAATTGACTGGCGAGTTCTTGCATTTCAGAGGGTGCAAGACGATAAGGAGCTTTGGTGACAGGATTAGCACCAGGAACAAGATCAATTCTAAATTCCACTTGACGAGCAAGAGGCAAACCAGGTAAATCCTCTGGGAAGACTTCAGGATAGTCTCGAATAATTGGAATGTCTTGGATACTTTTGCCTTTGTCCTTCTTCTCTATCACGTTAGCTAAGAAGGCTGTATACCCCTTTCGTAAGTACTTTTGGGCAGTAGTACAAGACATGAGCTTAAGCTCGCCACAGGGTTTCTCACCATAGATCTTCAAAATCTCACCAGATTCGAGAGGAATGCGTATGACTTTCTCAAAGCACAGAATTTCGGCACGATGGGTTGACAACCAGTCCATGCCTACTATAGCATCAAAACTTCCAAGATGCATGGGAATGAGATCGATAGAGAAGGTATGATCGTCGAGGTTCAACAAGCAGTTACGAATAATAGAGTCGATCGAAATAGACTTCCCATTAGCTACCTCTACCACTAAAGGTTCCTCTAGATTAGTATGGGGTAAGTTAAGTAAAGGTTCAAACTTCAGTGACACAAATGACTTATCAGCTCCCGAATCAAATAATATGGATGCATAGTGGTTATTAATGAGGAACGTACCATTCACCACTTCGTTGTTGTCACGAGCCTGGTTAGCATTAAGATTGTAGGCGCGACCTCGAGCACCTTGGTTCTGGTTGCGGTTCTGGTTTTGGTTTTGGTTTTGGTTGAGGTTTTGGTTCTGGTTACGATTGGGGCAATTGTTGATGTAGTGATCAGGGCTGCCACAATCGTAGCATTGACCACGAGCAGGCCTGTTGTTTTGTTGGTTGGGAGCTGGGTTGTTTCTGGCTGGGTTGTTTTGGTTGTTTTGGGCAGCAGGGGCTTGACAGGCGTTGGTGTAGTGTCCATACCGCTTACAGTTATTACACTGGCGGCACGGTCGACTAGGAAGATGATGGTATTGACAAGTGTTGCAAAGAGGGTGAGTCCCGCCATATGGTTTCTTGGCTGGGTTTTGGGTAGCAGGTGGAGTAGCAGCAACCATGTAGTTTCTAGCCTTGCGCTTTTTGTTGCTTGAGGTCTCAGGCTTGACTTCAATTGCGGGCTGTGGAGTGTCTTTGGCAACCGTCTTCTTAGTGCCCTTGCGGAAGAGAGTACCGTTCTTCACGTGATTATCAGTAAGAGTGGCCGCTAGACGTTTGGCCTCTTCCAAAGTTGCAGGATTTCTTCCCCAAACGGTGTCCTGGATTTGCATGGGCAGACCACCGATGTACTTCTCGATGGCTACCGGCAGGGGAGTAACTTTGTGAGGCAACAATAAGCTAAGCTCGTGAAAGCGGGTGTTGTAGGCAAGGTTTTCCCCACTATCTTGAGCTAGGGTGTGGAACTCATCTTCAAGCTTCTTAACCTCATTGCGAGGACAAAACTCTTCCTTCATGACTTCCTTGACTTGGCCCCATGTCATAGCAAGAGCAACTTCGGCCCCACGAGTGCGCTTCTCCTCATTCCACCAAGTGAGTGCTCGTTTGTGGAGAACACTCATGGCGTAACGAACCTTGAAGTTGTCGGGGCATTCACTGTTGATGAAGGTATTCTCAATACCCTCAAAACATTGGAGGAGTCCTGTAGCTCCTTCTTCACCACTAAACTTTGGAGGGACCTACGTATCGAGGAGCTAGTTTTCCCTTTCTACCGAAACGAATTACTCCTTTCCAAGGGGATACCTTAAGTAGTACAAGGTCCCCAACTTGAAATTCCAAGGGTTTACGACGTTTATCAGCATAACTCTTCTGACGAATTTTAGCCTTGAGAAGATTATCCTGAATGAGTTGAATTTTGTCTGTGGTTTCCTGGATTAGTTCGGGTCCAGTAATTATTATTAATATTAAATAAATAAATTTCAGAAAACTAAAAATTGTGGGTAAAACTTTTACATCAGATTTGTTAAAAATAATTTTTTTAGAAATTATAAAAAGGTTTTAATAATTAAAAACGAATTTACAAGATTAAATGTAATATACATAATTAAATAGAGTTTGTTGTTCAAAAATGAAAAAGGAAAGAAAAGAAGCGCCACAGCCGGGACTCGAACCCGGGTGGCTTGGGAATAATGCAACAGTCACAACCACTTGGTCCAGACTAGTGGTTGTGATTATTCTTGTTCGTTTAAAAATAAATATAGTAAGCTGGATTAAGATTATCCCCAATTCAAACGTTCGAAGCCCTAGATTAGCAATTGACTGATTCACACATCAATAGCCCAATTAATCATAGGGCTATTGATGTGTGGATGCCGATGAACAAATCCCACAGAAAAGATTTCACTTACAAGATTGTTACGAGCTCGATTGATTGGTCAAACCACAAGGTCAAGAATGCAATCGTGAAGAACAATCAGAGTATCATTAAGAAGATTGGGGGTTGAGAAAGGAGTATTGGCGAGTTGTGAAGGCTCGCAAATGATCAATTTATAGGGTTTAACACTGGATTGATGAAATGGCAAGAGTTGACCAACATTCAATGGTATACGCGTATTATGATTAATTGGTTAACGATTGATTGATAATTAGCGTGTAGCTTAGTCAGACAGGGCCGGTAATCGCGTATTGTTACCAAAAATATACAAATTACGAGTTATTGGGTTTGATTATAGTATGTCGTGTGTCACAGCTGACTTTCCAAGTCAACTGTGACGTTTTAAACAAGTTATATAACTATAACGCGCTTGGAATGAATCAGATAAGACGGCCAGCCCAGCTGGTTTGTGTGTGAGTGTTGTTTGGGCCGGTCTTGGGCGCGGGTTCGATTCCCGGCCCAAGCGTTTATTTTTTGTTAATTATCCAACACTTAACCACATATATATAATATATATATAGTATTAGGGTTTCTAAAATGCGTAAAAATAATTAATACACACAAGAACTTGACGTTTTATTAAAGATGATCGTGTAACGTACAAGTTTAAATGCGTAATGTTACAACTTACCTTATGCGCACTTCCTTTTTACTTCAATTCAAGACTCCTTGGCTATCCAAAAACTCTTGTATACGCATCTATGAGGTGAATGATCACTTAGGTTGTTAGAACCTAGTCTTTACTTGTCTACACGCATTTTTGGTCATGTTTACCAATATACATGTTTTCACCAAATTATCTATGCCCAAGTGAAATCGAGTTTCATTGAGGCGTTTTATCAAACACTTGGTAGGCGTGATTTTCCTAACTTTAATTTTAGGACTTAAGGACCTCATGGATCCATCATTGACCACGATTAACATTACTAGCATTCCAATAATCATCTAAATCATAGTTTAGCATTGATAAGTATTAACAAAAACTAGTCTTTCATGCTTTAAAGGTGGTTTCTACAAATCCACCAAGAAACCCAATTCATCTTATAACATGAATTTGCAAAGATATAATCATCTCATAAGGATTTTGCTTAACACACACACAATTTATCATGTATTATGGTCTCCTCATACTAGAGTAACCTTTACAAGCCTTTAATTTTCGTTTTTATAACAACCCATGATGTTCACCATAACCAAGCATGAACATACCATCAAAATTAGTCAAATAAAAGGTTACCTTGGTGTGTATTATGCTTGGATGATTCGTATTAGGGCTAACGCAATCAAAACCCCTTTGAATTGGCCTTGATTTGAGCTTGTTCTTGAGTTTCTTGGTTAAGTGTGTGTTTAGTGTGTGTGTTTTGATGGAGATCGATCTCCTGGAAAAAATGAGGTCTCCATTTTTTTTATTAACCAAGCTCAAGTTTGGTGGCTTGGAAAGATTATCCCCTACCATTTATTAGTCATGCATTTGCTAGTTAACTAGCACTAATTATGTTAGTCTCATGTAATTGTCTAAGCCTTGTTTAGCTAACTAGGTTAACGGGGTAAATTCCTAGATTAGGCATTTCGTATAAGTCGCTCCCCATTTCGTTCGATTAAAAGCCACGTGTGCTTATATTATCATAAATTACGGTTTAGAAATTTTGGGGTGTTACAACTCCATCCCTTAAAGAGGGTTTCGTCCTCGAAACCTGATATATCTACGAATTCCCATGGGTCGCGCCTCATGGTTAATCTTGAGTTATATCCCCGCTCGACGAGGTTTATTTTAATTGAATTAGATTATACCCCCTATATTACGTATACACATTCATTTACTCTTGCAGGGAATTATTCTAGTTCAGGCACCCGTAGGTGTCACAGTTTGTACGGTTTGTCCAAGCGTCAGCGATTTGACTCCTTCGTGTGTTTCGATCCCTTAAATCCACCAGGGTTTAGGGAACTCATTCGATTATTTATCTTACTTGGAATCTTTTCTATGCACTGAGGCATATATTGGGTTTAGTTATCATAATGGGTTTCCGAATATCGTCACCCACTCTCAACGTGGTTTTAGTTTCAGTTTGATTTCGGCTCTAAGTCCTCTTATAATGCCATGGTTTTACCGGAAAGCATCGTGTCCTTTCTATACCTCACGTTTTCCTTGACCTAGACACCGCGTGTCCTTTCTGATAGTGTTTCCACCTGCCACTAGGCTTAGGCATATTTAGGCATTCCTCTGGGTCCCAGTCGTGATGACTACACTTGACCCGTTTAAACCTCCTAATGATCGTTTAGCTATCACTAGACTATTAATGGTTCATCATTTGTTCTGTTACTGTCCGATTGCCAATTCTGTGAATAGTTAATTCATACGGCTTTTCAGCTACAAATAGACTTAGTTTCATAAGTCACATGCTTTAGTTAGTCATCCAATTTCGGGACTGCGACTTATGATGTGTTTCTACACACCATCTATCAAACTTCTAAGCTAAGATTTGTTGGACTTTATAATAGTCCAACTTTCGTTAACAGGCTGTAATAGCCCAAGGTAACTCATATCGTATATTGTCCGCCTTGCCCGCCCAGCCGTATTAGACTGTGACCAAGCTTAGGGTTTTGCATTGGTCTCACCCCCGAAGGACTGGCCAGAACATGTACGACAGAGACGGTATCCCGCCCCTTATAAGGAAGTGTTTGTTTCCCTTGCCCATCCGATGTGGGATGTTATGACGTGCATATGTCCTAGTTCAGTGCTAGTCTAGTATTTCGCATTACTCATTTAGAGTTAGAATATTCCATGGAATCCTCCATATAATACCTCAGATAGCACTTCGCCCGTCTCAAGCATTCTTTAACTCACATTGATGTTATCTAATCCGAATTTTAGTATGTGAGTTTCAGTCTTAGTCAAAATAAATTCTAGGCGACTGATCACCTATTATCTTTTGCCCCAATGCCTCGGGCTTTTAGGATTTTTATCCTATCAAAAGACTTAGCATAGGGTTCGTGACCCTTTCGTATCTAGCCTTTCAATTTTATATTTCGAGCTCTTGCAAGCATCTTATTTGAGATTTAACCAGAGTCTTCCGACTCTTTTAGTTATCTAGGTATTATTTCGTATATAACACCCCGTCTTCACATCCCCTTTCGGATTATGTTTTTATTTAATTCATCGAAACACTTTGGATCCAAGGCTATTCCTTTATTGGCATAGCCTTGTAGGGCCCGTTACTGAACTATGATCTGTTTCTGTTTATTTGTGTCCCTTAAGACTTATTGACCCTTAGATCAATTCAGTCCTTAGATCAATTCAACGTTTCTCCATAGGGTTCTTGCTCATCTGTGTTTCATGGTGTTACGTTACCATGTTTAGTCACACAAGTCTATTGCTTATGTTTTCTTTATTTAGTATTGGTATGCATAGTGATTCAGCACGCAGCGTTGGGTTTATTATGAAGGCATTGCCTTCATTTCTATGATTCACAACCATCTATCTGATTTAGAGTTTAGATTGCCTGTTCATTTATCACATGCTAAAGCCCATGAGATTTATCTCGCTTTATTTGTTTTTGACATGTCTTTATTAGATCACATCATTCACCGTTTACTCTCACACGTTCCTTGCTCGAGGCTAGGAGCGTTCCTCTAGTGCGGATGCACCTCAGTTTTCCAGTGTCTTCAATGATCCCCCTTTTGATTTAGCATTTAATTTCTTCTTTAATTTAACACTTCGTTTTACGGTATAATACCTTGTTTTTAGCTCATATTCATGTGAATCATAGTTCACACTTGTCCTATGTGTGTCTGTTTTCTTCGCATTCCAATTTTCGCAAGACAAGTAGTTCATGGTTTCTCGCGAACTTTCATGGATCCTTATGATTTAGTGTAACGCATACTTCACATTTACCCCTTAGACTTTCATGAATTTAATACAAATTGTGTGACGCATAGTTCACACTTGCCCATAGGCTTTCACGAATTTATTATGATTAATGTTTAAGTGTAACTTAACCTTAAGCTTAGCCCTAATCTTGGCTTTTGTCTTACCACAGTACGGGGTTCCCGTTGGTATACGAGTTGGCCCTCAAGTATGGTTTATACTCGTTAAAAGTTTACCGTTTAGATGAGGTTTAGAGTGGTTTATGATTTAACCTTTCGTTAAGGTTTGACTTTTACTGCTTGATTGACTTCCCATTCAGGTTCGAGTTTGACTATGTCTTAACCTTCGATTAAGGTTCCAGTTTCCTTACAGTTTAACCTCTCCTCAAGGTTCAAATGTGATTATGACTTGATCCTTTGATTAAAGTTCAAGTCTACTTACGAGTAAATTCTCATTATATCTCAAGGTGATCATTATTTACCCTTTTGGTTAAAGTCCAAATCCATTTAGGAAATTGGCCTTTGATTATGGTTTGAATGTATTTAGGACTTAACCTTGGACTATGGTTGAAGTCTATTTGCGTGTTAGCTCTTAACTAAGATTTGAGTGTGTTTACAACTTAACCTTTGATTAAGGTTCAAGTCCGTTTTACGGATTAACCTTTATTGAGGCCCGAATGTGATTATGACTCAACCTTTGATTAAGGTTCAAGTCCCTTTTACGAATTTAACCTTTTATAAAGGTTCGAGTTTCATTATGACTTAACCTTGTTTAAAGTTCAAGTCTAGTTGCGAATTTAACCTTTTATAAAGGTTCTAGTTTTATTATGACTTAACCTTTGATTAAGGTTCAAGTTAATTTCCAAACTAAATCTGTTTATGACGCAACCTTGATTAAGGTTCAAGTATATTTCCGAACTGAATCTGTTTATGACTCAACCTTGATTAAGGTTCAAGTATATTTCCGAATTGAATCTGTTTATGACTCAACCTTGATTAAGGTTCAAGTATATTTCCAAACTGAATCTGTCTATGAATCAACCTTGATTAAGGTTCAAGTATATTCCCGAATTGAATCTGTTTATGACTCAACCTTGATTAAGGTTCAACTATATTTCCGAATCGAATCTGTTTATGACTCAACCTTGATTAAGGTTTAAGTATATTTCCGAACTAAATCTGTTTATGACTCAACCTTGATTAAGGTTCAAGTCTATTTACTAATCCGTGTAAACGTTGTGGTAATACATTTGGCTCTATGGCCCCGCGGGTCATTTATGCATTGGTTTTACATACCCAGTCTACCGGATCTTTATTGGTTTGGCATTACTCCCGCGTTCTATAACCCCGCGAGTCATATAGTTGGAAGTTTCACATGCTCTTTTCTCCCGACCTAGTCCTTGCTACATGGGGTGTATGCATAAAGATCATAAGAAGCCCACCGTATCATGTGTTTAACACTTACCTGGCCAGGGTAAGCAATTCGCACATGACACTGGTGATCTCATCGCGTTCATCACGATACTTCCCAAATAGACAATTCCCAGTCGCCTGTTTGATTTAATGAAATCTCTTTTGTTAATTTGCTTTATTATGTTAATTTTGTTTTTTTTTTCGGATTGCATTATTTGGCAAATGCAATCATGTTTTCCAATTTCCGGTTCGGCTGAGCCTTAGCCCACCATGACCGTGTAATTGGTGTGTTTCCAAGTTTTACATTGTTTAGGGCACCTTTCTCATGATTTATTCCTGATTGATTTCATGTTCATACATGATACATAACATTTCTTACCGGTTTGATGATCAGCTTGAACCGAACGCATAACTCATTTAACCTTGGGCTCTGAATACCACTTGTAAAACCCTACCCGATAAACGGGTATTATAGCATAATTTACGTGTTAATAAACTTAGTTTGGAAGTTTGGATTCAAAACATTGCATACTTAACAAGATTTAAAACTTTTAGTACATACGTATTATGGTTCAAATGTATGGGTATAGGATCGGCTAATCAACAAAGATATATGATCAAACAAGTTCAATTCAGGTGCGGAATCCCTGAATTGATCACAAAATGATAATAAAACTAGCAAAACTCACAAATCATCATAAACACATTCATTTCATTCAATAACATAATCAATTACACTTGAAAAGCCTGTTTATAATGATATAACTTGATTACAGACTCAATAAAAACCCTATGGAGAAACACACTCTGGGAGGGAAAACAAATGACCAAAAGTTAAACATTCAAAATTAAGTTTGCCTTATATAGACCTGCACATTCACCCAAATAGCTTGGTCGAATGTGCACGTTCTACCGTTCATATACGGCGAACCTGGACATACATATATACATATCTTTATTTGACCTCCCAGAGTCTACCTTCGACCGTCTGCTTCTACCTTTGACCGTTTATATCCACCTTCGACCAAACGATAACAACTATACAACTTGAAATTCGCAATTTAATAGCACTAGTCGCACTTTCGTGTATCTACAAACTCCCCCTTGACTATTGCTTGAATTGCTTTTGCCTTCGCTCTTCATCCATAGTCTTGTTCATCAGTTTGATACGCAATAACGCCTTTTGTTCTTTCGTCATCACTGGTTCATGAGTTAGTTCGGTTTCTTCTTTTCAACATTCTGAATCTTAACAAACTTCCCCAGCTTCTTATCAAAATCACAACCAGCGTTAACATCCCACGCAAAACATAGAAATACCAAACGTTGATATTTGGATGCCTGTTCACTGTCTTTCTCTTCACAGTAAATCGGATTATAGTATAGCATGATGATATCCTCGTGCGAGCAGTTAATTAACCATATCGGGCAAAGATATGAATCTTCTTAAAATCCTTCTTACCATCATTCAGAACAATAATAGCCTCTGCTGTCTTCCAGTCATAGTACCACCACATAAAATCTTTTGAAAAGTGTCGTGGAATAGACATCAAAGGAATATGCTTCAACACTTTTGGTGGTTTATACTTCAAAGTCACCTTAGGCAACCCCGTAATCTCATCGAACTCCTTTTTGTGAACTATCCTCTTAGGATATTGTGGGGTAAACACATTCCACTTCGTTCTGCTCTCCCTCGCCATGCGATCTACAAAGTAACCAACAAGATGGTTGTTTACTGAAGCACCTGACATTTCATGTCTGCAGATATCGCGAACAGCCCAGTACGGTAGTGTCTTAATGTCGTGGAATCTGTTAAAGTACATAATTCCTTTCTCCCATTTCATAGCGACACACTTCAGCTGTCTCAAGTACTTCCATCCGAGAGCTTTGCCTTTGAATAGTTCATTATGGAATTTGTAGAAACTACCTTGAACTTCAGTCTTTGGACGGTTAGCTTCTTTTTCTTTAAGTTTCCTCAACAATTCTTTCAAAGCATCAGATTGTTCAGTATTTGGCTTTTGACAATTTGGAAACACTTCTTCAACAAACTTTTTACTCTTCTCACGAGAAAGTTTCTCAGCCTGGCTCAACAATTCATCAGAGAATTCAGGAAATCCAGAATCTTTATTATTCTTGAAGTATTCTGGATATTCCTCACTCGTAATATCCTCCATCTCTACCTCTTCAAACACTGGGACATCTCTATCATCAAAGTGATTACCTGCTTCTTTCTCAAGTATATTCGGTATCTGGTTTTCACTCATCAACTCCTCCAGAGATTTACCAACTTGTTTCGCCAGTCCTTCCAATATTTCTTTTGACACAGCTGCAGAAACTTCTCCGTCTTCCAGATCAGGATCGTTATATTCAAGCTCAAAATGCATATCATTTGACTCAAATATTTCTGGAAACCTACCTATCTCGATCGTCCAGACTCTGTCAGTCAACATCTGGCGATATAGTTTCTTATCCTCTTCAGATAAGGCTCTTAATTTCTCGTTCCAGAAAATATTATCATCGTCAGTAGTGCCACCAGGAGCTTTATAACTAGATTCTCCTGTGTTTTTACTTGATCCTCTCTTTTCACACTTGTACTTGTCAGTGTTATCATCATCGTCATCATCATCACCTGATTCATCACCTGAACCATCATCATCACCATCATCTTTCTTCTTAGGAGCATCACCGGCATCCTCTTCCAATTCATCATCTTCGTCTTCTTCTTCGTCAGATGGTTCAAAATCTACCTCTTCTTCTTCAGGATCTTTATCCTCCTCTCCAGCTTTCAGTTGTGGAGCTTTTGAGTATAGATCTTTAATCAGATTGTTCATGCTCTTATTCGTTTCTTTCAGCTTTTTGTTCTCAAGCCTCAAGTTAATGTACCTTCTCGTATTTCTCTGCTCATGTGATAACAACTTTTGATTCTCAGCTTGAAGTTGTTTAATCTTAGCTTGCAAACCTTCTTGATTTTCTTGTGAAGTAATGACAACATCCAACATCTTTTTATCATTTTCCCTTAACTGTTCAATCCCTGCTTGTTGCTGATTAATGATCTTCATCATATCTGCAAGCTTCTGGTTTACTGCATTCATCACATCACTATCTATAGTAACCTTTGGTGTTGAAGCTTCAGTAACTGGAGTCTTTTGTTTCTTTAGCTTTTGCAAGACTCTGTCTAAAGCAACATTGAAATCATCAGTTGGCAATTTAGTTTGCTCAGCAGCAGATGATATCTTCTGTTTCTTTGCCATTGGGGATGTCATAGGAGACTTAGAGCTAGATGCTGCAGGAACTTTCTTCCCAGCAATTAGATTCTCAATGTCTTTAGCTCTTTTCTGCATCGGCTTTACAATTTTCTCAGTCTTTGTTTTCTTCTTGAATGTAGGCTTTTTCTGTTTCTCTCCCATCTTTGGCGATCCTCCAAAATCTTCAGATCCCAATCCCAAACCTTCATCAATATCATCTAACGCAATCGGACTTTTCATCCTCTGTTCTTCTACAGACTTGTTTAGACTTTCAGACTCACCAGCCACAGTGGCCTTGGGCGTGGTGCTCTTAACAGTCTCGTTATCTGAATCCCATCTTTCTTCAACCTGAGTTTCTTCTGAATCTATTGATTTTTCATCCACCAAGTGAGTACCTTTCTTCGCAACACTTTTCTGTCTACGAGATTTCTTCTTTGGTGGTTTAACAGTATCATCCTCCTTTTCTTTCCCTTTCCCTTTATCACTCTTCGCACCAACATTAACTACTTGCCTTTTCCTTTTTGCCTCAGGATCAACAGGGCATAAAGGATTGTCTTCATCAGATTCACTGTTATCATGCCGGACTTTATCAGTATCTGGATCTACATATCCTGGATTGATCAGATGACCAAACAGATTCTTCAATGGTGGTCTCTCATTCATTGTTACGCCTTTGTAACCCTTCATTCTCACTAGAGTATTCAGGTTCATGTGATCCTGAACGACTATCTGAGTAGGATCTCTTCTCAAATTCTTGTGCTTTTCATCAAATATCATCTGCAGGAATCTTGGATATAACAGAAACTTCTTGTTCTTTAATCCTCTGAGTGGTTCCAGCATGTGTTCAAGTATCATTCCAGATACATTGAAAGGCTTGTTCAAGATTAGGGCAACCATCAAAGAGTTAATACTCTTCCTCATTACGTCATAACCTACACTCACTGATCCAACCACATGTAACATAACGTGAGCAAGATACTTGAACTGTGGACATAACTTTCCTTTGTGTAATGAACCATCAGTAATCGGTCCATTGTATTTCATTCTAAAGAAACATTTTCTCTGCTCAATCCAAGAAAGAACTCTTGGATCTGTCTTCTTATCCTGCAGCTTCAGTGCCTCTCTGATGTCATCTTCAGAAACAATCACTAACTCCCCCTGAATCGTACTTACGACAGCAGATTCATTGTTCCAATAATCCATTCTGGCATTCTTCCAGAATTCTTGTTGATGATCTTTGTATATGATGGCGGTAGTAGCAAGGGCAACTATCACGCGGCTTCTCTTTAAAAAGTCTACAATACCGGTGAATTCGGTATGTTTCTTCAGATCTCCCATAAACGCACAGCAATTGTGTGCTGCTTCAAATGATAACTCTTCAACTTGTTCCTTTCCAGTTGCCTTTTCTGAAGATCCTGCTGGAACATCACTACTCTGTGGTTCAGACATAGTTAAACTGCAAAACAAATCAAGAAAACACGTTAAAAACGAACAAAATAACCAAAACTTGAAATTTTTGATTTTGAAATTTTACATTCGACCATTTGAAAGTACAAATGTGAAAAATGGGGTTCGAATGTGGAATTAAAGGTTCGAATGTGAAAATCAGTGAATAAAAATATACATTCGACCAATCAGTTCCACTTTCGACCGTTTCAACATCTACTTTCGACCAAAAAGCCACGTTCGACCATTTAAAATTGGGTGAAAGAGACTGTTCATCTTCTCAAATTACAGATTTTGATTCAAGTGGTTTTAACATGCCATTTTGATTTGAAAAGCATCTAATATGGCCGATGAACATTTTCCAATCATCAATTATGATTATTAATCAGTGTTTATGTGTTTTCATTTAAAATCTAGGGTTCGAAGTTTTAAAACAGTCAATTGACTGATCTAAGTTGTTTAAACCCTTGATTTTGGATTATTCTCCCCCTAAAACACTTAAACACTAAATCCTTAACATCAATTTTAACAATTATTGGTCAGAAATCACAGTTTGATTCCAGTTAGGGTTCGGTCAAAGAATCAGTGATTGTGACTTTGTTTGTGGATGGATACCTGCAAATTATATCTTGAAATGATCAGCAAGAATCAGAGAACACAATGGTATGATTTTTATAACACGAGCAACAAGATCCCTTAGTCTCAGAAATTTAAAATTTTTTGAATATGGGGTCGAATGAGCAGACCAGGCATATATAGGCTCCACATTCGACCAAACGACTAGGGCGAATGTGAGAATTCATCCACCTTCGACCTTATTTAAAGGTTCGAATGAGCAGGAAAATTCCACATTCAACCCAACGAAGGGGCGAATGAAAATTGGAATTTTTGAAGTTTTTACCAAATCTCAAAATCGAGTCCCGTTCAATATTTTTCTCAACTTTTAAGCATCCGACATGCATTATTTCTTATTTTAAAGATGACAAAACTCAAATGGTCCATCAAGCTTTAGAAAATAACCATCAACCACCATCAGTAATAAAAAATAACATAGAAATGTAAAATCTTTTTGGTTTTTCTAAACTTTTTATTAAAACACGCCTAAAATCTTTTTGAGTTTTGTATTTTTGACGAGAAATGTAAAATGCAAAACTGTAAAGATAAAGCAGTAAATGTTTTGTGATTTCCGATAAGAGGATCATATCAGTTATTGAGAAATCTGATCACACCGTTGATCTTTTGATTTATTAATATTAAAGACAATGTATGATCTGGCAATTGCTGATATTGTGATCCACATAAGCTCACATGCAGACTGTTGTGCAGTGCTTTAGACTGATACTATTATTTATAGTATAAACTCAATTGTCTGTGGTTCCCACGCACACTACATACTCCCGTATCAAGAAGTAAATGCACAAAGACTCATTGTAACGCGTGATTATGCTTTCGTCATCTGTAATTTTACAAGGTATGAGGCACAGAGGTATACAGGTCAGCAAATTAATGCTACAAAGTAACTTGTGCACTCTACCAGGTTGAGGGCTGATATCAATCATGATTGGCATCAATAATTGGATACGATGCATTAGATAATCTATCTTCATACATTGAAAGTTCCTCAATTCGGTAACTTTTAGGATTTGGCTTTACAGCTCTTTTATAAAGACACCCTTTCTGATCTAGGTCCGTAATGATTTACAACAGAAGATTAGAGAGGCTATCCCCAGATAACTAATAACATAACGACCCGAAACCTCCGAATTTTGTACAAATACCCTATCAAACGAAATTATGGTACTAAGACCATATTCCCATGAGGAGTTCATCCACACAACAATTCGTTTGATATGTATGTATCAGGCACGCCGTAATAGGTCTACGAAGCCTACCAACACATCACATAGACTCAAACACACACCTTATATTGCATTACACTTCTTTAGCATGTGTCAGATCCCCACTGATGTACTATCATTTCCCCGTTTTCTCATGGAAATCATTTTGGGTTTTCTAATTTTATGGGTTTTTGAATTTTTCAGTGTTTTTGGTTTTTCTGAAAATAAAATCTACCTAAAAATGTAAAACATATTTTTGAGTTTTTGTTTATTTCTGAAAAACAATAAAAACCAAACCTAAAAAGCGATAAACTGAGGTGGTGATCAGTCTTGTTTTTCTTTTATACCGTTAGCTTTTAAAAGATATTCAAATCTTGATTTATCAAAAGCTTTGGTAAAAAGATCTGCACGTTGATAGTCAGTGTGGATTTTGACCATATCGATCAACTCTTTTGCGTAACAATCACGGATGAAATGATATTTGATCCGGATATGTTTAGCTTTAGAGTGATTTACTAAATCTTTTGTCAATGCAATTGCGGCCTCATTATCACATTAAATAGGGGTTTTAAGAAATTGCAAACCGTAGTCCACCATCTGTTGTTGTATCCAGAGAACTTGTGAGCGGCAGCTTGATGCTGAGACGTATTCTGCTTCACATGTGGATAAGGCGACTGCATTTTGTTTCTTGCATTGCCAGCTCAGGAGTCTGCTCCGCATAAACTGGCATCCAGCCGTTGTGGATTTGCTGTCTTTGTCATAGCCTCCCCAATCTGCATCACTAAAAGCGATTAGGTCAAAATTATCATCATTAGGGTACCAAAGTCCTCTCGCCGGACAACCCTTCAGATATCTAAGGATACGTTTGACAGCTGCAAGATGACTCTGTTTCGGCTTCGATTGATAACGTGCACAAAGACATGTGGCAAACATTATATGTGGTCTGGAAGCGGTGAGGTACATCAGAGATCCGATGATTGCTCTGTATGTAAAAGGATTAGTTAGCTCTCCCTTAGCGTCAACACCAATCCCGTGATTAGGTTGTATCGGGGTATCCATCGGCTTTGAATCATCCATCTGGAATCGGCTCAAGACTTCAGAAACGTATTTTGTCTGGTGAATAAAAATCCCCGTTGGTTTTTGATCCACCTACAAGCCTAGGAAAAACTGCATCTCTCCCATCGCTTTCATTTCGAACTTTTCCTGCATCACACGTTCAAATTCTCTGCACAGAAGTTCATTAGTAGAACCAAAAATAATGTCATCAACATAAATTTGCACAAGAAGCAAGTCATCCCCTGTTCGTTTTGTGAACAGTGTGCAATCTACCAAACCTCGTTTAAATCCTTTGGATAGAAGATACGTGCTCAGCTCCTCATACAATTGTCTTGGAGCCTGGTGTAACCCATAGAGAGCTTTGTTTAGAACGTAGACTTTATCCCGGTGAATAGGATCCTCAAAGCCTGGTGGTTGACCTACGTATACTTCTTCCTTTACCACACCAGAAAGAAACGCGCTTTTAATGTCCATTTGATACACCTTGAATTTTTTATAAGATGCAAATGCCAGAAACATGCGGATAGCTTCTAAGCGTGCAACCGGTGCATAAATCTCGTTATAATAGATTCCTTCCACTTGATGAAAGCCTTGTACGACCAATCGAGCTTTGTTCCTAACAATCACTCCTCTGTCATCCTTTTTACATTTAAACACCCATTTAGTTCCAATCTTTTTCCGTCCTGGAGGTAAATCTGTCAGTGTCCACACACCAAGTTTCTGGAATTGTAATAACTCCTCTTGCATAGCCTCTACCCAAGCGTCATCCAAAAGAGCATCCTTGTATGTCCGCGGCTCGACCTGCGAAATATAACAAGCAAACGACCAGTCATTTTGAAAACTTGATTTTTGAATTTTGGCATATAAAGCAAGAGCGCCAAGGTTTTCTTGTGAGTTAGCATTCCTCAGTTGACCTCTCGTCATGACACTGATACCAGGAGCACCAATAACCTGCTCGAGCGGGTGAATTCTATGTATCCGAGATTCTGGATAATCAGGTACTTGCACTCCCGTCTGAGTAGTCAAATTCTTTGTTGAATCCAGATCATTACCCACGTTCGATGATGAAGCACCATTTGGATTTGGGTTCACTGGAGGTGTCTCTGTAGCAACATCTTGAACAGCTTCACTTGTAACATCATCGTCATCTTCAGATTCCGATGAATTAAGAGATGTGGAAGCTTCTTGAAATACCTCTTCTTCAGCTACAGGAGCATTGCTATCATTAGAAGCTGTTTGGGGGTTTACGGTGATCGGACGCACCAACGGTGATGCCACTGCGTTTTCACACTCATAATATAATCGTAATACAGCCTCTTCAACCAAGCTATCTAGATTGAATGATTCAAAGAAATCTTTGTAATCAAACATCCAGTCTGGACCGCTACCCTGTACATTCTGAAAATACCGCTGAACTTCAACGTTAGCCCACTCCTCGACCTGACGAGTTCGTTTGTTGAATACCCGTTTGAGTGGGGTTGCATATCCAACAAAGAATCCTTCTTCAACCTTTGGTGCGAACTTCTCAGATGGATTAAGCATTGTAGACGGGGCTCCAAACGGTTCTAGATACTCTAAGTTCGGCTTTCAACGATTCAACAGCTCATAAGAAGTTTTACCAAACTTCTTCACCGTTAAAAACACGATTGAGAGTATAACAAGCTGCGTAAATTGCTTCGTTCCAAAACATTACTGGAAGATTGGAATCCGCAAGCATTGTTCTTGCCGCTTCAATTAGAGTCCTGTTTTTGCGTTATGCGACACCGTTCTGTTGAGGGGTATACGGAGCACTGTATTCATGATGAATTCCTTTGTCTTCACAAAGAGCATCCATCTGTGCATTCTTAAACTCCGTCCCATTGTCACTCCTAATTCTCTTGATCTCGAGACCATAGATATTTTCCAACCGAGTGAACAGAACCTTCAGATTATTAAACGTGTCGCTCTTATGATGCAAGCACATAACCCATGAAAATCTGGAATAGTCATCTGTAACCACAAGACAATACAATTCACCGGCATGGCTTTTACGCTTGACCGGTCCGAACAGATCCATGTGCAAATGCTCAAGTGGTAGTTCGACTGAATTGACTTTCTTTGGTTTATGGGACTGCTTGTGCTGCTTTCCTTTCTTACAACTCACACACTTGTCGTTCAAATGAAAATGTTTGACATTCACGCCTTCGACAGGTTCATTCTTCACCAAATGATTCATCTTTCTAAGGTGAATGTGTCCCATCCTCCTATGCCACATGATTGATTCTTTTTCAGTAGCCTTGGAGAGGAAACACGTGACTTGGCCTTGTGTAGTCATAGCTTTTGACATGTCGAGAATGTACAGATTGTTCACTCTCGGTGCTTTTAGCATCACCCACTCTTTTGGTAGAACGAATCCTGGCTTGAGTATATAGCAAGATTTGTCATCAAAGAATACCGAAAACTGTTTATCACAGATCTGACTGACACTGAGCAGATTATAATCAATTTGCTTTACGTACGAAATCTTCTCAAAACTCACTATCCCATTACTTACACTACCCTCCATAGAAATGTATCCACCTTTATTCCCAGCAAACGCTACGTATCCTCCATTGATATTTCTGATGTCAAACAGTAGCGATAAATCCCCTGTCATGTGACCAAAAGCTCCACTGTCAACAATCCAAAGACTACTCAAAGGGCCAGTTGAAGCTCCTTGCACATATCAAGTAAAAGATTGGATTTTTCGGGGGACCCAAGCCTGCTTGGTCTTGGGTCTTTGAACATTGAGTTTCAAAGATTCTTTTTCACAAACATTTTGATTTGAATTGATCTTTTTCTGATCAATTAAATCTTTTTCAGTCTTAGCTTTCTCATTCACTTGTGAAGATGAAGCACCTTGAGAACCCTTTGGTGACCAATACTGTTCCGAATGTTTCAAGTTCCGGATTTGAGATCTTGGGGTCTCAATCGGTTTCTTTACTTCGTCCTTAAAGGAAACTTTCTTGGTTACCTTCTCTGATTTAACAGAGACAGGTCCAACTGTTGGTTTGACTGCAGGTTTTACAGGTACCTTTTGCTTGTCAACAGTTGTGTTCACCACAGGTTTCTTAAGAGGTTTCTCTATGGCTATCCGGTTACGACGGTCATATGTCATCTGACGATTTTCCCTCTTTTGAAAATATCTGCTTTGGTTATAAAATGGTGCAGGTTGAGGAACAAATCGTCTTTGTCGATAACAATGATTATCGACTGGAGTCTGGTATGTCTGCTTCACTTCAACCTCATGCCTTTTGTGCCTAACATACGGACAGTGAGCAAGTAAATGCCCTCTCTCTCCGCACTTAAAACATGCATGGTATTCCTCAAAGTTGTTCTTGGCATTCGACTTAGCATATGTAGTGATAGGATATTGCTCATCCACACACCTTCTTCTAAGACTCTCAGGAGCTGGGTCTTTGGAGTAAGTCGGCTCCAGAAAACTATTAGCCTTATCCTTTGGCTTGATAAATTATGTGACATGAACCTTTGGTTATTTTGGAATATCCAAATAAATTTCCTCTAAAACCTCTGGAGGTACATCATTTGTTCGCTCATGCTTTGGGAACCAAATGGTACTCTCCTGCCAAATTTTCTCAATCTTGGAGTAGTTAGCAAATTTGATTGGATATTCCTCATCAGACATTATCTTATCGGATCCTATCATCTGATAGAAAACTTTGACGGGTTTGTCACATTGTTCATTTTTCTCAACAGGCTTAACTGATTGATTCGCTCGATGAGCGTTAGCCATGGGATGCATAATCTGAGATGGTGACAGTGGTTCATTTGTAATTATGTGATTTTCAGCAGGAATATCACACACCTTCTCAGATTTGTTATCCTCAGAGTCGAAATCATCAGTTACAGCAATCACACCTTCGTTATTTAGTCCCAAAATAGGTCGAACATCAGAATTAGGGTCTCCCACACTGGAGGTGTTAGACTCATCATCCGATGTCGAGTCATATTTAACTGAGCTCTCCGGTGTTATTGCATGAATAGTATGGTTTTCAAATAACACAGGAGATGGGACGGCCTTGTAGTTTGCACTACTAGACGGTGAAGGCTCCTCGATGATATGGTCAACAACATATGCAATATGTTTATAGCTTTCAAGTTTCTTATTGACCTTCTCAGCAAAGCACTTGATGGTAGCCATTTCAAGTTTTGTATTTTCCAATTCATTGATATAGTTGTTAATGGCTAACTGTTTCAAAGATAAAGTCTTTTTAAGATCAGAAATGTCTTTCTTGTAACCATCAAGCACTTTATTGAATTCTCGTGCTTCTTTTTGATACGATTGACAGTTGATCTTAGCACTCTCAAGCTGAACCCTGAGTTGCTTATTATCCTCTGTCAATCTATCGCATGCACCATAATACCTCTTACTATTCATATCTAAATTAGATTCAGAACTTACCTGCTTTGGAGGCTCAGTCATCGCCATCAGTGCAAAGTGTGCTTCCTTTCCAGCAAAGAATTTAGAATAGTCGATTCTGGTAAAAGCATCATCCACAATGCAAGATTTGTATGTCATCAGAAAATCAGCTTCGGCAAGAAGTTGATCGATATCATCATCTAGTGAATTAACACTAGTTTCAGAATCAGAATCGCTCTCCGTATCAGAAGAGGCTAAATCACACTGTTCCGGAATCTCAGTAATAGAGTCAAAAATCAATCTCGTCTTCTTCTCAACACAACCATCATCACTTTCTTCACTCAACTCTTCAATCTTCACCTCAGACACAGACGTCTGCTCAGTCACTAAAACATCTTCAACAGATACCGGCTCATCCAAATCCATCTTCTGTGCAACACACGCCACGTTACCAGCAGTAATCTCCTCAACACCGAGTTGCATACCAGTCCAGTCAAAACCCTCGTCTTTCTGAATCACCAAAGCCTGGTTCTTGTTATCTGGTTGGGTTTGACTGTTTGGTGTAGAGATAGGAATTATAGTTCTGGTTGGATTGTGTGGTGTTGGATTTTGGTTCTGGTTTTGTGTAGTGTTTTTTCTAACAGTATTGTTTGGTGAGTTGTTTTGGCGGTTTTGGTAGTTGTTTTGTTGTTGAAAATTGGAGTTGTTTTGACTTTGGTATGATACCTGATTTTGACGGTTCTGATAGTTGGTGTTGAAAGGATTCCTGTTCCGCTGCTGTGCTGGCTGTGTGCATTCTCTCTTGAAGTGACCTTTCCCACCACAGTTAAAACATGTCACTTTGGCTTTGTTGAAGCCATATGTGGTGTTTGGAGAAGTAGAAAGATCAGTTCTGCCCGTCTTCTCAATGAACTTAGTAGCTCGCCTCATAACACTAGCAAACGCCCACTGGATGTCAATGAGCTCCATCTCTTCTTTGTCAATTTGCGCATAGTCCTCACTGGTTAGATTGTTGTTACCAATTTGACTAGCGACTAAACCATTATAAGAAGCGACCATAGCAGAAACTAATGCTACATGTTGCTGTGCAACCTCAATAGTAACATTGTTCAACTTTGAAGTCTCCAACACAATTGGGCTCTGATTAGATTGATTTTGGTTGATTTGAGTTTGATTCATTTGAGTAATGTAGGATTATTGTTGAGATTGGCTAATACTTGTAGAATAACAAGCAGCTTGTTGCATTGGTGAAAATGGTGGAATGTATGTAGTAGGGTATGATGGTGGTGTATATGATGAAGTTTGAGCAAGATAGTTTATGGGGGCTTTGGGTGTTTCAACAATACTTGATACGCACACAATGTGTGGAGCAACATTAGAACTAGAACTTGAACTAGCTAGAGATGAAGATGTACCGCCATGGTATAGCTCTGGATTCTGAGGAACTTGAGCTCTTTTCGCCTTCCTCGTTTCTTCCATCTCTTTGTTTTCTAGCTTCTGGATAAACTCATTAATGGTCCAGTATTGGTACGCATCCTTCTCCTTGAGTACCTCGATGTGTTGATTCCAGTATGGTGGCAACGCATCAGCAAACTTGTCCACTAGCTCAGACATCGGTATATTGATCTCATAGCTTGAAAGTTCGGTCAATAAGTGACAATACCTCGGAATCAATTCCTTTAACGTTTCATTTCCCATATAGCTGAAGTTCTCAAACTCTTTTCTCAACTCCTCCATTCTAAGCTTCCTCGTCTTCTCATTCCCGTCATGACGATTCCTTAACATGTCCCACAATTGTTTAGAAGTGGTGCACGACCCAAACTGATGTAAGAGATCAGTGTTAATGGCCTGGGACAGTTGGGAAAACGCCTTCTTTTCCACCGCAAATTTCTTCTTCTCGTCTTCAGCAAGACTGTCTAACGGAATCGGTTCACCCGTGTTCTCCAAAACCGGAGCAACATACCCCTTAGCAATCATTTGCCAAGCTTCCGTTCCTTCTAATCCCATTCCCTCTAGATGAATCTTAAACTTGGTCTTCCATGTGTTGTAGTCTACCATTTCCATCAACTTTGGTGGACGGCTCCCACTACCCGAAGATAAGTCACGCGACGGGAAAGTCCTTCCCTCATCGCGCAGCACGAAGGGTCGTCGCGTCACGCGATGCCTGTAGCCTCTCCCCGTCGCGTAGCACGACGGGGTGTTTTACTCAGAATTCTTGCATCTTCTATTGTGTTATATACCTTTGCCAAATATCCACCCTTTTCAAGATTTTTCACCCATTTTGGCTAAGTTAAGGTCCCTACACTTAGGACTTATTCTCATATTCTATTTTCAATTCCAAACATTTGCCCGAAACCAAATTCATCCTCAATTTACACTTCAGTTCGGTTAAGAAATGTTTTTACCCAAATTGACCCGTTAAGGATCATAGAGGTTAAAATCATGAAATTTTATAATTCCCAAGTTTGTGGTTGTGATTCGCATGCGACAAATCAAGTCTCAACTTGATAAGGTGTTTACTCGCCAAGTCACTTCGCCGTTATGGCGATGCCTCGTGTACATGGCCACATGTGTCACTTCTCTCGGTCTTACTCGCGCGACCTATGTGACTCGCGGCACGGCTTATTTTCAAGGTTTTTCAAGCCTATTGGGAATTATGATAGAACCTCGATTCCTACGACACTTCATTGGTATAATTTCTAAGATATGCATATATTTAAAAGTCATAGTTATGATTTACCTTAGTCCGCGCCCCTTTTCGCTTATAGACCAGCTTGAGATTGATAACATAGAGTCAACGGATATACTCAAGAAATTAACAAAAATCGATATCGGCATAATGTTGACCCTCGGCTTAGGTCCTTAACTAACTAGTGTTTTACCCAATTGACCCGTTAGCCTAATTGGGATATTGACAACCTTCCTCTAAGGTCGTTTTCTATGTATTATGAATCTCGTTTAAGCTTCTTTTGTGATACTCCAACTACTAGCTTCCGAATATATACAAAGGTATAAATAAGCATATAAACACCCTAGGAATATATTGAGATTTAAGTCATCGAGTGACTTACCTTATGCGCACTTCCTTTTTACTTCAATTCAAGACTCCTTGGCTATCCAAAGTCTCTTGTATACGAACCTATGAGGTGAATGATCACTTAGGTTGTTAGAACCTAGTCTTTACTTGTCTACACGCATTTTTGCTCATGTTTAGCAATATACATGTTTTCACCAAATTATCTATGCCCAAGTGAAATCGAGTTTCATTGAGGCGTTTTATTAAACACTTGGTAGGCATGATTTTCCTAACTTTAATTTTAGGACATAAGGACCTCATGGATCCATCATTGACCATGATTAACATTACTAGCATTCCAATAATCATCTAAATCATAGTTTAGCATTGATAAGTGTTAACAAAAACTAGTATTTCATGCTTTGAAGGTGGTTTCTACAAATCCACCAAGAAACCCAATTCATCTTATAACATGAATTTGCAAAGATATAATCATCTCATAAGGATTTTGCTTAACACACACAAATTATCATGTATTATGGTCTCCTCACACTAGAGTAACCTTTACAAGCCTTTAATTTTCGTTTTTATAACAACCCATGATGTTCACCATAACCAAGCATGAACATACCATCAAAATTAGTCAAATAAAAGGTTACCTTGGTGTGTATTATGCTTGGATGATTCGTTTTAGGGCCAATGCAATCAAAACCCCTTTGAATTGGCCTTGATTTGAGCTTGTTCTTGAGTTTCTTGGTTAAGTGTGTGTTTTAGTGTGTGTGTTTTGATGGAGATCGATCTCCTAGAAAAAATGAGGTCTCCATATTTTTTTTATTAACCAAGCTCAAGTTTGGTGGCTTGGCAAGATTAGCCCCTACCATTTATTAGTCATGCATTTGCTAGTTAACTAGCACTAATCAAGTTAGTCTCATGTAATTGTCTAAGCCTTGTTTAGCTAACAAGGTTAACGGGGTAAATTCCTAGATTAGGCATTTCGTATAAGTTGCTCCCCATTTCGTTCGATTAAAAGCCACGTGTGCTTATATTATCATAAATTACGGTTTAGAAATTTTGGGGTGTTACACCCACCACCGCCACAGTGATTATGTTTCTATCTTACTTTCATTAGAATTTTTTGCACTTGTATTTTTTGACATGTACAAACTGATTACTATTATGCACTTGATCTTTTGTTTATATGTTGTCTGTTTTGAATGTTTATTTTTTTTTAACGGCCAACAAATCAATTTCCGAGCACTCTCGAGCACCCTTTTGGCGAATCAGGTACTCGAGAGTACCCGGGCCACCAATTGCCATAAATTCCCGGGAAAACTCAACCACTCACCTGCCCGAAGGCACGACAGTGAAATAATCGGTAAAACCGGTCGGGCCAATGAGATCCAAACAGTAAATATCCGATTATAAACGTTAAAATTTCACTCGACCCTTTCAGTCCCAAACCAAATAAAACTTGCATGTTATGAACCAAAGCGACGCCACCTTGACCATCAACCACCATACTCGTATCAAAATTCACAAATTCGTTCAATCTTTCTTCGACGAGGTCTTCTCCGTGAATAAGTTATCCAGTCACAGTGACAATCGAACACTTTATTAATAGGTTAAGGTTGGGATTACTTGATTAATTGTAGTTTTGATTAGGGTTATTACGTTGTTTTTTAAATTTTAAAAAAATTACAATAGATAAAGACCCTAAATAAATAAAAAAGTTAAAAAAAACACGGGTTATTACGTTGTTTTAAATTTTTAAATTTAAAAAAATTACAATAGATAAAGACCCTAAATAGATAAAAAAGTTAAAAAAAAAAACACTTCAAAACAAACCAAAAAAAACCCAAACCAAAACCCTCCCAACATCAGAATGTCCACATTCATCCCCCCCTGTTGCCAAGCGCTTCACTTTGCCCAAAGCTAGGTGCTTGGAACCTTTTTTTTTCAAACTCCCATGCAACCTCGTACTGAGTTTGGCCTTGATGTGACTGAAGCGCCTCGCTTTGGCCAAAGCGAGGCGCTTCAGAGGGGAGTTGAAATAGAATAGAAGGGGGTGCCAATAGACTTACCCTTACAATATTATCCCATACGTTACGCTAAATTATGGTTTATGGAACTTTGATATTTGGATTATTGTCAGTTTAGGTAAGTTATAAGTAAATTATTGAGAAAAAATCATGAATGTTACAACTTATACACAATACAACTACCTAACTATTAGACAATTACAATCTAGTCCTTATACTATTTGATACCTAACATTACTTCCCCCTTGAAAGACTTTTGTCCTCAAAAGTCAACTAATCACAGGTATCAAAGATTTGCACAAATACAACTTGACCCATTAACCTTTGATTCACAACATCAGTAGGTGCCGACTTCAGTTGAGCAGCCATGGCTGTATTAAACCCAATTGCAGCCTTTAAACCAAACTGTGCAGTAATCCCAACCTTCGAAACCAACCAACCTGCAGTCTGTGAGTGAATTATACAACAGCTAAACCCATTTGCAGCTTTGGAATTTATATGTGCAGTAATCGCAACCTATAAAATCAATCTGGCTGCAGCCTTTGAACCAATTATAAAACTTTTGGTAGCACTCATAATACTTCCAAAAGGCAATGGAAACTCAATGTAGCCCCACCTTTTAAAGTTCTTGGAAGCAGCAGTGCCATCAAGTTCTCCTCTCATGTCAAGAGGATAAGGCTATCCATCAAATATTTTTGACTTTCTTTCTTCCTGCTTTTGATTATTAGTATCTCTCACATCATGTAGAAACAAAATTGAATTCTTTGTGCTTGTATCATCAGTCAACCTTTCAGTTTCAAAACTCATATCTTGTATATAAATGTCACTTTGATCATCTTCATATGTCTCCTTGTAAACATTAATATGAACCTCATCATTTTTAATTTCCCTTTGACCACATACGAATACTTCAGTCAACATATGTTTACTATCATATATAACCTCATGACTAATCTGGTTCCATTCTTGAAAACTCAAATCTGTTTGTTTTAATGAAGCTAAACCCAAATCTTCTTTTTCATGGACTTCATCATCAAGATTAATATGAACCTGAATATCCCCACCAATGTTTTCATTTACCTTTGAATCTTCAACCTTTATCATATTTATCATATTTACATTAGTACCATTAAACTTTAGAAATTCTATTTTTGTTAAACAATTGTTGCCACCATTGTAATGATTCCCATTCAGATAATTGCCTCTTGACTCATATCTGTTGGTGTTGATTACATTGGTGTTAGGTCTTGTTTCATCTCTAGTAAAATGGCTTTTGTGTGATTTATTAACACAGTTTTGACTGAGTAGTTGCAAATTCTTGATTATCTCAGTCAATTGCTGAAAATTTTCTTGCAACTTGACTTTTATGGCTTCTACATCTGCTGAGTTTTTTTGCCATCAACGCTTTAATTTCTGCTAATTCGGAGGAAGTCTTATTTGCTGTTGACTCCAATTGACTCCAAGATAACTCGTGTTCATCAATTCTTCGCTCCAAATCTTGATTATGCGTTGTCATGTCTTCTTTGCTCTTAATCGGTTGATAATACATCAGTTGTTATTACGTGTGAATTTCCACTAACTATTAGACAATGAACAAAAGAATCGATACAAGAATTTGAAGAACACAGAACAAAATGAATTGAATCTACAAAATGGAAAGAATCGAACAACAGTGCAAGATGATGAAATGAAAGGACAAAGAATAAAGGAATTGACAAAAGAATTGAAGGAACAAAACATAGTTGAATGGTGGTTTTGGTAATTTAATGACGACTTGCTCAGTTCTAATTTAAGGAAGAATTACAGGGTTGGAACGAAATGAAGTTGATTAGAAGAACGAAAGTGGATATATGGGTTTTAATGGCAGAATTGAAAAGGACAAAGGTGTTTTAATGGTGGAACAACAGTGGAAGATGGTGGTTGATGAAGGTGATGAGAGGTGGTCGTTTACGGTGGTTGTGGTAGCTTGTTACGGTGGTTGTTGTGATAACGACCAGAATTTGTCCAAGGAGGATACCACTTGTTACGAACAAAATGGTAATCAAGAGAATGAGCTAGAGAATTAGAGAAGAACACAAGAAAGGAGAGGATTATCCAAATCAATAGCTACCTTATTCATCCTCATTACATGTATTTATACACAATACAACTACCTAACGATTAGACAATTACAATCTAGTCCCTATACTATATGATACCTAACATGGTTATTCCTAGTGTAAAGGTGGATTATGACTTTAATTGGGTTTTGGATATTGATCATATAATAAGTGTTTGAGGAGACGGGTTGTGGTGACATTTGTGGACGTGGTGGTTATAATGGTAGAGGTGGTGGGTATTCTAGAAAGAGAAACGGGGAGAGAAAGGGGTAGAGTGTGTGTGGGTGGATGGTAACATTGTTAGGGTTTCAAGCTTTAAAGGGGAAAAGGGGGAAGAAGATGACTAATTGTTTTTTTTATTAAATGTCTAAATTATTGCTCATTAAGTAGGCAAAATGACAAGCCTACCCCTGACTTTAACGACATTTTTTTAACCGAGTTAGTGAAAAGGACAAAAATAGCAAAAAAAAAATCCAAACCTCAGGTGTTGAATTGCAAAAAAAAAAAGAAACACTTTTTTGTTAGAAGTGGCAAACTGGACCAAACCTCAGGGACGAAATTGGCATTTAACTCAAGATTTTATTTTAAAATGGTTGAATTTACTTATGAAACGGCTAGAGTTAGGACTAAAAATTGTTTGGGATGGAAACAGGGCTAGAAGTTAGGGAATTTGGGAGAAAAAGCTCTAAGGTTTTGGGACGGCCGCTTTGAAACGGCTATAACTAACCATGGCTAGGGATATGACGTCTAAGGTTTAGGGAACATATAAAAGGTTTAGGGAGAAAGCCGAGTTGTTTGATGCCATACAAAACACGTCTAAAGCCATTTTAAATAACAAATTTGAGGACTTAAGCTGTAATAAGCCGGTTCAGTATATATGTTAGATGTCTCTACTTTGTGTCAGTGAAATGGGCAAGATATTAGCGATGTTAGACGTGTTTTCATTTTGAGAGATTCTATTGGTGTAAAAAAGTATTGGTCCCATCTATATTTTAGCCTTCTCCCTAAATACTAGACGTTTGTAATGTTTATTTTGGTAAAACTCAGTGGGTCAATATTTATTCTTGTGATTTTCCCGACTTGTATTGCATCTATGGATAACGAAATGACCAAGTGGGATGTGGACATAAACACGAAGCTAGTTGTCAATGGCTAATTAGGAAAAGAGGAATAGCACATTTTTTGGAAGAATAGAACATAAACAAGTGGGATTATTCTGTAATGTGTAAAATTTGAATAAAAAAATAATACAAAAATCATTGTTGGAGCATGACTACAAAAGAGGGAATGGCACATTGATGTGGGACTTGATTTGGAAGAAAATTCCACAAAAACACAGTGGAAATTCAAGAATACAATCAGCTTTCTATCATTTTGCAGGGACAAATAATTCACACTTCTGAAGACATATGTGTTGAAATTCTTGATGTGTAAACGATTTGAGTTTGAATGTAATCGGTTATTTGGAGGGAAAGAGTATAGGAAATTGTTGAGGGAATTTTGTAAGTTAGTTATTATAAACTTAACATACACACATACAAATGAAGAGGTTTGACCCTATATATACATTTCTAATCAGTATGACTATAACCGACTTGACCCTTCAAACTAACATAACTGTTCTTAACTTCCTTGTGACACACCGGTTCACAAAGTGTTTTATCTAAACTTAGGATAACAATATTATTCTTCCTAACATATGTACAATACAATAATAACACATGTTTAATAAATCAAGATTATATCTTCTAACATTCTCGCCCCTAATCTTGATTTAGTATGAACTTGTTTCTTCACTTGACGATGAACGAGATCTTTTCTTCGGTGGGAGGTCTTGATCATCATACTCAGCTTTCTTCTTCTTTTGATCAAAGTCTTCTTCTTTGACTTCAACTACCATCTCTCTTCCTTTATACTTCAAGTGATACCATTCCATCATCTCTAGGTATTGAACATAGACTTGTCTTAAAGTTGTTGCAATCTCTTCTTTTGTTACTAGTCTTGGTAGTCCTCTCCCATATCCCATCGACATAGCAATCGTTGCCCAATTGTCGTCACTTGTCACTTTATCATAACCTTCGAATACTTGCACCTTTGTATAGAGATTTAACAAATTAATTGGATAACCATATCCGTCTCTTGGGGGCATTGGTGCTTTGTTTGTTATCTTTAGGAAATCATACATAAACCATTCTATGGTTTTCTCGAATTCTAACTCAAATTTTCTTTTATATCTTTCGACCATTGTAGTGATATGGACTAAGTCCATGAAAACAACACAGTCGTTTAATCTTGTGCCATTCGTTGGATACATAACCGGTCCCCTTTCCATGAACTCTTCGGCTTTATCTTTATTGATTGAAAATGTTTCAATGTTTCTGAACACTGATGCCCTTTCTCTGTCCAGATCGCTGAGTCTTTCTTCTTTACCGGTTTCGAAGGCAATGTGCTTGCCTTTTCTGTTCTGTTTGTCTGCGTTCCAATCATGCGCCTCTCGTATCCTTCTGCACAACATTCTTTCTTTCGGGACACTTCACCGTGAAATGATCATCACCATCACATATTCTACTCGTGATTAACTTCCTTATTTTCTGGATAATTGGCCTTCGGATGTAACATACATCCCCTTCAAATTCAATCTCTAGGCCCTCGTTTGTGAGTTTCTCAATACTCAAAACGTTTCTTCTAAGAGTGGGTACATAAAACACAGATTTGATTTCGCGAATCTGGTTTCCACTCGTGATGATCACCGTCTCCTTGCCTCTGATGTATTCTTTCCTATACCCGGTAGGACACCCTTCAATTCCAAATGATTTGCTGAACACCGTGAATTGATTCTTATCACCACATCCGTGTTCTTTGCGTGTTAGACTTGCAAACCATATGTTGTCCCAACCCTTTTCATCGGCTCCCTTAACCATAAACTCCGTCTTTCCCATCTTTCTCGGACACTCTCTTCTGAAATGAAACGATTGTTTGCATTTACTGCAACACATCGTAGCCGGATGTTCGGGAACATCTTTCTTGGCCTTCACTTGCCTATCGAACTCCTCTTGGGCCCTTGACAACTTACTTTCTTGGATCTTTGATGAAGATCCGATGTTAAACTCTGAGAATTTAATGTTGAGAGGTTCTCACAACCCTTGAAATCCACTGCCTTCTCGGCTATCTTCCTGCGATCCACATGATCGGACAAACAACTAGGAAATAACGCACACTCATCTTTTCTTCCTATTGTATCAACATCTTCTGATTCTCGGTTAACATCAAATATACCACAGGTCTTGGATCTTGGCTCTGATGCCATGTTGAAATTCTTGATGTGTAAACGATTTGAGTTTGAATGTAATCGGTTATTTCGAGGGAAAGAGTATAGGAAATTGTAGAGGGAATTTTGTAAGTTAGTTATTATAAACTTAACATACACACATATACAAATGAAGAGGTTTGACCCTATATATACATTTCTAGTCGGTATGACTATAACCGACGTGACCTTTCAAACTAACATAACCGTTCCTAAATTCCTTGTGACACAGCGGTTCATAAAGTGTTTTATCTAAACTTAGGATAACAAAATTATTCTTCCTAATATATGTACAATACAATAATAACACATGTTTAATAAATCAAGATTATATCTTCTAACAATATGGTGGTAGCGAGGCGATTAGGACGTAGAATTCTTGGTGAAACAAGTGAAATTAGACTTGGTGGCAGGACAAAACTCAAGTCAACAATGGAACAATTGGGCGACACCGAAGGTTGACATGTTTGCATGGCGTGCGACCATGGGTGCAACTCTGACCATGGAGGCGCCGGCTAAAAGGGGAGTTCAGTTCGGGGAAAGATCATGCACAAATTGTGGTGGTTCCACTGAAGTGGCTGAACACTTGTTACTCTCGCGTTTGGAGGCCTGGCAAGTATGGACAAAGGCAGCAGATTGGGTGCGGTTACCGATGCCAACAGGTATGATTACAATATATGATCAGTTCAAATATGCGGCTTAGTTGAAAGATTGCAAGAGTAAGAAAAAAGCGTGGGAAGCGGTGATCATGTTAACTTGTTGGAGGATTCGGATTACCAGGAATGACAAGATATTCACTTTGTTGGATGTGGACGAGATAAGATTTTGTTGTAATCAAAATAGAACTAAATGAAAGAAGCTAAAGAGGAGACTTGGAGATTCGAGCAAGCTTCACCTTCACCCAAATGAGACATAAAAATGGCAGGCAGACATGTTACTAGCATCTCTCCCATGACCTTCATAATATCAAGCTAAACCAACCCTCCATGTCACCAGCCAGACAAAGTTGCAGCCGTGACTGGATACCCCGGCCAGACCCCTATAAACATCGCTGCAAACATGAACCTAACAGAATGACCTTCAACCACATTAAGAAGTTATTGGAATATGTTTTAAACATGATCATCTCATTTTGGAACCCACTGGTTGGTTGAATAATCAAATAAACTCAGCAAGGAGAGGTTAATATTAAACATGATATATGCCCCGATTCATGCCCAAAGAATAAGCTACAATTATGTTGTAGTCATAGTCAATATTATGAGTCATAGTCAAAATTATGTATTCATTGTAATTATTGTATTGCCTAGATTAGTGGTTAGTCTCTTGTATATAATGACTTGTATATTCTCAATGAAAGGCATCAAAACCATTTGAGTATTTTACATTGTATTAGAGCCAAGAGCTCAATACCTTACCTAAAGGCTTCTATGTTTCTTTTCTTTCACCAGCTACGGCTGCTTGACTACGGTCACTACCCACCTAAAAAAAACTAGCGCACCTTGCAAACTAGTGCACCTGTGTTTCTTTTTCTGTTCGATTACCACCCATGGCTGACAATACCAACCAAAATGAAACCGGAAAATTCTTCCAAGCTCTCGTCATTGACTCTACTGATCCAGATTGGAAAATGGACACGGGGGCGTCTGATCACTTGACGGATGATGAAGGTATATGTTCTAACTCTCAATCTTTAAATTCCATTAAATCTATTCTAGTTGGTAATGGCCAAAAAATGCCAATCTTCGGATCTGGATATGCATATTTTCCAAACCACCAAAACAACCTTCACCTAAACAATGTCCTATACACCCCTCATGTTATTAAAAATCTCATTTCCGTTAGAAAATTCACCACTGACAATTCTGTTTCTGTGGAATTTGATCCTTTTGGATTTTCTGTGAAGGATCTCAAAACTAGGAAACTTCTAAGCCGTCACAACAGTGACAGCCATCTCTATCCTGTTACTGCCCCTGCTCGTGTTACACCCACTGTCTTTGCAGCTTTCACTCGCGAATCCTAGCATGATCGTCTAGGCCACCCAGGAGCTTCAGTTATTGATGTTCTATCTTCGAATAAATTTATTTCATGTAATAAGACTAATCATTTGTTTTGCAATTCATGTCAACTTGCCAAACATAAACGATTACCTTTTTCTGTATCCACATCTAATATTGTTTTGCCTTTTGACATTGTCCATTGTGATCTATGAACCTCCCCCATTGTCTCCAACACAGGATACAAGTACTACATGGTGCTTGTTGATGATTACACCAAATACACGTGGGTTTATCCACTACGTTACAAGTCCGAAACCGTCACAAAATTTATAAAATTTTTCACCTACATTAAAACCCAATTTCACCTTCCCATCAAATCTTTCCAATGTGACAATGGTGGCGAATTTAATAACCATCAATTCAAAAATTTTGCAACTTCAATGGAATTCAATTTCGTTTTTCGTGTCCTCACGCGTCTCAACAAAATGGCAAGGCTGAAAGGATGATTCGTCGTCTAAACAAAATCATGCTTTCCATTTTAACACACGCCTCCATCCCTACCACTTTTTGGGTTGAGGCAATCCACACGGCCGTCTACCTTCATAACATCTTACCAACTAAACTCCTAAACAATCACACACCTACCGGTGCCCTCTACCTTCGCCATCCAGAATACGATCATCTACATGTTTTCGGATGTGCGTGCTTCCCAAATCAATCTTCCACCCGACCACATAAACTTGCACCACGCTCCACCCCTTGCGTATTTCTTGGATACCCATCCGATTATAGGGGTTATAGGTGCCTTGATCTTGACACCGGCAAAACCATTTTCTCCCGCCATGTTACTTTTGATGAAACGTCATTCCCGTTCTCACAAACTCACCCACCAACCGACTACTCTCCACTTGAAAATGATCTATCCAACACCATCTATACTCACCCACAATCCTTTGAACCTTCTTTTGGCCCAAAACACAACCCGAGCCCACCCCCATCTGTTCCCTCTACACCACCCACAAGCCCAAACCCCCCCCCCCCCACCCCTACGGCCCAATTCCCTGACCCAGCTCACACTTCCCATGAACCTTCCATTCATTCGAATCACACCACTAACCAACCCTATAGCCCATCCGCCACCTTCTCCACCGACCCACAAACCTCGTCATCTAACTATACACATTCTCGCGTTCATCATCCACAACAGATTAACAACCCACCACCACCGCCACAAAACACACACCCAATGACTACTCGTCTCAAATCGGGAATCACCAAACTAAATGCACCAATTAATCTCCATACCACTTCCACTCCTTCCATTTCACCCATACCAAAATCTTACCGATATGCATTGTCCGACCCGAATTGGAAAGAGGCCATGAATGATGAATATAGAGCATTAATGGAAAATAAAACTTGGGAGTTAGTTCCACGGCCTGTAAATGCACACACTATTAGATGCATGTGGCTTTTTCGCCACAAATTTCATGCTAACGGTTCTTTGCAGCGTTATATAGCTCATCTGGTGGTGAACGGTAAATCTCAACAAGTGGGAATCCACTGCTTTGACACTTTCAGTCCTGTTGTCAAGCCTACCACTATTCGTACCGTTCTGAGCATTGCGGTATCTAGAAATTGGTCGATATATCAACTTGATGTGAAGAACGCCTTCTTGCATTGAGATCTCAATGAAACGGTCTACATGTTTCAACCACCTGGTTTTGTTGATAAAAATAACCCGTCTCATGTTTGCAGGTTGAACAAATTGTTATACGGGTTAAAGCAAGCCCCTCGTGCTTGGTATCAACGCTTCGCTAATTTTATTGTTTCATGTGGCTTTAGAAGTGCTTCTACAGATACCACTCTGTTTGTCTATCACCAAGGCAATCGCACGGCATATTTACTCCTACATGTCGATGACATAATACTCACCGCATCAGATGACACATTTCATAAACAAATCATAGATTCTCTGTAACAACCCGACCCAGGGGGTGTCGGTTGGGATGCAGTTGATATCAAAATTGCACAACGGAAGCAACATATACACTATATTTATTGTTTCTTACATATACTAGTTCGATAATATAATCATACATTTCTAGATAAATATTCTATAAACTAAAGCAAGGACGAGACGCGGTGATCGTCGAAGCAGTTGAGGAGGTTTAATCCACTAGTCATTCTGATCTCTATCATGTTTATCTCTAGACGCTCTAAACCGCATCAGTTGTAATCTTCTAACAAGATATTCTCTAACCTGTAACTAGCTATCATATACGTCGCATTTGCCATCCATCCGTCTGTAGTACCTGAACACATGCTTAAAATAGATTTTGGGTCAGCAATTACGCTGGTGAGTCCATGTAAATAGTTAAGTAATTCCAAAACAAGTTTCATTTCATAAACACATTTCCAAGTTTACACAACACAACACATGGTGATGCACAAGCGACACCTCAAACCTTAACACATAATCCATCTACTGCCATTATGGATTCACATGGCAAAATATATGTCACAACGGCCCTTTAGATCTCAGTGGAGGGTTTTCCGGGCTTCCGGATCCACTGTGTGTGGGGGTTTCCCCAAGTAGCTTTACCCACATATTAAGTGGCCCAACCCCTTGGGTTAATGAGTGTCGGTATGGTTATCTGGCAGCAAGTATCTTGTCACATCAAATAGTTAAAACACATACAAGCATGAATTCACCCCAAAACGTTTATAAAACACACAAAAAAAAGGGGGAATGGTACACGGAACTCAACTGGATAGCATAGTATAGCACATTATAAAGTATGACGTCTGGTATCGTGTATTGATCTCCTCCTCAATCGAGTCCTGGCTTTCGAGTTTCGGTTCATGATGACCATTATCGACCTGAGCTCTTTAACCTGTCCAGTTGACTGGTCAACCTCCGTTGACTTTGGTTGACCGCGAGTTGACTGTTGTTGACACATCTTCCTTTATTGTTCCTTAATCTACTCAACCATATTATCCCTTAACATCTAATCTCTAAACCTCCTCTTCTACCAACATTAGTTTACAATAACAATAATCACCCAAGTCACCGTCAATCTACACTCCAATTCTATTGGTTATGTCTTTAACTTCACCCCTCTATCTTCCTATATTACTACCGTTGGTTTTAAGCACCTCCACAATAATTTATCATTAATATTCTTGTTCTTACTCAAACTTGAGATCAAACTCTCAACAATGGACACCACTAAAACATCACCATTATTATAACTAAAGTGCAGGGTTTACATGGTAAATTTTGTGGGCAATTCCTTTGGACCAGATCTTAAATGACAAGAAGTGTGTAGGAGTCTCACCGGTAACCACTCGTCACCACAAACCGTCCACTGTAATTAGCCATCATCGATTCCTCCGCAAACCGGCTTCACCATCAACCACAAGGCCCTAATCAGAATCCTAGATCCACCACCGCCGTACGCGGTGGCCGGAACCCATGTCAACGCCGCTTCTTTCTCTCTCTCTCTCTCTCTCTGTGTGTGTATGTGTGTGTGTGTGGTATGCGTCAGGTAAGGGTGGAGCCACCACGATCCTGCCATGGCTCCGCCGCTACAGGTGGTGGTTCTCCACCGCCCCTTCTGTTCCTTTTCCGGTTCTCTCTCAATCAAAGGGGTGTGTGTGTCTTATGCAGAATATGATGGAGGTGGTACCGTCATCGCTCAGCCTTAGTCCACCATAGCTCCTCCTTCTCTCAGTCTCTCTCTCTCTCTCTCTCTCTCTCTCTCTCTCTCTCTTTCTCTCTCTCTCTGTATTCTGTATGTATGTATGTGTGTGTGTATAGGAGCTTTTTAAAATAAGTGGGTGGTGTGAGAGTATGGTAAGGTGTCAAATAAATAACCAACATATCATATCACATATGGCAATTGTGGGTGGGGACAAGTGTCCCACCACCATGGTGACTAATCAAGGTTCACCGAGCGGGTTCGTATTGCGTATTGGTCTGGTCTCGTAACACAGGTTAGATAATAACATTTCAATATACGATAGTTCGGTTCTTGATTTCGTACATAACCGTATTATTTATTATTCGTTTGGTTATTCATTATTATATAAAAATTAATGCGCGAAAATTTTTGGGTCTCAAACCGGGGTGTTACATTTTCCCCTCGTTAATGGAATTCCGTCCTCGGAATTATTTTCGGGCTACCCGTTGCCGCATATGCAGTATATTCCATACTCGGATTCAATGTTTGGGTCCACGTGCTTATGCATACGTAATTTTTCTCATATGTCAAATCGTGTTTATAGTGGTTCTACACTAATCCTCATCTACATTCTTAGGGTCCTTATATAACGTCTTCTATAGGGTTTGCTATGATTTTCCTTGTCAAAATATACTTATCTGTCTCCCAAGAGTTTACACGAACGATTTTCATTATCATGTTTTTAGGTACCAACACAATGGTTATGTTTTGTCATGATCTCTACGGATCAAGGAATGGTAAGAAATTCATAGAGCCTATTACTAAACTCGAATGATAACGGTTGGTATCAAACTCAATGTTAGAAGTTTAGGCTTGTAACAAATGGTTTAAACTACAGGTGGATTAGGGTTTGTTCTTGGTTCGATTCTCAGCCTCATTTTTTATACATTATTGGTGTTTATATATAGGGTGTACCGCAGCTAACCCACCACATCTTTGATGCCTCATAAACGTACTGGAATCTCCCCCAAAACCCTGACAGAATTCCTACTTAAAAAATGATGGAAAGTATGAAGATGGTGCAATAAAGAGTGTCATGATCGTACCTAGGCTATGGCTTTTATAGTTGTGGTGCCGAAGAACTTTTATGTGTGTTTCGGTTTACCCGTTCTTAAGGACATCACTATTAATTTATATTAACTTCCGAGATGGTGTCTTATATAAAACTATACTCATAATCCTATGTGTCACTCTCAAAAGCTTTTATATTTAACATTTGTGGTTAATCCTGTCTATATTATTAGCAAACTTGTCGAATTCCTAAGCCATCGGAATTTTCTACGGTTTGTGGTGTAGGATATGGCAACAAGCTGTCAAGAAACATGAAAAGGTTGGACGTCCAGACGCAACGTGTTGCTCTTAAACAAATTAAGATTGCACAACATTCCTTTGTATCGTAAACAGAAACTTCTCATAGGGTCGAATTGCTATCTATAAAGATTTTCCTTACTATATTTTTGACTGTATTTTCTTATTCTTGTTAAATACTTCTTATAACAGTTATCGCGGACGTATTCACTCCCCCCGTTTGGATCTATCTATATAATTTTGACATGTTTTCTTACGGATGACTTGTCACTACGGTAGAGGTTATAGAACTAATCCAAAGATTTTAGCAATAATCTTAAAGATGGCATGGGATATTAAAGCGACGGAACTTGTATCAAACCTTACGAACACCTCAAGTAGCGTTCAATCCTAGTTCCTTTGTTTAGCGAAAGTTGCATAGTCGTGATGGTTGACAGATTTTCGAACTTAAGTTGTCGCCTTTCTGGTTGACATCCTTAAACCTTTTAAAACCTGTCATGTGATTACGAATCCGAGACTCTATTCTTGACTAAAATTCATTGCATCCAATATTAATTTAAATCTGAATAAAGGAACCTAGTAATCATTGGTTTAGTCTCTTATCTTTGGTATAACTGGTAACACAAAATTTCAACCTATACATACGCCCGAAACATACGATAATCAATTCTAACTATTTGGTTGGAAGACAAACTTATCGCATTATCTATTCGCTAAGTTGATCGATATTCATCTTATACATTCTTGAGCCTCAATTACTCCCACTCCGATTTGATATCCCATGATCAACTCTACAATCTGTTATACGGTTACAAACCCAATACACAATACTAAACTTAAATATGTAGAAAATGACATTAATTAAGTCTGAACGAATGATCTAGAATTCTAATGGTTTAATTTCTAACTTTGGTCTAGTTGTCAAAAAGATACCAATGCAAAGTTCAACTTATATAAGCACATAAATCATATAACAAGCGATGGCTATCTGGTTGGAAACAAAACTTATCGAATTGAGGTATCCATTTGTTGGGTTGATCAAGTTTCTCTTTGATACTTTGATTTCTTTCAAATTGCAGCACCAAAGTTTTGCCGAGATATCTAGCTTTCATGGTTGGCTCATAACTTGGTCACGAAAGTTATCTAAAAATAATAGCGTCCATATAGATTCATATACACATATAAAAATTAAGACGGTGAATATTATAATTGTCATGGATGTGTATATATATGTACTATCTGTAACATCACACAAATTTTCTTTATATATATATATATATATATATATATAGAACTCCATCGTTTATTCATCCGATTCATGTTTACAATATCTCTACCATCCATTTTGTTAATTTTTTTTGTTTAAATAATGACTTATAATCAATATTAAATTGGATTGTATTAAAAATTCTGATTTAAAAGTGTTAAAAAAAATGTTTGCCTGTGCCAGGATTCGAACCCGAGTCCCTGGCGGGCTAAACCTTAACCACACCACACAAACCACTACACCATTTGGTGTTTTGTGATGTTAATTAAAACCAATTAAACTTAAACTCTTTCAAGGTCCCTTAGTCAAACCTGAAAAGTCAAACGTAGTCTCCTAGTCAAGTCAAGTCAAGTCAAAGTGTTAGTAAATATGGTCTCCTAGTCAAGTCAAAGTGTTAGTAAATATGGTCTTCTAGTCAAGTCAAAGTTGTTCCTAAATTCTAGCCTAGTCAAAGTAGTCCCTAATTACAACTTCAAATTATACACTATAAATACTATAGTCTACCATTCAACTCTTTATACTATTCAATAAAAAAAAAAACATTATTATCCCATCTCCCATATACTAAAGTTTTCATCCATCATTATCTCCTCTAGCTAGTTCCGAGTTTTCCAAGGCATTATTACTAAGTGTTTGCACGCTCAATAAAACGCACTAACTCATTATGCACCTAAGGTGAGTTTTACATAGCCCCTTTTCTATTTCACTATTTTGGGGTGAAACATGTTACAACATTCTATCTACAATTCAATCATAAGTGTCTATGTGTTATTCTATGTTGCATTATGTCTTGAACATTACTAGGGTAAGCACATTATTCTAGCATAATCATTAACATTGATCAGCCGACGGTATACAATGATAGATCTATTGGCCTGACAATCCCACCCGGATATGTGTACCTCCTACATAGGTAGCGTGGGTGATTGTTATCGAATTTATAACATAATCGAGTGATCCATGAGCGTATGGGATGGACCACAATATTCTAGTCACAAGGTTTGATTATGCACTCGATTTACCCGATTGTTTTGTTTTCACATATGGACTAGACTTGCCATGACACTCGAATTGTACAAGTTTTTATTCAATTATCTAAACCTATGTAATTCTCACCAACTTTTGTTGACCCAAAATATTTTCAAACTTAACATGTTTCAGGTTATGGCTTATTCGAAGATTAGAGTTAATGCTTGAAGATGCATAGCTAGTATTTTTCATTTTGATGTACAAATTTTTAGAACAATTGTATGTAGTTCATTTAAATCATTTATTGAAACTTATTATTTACCATGTGCTACTGAACAATCATCAATACGTGACATCCCGATGTTTCCGCCATCGGTTGGGGTGTTACAGATTGGTATCAGAGCCATGGTTATAGGGAATTAGGTTATTAGAAAAAAAATAATCTAGTCTATAACCATAGGATTTTAACCAGTACTAGCTCCTTTTACTTGCAACCTTACTTGTTTCTATTCTCTATCCTACTTCTTATCCTTACTTTAGTCCCTACAAGAAGAGTGCTCTCCATCACAAGATCTACTCTTAGACTAGTAGGACAAATCCTCAGGTTTAGCCTGAACCACCTTGAAGATCTCGTCGAAGGTCTAAATTTTAATAACGAACACGTGCAATCTGGAAGGGTGAACGCCTGTATTATGAGTTTTCTGTCTAGGACTGGAATTGCGCATAAATCCCAATCAGACGAGGGACTCGGATGCCTACCTGGGAATTCTCGGGATGAGTGTTCACTTATAGGCTAAAGCATGTCTTCACTATGTTATTAGAATCTAGAAGTTTTGATAAGTCAACGTTTTCGTTTATTCGTTTTAATTAATGAATAAATTATTACACTCACTTTCCTTAAACTAAGATCTAAAATCTCAAGATTTTACAGCTTAAATCAATCTCATTTCATAACCATCATGGATTTCACAATCACACTTCACCTTACCATATTAGCCACTTTTTAAATATTCAACACCCTACCCAAATCATATTATTTCATTTCTCCACATGTTACATATTTTTTTAAAAACTATAACCTCATACCTTAGCATAAACTAAAGATTTCTAAATCTTGTTGTATTTTCATTACCTAGTAACTTTACAAAGTACATATTTTTGTCAAAAGATGTCCTCGAACTTAAATTCAATTGTTTATTTATTGACGTAACAAACAATTTTCTATATAATGCTTTAAACTATTAAAAATCACTTAATAGAACCTTGATCTTCAAATCCTAATGTCATGTTTGAAATCTCCATCTAACGGGAATATTTTAATCAAAGCCCACTTAGCTTGTACTATTTAACAACGTTTGCTTTATGTATAAAACCAATTTTGAAAATAAGATTTTTTTTATATCCATAGGAATAATATCTAGTCTCTAAATTCTCCATCGACACTCACTCATTTTCAACTTGTTCAAATTTTACAATATTTGGCATATACCACAATCATGTTTTCTTATACACTTGATTATAACCTTTGATCCAAACCCCAAAATTTACACTGCTACATAATCTCCTTACTATAAAATAAACTCTTTATCAACTATCTTCACATTCAATATCTCTCACAACCTTGATTCTGCTTCAAGATTTTTCATCATCCTCTCAAGAACTAAATTCATATCCTTCACCTTCTCACACATGAGCTAGTTACCCATGATAACCAAACTATTGAAACTTGATTGTGTGTTGCATCAAACATAATCCTTAGTTATACATGAGGATTCGACTATCTACCATATTTGAACATTTGAAACTAGAATTCATGGAATATAAACTATTTTCTATAGACACACCTAGAGTCATTAACCTTGTCTAGGGCAACTTTATTACAACTCGTATGCTATATTTGATACTTGATTGCTTACATGTACATATTATCAATTTGCAATTCATGTGTGTAATAATTGGTACACTTAATCAAACAACTGATAGAGGATGAAGTACTTGCTCAACAGTTAGTAGAGTACCAAATAACCTACTCAACGATTGGTAGAGGTCATCATGCCTACTCAACAGTCGGTAGAGGCCCTACAACCTGCTCAACGACTGGTAGAGGCTATCGCACCTGCTCAACAATCGGTAGAGGTACTTACTCACTGACTGGTAGAGGTCTTTTTCCTGCTCAACAGTTGGACTTATTTTTTGATACATTGTATACGATTCAATCACAAGGCTATTTTGCATTACTTACATGTGTGTTTAGAGTCATAGAAGGACACAAAACCCTAATGTAAGGTAAATTGGTGATCGCGGTCCGGAACGTAATCATGAATTTACAGGTACATCAAGGTAGTGTGAAATTCTATTAAGGTTTTGGGAGATACCCCGTATGTTTTCGAAGTATCAGAGGTGTGATGGGTTAGCTACGGTACACCCTATATATAAACACTAATGATACGTGGAAAGGGATACTATAGGGTCAGACCAATAACAAACCCTAGTTATTTGGTAGTCCATCTAGCATTTATGGTTATCTTATACATTCCTTAAACTCTTACCCTACTCTGAACCATAGTCACCCTAACTATCCTCAACACTATTCAAATATTTTTTCTTAAAATAAACTTCGGGACGAAGTTCCTAAAAGTAGGGGAGACTGTAACATCACACAAATTTTCTTTATACATCTATAGAACTCCATCGTTTATTCATCCGATTCATGTTTACAGTATCTCTACCATCCATTTTGTTAATTTTTGTTTTGTTTAAAAAATGACTTATAATCAATATTAAATTGGATTGTATTAAAAATTCTGATTTAAAAATGTTAAAAAAATGTTTGCCTGTGCCAGGATTCGAACCTGAGTCCCTGGCGGGCTAAACCTTAACCACACCACACAAACCACTACACCATTTGGTGTTTTGTGATGTTAATTAAAACCAATTAAACTTAAACTCTTTCAAGGTCCCTTAGTCAAATCTGAAAAGTCAAACGTAGTCTCCTAGTCAAGTCAAGTCAAAGTGTTAGTAAATATGGTCTCCTAGTCAAGTCAAAGTGTTAGTAAATATGGTCTTCTAGTCAAGTCAAAGTTGTTCCTAAATTCTAGCCTTGTCAAAGTAGTCCCTAATTACAACTTCAAATTATACACTATAAATACTATAGTCTACCATTCAACTCTTTATACCATTCAATAAAAAAAAAACATTATTATCCCATCTCCCATATACTAAAGTTTTCATCCATCATTATCTCCTCTAGCTAGTTCCGAGTTTTCCAAGGCATTATTACTAAGTGTTTGCACGCTCAATAAAACGCACTAACTCATTATGCACCTACGGTGAGTTTTACATAGCCCCTTTTTTATTTCACTATTTTGGGGTGAAATATGTTACAACATTCTATCTACAATTCAATCATAAGTGTCTATGTGTTATTCTATGTTGCATTATCTCTTGAACATTACTAGGGTAAGCACATTATTCTAGCATAATCATTAACATTGATCAGCCAACGGTATACAATGATAGATCTATTGGACTGACAATCCCACCCGGATATGTGTACCTCCTACATAGGTAGCGTGGGTGATTGTTATCGAATTTATAACATAATCGAGTGAACCATGAGCGTATGGGATGGACCACAATATTCTAGTCACAAGGTTTGATTATGCACTCGATTTACCCGATTGTTTTGTTTTCACATATGGACTAGACTTGCCATGACACTCGAATTGTACAAGTTTTTATTCAATTATCTAAACCTATGTAATTCTCACCAACTTTTGTGACCCAAAATATTTTCAAACTTAACATGTTTTAGTTTATGGCTTATTCGAAGATTAGAGTTAATGCTTGAAGATGCGTAGCTAGTATTTTTCATTTTGATGTACAAATTTTTAGAACAATTGTATGTAGTTCATTTAAATCATTTATTGAAACTTATTATTTACCATGTGCTACTGAACAATCATCAATACGTGACATCCCGATGTTTCCGCCATCGGTTGGGGTGTTACACTATCAAGTATTAACACACGCCCAATTGTGTCACATTCAAAACTCTTTCTATAGTCACTTAAGCACATTATCTATTCGGTTGCGACTTTATTGTCGTCCATTTCCTCTCATAAATTTATGGTAATTGTGTTTTAACACTCGTAATTCTGGCAACTCATCGGATTTCTTAGAACTCTTTCATTCCTGTAAATTCACAACTACATGACGTCAGGTGTAATCGTCAATTTACCTCACGAAATTATTCTACTAATCTCCGTTGTAGTCATTTACTCAAGTTTTATACAAAGCTCACTAACGGGTCAAACTAGTTCGAAGTCTTTGTAAGCAGTCTGGTGTGTTCAGGTACTCAAGTTTCGACTTATTTCGTTTCTTACTCTGGTCAGTCTTATGAAATTTCCAAGACATTTCCTAGCTAGGTAGTTTTAGAGCCTTAAAACGCTAAGTTCTTTAAGTCATCCCGTTGTGGTATAGGATATCTGGAGATATCCTATTTTGCTACAACCGTTGCTCTGATACCAACTGTAACAACCCAACCCAGGGGGTGTCAGTTGGGATGTAGTTGATATCAAAATTGCACAACGGAAGCAACATATACACTATATTTATTGTTTCTTACATATACTAGTTCGATAATATAATCATACATTTCTAAATAAATATTCTATAAACTAAAGCAAGGACGAGACGCGGCGGTCGTCGAAGCAGTTGAGGGGGTTTAGACCACCAGTCATTCTGATCTCTATCCTGTTTATCACTAGACGCTCTAAACCGCATCACTTGTAATCTTCTAACAAGATATTCTCTAACCTGCAACTAGCTATCAGATACTTCGCATTTGCCATCCATCCGTCTGTAGTACCTAAACACATGCTTAAAATAGATTTTGGGTCAGCAATTACGCTGGTGAGTCCGTGTAAATAGTTAAGTAATTCCAAAACAAGTTTCATTTCATAAACACGTTTCCAAGTTTACACAACACAACACATGGTGATGCACAAGCGACACCTCAAACCTTAACACATAATCCATCTACTGCCATTATGGATTCACCTGGCAAAACATATGTCACAACGGCCCTGTAAACCTCAGTGGAGGGTTTTCCGGGCTTCCGGATCCACTGTGTGTGGGGGTTTCCCCAAGTAGTACTACCCACATATTAAGTGGCCCAACCCCTTGGGTTAATGAGTATCGGTATGGTTATCTGGCAGCAAGTATCTTGTCATATCAAATAGTTAAAACACACACAAGCATGTATTCATCCCCAAAACGTTTATAAAACACAAAAATAAGGGGAATGGTACACGGAACTCACCTAGATAGCACAGTACAGCACATTATAAAGTATGACGTCTGGTATCGTGTATTGATCTCCTCCTCAATTGAGACCTGGCTTTCGAGTTTCGGTTCATGATGACCATTATCGACCTGACCTCTTTGACCTGTCCAATTGACTGGTCAACCGCCGTTGACTTTGGTTGACCGCGAGTTGACTGTTGTTGACCCATCTTCCTTTATTGTTCCTTAATCTACTCAACCATATTATCCCTTAACATCTAATCTCTAAACCTCCTCTTCTACCAACATTAGTTTACAATAACAATAATCACCCAAGTCACCATCAATCTACACTCCAATTCTATTGGTTATGTCTTTAACTTCACCCCTCTATCTTCCTATATTACTACCGTTGGTTTTAAGCACCTCCACAATAATTTATCATTAATATTCTTGTTCTTTCTCAAACTTGAGATCAAACTCTCAACAATGGACACCACTAAAACATCACCATTATTATAATTAAAGTGCAGGGTTTACATGGTAAATTTTGTGGGCAACCCCTTTTGACCAGATCCTAAATGACAAGAAGTGTGTAGGAGTCTCACCAGTAACCACTCGTCACCACAACCGTCCACTATAATTAGCCATCATCGATTCCTCCGCAAACCGGCTTCACCATCAACCACAAGGCCCTAATCGGAATCCTAGATCCACCGCCGCCGTACGCGGTGGCCGGAACCCATGTCAACGCCGCTTCTTTCTCTTTCTATCTCTCTCTCTCTCTCTCTCTCTCTCTCTCTCTCTCTCTGTGTGTGTGGTATGCGTCAGGTAAGGGTGGAGCCACCACGATCCTGCCATGGCTCCGCCGCTACAGGTGGTGGTTCTCCACCGCCCCTTCTGTTCCTTTTCCGGTTCTCTCTCAATCAAAGGGGTGTGTGTGTGTATTATGCAGAATATGATGGAGGTGGTACCGTCATCGCTCAGCCTTAGTCCACCATAGCTCCTCCTTCTCTCAGTCTCTCTCTCTCTCTTTCTCTCTCTCTCTCTGTATTCTGTATGTATGTATGTGTGTGTGTATAGGAGCTTTTTAAAATAAGTGGGTGGTGTGAGAGTATGGTAAGGTGTCAAATAAATAACCAACATATCATATCACATATGGCAATTGTGGGTGGGGACAAGTGTCCCACCACCATGGTGACTAATCAAGGGTCACCGAGCGGGTTCGTATTGCGTATTGGTCTGGTCTCGTAACACAGGTTAGATAATAACATTTCAATATATGATAGTTCGGTTCTTGATTTCGTACATAACCGTATTATTTATTATTAGTTTGGTTATTCATTATTACATAAAAATAATAATGCGCGAAAAATTGTGGGTCTAAAACCGGGGTGTTACATTCTCTGTCAACAGAATTTGCAATTTCAGACTTGGGAGATCTTTATCATTTTCTTGGAATTCAAGTGACACGAACTAAGGCAGGTCTTCGGCTCTCACAAGAATCATACACTCGAGACATCCTAGTCGCGCAAATATCTCAAACTGCAAGCCATGCAACACACCCTGTGATACGGACTCCAAGCTCAGTGCACAGGCTGGTTCCCTTTTATCAGATGGCACACTCTACCGCAGTCTAGCAGGAGCCCTTCAATACTTAACTTTCACAAGACCAGACATCTCATACGCAGTTCAATAGGTCTGCCTATTCATGCACACTCCAAGGGATCCACATTTTCAATATTTAAAGAGAATATTGCGTTTTCTAAAGGGCACGTCCGATCATGCTCTCTACATACGCCCCTCCAAATCTTTCAATGTCACTGCTTATTCTGATGCCGATTGGGGGGGGGGGTGCCCAGACTCCAGACGCTCCACATCAGGGTATTGTGTCTTTCTCGGTGATAACTTGGTCGTCTAAACGCCAACACACTGTATCAAGATCATGTGTCGAAGCCGAATACCGGGGCGTTGCTAATGCTACTGCAGAAACGAGTTGGATTCGCAACCTACTTCTAGAACTTCATATACCCACTCGTCAAGCAACGATTATTTTCTGTGATAATGTTTCAGCTGTCTACTTGGCAAAAAACCCGGTTCAACATCAACGCACAAAACATGTGGAAATAGATATTCATTTCGTCCGCGAAAAGGTTCGTATTGGTGACATTCTTGCCTTGCACATTCCCACTGACTATCAATATGCAGATATTTTCACCAAAGGACTTCCGAAGCAATTGTTCAACCGATTCAAGTCCAGTCTTTGTGTGCGTTGACTACTACCGCTGCGACTGCGGGGGACTATTAAACAAGATATATGCCCCGATTCATGCCCAAAGAATAAGCTACAATTATGTTGTAGTCATAGTCAATATTATGAGTCATAGTCAAAATTATGTATTCATTGTAATTATTGTATTGCCTAGATTAGTGGTTAGTCTCTTGTATATAATGACTTGTATATTCTCAATGAAAGGCATCAAAACCATTTGAGTATTTTTCAGTTAAAACAAGCTTTGGACACAGAGACAAAAATTATTCAGTTAAAAACTGCTATGCAGAGGTATGTTTGTGCCTATTATTTTTAAGCTTAAATTACTTTTCTTAGATTTTTAAATGAGTTATGATTATGCTAATGTCATATCTGATTGTAATGTTAAAAACGCGTTGTGTTTACGTACTCATGACCAGTCTACAAAAAAAGATTTCTCACATGGCATCATACTCAGTTAATCCCACCAATAGCAAAAGTTAAGGTAGGGTATGAGGAGGGTAAGATGTAGACAGCCTTACCTCTACCCTGTGGGAATAGAGAGGCTGCTTCCAGTGAGACCCGCGGCTCAATAGTGGTTTTGTATCAAGCCTTAGACATAAGGTACATAACACTTAGCAATTGGGACAAACCCGACTGCATGTACCCCCGTGTCTTTTGGCTATCAACGCCACCACCTGATGCATGATTAACCGTCCGTCATTTTTAAAGTTATTTTCACCAAATTAGTAAAATAACGTTAAAATTAGTGCAACTTTACTTTTACCCCCTGAGGACCACACATATATACATCATATACGCATAGCCGTAAGCGGGCCTAAATGTGTCAAACACGATTCAAAAAACTTCTTTGAACACTTAAGTGGTTTGGCCTTTGTGACCTATTAATAGTGTGACTTGGTCTTTATGACCTACAAAAGCATGTTAAAGTGTGATTTGGTCTTTATAACTTGCAAAATCGTTTTGAAGTGTGATTTGGTCCTTATGACCTATAAAAGTGTGTTTTGGTCTTAAAAGACCCATTAACGAGGAATTGGTATTTGGAGACTATATTAAAGGTGTTTAGAAGTCTTTTGACTTCATCAAATGTGTCAATGTTATAAAATAATAAGTCACAGTGTGCGACCATTCGGATATAAGTCACAAGGTGTGGCGAACCTCCAGTTGTAACAATCACAACGGGTGATCATCTACAATGTGTATTGCTCGTGGTTAACTATGCAGAGTACTTGTCTGTTGTGATATATACGGGCTGAACAGCGGAAAGCTTGCAGAGATGACAAAATACGTGGATTTGATGATCGTAAAGGAAGATTGACAGAAATAGAAACAGTGGTCTCTAAATGCAAAGCACTGGTGAATTGTACATATTACATAAAAAGGGACCTAACAGGCACTTGAATAACATGAAGGAGTTAAGAAGGTTTTGACCTCAATAAGACATAAAAAATATTTTATAATCTCATCTAGAGGTAAAAGATTAATATGAGGACCTATAAGCAGATAAAGAGTAAATTCGGTGAAATATTTATTATGCTAATGTTATAGTAAGGGAGCCTGAATTGATAACCATGAACTAGACGAGTAAACATAAGATCGCTGAAGAACTAAAAAGTTTTATTGTATTTGAATCTGTAGTATGAATAATCCACATGTATGTAATGTTGGGTCACAAATGAGGATGCTGGATAGTTATTCGAATCATTTGCATTAGTAGTAGAGTTATGGATATTCAAATTACATTTGGAGGGCATTGGAAAAAAAAAACTAAAAATGGGGATGACACTAATTGGATTGGTGGTATCAAGCTATCATTCTGCAACCCCACAGTGATGCCGCCAATTGAATTGGTGTAGTCTTTGATGCCGCCAAACGGCCAACGGATTAGAGGCATCATGTGCCTATTATATCCATTTTTTATTTTTAGCCCTTTTTGTTATTAAATGTTTTCAAATTGTCTTCTCATGATATTATTTTTTATCAAATTGTCACTCCTAACTTTTTTAAAGTAATTGTTTTATAATAATAATGATTATATGAAAAGCGTTTCTCTGAATTAATTAATATATGGTCTATCATTTTTTATATGTTTTGGTATCCGGATATATATTCTAGATATATTACAAATATTGTTTACTACATAAGCTAACATCAACTAATGTAATTTAAAAAAAAAAAAAGTCATCAGTCATAATCATTCTTATACTTACAGTCATAATCATTCTTATACTTAACATATGCATTTTTAATGGGAATAGGATATAGTATAAATATGGTGGTTTTTTATGTTGGGTAGCAGAAGGAAGGGGTATGACTATTTAATTATAGTTTTTTTTTTCATTATGTGTTTACATAAGGTAAAGTTAAAGTGATAGACAACTCATATATTTTTTATTCTCTTTAATTTTACTTATTGGCGATGATAGCTAGTTGAAAGTGAAATATTAAAAGTTATGGGCTACAAAGAGTTAGATTGAGACTCTTGCTTCCAAAAACGCTAGGACAATCACATTGTTCGCTTAAGTAAGTAGTTTCTATCATTTCACTACACTACTTTCGTTTTATTTATGTTATAACAATTATCGCCGTATTATGAGCCTTTTCTTTTTATTTATGTGATTGATGAGTTTATATGAGGTAGGGCTCGTGTTTTTTATGTCACTGAGGGCCTAGGTTGTTTTTTACATTTTCGGGGACGACCCTGTATAAATTGAATTGTTGATGATGTCACACCCTCAAATTTCCACGTGCGGGGTTTTACCGCGAGGCGCGTAACACACCAGGATCCAAGTCAACGGTCACAATAAACGATACTATATGATATGAAAACAACGTAAACTGCCATAGAGTTTCAAACCATTCTAACACAGCGGAAGCAAAATGTATTATTACAATGCAAAAGTAAAACTCAAAGTCTGAAATGTTTAACAAAACATGCTTATGATTCCTAGACGCCGTGAGACTCCGTGCGCCTATCGACAGCTGCTACCTTAGTGACCTAAGACAAACATGCTAAAAACGTCAGCAAATAATGCCGGTGAGTTCACAGGTTTTTAATGAATACCGACTCCAATTAATACTAACTCCCAAATGAATACCCATGGTCAATCCAGACCACATGCATGCAAAACATATGAATACCTATTACCACTGCGATTGGAAAACCATTACTGGACTCGAATACTGTGAATACTGAATACGTGTCCGAATGAATACTGAATACTGAACACTGCATACTGAATACTGAATACCTAAGAGACAACATGCACCCATCCGACCTCCAGTCGACGAGTGGGGCGGGTCAAGCCCGAATAGATCTATCCACATTTCCCCCGTTGTGCATCCCCGCACATTCATGGTTCTCCCCGGGACTTCCAAAGATTGCATAGTAATATAATGAATACTCTAAAACATAATGAATTCGTGAATACCAAAACGTAGTTGAAACGCCTTTTATGAAAACATAGTTGACACACGTTTAAAGAACACAACATGTTTTCTCCCCCGAAAATGTAAAACCAGTAAAAAATGGGGCCGCGAAACTCACCTTATAGTGCGCCTTCAGATACTTAGAATTCCAACATGTGTATGATGACCCAACTTAGTGACGACCTATCAATGAGTTTGAATAAGTGTATTGACTACTAACCCGAAGGTTAACTAGTCCCCGATTGTCCAGACCGTGACCGTGTATGTTGAAAACATGATTAAACGGTAAACCGACCAATCCAGACAATACCCGACATCCCATTGGTGACCCGACATCCCACGTGTTAGCCACATACAAGATATCATATAACTTATGCAATTAAACACTTAGCATGCGCAAATATTCACCCTATCTAGCATAACGCCCAATTAACACATAAACGAGTCCGAACACGTGCTACCAAGTTATTAGACATGTCACGGGGTTCCTAACATGTTCCTAGACGTTAATCCGTGTTTCGGGATGTTAAAATATACATACAGCAGGATTACACGCGATTAGGAATCAAACATGTGATTAGGAAAAGTCAACTGGTGATTAGGAGAGTCAAACTAGCGAGTAGGGCTGTAATCACTAGTAATAATGGCGATTGGGCTCCTAATCGCCTATAGTTCAGGAGATTGGGGTCCAATCGCCTATAATAGAGGCGATTAGGAATTCCTATTCGCGATTACTGCTCTGTTCCGCCTTTTTGCGCGTTTAACCCTCCAAATCAGATCCGAAACATGTTGAAACACCCAATATCAAACCCAAAACATTAACCCAACTATTTCTGTAACACCCCAACCGATGGCGGAAACATCGGGATGTCACGTATTGATGATTGTTCAGTAGCTCATGGTGAATAATAAATTCCATTAAATGATTTAAATGAATTACATACAATAGTTCTAGAATTTGTACATCAAATTGAATAAAACTATACACATATCTTCAAGCATCAATTCATATCTTCAAGCAAATAGAACCTGAAACATGTTAAGTTGAAAATGTTTTGGGTCAACAAAAGTTGGTGAGAATTACATAGGTTTTTGATAATTGAATAAAAATGTTGTGCAATTCATGTGTCATGTCAATCTAGTCCATATGTGAGAACATACTAGAAATAAATCGAGTGCATAACCAAACCTGATGACTGTTATAATGTGGTACCTCCCATACGCTCATGGTTCACCTAAATATGTTATACGATAACAAACACCCACGCTACCTTTGTAGGAGGCACGTATCCGGGTGGGATTGTCAGTCCAATAGATCTATCAATGTATATCGTCGGCTTGTACGGAGTTAATGATTATGCTAGAATGGTGCTTACTCTAATCATGCTCAAGACATAATGCAACATAGAAAACACATAGACACATTGATGATTGAATTGCAATAATGATGTTATAACATGTTTCACCCCAAAAATGGTGATAAATAAAAGGGGCTATGTAAAACTCACCTTGGTAAAATGTTATATCTGTTGGAAAATTTGGATAATTGTGTTGCCCAATGTATCAAGTATCACCCTATAATGAGGTAATAAATATGTCTAAGTCTATCAAGTCTACAAATGTATAAGTTTCTAGGGCTTCGAATTGGAGATAATTGCTCGTTTGATTAATATAAAAATATTCGCCAATTGAGAGAAATTTAGTAAATAAATAACCAAAAATCTTTTTATGAAATTTAAATTTAAGAAGATCACAACAATGTGTTTAAAGTATAACAATAATTTTTATAAAATTATTTTCTTTAAAATAGATTATTAAATCTATTTATTACAAATTGTCAACTTTAACTTTAATAATTTAAAAATACTAAAATTAAAGAATTATTAGTTTAAAATTTATATTTCTGTTCTAAATGATCATAAATAATTTCATAAAATTTTGGTGCAAAAATATTAAAAATTGGATTTATTATGATTTAATTATGATTAAAACTAATAAAAATTGATTAAAAATATTAAATAAATGATTTTTCAGAAATAAAAATCATTTCTGAAAAGCTTAATGTTATAAAAACTCAGAATAATTTTTGTGGAAATTAATAAGATCGTTTTGATATTTTTATAGATTTTTATAAATATAATAGTATAAAATTGATTTAATTATTATAAATATTAAATAAATGAATTTCAGGAAAATAAAAATTGTAGATAAAACTTTGACATCAGATTTGTTAAAGATAATTTTTTTTAGAATTTATAAAAAGGTTTTAATATTTAAAACTGAATTTACAAGATTAAATGTAATATATATATATTATTTGGTTTGTTTTTAAAAAAAAGAAAACAAGTGGAAAAAGATCGCCCAAGCCGGGACTCGAACCCGCGTGGGTCATCAGACAAGCATCACACACAACCACCTGGTCTAGACCAGTGGTTGTGTTAGATTTCAGTTTATATAAAATAAATATTAACAGAATCGATGTGTTCTTCCCCAAAACTGAATATCGAGCCCTAATAATTTCAATCAATCAATCCACACAACATTAACCCAATTAATCTTAGGGCTAATGTTGTGCAGACGCCGACTAACAAATCCCACAAAAAAATGCTACTTACAAACACGTTTCAAGCTTGATTGAACGGTCAACTCAATAAGTCAAAATGCGATCATATTAACAAGAACAGAAGATTTTTAAGTGTAATTGGAGGTAGAGAAGAGATGTTTGGCGAGTGTAGGAGTTTAGGAGCCGTTCAATTTATAGTGTAAGGGTCGGTTGTTCGAAATGGCAAGTTTTGACTCGTTTAATGCATATGACGCGACAATTGAAGAAAATTGGAATGTTTTTGACTGGTTTACCTTGTATAATACGCGTTGTTGTTTGTCGAGTCAATCAGTGGTCCAAGGTTTCCAAAGGAGAGCTCAATCATGTGGCAAGATCAAAGCTTCTGTTGCTGCACGATTTCAACAAACAAGGAAAAGAAAGGGTGCAGCTTAAAAGGGGTTAAATAGTTTGTGGGTTGGGATTGAACAAGAAACGACTTGTAGCTTGGATGGTCTGGACGTGAGGGAGTTCCAGCTTCTGCCCGGGTTCGATCCCTGGCAGAGGCATTTTATTTAATTTTTTTTTAACAGCTTAATGAGAAGAGGGTGAAGATGGGCTGGACCATTGGGCTCTGTTTATGGGCCGGTTTGTGGGCTCCGAAACCTAAAAAAAAGAAGGTGAAATGGGCTAGAGGTATTGGGTTGATGGACTATTGGAGTGGGTTAAGAATCATCTAATTAGTTCCATTGTTTCTACATTATTGTTATTATGTATTATTATTATCATTATTATTATTATTATTATTATTATTATTATTATTATTATATATATGTATATATCTATATATATTATGAGTTAGGGTAATGGAGACTTAGTGACGTTTGTATAAAATGTAACGAAAATAAGGGCGTTTTATATTAAAATTTGGGGAAAATTTTCGCGATGTTACAATTTCAAGCAAAAACCCCTAATTTATCATCACCCTAGCCGTCCCGAATGCATGCGGTTTCCCAAAATAGCATAACTAGCATGTAAGCATCACATCAACATGCAAAACTTACCCTAAATAGCAAATATCCAGATTTCATCACATAACGACGTTGTCTGACATTATCCTACTGTTCTGGCATCATCCTAGAGTAAACCCTAACCTCAAACAATCAACAAAACACAACATATCATCATTAATCCACCATAATCATTCAAACGGGTAAAAACGCCTAATATCAATATTACACATCTATGAACCTTCAAACTCCTAGGTTATCATCATATTAAATCATTTAGATCAACAGCACAATAATAGCACAAGAACAATCATGTTTAAATGATAAAAATCCTATCTTGCATGAATACATCACATATAACAAGTATAGAGGTTTGGGTTTGTTTAGAAACTGATTTTAATGAGTTTTCAAAGACATAAAAGTTTAGAAATCAGGTCTGGACCTTTAGGGATCAAAACAATATCATTACAAAGGTTTGGGATGAAGAACACACCTTGAAATTGTGAGATTATGAGGTGTAAGGCTTGGAAATGTGATTTCTTGCTCAAAAACATGTTGCAGGGGTTGGATTGTAACCTCACGAATTTTCCCATTTATTTTGCATTAAAGTATTTCCCGATCCATGATATAAAGTCTAATTTATTTCTAAGTATTCTTTTCTTTATCCGTGCACTCTATTTTTCTAAGTTCCTTTTATCATTGTACTTGAAAAAAAAAATCTTCAATCATGACATATGTCCTATCCTAATTCTATATATAAAATCGTCATTTTATAAGACGGTGTTTTTTTTTTATTTCCTAATTCAAACTAATGATTTTTTTTTTTTCTTAAATAAAGCCTTGAGTCAAATAGTCTTAGTCAAACAGTCAAAGTCCTAGTCAAAGTCTTAGTCAAATAGTCAATTCATCATAAAACCTTACTTTATGGTGTTGACCAATTTTAATGGCTAATTGAATCCAAAACTAGTATAAAAACCCACCTATGAACCATTACACTTGCCACCTCTAAATCGATTGTTTCAATCCGATTAAATTTTTCCCTCATACTTTTCTTCTATAGTCTATTACTTCTACAATTGAAGCTTTGATTATAAGCTCTTGTAATTGGCAACTTTGGGGCTACACATATTTTTTTCTCAAGACTTAATACTATACTAAGGTGAGTTTACGTAACCATGTTATTGCAATTCTTTATACTTGCAACATTATACTTAAGCAATTCTACATACATGTCTAGTCGTAAACTTTAATGCCTCATGATTTAGACAACAACAACATTTTCAACGAGTTTCAACATTTCATAACCATTAGCTATGGCCAAGCCGGCGATACTCAATAATAGATCTATTGGATTGACAATCCCACCCGGATACGTGTACCTCCTACATAGGTAGCGTGGGTGATTGTTATCGTTCCAACATATTATTAAGGTGAACCGTGGATGAAGGGATGGACCTAAACTAGTCGGAGGTTTGATTATGTCGATTCAACATATTATGCTTATTCATGTAGACTTAAACTTACGATAGACATATGAATTGCTAAACTTTTATACTTAAACTATTTGCTTGACATGGCTTATGTATTCTCACCAACTTCTAGTTGACCCCCCCATTTTTACAACTCAACAGGAAATAATGATGCATGAAGACTAGAGTATTTACATGAGAAGGCAAACTGAAGTCTATGCTTGTTTGGTTTTTGTGATGTATTAGATTTCCACTTAAAACTCATTATGTATTTTCGTTTTTGGATATTTGCACTTTAAATTAATTTCAATTAAAATTTGGTTACCATGTGCTACTGTATACTCATTCTTACGTGACACCTCGATGTTTCCGCCATCGGTTGGGGTGTTACAGATTGGTATCAGAGCCATGGTTATAGGGAATTAGGTTATTAGAAAAATAATCTAGTCTATAACCATAGGATTATAATCAGTACTTGCTCCTTTTACTTGAAACCCTACTTGTTTCTAATCTCTATCTCCCTCCTACTTCTTATCCCTACTTTAGTCCCTACAAGAAGATTGCTCTCCATCGCTGGATCTACCCTTAGACTAATAGGACAAAGATTCTCAAGTCTTAACCTGAACTGCTTTGAAGATCCCATCGAAGTTCTAGATTTTAATAATGAACACGTGCAATCTGGAAGGGTGAACGCCTGTATTCTGAGTTTTCTGTCTAGGCTGGCATTGCGCATATATCCCAATCAGACGAGGGACCCGGATGCCTACCTGGGAATTCTCGGGATGAGTGTTCACTTATAGGCTAAAGCATGTCTTCACTATGTTATTAGAATCTAGAAGTTTTGATAAGTCAACGTTTTCGTTTATTCGTTTTAATTAATGAATAAATGATTACACTCACTTTCCTTAAACTAAGCTCTAAAATCTCAAAATTTTACAGCTTAAATCAATCTCATTTCATAACCATCTATGGATTTCACAATCACACTTCATCTTACCATCTTAGCCAATTGTTTGATTGTTTTTCAACACCCTACCCAAATCATATTATTGTTTTTATCAGCACGTTACATATTTTTAAAACTGTAATCTCATAACCTGAGTATACCCTAGCACAAAACTAAAGATTTCTAAATCCTGTTGTATTTTCATTACCTAGTAACTTTACAAAGTACATATTTTCTTGTCAAAAGATGTCCTCGAACTTAAATTCAATTGTTTATTTATTGACGTGACAAACGATTTTCTATATAAATGCTTTAAACTATTAAAAAATCACTTAATAGAACCTTGATCTTCAAAACCTAATGTCATGTTTGAAATCTCCAACTAACGGGAATATTTTAATCAAAGCCCACTTAGCTTGTACTATTTGATAACATTTGCTTTATGTATAAAACCAATTTTGAAAATAAAATTTCTTTTTTTCCATAGGAATAATATCTAGTCTCTAAATTCTCCATTGACACTCACTCATTTTCAACTTGTTCAAATTTTTACAATATTTGGCATATACCACAATCATGTTTTCTTATACAATTGATTATAACCTTTGATCCAAACCCCAAAATTTACACTGCTACATAATCTCCCTACTATAAAATAAACTCTTTATCAACTATCTTCGCATGCACTATCTCTCACAACCTTGATTCTGCTTCAAGATTTTTCATCATCCTCTCAAGAACTAAATTCATATCCTTCACCTTCTCAAACATGAACTAGTTACCCATGATAACCAAACTATTGAAACTTGGTTGTGTGTTGCATCAAACTTAATCCTTGGTTATACATGAGGATTCGATTATCTACCATATTTAAACACTTGATACTAGAAATCATGGAATATAAACTATTTGCTATAGACACACCTAGAATCATTAACCTTGTTTAGGGCAACTCTATTACAACTCACATGCTATACTTGATACTTGATTGCTTTCATGTACATATTATCAATTTGCAATTTCTGTGTGTGTGTAAATTGGTACACTTAATCAAACAACTGATAGAGGATGAAGTACTTGCTCAACAGTTAGTAGAGTACCAAATAACCTACTCAACGATTGGTAGAGGTCATCATGCCTGCTCAACAGTCGGTAGAGGCCCTACAACCTGCTCAATGACTGGTAGAGGCTATCGTACCTGGGTAGAGGTTCTTACTCACTGACTGGTAGAAGTCTTTTTCCTGCTCAACAGTTGGACTTATTTTTGGATACATTGTATACAATTTAATCACAAGGTTATTTTGCATTACTTACATGTGTTTTTAGAGTCATAGAAGGACACAAAACCCTAATGTAAGGTAAATTGGTGATTGCGGTCCGGAACGTAATCATGAATTTACAGGTACGTTAAGGTGGTGTGAAATTCTATCAAGGTTTTCGGTAGAGAAACTAATTATAAACTCTAGTTACCTTGTAGTTCATTTAGCCTTTCTATAGTCCATCAACTCATGCATTTCTTTTAGGATTTCTAAAACTTAAGATTGTTATTCACCTTGCGATTCCAAGACACACCTAATCCTACCCTTAAAACTCACAGATAACAAACCTCTTATCCAAATTATTCGAAAGCAGATTATTCTATAAATTCATGTCGTGCCTTAACCCAAAATTTTCAAAACCACGGCTGCCTTAATTTCTACCCAACCATCCTCAAACCTGTGTTTTTAAATAACTTCAGAACGAAGTTTCCAAAAGTAGGGGAGACTGTAACCTCACGAATTTTCCCATTTATTTTGCATTAAAGTATTTCCCGATCCATGATATAAAGTCTAATTTATTTCTAAGTATTCTTATCTTTATCCGTGCACTCTATTTTTCTAAGTTCCTTTTATCATTGTACTTGAAAAAAAAAATCTTCAATCATGACATATGTCCTATCCTAATTCTATTTATAAAATCTTCATTTTATAAGACGGTGTTTTTTTATTTTCTAATTCAAACTAATGATTTTTTTTTATTTTTTTTCTTAAATAAAGCCTTGAGTCAAATAGTCTTAGTCAAACAGTCAAAGTCCTAGTCAAAGTCTTAGTCAAATAGTCAATTTATCATAAAACCTTACTTTATGGTGTTGACCAATTTTAATGGCTAATTGAATCCAAAACTAGTATAAAAACCCACCTATGAACCATTACACTTGCCACCTCTAAATCGATTGTTTCAATCCGATTAAACTTTCCCTATACTTTTCTTCTATAGTCTATTACTTCTACAACTGAAGCTTTGATTATAAGCTCTTGTAATTGGCAACTTTGGGGCTACACATATTTTTTTCTCAAGACTTAATACTATACTAAGGTGAGTTACTGAGTTTACGTAACCATGTTATTGCAATTCTTTATACTTGCAACATTATACTTAAGCAATTCTACATACATGTCTAGTCGTAAACTTTAATGCCTCATGATTTAGACAACAACAACATTTTCAACGAGTTTCAACATTACATAACCATTAGCTATGGCCAACTCGGCGATACTCAATAATAGATCTATTGGATTGACAATCCCACCCGGATACGTGTACCTCCTACATAGGTAGCGTGGGTGATTGTTATCGTTCCAACATATTATTAAGGTGAACCGTGGATGACGGGATGGACCTAAACTAGTCGGAGGTTTGATTATATCGATTCAACATATTATGCTTATTCATGTAGACTTAAACTTACGATAGACATATGAATTGCTAAACTTTTATACTTAAACTATTTGCTTGACATGGCTTATGTATTCTCACCAACTTCTAGTTGACCCCCCCCCCCCCCCCATTTTTACAACTCAACGGGAAATAATGATGCATGAAGACTAGAGTATTTACATGAGAAGGCAAACTGAAGTCTATGCTTGTTTGGTTTTTGTGATGTATTAGATTTCCACTTAAAACTCATTATGTATTTTCATTTTTGGATATTTGCACTTTAAATTAATTTCAATTAAAATTTGGTTACCATGTGCTACTGTATACTCATTCTTACGTGACACCTAGATGTTTCCGCCATCGGTTGGGGTGTTACATGGATAAGGTGTGGAGTGGCTTTGGGGTGTATTAGGGTTTCACAAATGATGTTTTAAAACATAAGGGTGGTATTTACAGGCGTTTTTAGTCGTCACCTGCAGAACAGGCGAGTACACAACAGCTATTGGCGATTAGGATTCTAATCACCTATACTACTGGCGATTAGGATTCTAATCTCCTATACTACTGGCGATTAGGATTCTAATCGCCTATACTATAGGCGATTACAATCCTAATTGCCTATACTATTGGTGATTACAATCCTAATTGCCTATACTATTGGTGATTACGCGTAATCACCTATAATTTCATGCAATTACGCGAAATCAATATTTTAACACATATAAACACGTATTCACATACCGGCAAGTCATATAATGATTACAAACATATAATGCACGATAACTAACATGTTTACGTCCGTTCACCAATTCCCGAGACTTGAGACTTGCGTGTGTGCGTTAAACCCGGCGATTCCACGAATCACGGATCCTTGTACACATGGTTATGGACCGACACCCAATGATCCCTCGGACCATTGTAACGACTCCCGATGATTCCCGGAACCATCATAACGACTCAAATGACCTAGTTAAGTATGTTTGAAAACGTTTTTCCGCTAAGGTAGACTTATGTGTTTTATAAAATGTTAACCTAAACGTGCCGGGTGTCACATCATCCCCCTGTTGAAAGAATTTTCGTCCCGAAAATTTCCCGAAGTCAAAGAGAACGAAGCAATAAAAAGAAAAATTTTCCTGGTCGTCATATCATCCCCCTGTTGAAAGGAATCTCGCCCCGAGATTCACTCTTCGACAGTGATGAGTGTCGACCTAACCCAAGTAACGTTTCCCAGAACGCAAACGAAATGATAATCACGAACGAAAGATGATATCAACAGATACTCTATGCCAGGGAACCGCCCTCCCCAAAGTGAATACAAAACAATGAATCCTCCTGATCGAAGGCCTACTAGAGACTACTGTGATCGGTATAAATGATACCCCGATACCGTCCAAGTAGCATCTCTAAAGGACCCACATCAGACCGATGAATGCAAAACGATGACCAAATACCAAGCTGAATGCACACAATGAATACGAATTGCCAAACAATGTGAATGAGAATGAATACAAGTATAACTAGACTCAAGAAAAGAATACTCACCAATAACAGTATCAAGATCCTCCTGGTTCTCCCTAGCACCGATGACGTAAACGCGAGCCGGAGCAGTTCGACCGCCACCTTCACCTTGCTTCAACTTGGGACAATCCCGCTTAAAGTGCCCAGTCTCCCCACAGTGATAACATCCCTGCCTCCCCTGAGGAGCAGTAGCAGTGGTAGTAGCAGTAGTGACCTGTGCCAGTTGTAGCTGAAGAGTGGTCCTACAGTCCTTAGCATGATGACCAAAACGCTGGCACCGACGACAGCGAAACTTCTCACAATCACCCGTATGATGAAACCCACACTCACCACACTTCGGGAGTTTCCCAGTATAACCCCCAGTCCTCTGCCCAGATGACGCTCCCACAATGTCCTGCCTCTTAACCTGCTGTTGAGACGACCCAATGTTCTTTCCAGCACTCTCCCACTTCCTCTTGTTGTCCGTAGGGGCTTTCACAGCAGCACCCCTCGGAGGTAGAACACCCTCAGCAACCTTCATGTTGGTCAGCTTGTGAGCTGCCCGAACAGTGGCCAACATGGTACTGTGATCAGCAGCGGCAACAAGCCCAGCAATCTCCGGCACTAGCCCAGCAACGTAGTGCTCAATCCTTCGGTACTCCAGTGTAGCCAACCCGGGGCACATCACAGCCAACTCGTTATGCCTAGAAGTAAACTCCTCGATCTCCGACCCAACCATCTTCAGATTCCAAAACTCATGCTCCAACTTCATAATCTCGTCCCTCGGGCAATACTCCGCTCGCAACATCTGAATAGACTCGGAGCACGGCATAGCATTGGCCTCACCCAGGCCAAGATTCGCAGTGGTGGAGTTCCACCAAGTCAAAGCGTGTCCCTCAAGAGTAGCAGAAGCATACTTGACGGGATCAGCGTCGGGACATTTACACATAGCAAACACCGATTCGATCTTCTCCAACCACCGAAGTAGTCCCACTGCCCCTTCAGTCCCACTGAAGAAATGGGGCTTACAGTCCATGAACTTCTTGTAGGTGCACCCAGACTGCACCTGATTAGTATTTCCCAGGGTCTACTGACCAGCCTGGAAAGCAGCCAACGCAACGTTGAACTGCTGCTGCAACAAGTACTCCAACTCCGCCTGAGTCATGGTGATGTTCCCACCACCTCGTCCACCGCCATTGCGGCCCCCGCCGCCACCACGGCGTCCCCCAGTACGTCCACCAGCACGACCAAACATGTTCTGCCAAAACACAAACAAGATACTCAGCATCACTACTAGATCAAACCACTAGTGACCAAACGAATTTAGAACGGGGTTCCAGCATGATCATCTGTCCGAACTCGAAGTCCACCAAGATTTTCATGCATCTCGATTTATGATTTCGTGTGCACCCGAAACAACAAATCGCTCTACATGGTCCTCTAGGCGTGCTCCTAGCTAGAACTTCCATCACCCGATACCCACATTCCTGAAAGAAACCGTTATCGCACGAAGGTCCCCATAGTGAACAATCACTCAAGGGTATACTATGACAAGTACTAGTGCAGGATAGTGTGTGTGTAGGCAAGTATGTACATTAGAGCATAGAGGGGAGATATCCAAATCCCGGAAAAATCTCAAAAGTGTGCCGAAGCCACTCCAATGTACACTACCGCCAAGTATAAGCGATAAGCCCTCTTCATCTTCAAACCCGAAGAAGAAGATAGAATAAGTGTGGAAATAGTCCAAAGATAGATAATATGACACTGTGTGATGCGGACACCGACACCCCGACAAGGTTAGTACGTTTATCAAATGACACGACTCGTAAATATGTGTGACCGTCTAATGTGTGTAATACTCGGCTATAGACTAGACTCTACATGCAGTCCTAGTTCACTATAACCATTGACTCGAATACCAATCTGTCACACCCTCAAATTTCCACGTGCGGGGTTTTACCACGAGGCGCGTGACACACCAGGATCCAAGTCAACGGTCACAATAAATGACACTATATGATATGAAAACAACGTAAACTGCCATAGAGTTTCAAAACCGTTCTAACACAGCGGAAGCAAAATGTATTATTTCAATGCAAAAGTAAAACTCAAAGTCTGAAATGTTTAACAAAACATGCTTATGATTCCTAGACGCCGTGAGACTCCGTGCGCCTATCGACAGCTGCTACCTTAGCGACCTAAGACAAACATGCTAAAAACGTCAGCAAATAATGCTGGTGAGTTCACAGGTTTTTAATGAATACCGACTCCAATGAATACTAACTCCCAAATGAATACCCATGGTCAATCCAAACCACATGCATGCAAAACACATGAATACCTATTACCACTGCGATTGGAAAACCATTACTGGACTCGAATACTGTGAATACTGAATACGTGTCCGAATGAATACTGAATACTAAACACTGCATACTGAATACTGAATACTGAATACCTAAGAGACAACATGCATCCATCCGACCTCCAGTCGACGAGTGGGGCGGGTCAAGCCCAAATAGATCTATCCACATTTCCCCTGCTGTGCATCCCCACACATTCATGGTTCTCCCCGGGACTTCCAAAGATCGCATAGTAATATAATGAATACTCTAAAACATAATGAATTCGTGAATACCAAAACGTAGTTGAAATGCCTTTTATGAAAACATAGTTGACACACGTTTAAAGAACACAGCATGTTTTCTCCCCCGAAAATGTAAAACCAGTAAAAGAGTGGGGCCGCAAAACTCACCTTAGAGTGCGCCTTCAGATACTTAAAATTCCAACACGTGTATGCGGTTTCCCAAAATAGCATAACTAGCATGTAAGCATCACATCAACATGCAAAACTTACCCTAAATAGCAAATATCCAGATTTCATCACATAACGACGTTGTCCGACATTATCCTACTGTTCTGGCATCATCCTAGAGTAAACACTAACTTCAAACAATCAACAAAACACAACATATCATCATCAATCCACCATAATCATTCAAACGGGTCAAAACGCCGAATATCAATATTACACATCTATGAACCTTCAAACTCCTAGGTTATCATCATATTAACTCATTTAGATCAACAGCACAATAATAGCACAAGAACAATCATGTTTAAATGATAAAAATCCTATCTTGCATGAATACATCACATATAACAAGTATAGAGGTTTGGGTTTGTTTAGAAACTAATTTTAATGAGTTTTCAAAGACACAAATGTTTAGAAATCAGGTTTGGACCTTTAGGGATCAAAACAATATCATTACAAAGGTTTGGGATGAAGAACACACCTTGAAATTGTGAGATTATGAGGTGTAAGGCTTGGAAATGTGATTTATTGCTCAAAAACGTGTTGCAGGGGTTGGATAAGGTGTGGGGTGGCTTTAGGGTGTATTAGGGTTTCACAAATGATGTTTTAAAACATAAGGGTGGTATTTATAGGCGTTTTTAGTCGTCACCTGCAGAACAGGTGAGTACACAACAGCTATTGGCGATTAGGAGTCTAATCGCCTATACTACTGGCGATTAGGATTCTAATCGCCTATACTATTGACGATTAGGATTCTAATCGCCTATACTATATGCGATTACAATCCTAATTGCCTATACTATTGGTGATTACAATCCTAATTGCCTATACTATTGGTGATTACGCGTAATCACCTATAATGTCATGCAATTAAGCGAAATCACTATTTTAACACATATAAACACGTATTCACATATCGGCAAGTCATATAATGATTACAAACATATAATGCACGATAACTAACACGTTTACGTCCGTTCACCAATTCCCGGGACTAGAGACTTGCGTGTGTGTGTGTTAAACCCAACGATTCCACGAATCACCGATCCTTGTACACATGGTTATGGACCGACACCCAATGATCCCTCGGACCATTGTAACGACTCCCGATGATTCCTGGAACCATCATAACGACTCAAATGACCTAGTTAAGTATGTTTGAAAACGTTTTTCGCTAAGGTAGACTTATGTGTTTTATAAAATGTTAACCTAAACGTGCCGGGTGTCACAGATGAACCAACTCGCCAACTGATCCCATTCACTTAGCTTCCTTCCGTATATAGACACCCTATACTCTGCCACCTGGTATTTACTCGCATCAAGATCGGATAGAACTTGCTTCGTAGAAAATGTGTTTCTTTCTAATTGGTTTACGGTTTCAGTCACACAGTTAGCAAGCAGGGATGTGAGTTATCCATTAGTAATAAAAATATAAAAAGTTATTGAAAATAATATAATATATAAGATTCGTAAAGAAAAATACCTTATATTATCTAGAATAAATCGCAGAGAACGCTTTTCATATAATCATTATTATTCTAAAACAATTACTTTAAAAAAAGTTAGGAGTGACAATTTGATAAAAAATAATATCATGAGAGGACAATTTGAAAACATTTAAAAACAAAAAGGGCTAAAAATAAAAAATGGATATAATAGGCACATGATGCCTCTAATCCGTTTGGCGGCATCAAGGTAACCTCACATTGAATTGGCGGCATCAAGTGTGATGCCTCTAATCCGTTTGGCGGCATCAAAGACTACACCAATTCAATTAGCGGCATCACTGTGGGGTTGCAGAATGATAGCTTGATACCGCCAATTCAATTAGTGTCATTCCCATTTTTAGTTTTTTCCCCAATGCCCACCAAATGTAATTTGAAAATTAAAATGTCTACTACTAATGCAAAGGATTCTAGTTATTCAGAATTGTGATGTTAATAAATGACTCGGAAAATTTTGATGAGATAACTTTGACTAATCATCAAGAAGTTTCATAAAACGATGATAAAAAGTGAGACGTGTATGTTACAAGTATTAGTGGTTTTAGGTGATTTTTAAAAGTTCAGGGACTGTTTGCGTCAATTGTAATAGTTCAAAAGGTTGTTAAGATGGTAGTTAGTTAAGGTGGGAATGTATGATGTATAAATAAGAAGCCTAATAATCAATAAAGTAGCTTGATTGATTGATAATTCCTCTCTTAGGATTCTTCATTTCTATCAAGTGGTATCAGAGTTGTCCCTCCTTAGACAACTTCTGATCGGTATCCTAACTACCTGCAAATAACCGTCATAACTACCACCACCCACCATAACCAACCACCTAGGGGTGAGCATACGAAAACCGAAAAAAAACCGAAACTGAACCGATAACCGAGCCGAAAATAACCGAAACCAAATTAACCGATCGTTACGATTAACATATGACCAAAACTGAACCATTCGGTTTTGGTTTTGGTTTTCCCTTCTTCCGTAAACGAAATAACCGAAACCGAACCGATAGTTATATACTTAAGTATTTTTCATACATATATCCATGTATTTGGAACATATTTTCATGTATTTCCGGTATATTCTATGTATCTATCGTATACATCTATGTACTTGAAATATATCATTTATATAACTTTTATATTTTTCATGTATATCCATATAGTTGAAGCATTTTTTATTTGTTTCCTCGGTATTCTGGTATTTTACTTGCGTTTTCATATATATAATTATATTTTTGAAAAAGATCCAAACGCTTTACTAACTATTTTAAGTTTACAAGTTTGCACAAGTTTTTGTTTGGATATTAACCGCACATAACCAAAACCGAACCAATAACCGATGTAACTGATCGGTTACAGTTATGGTTTTCCTAAAACCGAACTTCGGTTATCGGTTTCGGTTATATGTAAAAACCAAACCGAACCGACATTTGCTCACACCTACAACCACCTGTCACCATCGGTAACCACCATCATCCGCCATTAAAACAACCAAATCTTTCATTACTCCTTCCATTATCGTATTCTCTTCAATTCTTTCTTTCATCTTCACACCAATTATCAGTTTTCTTTCGATTCCTTTGTTCTTCTTGTTTTTTTTCATAGTCGGGTTTGATCAATTGTGACCAGTCCCTTCTATGGTTGAATCGATTCGCGATTTATCCACTCATTTACATTCAATTCTGTTGATTACCTAATATTCCACCATGCTACCCGAAACCCATCAATCGAACAACGCATTCAAGATCATGACAATTCATTAATGACGTTGGAAAAGGCCACAAGTCAGAACTTAACTGAATAAGAAACCCTTAAAAGCGTTGCAACCAATAATTCTGTTGATGTTAATGAAATGAAATCACAATTGTCTGAAATTTTGAAGAATTTACAACTTCTTACTAATAATCCGACCGATAGAGATGGAAGTTTTGGTCATGGCTATAGAACAAGCAGTAGTGATGATTCTGAGTAACAATATTCCTATAGAAGTAGTTTGAGACTAACTAAGATGGATTTCCCAAAGTTCAATGGAACGTATGTTGAAGGATAGTTGTGTAAGGTGGAACATTATTTTGCAACAGATGAAACTCCTGAACGATTCAAGATCAAATGTGTAGTGGTTCACCTTGAAGATGTAGCTTTTCTTTGGCACCAATCTTTCATCAAGTCAAGAGATAGACTGATAATGACTCAAGATGCTATGGGAGCCTTAGCATCATTGAGACAGACTGGTTCTTTACAGGACCTGTGTAAAGAATTTGATCAGGGGTTGACTAAGGTCACCTTGTGTGATGAATATGCAGTCGGTCTGTTTTTAATGGCTGTCGAATCAGAGATTGGCTATCCTGTTAGAAGTTTAAGACCCAGAAACATTCCCGAGTCTTACATGTTTGCTAGGATTCAAGATGAATCCAATAAGGTTATTCAGGGAACCAGTAGTAGTATATATAACATAAGGTTTTCCAATACTACACAAAGATTCAATGACTATGCACCAAAAACCACTGATGGAATGCCTTTATTACCTACCTCAGCCATTAAAGCTAAACCAATAAACTCTAGATGGTTAAGCCCAAAAGAAATTGCAGAAAAAAGAGCCAAGAATGAATGTTTTGGTTGTACAGGAAAAATTCTCTCCAACTCACCAATGTAAGAACAAACAATTGTTCTATATTGAGGTTATTGAAGGGGAGGAAATTGAAGAACAAGATGCACTAGTGGAAACTGTGGATGATTTTATAATTCAAGAACCTCATATTTCTTTGAATGCCATCATGGGCATTCCTTCTTACTCAACTATGAGAATCAAAGGGCTATAGGTACAAGAACTTTACACATTCTTACTGATTCTGGCTCCACTTATAATTTTCTTGATATTAAAATAGCTTTTAAATTTGGAATTCCTATGAAAGATATTAAGTCAATGGATATTATAGTGGCTGATGGGGACCATATGAAATGCACCAAGATGGTGGAAATTTTGAAATGGTCTATGTAGAGTCATGAATTTCAGGCTGATGTATTCCTTGTTTCTCTTATCCAAATATGATATTGTCCTTGGTATTCAATGGTTGCACAGCCTTAATGATATAACTTGGAATTTTAGAGAATTACCAATGAAGTTCCAAGTCAATTGGGAAAAGATTGAGTTGAAAGGAATCAAGACAGGAAGAATTTCTTTGTGTTCCACTGTGAAATTGCATGACATGTTAGCAGCTGCAAATCAGTTTGCTCATGGTCAAATGTTTAGTTTGAATTGCAGGATGGGGAGTATGCTCAGCATAACCCTCAGGTATGTTCTTCTGCAATTGAATCTAGAGTGGAGTTATTAGCAAAGTTTCAAGATGTGTTTGCTATTCCTGATTCTCTTCCACCAGAAAGGGTATGTGACCATAAAAATTTTTTAAAAGAAGGGACACGACCTATCATTTTGAAACCATACAGATACCTTGCTGCCTAAAAGACCATCATTGAGATCAAGACTCAGGAATCATAAGAGAAAGCACTAGCTCATTTGCTACCCATATGGTTCTAGTAAAAAAGAAAGATGGGTCACATAAAATGTGTGTAGACTATTGTGACATCCGTCACCCTCGTCTTCAGTCAAATTTACAATATTAGCCCTTCAAATATTTCCATTATAGACCCTGAAAGTTTCATCGTTTTCAAATTTAATTTTAAAGCGAATTAAAATTTTTATCAGTTATATTTATAAAATTTCGTGGGTGAAACATATTCGTAAAAGAAAAAAAAATAAGTTTTATAAAGCTTTAAAAACATTTTTGTTAATTGATGTTAACTTGGTTAGTGTATTATAAAGGAAAAAAAAAAAAACTAACCAAACTAGAATAAAACCAACTGAGTGTAAGTTGAGGGACCATTTCTGCCATATTGTGAAATTTTCAAAAAAAATCATCTCCCTCTCACTTGGTCCACGTTTTTCCGGTAGAAGGGTATTCCGGCCGACGAATTTTCCGGCGACAATAAATCTGGAGTTTTAATGCGTTTTAGAAGTCATTAGTCGCGTCTTTATGTTTCTCCATCATTAAACAAGTCGTTACAAGATTTTAATAGGCGTTTAACGTGTTTAATTCAAGCTTTGTATCGATATTAATGTGGGTAACCGACCGGATTTGAAAGTTAATCAAAACGTTCGTTTTACTTAACCAATCTATAAATTGGTTATATCAAATCAGTCACAACTGGTACGTGACTTAAACCCACAGAAAATGTTACCTTAATCGCATCCAGAAACCGGTGTAATCGGCTCTACCTACTCGTTTCCATGTAACCTCTATTCGAAGGACAAACGCTATTGTAAGTTCATGTTTATCATGCCATTTCACTTAGTATCGTCCTAGGATCAAAAGCCCTCTGAGTTCGAACATTAATCTGATCAGAATCGGGTTATTAATTTTGAGGGTTAGGGTTAGGGTTCTTGAGATAGTCTATTTGGGGAAGAAGATGAACTTGTGATATGTTATAAATATATTTAAGTTCCAGAAACATAACAAACTTAGGCTTTAGAGGAGTGGTTTGTGGGTGTTTCTTGGAACCAGGGAACTCAGGTATGAAACCCATGCGCCCCACTCTTTTTTTATTTGATTTTTTTTTTCAGCTTTCATTTATTTAATTAAATCACAATATAATTACTCATAATTCTTGCAAACTTAGAATATTCATAATAAATTCATTTTTACTCCAAAATTTATGAAAATTTAGGAGTAGTATCTTGACACCATAAAGAAAATTACCACATTTTTATTTTCTGGAAAATGTTTTATTTTTATATTTTTATTGAATTAAATTGTTTTAATCATATTTAATTGATTAAAAATTCATTTTTAATGATTTTAATCTCAAACTTTTTGTGAAACTATTCCTGATCATTATGAACTGAAATAAAAATATTTGGTTCAGAAAACAATTATTTTTATTGATTTTCCAAATTTTAATCATTAAAACATAATTTAATCTCGTTAAATCAGTTTTAAATATAAATAAGTTTATATAAATTATGGGAAAATTATTCTAATTTGTTTACATCAGAAATCATCCATTTTCTATAAAACTAGCATTTTTGGATCATGTCTTGTATTATTAGTATTATTTATCAATTACGACATAATTAAACGTTTATTTATTTATACTATTACAACATCTATTTTATAAATACTTTTCTTATAAAATAGAAATATTTCTTATGTTAGAAAGCCTTAATTATTATTTGTCGGATCATCGTGTAACTCATAATTATTTATTTTAATATTTATGATTATCGTAGTTATTTACAATAATCAGTTATAGTAATTAACTAAATGATTTTGCCTTAATTATTCAAATATATTTACATCTAAATATTCAAATAGTAATAATTATATTACCTAAACCACATTTACAAACTTTGATATATTATTTTTGACATACAACTTTTACATTAATGCAATTTATCATAAAACTCTAATTCCCCAAATCGACTTAGCAAACCCTAATGCCTTAGATCCTAGATACCTTAGACTTTTTAGACATTTCCTTATTAGTATGCTTACACATTATAGGTTGAATTCCTCGGAATTCCCATTACTTAGCTCACGACCGCTTAAGTGGATTTTGATCGCTTTCGCAAACTGTGAGTATATCTTTCCCCTTTTTCATGTTTTACTCTTTTGGGGTTGTTCATGTACACTATGACTAAATCTTATTCTTACTAAATGCAATTCTCATGTGTGTTTGCTTTATGTTAATTTGTGTGTCTATGACTTGTCAAAATCATTAACCTTTGAGGGCCTGGCATTTCAATGAATAGTACTATGGTATATACCCTTGTGACTCTGTTGAGAGTCCTTGTCATTGCTATGTATTACATTACTACTAGCGCATACTATATATATCTTCTTTTCTTTACATAGGGTTGATTTTGAACGGATATTACTTATTACATAATTGCAAATGGTACCGCACATGAATTGCTAAACACTTTTCCTACTACATTTATTCAAACAGGGTATGCTCACCAATACATTTTGTATTGACCAAATCATTTTTCGTACATGTTTCAGGTTGTTTTGAGACGCTTCTTTTAGGCTTTTGGATTTTAAAATTAAGCCTTGACTACATTGTATTTTAGCTAAACTTGTCACTTTATAATTATTGTATCATGTAATTTCATTTCAATGTAATAAATTATTTAATCAATGTATTCAAATTTACACTTTAGTCCATGTGCTATTGAACAATCGTCCCTACGTGGCACCTCGATGTTTCCGCCATCGGTTGGGGTGTTACAGATTGGTATCAGAGCCATGGTTATAGGGAATTAGGTTATTAGAATGCCTTTTAGCCTAGACTATAACTAAGTTTACTTTCACGAGTCCTCTCGTGTATACTTCTCTCGTTTCTTATATTTTCTTTCAAGATATTTTCGTTATGATTATTTCTCGTTATTCTTTCGGTATTTTGCTTAGAAAAGAATACACTCGTATTTCACAAACGAAACGATAGTGCCAAGTTAGGAGTGACATCCATACCTTGGTGATTAGTTTCACTCCTCTATATGTTATTTATCTTAGGAATATGTCTTTGAGATAGGAGTGACATCCACACCTCAAAGAGTATTTCCTTCAAAAAGAAACTTAACCACTAAGCTGGGAGTGATATCCTTAACTTAGTGATTGGTTTCATTCCATAATCGTTTTCAATTTTGAAATACATCTTTGAGTTAGGAGTGAAATCCACATCTCAAGGATCTATTGCTACATCTCGTTGAATATGAATTTTCTTAAATATTGGTAATCTATTACATACGTTAATATTATCATTCACGTCATTTTAAATCATGGTCTTTTAAAACACATTAGAATTACACATACTTCATAAAATGGTTTCATTTTGCATTTTACAAACTTGTACTGCATATTTTAAAGGACAAATGTAACCCTTTGTTTTCATATGACATAACCAATATATACTTTCGAAAGAAACTAGCAACTAATAATAAGCCTTATAACATTTTTCAAACTTGACGTCTCGTAAACACATGAAAATGTGTATTTATGAAGATTTTTCAAATGAACCTGTTTTGAGCCTAAAACACACTTTGATTTCTAAAAATTTATTCTCATGCATCACTACTATTATTTCAACAATATCACAAAGTCGAGTAAGCTGCAAAAAATATACCTTATACACTTACACTCTTTCAGTCGCAAAACTTTTGGTTTAACAAAACAATGGACATATTTTTTTATCAGAATGTTGCTAAATGTCTTTTATAGTATAACGCATATATGTAAAATTACTAGATTTTAACTCACATGCCAATAGGCTGTACACCCGTTCCGTGCACATTCATTTGCTGTAAATTTCATTATTTTATTCTTGCACCATTTTTATTCATAGTTATTTCTAAACACGTTACTTGTGACTATTTTCACATTGACTATTTGCATTAATACAACTCGTTTACTTTCATTTTGTGCAATTGTGCGATTTACTCGATTTATGTTATATTATTCTTTCAGTCGGAATTTTATGCTATACTTATATACTTACTTGAACGCATATTTGGTATGCATATTTTCTTTCCTGTTTTGAGCAAAACCCTGCTATACTTTACATTATTTTGTTCATCATCACGACCCACGAACATACTAGTTGATAACTCGTATGAGATCTAAGCCGGTGCCCACGTACGACTCGGACTAGAGTATTTCTTTAATCTGAGGGGAACAGTGTAAATCTCAGAGTTTATCAATATGGGTGTTTAGAGCCAACGATGTGAACAGAAGTTATCGGTTAAGGGTGAACCCGAAAGGGAAGAACCTCTGACCATGTCTTATACTTACATGTTATTCACATTACGGTTAAAGGGAAAACCCGGAAAGGGAAGGACCTCTAACCATGTCATGATTGAACATTATTTCATCACAGTGGCTATTACATATTGGTTGCACGCATTTATTTCTTGTTAAGGTTATGGAAAAGCATAACACCTTAGTGTAAGGTAAATCGGTGATTACGGTCCGGAATGCAATCATGGGTTTACAGGTACATGAGGGTGGTGTGTAATTCTATTTAGGCTATTGGTAGACAATCAGTACGAGTCCAAAGTATCGGGAGTGTGGTGGGTTAGCTGCGGTACACCCTATATATAAGCATAAACGATACTGCGGAACGGACTAGGAGTTTGACCAAGAACCTATCCATTACTACCTCTTCATTAGATCATTGACTAATAGCTAGCATTTTCGAGAGTAACATTTTTTTCTACCTCTACTGAAAAACGTATACCTTGTATACTCTTACACACTCGATTATTTGGATACTTGCTGCATACTCTAAAAACATATAGTCAGAAACTCTTCTAAAGTAGGGGAGACTGCTTCATTAGTACCTCTGCCCCTCACCAGTGACACATTCCCAAAGCCTTTCACATTTAAACTCTCAATTTTTTTAATCTCGGGTCAACTATCAAAAATTTTGAAACTTTAATTTTGGGTACTAGACAACTATCTTAAATTTTGTCGAATCATAAATGATGCAATTTTCTTTTAAAAATCTAGTTGGCTTTTACAACGCCTTCGGTTTCATAGTAGCCTCCACTTGAAAGAAATTTTGAGACAAAATTTTCTAAAGTAGGGGAGACTGTGACATCCGTCACCCTCGTCTTCCGTCAAATTTACAATATTAGCCCTTCAAATATGTCCATTATAGACCCTGAAAGTTTCGTCATTTTCAAATTTAATTTTAAAGCGAATTAAAAATTTTATCAGTTATATTTATAAAATTTCGTGGGTGAAACGTATTCGTAAAAGAAAAAAAAAATAAGTTTTATAAAGCTTTAAAAACATTTTTGTTAATTGATGTTAACTTGGTTAGTGTATTATAAAGGAAAAAAAAAAACTAACCAAACTAGAATAAAACCAACTAAGTGTAAGTTGAGGGACCATTTCTGCCATATTGTGAAATTTTCAAAAAAAAATTCATCTCCCTCTCACTTGGTCCACGTTTTTCCGGCAGAAGGGTATTCCGGCCGGCGAATTTTCCGGCGACAATAAATCTGGAGTTTTAATGCGTTTTAGAAGTCATTAGTCGCGTCTTTATGTTTCTCCATCATTACACAAGTCGTTACAAGATTTTAATAGGCGTTTAACGTGTTTAATTCAAGCTTTGTATCGATATTCATGTGGGTAACCGACCGGATTTGAAAGTTAATCAAAACGTTCGTTTTACTTAACCAATCTATAAATTGGTTATATCAAATCAGTCACAACTAGTACGTGAATTAAACCCACAGAAAATGTTATCTTAATCGCGTCCAAAACCCGGTGTAATCGGCTCTACCTACTCGTTTCCATGTAACCTCTATTCGAAGGACAAACGCTATTGTAATTTCATGTTTATCATGCCATTTCACTTAGTATCGTCTAGGAACAAAAGCCCTCTGAGTTCGGACATTAATCTGATCAGAATCGGGTTATTAATTTTGAGGGTTAGGGTTAGGGTTCTTGAGATAGTCTTTTTGGGGAAGAAGATGAACTTGTGATATGTTATAAATATATTTAAGTTCCAGAAACATAACAAACTTAGGCTTTAGAGGAGTGGTTTGTGGGTGTTTCTTGGAACCAGGGAACTCGGGTTCGAAACCCATGCGCACCACTCTTTTTTTATTTGATTTTTTTTCAGCTTTCATTTATTTAATTAAATCACAATATAATTACTCATAATTCTTGCAAACTTAGAATATTCATAATAAATTCATTTTTACTCCAAAAATTATAAAAATTTAGGAGTAGTATCTTGACACCATAAAGAAAATTACCACATTTTTATTTTCTGGAAATTTTTTATTTTTATATTTTTATTGAATTAAATTGTTTTAATCATATTTAATTGATTATAAATTCATTTTTAATGATTTTAATCTCAAACTTTTTGTGAAACTATTCCTAATCATTATGAACTGAAATAAAAATATTTGGTTCAGAAGACAATTATTTTTATTGATTTTCCTAATTTTAATCATTAAAACATAATTTAATCTCGTTAAATCAGTTTTAAATATAAATAAGTTTATATAAATTATGGGAAAATTATTCTAATTTGTTTACATCAGAAATCATCCATTTTCTATAAAACTAGCATTTTTGGATCATGTCTTATATTATTAGTATTATTTATCAATTAGGACATAATTAAACGTTTATTTATTTATACTATTACAACATCTATTTTATAAATACTTTTCTTATAAAATAGAAATATTTCTTATGTTAGAAAGCCTTAATTATTATTTGTCGGATCATCGTGTAACTCATAATTATTTATTTTAATATTTATGATTATCGTAGTTATTTACAATAATCAGTTATAGTAATTAACTAAATGATTTTGCCTTAATTATTCAAATATATTTACATCTAAATATTCAAATAGTAATAATTATATTACCTAAACCACATTTACAAACTTTGATATATTATTTTTGACATACAACTTTTACATTAATGCAATTTATCATAAAACTCTAATTCCCCTTTTTCATGTTTTACTCTTTTGGGGTTTTTCATGTACACTATGACTAAATCTTATTCTTACTAAATGCAATTCTCATGTGTGTTTGCTTTATGTTAATTTGTGTGTCTATGACTTGTCAAAATCATTAACCTTTGAGGGCCTGGCATTTCAATGAATAGTTCTATGGTATATACCCTTGTGACTCTGTTGAGAGTCCTTGTCATTGCTATGTATTACATTACCACTAGCGCATACTATATATATCTTCTTTTCTTTACATAGGGTTGATTTTGAACGGATATTACTTATTACATAATTGCAAATGGTACCGCACATGAATTGCTAAACACTTTTCCTACTACATTTATTCAAACAGGGTATGCTCACCAATAAATTTTGTATTGACCAAATCATTTTTCGTACATGTTTCAGGTTCTTTTGAGACACTTCTTTTAGGCTTTTGGATTTTAAAATTAAGCCTTGACTACATTGTATTTTAGCTAAACTTGTCACTTTATAATTATTGTATCCTGTAATTTCATTTCAATGTAATAAATTATTTAATCAATGTATTCAAATTTACACTTTAGTCCATGTGCTATTGAACAATCGTCACTACGTGGCACCTCGATGTTTCCGCCATCGGTTTGGGTGTTACAACTATAGAAGATTGAATGATACAACTATAAAAAACAGTTTTCCTGTTCCATTGATTAATGAGTTGTTAGATAAGTTAGGGGCAGTATTGTCTTTTCAAAGCTGGATTTAAGATCTGGTTATCATCAAATAAGAATGCATAAGGAATTAAGGATGATGTGTTCTAGACAGCTTTTAGAACACATCAAGAACACTTTGAGTTCTTAGTTTTACTCTTTTGGGTTGACAAATGCCCCCGACTACTTTTCAAGGTTTAATGAACTCTAATTTCAAACCATTGTTAAGAAAATGGGCCTGGTATTTCCCCAACCTAATGAACTATCCATGATGGGCCGCCATGATGAGTACGAGATGAGAATGATGAAAACCACCTGGGTAAACCCAACATATGTCATCACCCTCATGAAGTACCCCATCATGGCATTCAGCCATGGTGCCTTCGGGCAGTGGTGCCTGGTCTTCCAGTTGTTGAGAGATAATACACTGGTGGCAAAGAGATCTAAATGCTCTTTTACTCGCCCACAAGTGGAATACTTGGGGTCATATTATCAACAAAGAAGGTTTAGCAATAGACCATTCAATGATTGCAGCTGTAAAAACATGTCCAATTCCTGTATCAGTAAAACAACTGAGAGGTTTTTTAGGATTGGCTGGATATTATATAAGGTTTATTAAAAGCTTTGGTAGTATTTCTAGACCTCTCATTGATTTGCTAAAAAAAAGAAGCTTTTGTGTTGGGTCTGCTGACCTGGAGAAGAACAGATGATCTGAAAAGCCAAAACATTCTATATATATATATATATATATATGATCCAGAATAAATCAGTAGATTACATGTTGATCCCCCCAAAAGACTGTTGACTCTAACAACTGTTGTTCCTCTAGACAACTGGTGGTGTAAAATGTTGATCACAAAGAACTGTTGAAGAAACAACTGCTGAGCAAAAGACTGTTGAAGACAAGGACTGTTGGAGCCAACAACACTTAGGCTCCAACAGAAGATACAAGCCATCAGAGTTTTACCCATCAGCTGTTTAGTCATTAGAGTTTACCTATGTAACAATGTTTGTATTCATCAGTTGTTTTATGTTGTTATATATCTGTTAGATATCGCTGTCTTAGGTGATGTCAGCCATAGGTTATCAGAGGTTTAGTTTGTCTATAAATAGAACAGTGCCTGTACTGTTCTATTTATCACTCAAAACATTCTCTTAGACAAACATCTGTGAGTGATCAGGCTGAGGGGGAGTAATTGTGTAATCATTCTAATCTGTGTTGACTAATGAGAAGTTTGATTCGAAAACAATTATCCAGTTTGTTTTGATTTACAGTTTACTATTCCGCTGCACTTTCCATATTTGTTTATCTTCATTCGTATTTCAATTATAAACTTTCAAAACAAATCAAACTTAGATCCTAACAATTGGTATCAGAGCTTGGTCAACTAAATTCGATCTAACCAATCAATTTAATATAAACAGACCAGCTCACAATTCTTGAAATCGTTTTGTTTGTCGGATTGAAAACAGAGTAAAAGTTTATTTACGTTCAAAGTTTTTTAAACACACTTTGTTTTACAAACAATCAGAGAATGGCTTCAATCAATCACGATCCACATAACACTAGCACGAACAACAAGCCACTGATACTTGTAAGATCTAAATACAATATCTGGCAGTGTCAGATGAGCCATGTTCTAGCTCAACAGAACACTGGAAGTAAAACATAAAAGTCTGAAAGTACTAAATGACATGCTAGTGAATCCTAGACGCCGTGAGACTCCGCGCGCCTAAACTCAATGCTGCTACCTTAGCGACCTGAGAAAACATGCCAAAAAGATGTCAACATATAATGCTGGTGAGTTCACAGGTTTCAAGTTCACAAAAACATTTTCATGCGTAAAGAGTTCCATCTCAAAATACCAAGTGTGTAAAACCTTCGAGTACATATCAAACATTTCTTACTACTACGATTGTGTTGCTCAAACCATTACTGACAAGCGTTGCATGTGTTGCTGCCCGTGTTTGAGTTGCCAAGAGTAGAGACAATATGCACCCGCCCGGCTCCCAGCCGTCGGGTGGGGTTCGTCAAGCCCGATAGATCTATCCACATTTCCCCCGTTGTGCCTCGCACATTCATGGTTTTTATTAGGGACTTCGTGTTGCGTCGAATAGTAATTTAAAACAAGCGTTGCGTTTTCAAAAGCGTTGTGTTTCAAAACATAAACGTTGTATTTGTTAAAACGTGTGGCATGCTTCTCCCCCGAGAGAAAAGTGTATAAAAGAGGGGCCGTGAAACTCACCTTAGAGTGCGTCCTCAGTAATATAGAAATCTGATACGTGTGTGACAGTCCCTACTAGTGGCGACCTATCAATGAGTTTACATAAGTGTGATGACTACTAACCCGAAGGCTAATCAGTCCCCAAATTGTCCAAACCGTGACTGTGTATGTTGAAAACATGTTTGAACGTTAAACCGACCTAAACCAGACAAGACCAGATATCCCATTCGTGACCCGACATCCCACGTGTTAGCCACATACAAGATTTCATGCAACATATGCAATTAAACACTTCGCATGTGCAAAAATTCACCGTGTCTAGCATAGCGCCCAATTAACGCATAAACGAGTCCGAACATGTGTTACCAAGTTATTGTACATTCATGGGGTTCCTAACATGTTCATAGGTGTCAAACCGTGTTCCGGGATTTTAAAATACACATATAACAGCAGTACACGCGATTAGGAATCAAATATGCAATTAGGAAAATCAACTGGTGATTAGGATGGTCAAACTAGTGATTAGGATCGTAATCACATGATGTACATGCGATTGGGCTCCCAATCTCCCCTAGCTGCATGCGATTGGGGGCCAATCACCTGCTCCTCAGGCGATTAAAAATCCCTAATTGCCCCCTGCAGCAGGTTTTCGCTTTTTTGCGTGTTTAACCCTCCAAATCAGGTCCGAAACATGTGGAAACACCCAATATCAAACCCAAAACATTTATCAAACTATTTCAAGCAAAAACCCCTAATTTATTATCATCCTAATAGTCCCGAATGCAAGCGTTTTCCCAAAATAGCATAACTAGCATGTAAACATCACATCAACATGCAAAACTTACCCTAAGTAGCAAATATCCAGATTTCATCACATAATGACGTTGTCCGACACTATCCTACTGTTCTAGCATCATCCTAGAGTAAACCCTAACTTCATACAATCAACAAAACACATCATATCACCATCAATCCTTCATAATCATTCAAACGGATCAAAACGCCTATTATCAACAATACACATCTATGAACCTCCAAACTCTTTGGTTAACATCATAATAACTCATTTAAGTCGGAAACATATCAATAACACAAGAACAATCATGTTTTATCAATAAAGATCCTATCTTTGCATGAATACATCACATACAACAAGCATAAAGGTTTGGGTTTGTTTAGAAATTGATTTTAATGAGTTTTCAAAGACACAAATGTTTAGAAACCAGGTTTGGACCTTTAGGGAATAAAAAAATAACATTACAAAGGTTTGGGATGAAGAACACACCTTGAATTTGCTAGATTGTGAGATGTAAGGCTTGGAAAGGTGTGGGATGGCTTTGGGGTGTGTTAGGGTTTCACAAATGATGTTTTGCAACATAAGGGTGGTATTTATAGGTGTTTCTAGTCGTTAAACATACGTCAGGCGATTACGCGACAGTACAGGCGATTAGGGTGCCTAATCGCATGTACCTACTAGCGATTAGGGCTCTAATCGCCCTCAAATCCTTCCAATCGCCCCTGACAACATGCAATTAGGCCAATCACCCCCTATTTACATGCAATTACACATAATCACCTATAATGTCATGCAATTACACGTAATCACCTATAATGTCATGCAATTACACGTAATCACCTATAATGTCATGTGATCACACGTAATCACTATTTTAACTCATATAAACAGGTTTTCACATACCGACAAGTCATATATTGATTGTAAGCACATAATGCATGATAACTAACACGTTCCCATCCGTTCACCAATTCCCGGGACTCGAGATTTACGTGTGTGTGTTAAACCCGGTGATTCTACAAATCACCAATCCATGTTCACATGGTTACGGACCGACTCCCAATGATCATGTGGATCACTGTAACGACTCCCGATGATTCCCGGAAGCATCATGACGACTCAACTGACCTAGTTAAGTATGTTTGAAAAGATTTTCGCTAAGGTAGACTTATGTGTTTTATAAAATGTTAACCTAAACATGCCGAGTGTCACATCATCCCCCTGTTGAAAGAGTTTTCGTCCCGAAAATTTCCCGAAGTCAAAGAGAATGAAGCGATAAAAAGAAAATTTTTCCCGGTCGTCACATCATCCCCCTGTTGAAAGGAATCTCGCCCTGAGATTCACTTTCCAACAGTAATGAGTGTCGACCTAACCCAGGTAATGTCTCCCAGAGTGCAAACGAAATGATAACCACAGGCAAAGAATGAAAACAACAGATACTCAATGCTGGGGAATTGCCGGTACCGTCCAAGTAGCACCTCCAAAGGTCCCACATCAAACCCATGAATGCAAAATCATAACCATCTACAAGACCGAAAAGACGTGATGGATGCGAAATGCCCAATGATTCAAATAAGGATAAAACCAAAGTACAATGAATAATAAGAAAAGAAACTCACCAGTAACAGTATCGGGATCCTCCACGTTCTCCCTAGAACCGATGACATAAGCACGAGCCGGAGCAGTTTGACCGCCACCCTCACATTGCTTCAGCTTAGGGCAATCACGCTTGAAGTGCCCAGTCTCTCCACAGTTAAAACACCCATGGTTTCCTTGAGGAGTAGGAGCGGGGACAACCGCTTGAGTCTGTTTTAGCTGAAGATTGGCCCTACAATCCTTAGCCAAGTGTCCGACTCGCTGACAACGATTACATCGAAACTCATCACAACCCCCAACATGGTGATATCCACACGTGTTACACTTCGGACTCCTCCCGACATAACCCCCAGTCTTCTGCTCAGATGCCGACCCCAAAACATCCTGCCTCTTCACCTGCGGTTGAGACAGCCCCGTGTTCCTCTCAGCACTCTCCCACTTCCTCTTGTTATCCGCAGGGGCTTTCACAGCAGCACCCCTTGGAGGTAGAACGCCCTCAGCAACCTTCATGTTGGTCAGCTTGTAGTGTGATCAGCGGCAGCAACATGCCCAGCAATCTCTGGCACTAACCCAACAACGTAGTGCTCAATCCTCCGGTACTCCGGTGTAGCCAAACAGGGGCACATCACAGCCAACTCGTTGTGCCTAGCAGTAAACTCTTCAATCTCCGATCCAACCATCTTCAAATTCTAGAACTCGTGCTCCAACTTCATAATCTCGTCCCTCAGGCGATACTCAACTCGCAACATTAGAATAAACTCAGACCACGGCATAGCATTGGCCTCACCCAGGCCAAGGTTAGCAGTGGTAGAGTTCAACCAGGTCAACGCATGTCCCTCCAGAGTAGCAGAAGCATACTTGACGCGATCAGCGTCGGGACAGTTGCACATAGCAAACACCGATTCGATCTTCTCCAACCACCGGAGCAGTCCCATTGCGCCCTCAGTCCCATTGAAGTTATGGGGCTAGCAGTCCATGAACTTCTTATAGGTGCATCCAGACTGCAGCTGATTAGTGTTACCTAGGGTCTGCTGAGCAGCCTGGAAAGCAGCCAACGCAATGTTCAACTGCTACTGCAACATGCTATCCAACTCCGCCTGAATCATGGTGATGTTCCCACCACCTCGTCCTCCGCCTGTGCAGCCCCCGCCGCCACCACGGCGTCCCCCAGTACGTCCACCAGTACGACCAGACATGTTCTACCAAAACAAAAACAAGATACTCAGCATCACTACTAGGTCAAACTATTAGTGACCAAACGAATTCAGAACGGGGTTCCAGCATGACCATCTGTCCGAACTTGAAGTCCACCAAGATTTTCATGCATTTCAATTTATGATTTCATGTGCACCCGAAATAACAAATCGCTCTACATGGTCCTCTAGGCGTGCTCCTAGCTAGAACTTCCAATCACCCGACACCCACATTCTTAAAAGAAATTGTTATCGCACGAAGGTCCCCAAAGTGAACAATCACTCATGGGTATACTATGACAAGTACTAGTGCAGGATAGTGTGTGTATAGGCAAGTATGTACATTAGAGCATAGAGGGGAGATATCCAAATCCCTGAAAAATCTCAAGAATGTGCCGAAGCTACCCCAATGTACACTACTGCCAAGTATAAGCGATAAGCCTCTTCATCTTCAAACCCGAAGAAGAAGATAGAACAAGTGTAGAAATAGTCCTAAGATAGATAATACGACACTGTGTGATGAGGACACTGACACCCCGAAAAGGTTAGTATGTTAACCAAATGACACGACTCGTAACTATGTGTGATCGTCTAACGTGTGTGATACTCGGCTATAGACTAGACTCTACATGCAGTCCTAGTTCACTATAACCATTGGCTCTGATACCAATATGTCACACCCTCAAAGTCCACGTGCGGGGTTTTACCGCGAGGCGCGTGACAAACCAGGATCCAAATCAACGGTCACAACAAACGACAACTATATGATCCGAAAAACAACGTAAACTCCCCATTGAGTTTTCAAAAATCCAACCATCGTTCGGAAAGCGTGAAACTTTATTACAAACCGGAAGTAAAACAAAAACGTCTGAAAGTACTAAATGACATGCTAGTGAATCCTAGACGTCGTGAGACTCCGTGCGCCTAAACTCAATGCTGCTACCTTAGCGACCTGAGAAAACATGCCAAAAAGATGTCAACATATAATGCTGGTGAGTTCACACGTTTTAAGTTCACAAAACGTTTTCATGCGTATAGAGTTTCATCTCAAAATACCAAGTGTGTAAAACCTTCGAGTAAGTAACAAGTGTTTCCTTACTACTACGATTGTGTTGCTGAAACCATTACTGACAAGCGTTGCATGTGTTGTTGTCCGTGTTTGAGTTGCCAATAGTAGAGACAATATGCACCCACCCGGATCCCAGCCGTCGGGTGGGGTTCTTCAAGCCCGATAGATCTATCCACATTTCCCCGTTGTGGCCCGCACATTCATGGTTTTTATTAGGAACTTCGCGTTGCATCGTATAGTAATTTAAAACAAGTGTTGTGTCTTCAAAAGCATTGCGTATCAAAAGCGTTGCGTTTCAAAATCGTTGTGTTTCAAAAGCGTTGTGTTTCAAAACATACATGTTGTATTTGTTAAAACGTGTGACATGCTTCTCCCCCGAGAGAAAAGTGTATAAAAGAGGGGCCGTGAAACTCACCTTAGAGTGTGTCCTCAGTAATATAGAAATCCGATACGTGTGTGATAGTCCCTACTAGTGGCGACCTCTCAATGAGTTTACAAAAGTGTGATGACTTCTAACCCGAAGGCAAATCAGTCCCCAAATTGTCCAGAGCGTGACTGTTTATGTTGAAAAAATGTTTGAACGTTAAACCGACCCAAACCAGACAAGACCCGATATCCAATTGGTGACCCGACATCCCACGTGTTAGCCACATACAAGATTTCATGCAACATATGCAATTGAACACTTAGCATGCGCAAAAATTCACTGTGTCTAGCATAACGCCCAATTAACGCATAAACCAGTCCGAGCACGTGTTACCAAGTTATTGGACATGTCACGGGGTTCCTAACATGTTCCTAGGTGTCAAACCGTGTTCCGGGATGTTAAAATACACATATAGCAGCATTACACGCGATTAGAAATCAAACATGCAATTAGGAAAGCCAACTGGTGATTAGGATGGTCAAACTAGTTAGTAGGATCGTAATCACATTATCTACATGCTATTGGGCTCCCAATCGCCCCTAGCTGCATGCGATTGGGGGCCAATCACCTGCTCCTCAGGCGATTAGGAAGCCCTAAACGCCCCCTGCAGCAGGTTTCTACTTTTTCGCATGTTTAACCCTCCAAATCAGGTCCGAAACATGTGGAGACACCCAATATCAAACCCAAAACATTTATCAAACTATTTCAAGCAAAAACCCCTAATTTATTATCATCCTAACAGTCCCGAATGCAAGCGTTTTCCCAAAATAGCATAACTAGCATGTAAACATCACATCAACATGCAAAATTTAACCTAAGTAGCAAATATCCAGATTTCATCACATAACAACGTTGTCCGACACTATCCTACTATTCTAGCATCATCCTAGAGTAAACCCTAACCTCATAAAATCAATAAAACACAACAAATCACCATCAATCCTTCATAATAATTCAAACGGGTCAAAACGCCTATTATCAATAATACACATCTATGAACCTCCAAACTCCTAGGCTAACATCATAATAACTCATTTAAGTCGGAAACTTATCAATAACACAAGAACAATCATGTTTTATCAATAAAGATCCTATCTTTGCATGAATACATCACATACAACAAGCATAAAGGTTTGGGTTTGTTTAGAAACTGATTTTAATGAGTTTTCAAAGACACAAATGTTTAGAAACCAGGTCTGGACCTTTAGGCAATAAAACAATAACATTACAAAGGTTTGGGATGAAGAACACACCTTGAATTTGCTAGATTATGAGATGTAAGGCTTGGAAAGGTGATTTCTTGAGCAAAAACGTGTTCCAGAGGTTGGATAAGGTGTGGGATGACTTTGGGGTGTGTTAGGATTTCACAAATGATGTTTTGCAACATAAGGGTGGTATTTATAGGTGTTTTTAGTCGTTAAACATACGTCAGGCGATTACGCAGCAGTACAGGCGATTAGGCTGCCTAATCGCATGTACCTATTAGCGATTAGGGCTCTAATCGCCCTCAAATCCTCCCAATCGCCCCTGACAACATGCAATTAGGCCAATCACCACCTATTTACCTTCAGTTAGGCCAATCACCCCATATTTACATGCACTTAGGCCAATCACCCCCTACTTACATGCAATTAGGCCAATCACCCCCTATTTACATGCAATTACACGTAATCACCTATAATGTCATGTGATCACACGTAATCACTATTTTAACACATATAAACACGTATTCACATACCGACAAGTTATATAATGATTGTAAGCACATAATGCATGATAACTAACACGTTCCCATCCGTTCACCAATTCCCGGGACTCAAGATTTACGTGTGTGCGATAAACCTGGCGATTCTACAAATCACCAATCCGTGTTCACATGGTTATGGACTGACTCCCAATGATCCTGTGGATCACTGTAACGACTCTCGATGGTTCCCGAAACCATCATAACGACTCAACTGACCTAGTTAAGTATGTTTGAAACGTTTTCGCTAAGGTAGGCTTATGTGTTTTATAAAATGTTAACCTTAACATGCCGGGTGTCACATCATCCCCCCTGTTGAAAGAATTTTTGTCCCAAAAATTTCCCGAAGTCAAAGAGAATGAAGCGATAAACAGAAAATTTTTCCCGGTCGTCACCTCATCCCCCTGTTGAAAGGAATCTCGCCCCGAGATTCACTCTCCGACCGTAATGAGTGTTGACCTAACCCAGGTAACGTCTCCGAGAGTGCAAACAAAATGATAACCACGGGCGAAGAATGACACACCGGTACCGTCCAAGTAGCACCTCCAAAGGTCCCACATCAAACCCATGAATGCAAAATGATAACCATGTACAAGACCGAAAACACGTGATGGATGCGAAATGCCCAATGATGCGAATAAGGATAAAACCAAAGTACAATGAATACTAAGAAAAGAAACTCACCAGTAACAGTATCGGGATCTTCCACGTTCTCCCTAGCACCGATGACATAAGCACGAGTCGGGGCAGTTCGACGGCCACCCTTGCCTTGCTTCAGCTTAGGGCAATCACGCTTGAAGTGCCCAGTCCCTCCACAGTTAAAACACCCATGGTTTCCCCGAGAAGCAGGAACGCGGACAACCGCTTAAGTCTGTTTTGGCTGAAGATTGGCCCTACAATCCTTAGCCATGTGACCGACTCGCTGACAACGATTACATCAAAACTCATCGCAACCCCCAACATGGTGATATCCACACGTGTTACACTTCGGACTCCTCCCGACATAACCCCTAGTCTTCTGCTCAGATGCCAACCCCGAAACATCATGCCTCTTCACCTGCGGTTGAGACAGCCCCGTGTTCCTCCCAGCACTCTCCCACTTCCTCTTGTTATCCACAGGGGCTTTCACAGCAGCACCCCTCAGAGGTAGAACGCCCTCTGCAACCTTCATGTTGGTCAGCTTGTGAGCTACCCGAACAGTAACCAACATAGTAGTGTGATCAGCGGCAACATGCCTAGCAATCTCTGGCACTAACCCAGCAACGTAGTGCTCAATCCTCTGGTACTCCAATGTAGCCAAACCGGGGCACATCATAGCCAACTCGTTGTGCCTAGCTGTAAACTCCTCGATCTCGGATCCAACCATCTTCAGATTCCAGAACTCGTGCTCCAACTTCATAATCTCGTCCCTCGGGCAATACTCAGCTCGCAACATCAGAATAAACTCAGACCACGGCATAGCATTGGCGTCACCCAGGCCAAGGTTAGCAGTGGTAGAGCTCCACGAGGTCAACGCATGTCCCTCCCGAGTAGCAGAAGCATACTTGACGCGATCAGCGTCGGGACAGTTGCACATAGCAAACACCGATTCGATCTATACCAACCACCTAAGCAGTCCCACTGCCCCCTCAGTCCCATTGAAGTTATGGGGCCTGCAGTCCATGAACTTCTTATAGGTGCATCCAAACTGCACCTGATTAGTGTTTCCTAGGGTCTGCTGAGCAGCCTGGAAAGTAGCCAACGCAATGTTCAATTGTTGTTGCAGCATGCTATCCAACTCCGCCTAAGTCATGGTGATGTTCCCACCACCTCGTCCACCGCCTGTGCGGCCCCCGCCGACACCACGGCGTCCCCCAGTACGTCCACCAGTATGACCAGACATATTCTGCCAAAACAAAAACAAGATACTCAGCATCACTACTAGGTCAAACTACTAGTGACCAAACGAATTCAGAACGGGGTTCCAGCATGACCATCTGTCCGAACTCGAAGTCCACCAAGATTTTCATGCATTTCCATTTATGATTTCATGTGCACCCGAAATAAAAAATCGCTCTACATGGTCCTCTAGGCGTGCTCCTAGCTAGAACTTCCAATCACTCGACACCCACATTCCTAAAAGAAACTGTTATCGCACGAAGGTCTCCAAAGTGAACAATCACTCAGGGGTGTACTATGACAAGTACTAGTGCAGGATTGTGTGTGTATAGGGAAGTATGTACATTAGAGCATAGAGGGGAGATATCCAAATCCCGGAAAAATCTCAAGAATGTGCCGAAGCCACCCCAATGTACACTACTTCTAAGTATAAGCAATAAGCCTCTTCATCTTCAAACCCGAAGAAGAAGTTAGAATAAGTGTAGAAATATTCGTAAGATAGATAATACGATACTCTGTGATGAGGACACCGACACCCCGACAAGGTTAGTATGTTTACCAAATGACATGACTTGTAACTATGTGTGACCGTCTAACGTGTGTGATACTCGGCTATAGACTAGACTCTATATGCAGTCCTAGTTCACTATAACCATTGGCTCTGTTACCAATCTGTCACACCCTCAAATTCCACGTGCGGGGTTTTACCGCGAGGCGCGTGACAAACCAGGATCCAAGTCAACGGTCACAACAAACGACAACTATATGATATGAAAAACAACGTAAACTACCCATTGAGTTTTCAAAAATCCAACCATCGCTGCGGAAGCGTAAAACTTTATTACAAACCAGAAGTAGCACATAAAAGTATGAAAGTACTAAATGAGATGCTAGTGAATCCTAGACGTCGTGAGACTCCGTGCGCCTAAAATCAATGCTGCTACCTTAGCGACCTGAGAAAACAAGCCAAAAAGTTGTCAACATATAATGCTGGTGAGATCACACGTTTTAAGTTCACAAAACGTTTTCATGCGTAAAGAGTTTCATCTCAAAATACCAAGTGTGTAAAACCTTCGAGCAAATAACAAACGTTTCCTTACTACGATTGTGTTGCTGATACCATTACTGACAAGCGTTGCATGTGTTGCTGCCTGTGTTTGAGTTGCCAAGAGTAGAGACAATATGCACCTGCCCGGCTCCCAGCCATCGGGTGGGGTTCTTCAAGCCCGATAGATCTATCCACATTTCCCCCGTTGTGGCCCGCACATTCATGGTTTTTATTAGGGACTTCACGTTATGTCGTATAGTGATTTAAAACAAGCGTTACGTTTTCAAAAGCGTTGTGTTTCAAAAGCGCTGCGTTTCAAAAGTGTTGTGTTTCAAAACATAAACGTTGTATTTGTTAAAACGTGTGGCATGCTTCTCCCCCGAGAGAAAAGTGTATAAAAGAGGGGCCATGAAACTCACCTTAGAATGCGTCCTCAGTAATATAGAAATCCGATACGTGTGTGATAGTCCCTACTAGTGGCGACCTATCAATGAGTTTACATAAGTGTGATGACTACTAACCCGAAGGCTAATCAGTCCCCAAATTGTCCAGACCGTGACTGTGTATGTTGAATACATGTTTGAACATTAAACCGACCCAAACAAAACAAGACCCGACATCCCATTGGCGACCCGACATCCCACGTGCTAGCCACATACAAGATTTCATGCAACATATGCAATTAAACACTTAGCATGCGCAAAAATTCACCGTGTCAAGCATAATGCCCAATTAACGCATAAACCAGTCCGAACACGTGTTACCAAGTTATTGGACATGTCACGGGGCTCCTAACATGTTCCTAGGTGTCAAACCATGTTCCGGGATTTCAAAATACACATATAACAGCAGTACACACGATTAGGAATCAAACATGCAATTAGGAAAGTCAACTGGTGATTAGGATGGTCAAACTAGTGATTAAGATCGTAATCACATGATGTACATGCGATTGGGCTCCCAATCGCCCCTAGCTTCATGCGATTGGGGGCCAATCACCTGCTCCTCAGGCTATTAGGAAGCCCTAATCGCCCCCTGCAGCAGGTTTCCACTTTTTCGCGTGTTTAACCCTCCAAATCCGATCCGAAACATGTGGAAACACCCAATATCAAACCCAAAAAAATTTACCAAACTATTTAAAGCAAAAACCCCTAATGTATTATCAACCTAATAGTCCTGAATGCAATCGTTTTCCCAAAATAGCATAACTAGCATGTAAACATCACATCAACATGCAAAACTTACCCTAAGTATCAAATATCCAGATTTCATCACATAACGACGTTGCCCGACACTATTCTACTGTTCTAGCATCATCCTCGAGTAAACCCTAACCTCATACAATCAACAAAACACATCATATCACCATCAATCCTTCATAATCTTTCAAACGGGTCAAAACGCCTATTATCAACAATACACATCTATAAACCTCCAAACTCCTAGGTTAACATCATAATAACTCATTTAAGTTGGAAACATATCAATAACACAAGAACAATCATGTTTGATCAATAAAGATCCTATCTTTGCATGAATACATTACATACAACAAGCATAAAGGTTTGGGTTTGTTTAGAAACCAGATCTTGACCTTTAGGGAATAAAACAATAATATTACAAATGTTTAGGATGAAGAACACATCTTGAATTTGCTAAATTATGAGGTGTAAGGCTTGGAAAGGTGATGTCTTAAGCAAAAACGTGTTCCAGAGGTTGGATAAGGTGTGGGATGGCTTTAGGGTGTGTTTGGGTTTCACAAATGATGTTTTGCAACATAAGGGTGGTATTTATAGGTGTTTCTAGTCGTTAAACATACGTCAGGCGATTACGCAGCAGTACAGGCGATTAGGGTGCCTAATCGCATGTACCTACTAGCGATTAGGGCTCTAATCGCCCTCAAATCCTCCCAATCGCCCCTGAGAACATGCAATTAGGCCAATCACCCCCTATTTACATGCACTTAGGCCAATCACCCCCTATTTACATGCAATTAGGCCAATCACCCCCTATTTACATGCAATTACACGTAATCACCTATAATGTCATGCAATTACGCGTAATCACCTATAATGTCATGCAATTACACGTAATCACCTATAATGTCATGTGATCACACGTAATCACTATTTTAACACATATAAACACGAATTCCCATACCGACAAGTCATATAATGATTGTAAGTACATAATGCATGATAACTAACACGTTCCCATCCGTTGACCAATTCCCGGGACTCGAGATTTACGTGTGTGCGTTAAACCCGGTGATTCTTCAAATCACCAATCCGTGTTAACATGGTTATGGACCGACTCCCAATGATCTTATGGATCACTGTAACGACTCCCGATGATTCCCGGAACCATCATAACGACTCAACTAACCTAGTTAAGTATGTTTGAAAACGTTTTCGCTAAGGTAGACTTATGTGTTTTATAAAATTTTAACCTAAACATGCCGGGTTTCACATCATCCCCCTGTTGAAAGAATTTTCGTCCCGAAAATTTGCTGAAGTCAAAGAGAATGAAGCGATAAAAAGAAAATTTTTCCCGGTTGTCACCTCATCCCCCTGTTGAAAGGAATCTCGCCCCGAGATTCACTCTCCGACCGTAATGAGTGTTGACCTAACCCAGGTAACGTCTCCGAGAGTGCAATTGAAATGATAACCACGGGCGAAGAATGAAAACAACAGATACTCAATGCTGGGGAAATGCCCTCCCCGAGGTGAATACAAAATAATGAATCCTCCTGATCGACACAGTCCTCATCCATTGTTCCTGTCCATTATGTCCAAACCACTGTTCCTCAGATTCACTATGTTCAAACCCCTGTTGCTCAGGCTCAAATGCCAATAACTGCTACTCCACCCTCTGCCCCTGCAGAGACCAGTCAACAGAGCTTTTTCACACAAGGCTTTGTTGATTGGAATAGTTTACCAGATGAGCTAACATATGATAATTTTGCTCTTCTTGCCAAAGCTGAAAATGAACCTGAAAATTTTTGTTTCATGGCTTTGGATACAATAGTAGAAGAAGTTGAATCTGAGGATGTGGTGTCTGAGTCTGAAAATGTGACTAATGATGTTGTTGATGCAGTTTTTTCAGATGAAAAGTCTGAAGAAGAGGTTGTGAATCTCTCAGATCCATGGGGTTAAAATGATTGTGAGTGCAAGTGTGATTGTGCATTGATGGCTGCTGCTAAGGTATCTCCTCAAATCTTAAATGATTTGTGTTCAAACAAATGTGTAATAGCATTTGCAAACGTTAAAGAGGTGAATGAAAACCTTAGAAAGAAAATTTCAGATGATGAAGTTCAATTTGAAAAACTTTCAAAAGAGTTAAAATCAAAATTGACTAAAAAAGAATCCGAAATCGGCAGTTTAAAACATGAAGCAAGTATAACCAAAGACTATTTCCAAACTATGATAACAAAATATTAGAGTTGTAAAAAGGAACTTGAGTCTACCCAAGTTGAGTGTGAAAAATGGGTGGAATCATGTAAAGGTTTTGAGATGCTCCTCAACAAACAGGCCAAAAGTCATGTGAAATTTGGCATTGGTTGTGAAACCACTGCTCAAATTTTTCAAAACACTGACAAAAGGAAAGCAAAATTGGTTGAGGTTATTCCAACTAATTTGGAGGGTCAAGAAATTAAAATCACTAAACCTAATGGTAAGAAAATTGTTCTTGAAAAACTTAAGGGTTCCTCATCATTTACTAAACTTGAAAAATACGATTTTAAACCAACTTGATCAGATGAGTGTGATGTTCTTGAAAACTTCAAACCAGTTGATTTTGAAACTCCTGCTGGTAAGAAGGCACCACAGGCAAAAGTCATTCCCTTGAAAGATCTTCCAGCAGATGCTCAAACATCTGTTGAAAAGAAGGTTGAAAAAGGGAAGAAGAAAGAAAAGGGTGTACACTTGTTCTGTGATTTCTGTGAAAAGAAGAACCATGTTACCAAAAACTGTTTTCTTTTAAAAGCATATGATATCAACAAAGGAAAAAGTGTGTGTGATTCTAAAACAACATGTTCAATATGTGGTAAAAAGAATCATAAAAGCAAAGAGTGTCTTAATCTCAATAATTTTGATGTCAAAATACAAGAGTATAAAGCTAAAACTCAAGCAAGTCAAGTGGTTAGTACTTCAAAAGGAAAGCCCAAACAGACTTTTGCACCAGCTCAAACATCTGTTACCAAAAGACTTGAATCATCTGCTCCCAGGGATGCCCAAGTAACAGATGTTCCACCCTCAACCAAGTATCCAAGAGGACATGGACAACCACCTTGTCATAGTCTGTCACATGTTTATGAAGAGCCCAAAAGGCCTTCTGGCAAGAAATGGTCAACCATCTGTTGCACCAAGTGTTGACACACAAACACTGGCAAATGGTCAACAACAGTTGTTGAACTTTGTTCAAAAACAGGTTCAAACCACTGATCATTCTCCTAAACTTGTGGCTGAAAAGTCTGGGAACCCATCCAAAGCCAACGTGGCTTTGGACACTCACCAAAACTAATCCAATACTGATGTGTAGGGAGCTTCTTCTTGCTTAGATAGTCTATGGTAAACAACCACTGTTAGGTTGAAAAATCTGTTTCAAGCATCTGATCAGATAAAACAACTGTTCTCCACTATATACGTGTATATATATATATATATCTATATATATATATATATAAACATGAGTGCTTTGGCAAAACATCAACAACTGTTTACCATCTCACCAGCTATTTGCCACGTCTGCTCTTAAAAGCAGTGCTTTGGCCACATCAGCGGTTTCATCAGAGGCTATAAAAACCCTGTTTTCCCAACAGTTGTTACACTGTCTCATTATATTCAAAATACTGATACCGCCTTCTTCAACCTCAAACCCTCATACAAATTCGTTCATTCATCCGACTCGAAATCCATAACAATGAATCTTCAAGCAAAAGCCCCTCACAATTACCTACCATATTTGGTTAAAACAGATGAAAACACTCCATTCCACACCCTCATTGACGTCATCCTCCAATCCAAATACTTTCCTAGGCTCACCGTTGATTCACCCAATTATTTTAACACTCTTCAAGAATTCTGGTTGAATTCTAAGACCTTGCTACAAGACAAAAAGCCCACAACCATAATTTCAAAATTTGGAGAAACACATGTCACCATAACCCCCCAAACCATATCCACAACCTTCCCTCTTAACGACTTGGCAGGTATGGATTCTTTCCCTAAGGCTGAACTTCACACAGAATTCTTATAAAGGGGTTATGATTCACAAATGACTGGAGCAACAATTTACAAAAAAAAATTCCACCAGTCATGAAATTTTTCTTTCATACACTCCTTATCTCTCTCTCTCTCTCTCTCTCTCTCTCTCTCTCTCTCTCTCTCTGCTAAAACTACTTCTTTCAATGAAATCCCATTGAAAGTTCAGTACTTGGGATATGCAATGCTGTCAGAATGTAACTACAATATATCCCAAGCACTGTTTCTAGATTTAGTAGCAAATGTGAAGGGAGTCATGTCTGGGTCAAACAATGCTTTTCTCTTATACCCAAGACTTTTAAGTTTTATCCTACAACAGGTTTTACCTGAAAAGGATTTTAAAAAGGGAGAATCTCATCAAATGAAGAGTCTCTCCCAAGAAACTTCTACAAGAATGCTGGGTCCAAACACCCAAGAAAAAGTGTCAAAAGTTAAAGTTTCCAAAACACAAGCAAAGGGTGTTAAGACAACAACTGTTGTCCAAACTAGGGGTGTGCATGGGTCGGTTTGGTTCGGTTTTTACCATTAACCATAACCATAACCATAACCACTATTTTGTTTATGGGATTTCCTTAACCATAACCATAACCAAACTTCGGTTATGGTTAATCGGTTATGAATTCGGTTATGGTTTGGTTATGGTTATTTCGGTTATTAACCACAAACTTCAACTAAAACTAACTTTCGACTAAAGTTTAAAAATTAAAATCGCGTGGGTCTTCAAAATAAAAAATGGAAGCTACAATGGTGGACTTAGCTTAAGTTTTTTTAATAAGACTAACAAGATTACATTTTTTTTGTTGAACTACCAATGGAGGATCCTTGTTAATAAGATAGTTTTAGACAATAAAAAACTTACCTAAGCCCAAGTTTAATTCTTTATTAAAATAAAGGTTACCTACATCAAGATCGTTTTGTTACTAGCATACTTTGATCTTAGTAGAAAACCTCTACATGGTTAGTGTAAAACATAAACCTATTACATAGTCTTAAAACTAAAAGTTCGGTTCGGTTATGGTTATATTGGTTAACCAAAGTTCCATAGCCATGACCATAACCACTCAGTCGGTTTAAGAAATTTCATAACCATAACCATTGGTTATGTCGGTTCTCGGTTAAAATCGGTTTGGTTATGTTGGTTATGGTTCGGTTATTGGCTATGGTGGTTAATTTTGCTGACCTCTAGTCCAAACCTCTGTTGCTGAGCCTACTGCTTCTGGTGATTGTGGCACTACATCTAGTGCTGTGAAACCCACACCAGCCACTTCCAAAAGGAAACTTCCATCCACTAAACCTCCCAAGAAACCAAAAAGGGTAACTCTGGAAGATGAGATACCAGAGGAAAACCCTGTTGTAGCACAAAAGCAACAACAAACCACTGTTGATACTTCCTCTCAACAGATGGATATATTTCCACCCATCCAAACTCCTCATGAATCCTCACAAAAGGATCATGTTGTAAGCCAAGGAGACACACATCATGAAGCATATGAGTCACTTGACCATATGTTCAAAAGCCCTTCTCCCGGGGCTACTTTTCTTTTCACTCCCCAACCTTCACCATCACATGTTATACCTACCATGCAACCATTGTTGGAAGCCATTGATAAAACTTAGGATAATCCCAGTTCCTCTCAATCATCTATCACTGAGAGCATACTTCAACAAGTGACTGGGTCTGAGAAAAATCAAATGGCTACCCCACGAACAAAGGAGGCCACACCTGTTAAGTTACATGTAACTCAAGGTGGTTTTTCAAGTGAAGCAGCCACTACTACTGTAGAGACCATTGGCTCACAACAGGACAGTGGTTACATCCTTAAGACTTCCTTGAAGGAAACAACTGATGAGGCCACTATAGTGACCCCAAAACCAGTTGGAAGTCCCTAGAACCAAGACAAAGGGGCATCTGGTTTCTTTTCTATGGACTCACCTCCTAGAACTGAACCAGTTACAACTACCACTTCTGGTAGGAATTCAGATGATCCTATTAAATTAGGTTATGAATTAAGATGCCAGGAATTGACGGAGAGAGTTACATCCATTGAATCATCTATTGATGAAAACAAGAGTGATATTAAAACAATGATGCAAACTTTGGCTGCCCTCACCAAAAGTTAACCATCCAAAGAAGACATTCCTAGTGAGCTATGGAAGTCTGTCAGCCCCATCATCATAGCTCATCGAAAACTAGCTGATCAAAGCCATGAAACATATATGGCTCAAATCAAAACCATGGTGGATGCTAGGTACACAGATACCCAAGCAGACATTAAAGCCATTAAAGATCATCTGCTGAAGACCACTGGCTCTGCCCCCCACAACTATTTTAAGAGATGAAGATGATGATGAATTCACTGCTGATGATGCCAAAAAGGGGGAGAGTGGCTGAGATATATTGCCAAAGTTAGATCCCTTTGGATGTCCACCTTCTCAAAAAGGTCAATCACAAAAGTCTGCTGCCAACAAACCAGGGTCTGCTACTTCAGCTCCACAACAATCCACTGCTCAAACCACTGGTGAACCTGTCAAAGCTGACAAGGCAAAGAAGATTGATGAATCTGCTAATGTCATGGCTGAGAAGGCTGCTAAAGCTAAGTTAAAAAGGTTTGAGAATTTGAAAGTCAAGGCAGAGTTTCTAGTGCAAAAGAAACAAGAACAACAGCAGGAAGTTGAAGATGTTGGCTCTTCTAAAAGGAAGAAAATGCCTACAAAACATGTTAGGCAACCACCATCCAAAACCAAAACCTCTGTTCCCAAAGCATCTGCTACAACCACTGCTACCACCAAAACAACCACAACCACTGAACCAACCACTGTACCCATAATCATAACCACCACCACTACACCACCCATATCTATGTCACCCACATCACCATCTCAACCACAAACATCTGCTGGTCCTACACAAGTGCCAACAGATGTTAACACATCCACTACTTCCCAAACACCATTATCTCCTCTGATCATGTACAAAAGGAAGAGAAAATCAACCTTTGTGGTACATGATGAGAATATAGAAACCACACCAACTCCCATTTCATCACCAAAATCTACACCCATTCCAGCCATTCCATTTACATCCTTTTCACCACACACTTCCAAATTTGCATCCCATAGACCACCACCATCCATCACACCATTGGCTGCTCAGTATCCTCTTGAGCTTGATCTACTCAAGGGGGAAATTCAATCCTTCTATAATACTGAGAACCCATCACAAAAAAACTTTCCAATCTCTCCCAAATCTGCCTGCCAAAAACATTGATGAATATCTGAAACTAAAAGCAGAGCAGACAGATTTGATCATCAAGGCGAAATGCAAAGGAAAGGATGATAGGACAGTTCAGGGCATCCATTCAGCAGAGCTTAGCAAATTGAGAAGGATTGAAGATTTTGCTAAGACCTTGAGCAATTCCATATCAGACATGCCAATCAGTGGTGATTTGGAAAGGGTAGTCAGGGAATCCATTCTTGATCGGATCATGGCAACCAAATCTTACAAAGCAAATAGAAAATAATTTGCAGGCTAGACTACTCATGCCCTTCAAGAGGAATTGTACAGGATTGAAGAAATGACTAAACATCCAGATAATGTGGTTGCTGCTCCTGATTTCAAAAAATGCAGAGACCCAGTCAGAGCCTTAAAATACAAAAGAATGAGGGAAGAGATTGTTGCTGCTAAGTATGGAGAAATGAGGTCTGTGGCAAGATGGTCTGAGTTGAGAATGGTTGAAACATACAAGAAACTTGAAGAGAATAGAAAAACTGATCCTACACTACCAAGAAAACCAATCTACCCTGATGCACCAGTGGTTAGAAGATCTCAACAGACTTTTTCACTTGACAGCTTACATTCAACATTTGATCTCTCCATTGCTGCCAAGAAACAGTACAAAAGACAAAAGCAGATGTCTAAAGAAGATGAAGGAGAGTTTGCTGAAACTTTTGTAAAAGAAGGGATTTTCAACCAAGTCCATTTCTTCTCTGACCCTGACACTGAAGAACTAAGAAGAATCATTAGCGGACCTCCATCACCAAACTCATCCCAATTAAATCAGCAACTCAAGAAATCCTTTGATTCAAAAATTCTAAAGTGGAAGGTCAACAAAGACACCCACAAATTGACTCTACTCGGATATGATGGAGAAGCTCAGAAGTTAAGAATGGATGATGCATATGGTCTGTGTGTAGATGATCTCCAAGACCTTCTAAACTTAGATCTTGAAAGAGAAGCTGAAGACTTGTTCTCTCTAAACTTCGAATTACAATTCAAAGGGAAAATAGAGAAAGTCTGATGAGGAATAAAGATCAGCAATAAAGGTTGAGTTTTGGCATCATCTGTTCTAGGGGGAGATTGTTGGATCTGCTGACCTGGAGAAGAACAAATGATCTGAAAAGCCAAAACAAACTATATATATGATCTAGAATAAATTAGTAGATTACATGTTGATCCCCCCAAACGACTGTTGACTCCTAATAACTATTGTTCCTCCAAACAACTACTGGTGTACAAGTGCTGATCACAAAGAACTGTTGAAGAAACAACTGCTGAGCAAAAGACTGTTGAAGACAAGGGCTGTTGGAGCCAACAACACTTAGGCTCCAATAGAGGATACAAGCCATCAGAGTTTTACCCATCAGCTGTTTAGTCATCAGAGTTTATCTATGTAACAGTGTTTGTATTTATCAGTTGTTTTATGTTGTTATATATCTGTTTGATGTCGCTGTCTTAGGTGATGTCAGCCATAGGCCATCAGAGGTTTAGTTTGTCTATAAATAGAATAGTGCATGTACTGTTCTATTTATCACTCAAAACATTCTCTTAGACAAACATCTATAAGTGATCAGGCTGAGGGGGAGTAATTATGTAATCATTCTAATCTGTGTTGACTAATGAGAAGTTTGATTCGAAAACAATTATCCCATTTGTTTTGATTTGCAGTTTACTATTCCGCTGCACTTTCCATATTTGTTTATCTTCATTTGTATTTCAATTATAAACTATCAAAACAAATCAAACTCAGATACTAACATTTTGTGTGGTCTCAAAAAGCTCAACAGGCTTTTGATGAATTGAAAGAGGCTTTATCTACTTCTCCTATCCTGGCTTTACCTGACTTTTCTAAAATTTTCATAGTGGAAACTGATGGATCAGCAAGGAGGTTAAGGGCAGTTTTGATGCAAGATGGCCATCCCTGGGCTTTTATTAGCAAGGGCATTTCTGAAAAAAAATTATCCATGTCAGTGTATGAAAAAGAGTTGTTGGACATTCTTATAGCTGTTAAAAGTTGGCATTATTACTTGGTAGACAAGCATTTTGTCATTAGAACAAATCAAAGAAGTCTGAAGTATTTGTTAGAGCAGAAAATTAACACACCATTGTAGCAAAAATGGTTAGCCAAACTAATTGGTTATGACTATAATATTGAGTACAAGAAGGGTTCTGAAAACTCAGCTGATGATGCCTTGTCCATGGTGGAAAGTATGACACTTTTTCAGCTCAGTACTAGTACCATGGATCCTCTTTTGTGGCCAAAGATAAAAGAGAGCTGGGAAAAGGACTTGAAGCTCAAAGAGTTGATAACACGGCTGCAGCAGGGAATTCTGCATAAGAATTGGACCTGGTCAAATGATGTACTTATAAGAAAAGGGAAGATTGTGATAGGCGATGATCCAGGTATTAGAAGGTAAGTTCTGAAATTTTGTCATTCTTCTGCAGTATGTGGTCATTCAGGCTATGTTCCTACTCTACACAGTCTTCAAAGTTTGTTCTATTGGAAAAAAAATATGATGCTGATGTGAAATAATTTGTGAAGGAATGTTCTAATTGTCAAAGAGCAAAATATGAAAGAGTGGCCACTCCAGGTTTGCTTTAACCTTTACCAAATTCTAGATCCATTTTCACTCATATATCAATGGATTTTATTAGTGGTCTACCTACTATAATGGGCAAGGATACCATTTTAGTAGTGATTGATATATTCACTAAGTATGTTCAGCTTATGAGCATTAAACATCCATTTTCTGCCACTCAAGTTGCCCTTTTGTTTGATAATGTATTCAAATTACATGGTTGTCCCTTAACCATTGTAAGTGACAAAGATCCTGTGTTTATAAGTAATTTTTGGAAGGATTTCATGAAGCCGCAGGGAGTGGAGCTAGCATTTTCTTTTGCCTATCATCCTCAATTAGATGGGCATACAGAAGTCCTCAATAGATGTTTAGAATCATACCTCAGGTGTATGATAATGGACACTCATATGCAGTGGCCAAGGTAGTTAACTCTAGCAGAATGGTGGTACAATTCAACTTGGCACTCCTCTATTAAAATGTCCCTATTTGAGGCTTTTATGACATACAACCCCTATTCACATTCCTTATATTCCATACTAAGCTTGAGTCTGTGGAGCAATTGTTTAAAGAAGGAGAACTAAATATTGGGAACTTGAAAACTTCTTTAGAAAGGGCCAAGAATCGAATGAAACGGTATGCTAACATGAAAAGGATTGAGAGAATTTTTTATGTGGGAGATTGGGTGTTTGTCAATTTGCACCCTTATGTGCAGCAATCTTTAAAGGGGAATAAGCATCATAAGCTGGGACCAAAGTATTATGGGCCATTTTTGATATTGGAAAAGATTGGACTAGTAGCATATCGATTGGATCTTCTTGCCACTTCTCAATTGCATCCCACATTTCATGTTTCACTATTAAAGGCAGCTCATGGGTCACATAAGCAGATTGTTCTTTTCCCTCTGAATCAATATTCTTATTCCAGCCTAGAGCCATTATTGACAGAAGACTCAACAAGAAAAGAAATAAGATGGCTACTACAGTGTTGGTTCATTAGGAAGGTTTACAGGTTACAGAAACTACATGGGAGGATTTAGAAGATTTTCAGCTGAGATTCCCAGATTTCAATTCTTGAGGACAAGAATTTCATACGGGGGAAGTATTGTTACAAGTATTAGTGGTTTTATGTGATTTTTAGAAGTTCAGGGACTGTTTGTGTCAATTGTAATAGTTCAAAAGGTTGTTAAGGTGGTAGTTAGTTTAGGTAGGAATGTATGATGTATAAATAAGAAGCCTAATAATCAATAAAGTAGTTTGATTGATTGATAATTCCTCGATTAAGATTCTTCCTTTCTATCAGTGTAGCACATGCTATATTGGTAAAGCTTTTAAGTAATTGCATTTTTTAGTAGCTGAAAGATATGTGACTTTATTGCCATAACCAAGTTCCCCTTTCAAGTGTTGGGTTAAAATGATTGTCTTCAACTTTACAAATCCCACTCCACACCCTAGATATCCCTGCGTGAACCGAAACAAAGGACCAATGTGTTAGATTATTTAAGTCGAAGATGAAACATGTTATTGGTCTGTTACTTTATTATGTTCCTAATGACTATGACTCAGATATGTAAATAAATTGCATTTTAAGTAATGTTATTAACATCTTAATATGCGATTTAGATACTGAATGATAAATAAATGAGTACACGTGATTACGCTACTATATGCTCATGTGGTAATACTTAATAAAGTAACTAATGTAAATGTTGAGAATGGAATAATAACTTATTCAAAGAGGTAATATAATGTCGGCAGAAGTACATTCTGTTTACAAGACAAGGATTTTATGATACTATTTTAAAATCGAGTTATTTGACTCGGAAGTCTGTTTGATTTAGGAGTTAGAAAAAAAAATAGTTATTAAAAAACGAGATGTTTTTCCCAGACAATACGAATCATCCACAAATAACCATTTCGCGTGCGATAACACTTGAAGAGAAAAAGAAAAATCTTTTGTTATTTTTGTAATTTTTAAAACCAAATAAAATTAGACAAGAAATTAAATACATAAAATTTGAAAGAAAATATAACACTTTATTTTTGTGAGTGTCACTAGCGAAATGATCATATCAGCTTAGTTACACTGTGCAACACCTTTCCAGGTTAATTTTCTTGGGTTTATTGAAGTGTAAACAAGTAATGTGTATCCCCACTTAAACAAAATGACATGGGAATTTCAAATTTTCATTACCTTATGATATGTTGAAGTTTATTATAATGTGTTACCCGTGTGTTCCACAACATAACGTATCCCCGCGATCAAGGTATACACAAAGCTTTTCCGTAATAGGTGAATATATGCAATCATCCATCGTTAGTTACAAAGTCAGATCATTGGTGAACGATTATGTACCATCGTACAATCAACGAGACAAATGTGAGTATCTGACTATGGTTGGGAAAATACCAAATTTGGTACGAATTTTGCTTTTTAGCGTTCTAATTAACCCTCTAGGAGAGCGTTTTCTTTTTGGTTTTGCCAATTTTTTCTCTTTTAAAATATCATGGTTGTGTCTTGGTCTACATATATGTGGATGCAACAAAAGGACAACCATGACATCCAAGGATGAGTAAAAACATAAAGACCTGTTAGGATATGAGTTTGATTGTTTTGATTGTTGATGTAAATGAAAGATGAAAGAAGTAAACTATAAATGGAAAGTGTAGCGGAATGATAAACTATAAATCAAAACAAGAGAATGTTTGTTTTAGAATAGAAAGCTTTCATATATGATTGAAAGATTACAAACGATTACAAATACTCCCCCTCAGCCTGATCACTCGTGTAAGTTTGTCTAAGATAATGTTTTGAGTGATGAATAGAACAATACATGCACTGTTGTATTTATAGACAATATAAACTACTGATGACCTAGGCTGACGTCACCTAAGACAGTGACCTCTAACAGAATAACATAAAACATCTGATGAGACAAACACTGTTACATTAGAAACCTCTTATAGGTAAACAGCTGATAGGTAACCTCTGATGGTCATGAATCATCTGTTGGAGCCTAAGTGTTGTTGGCTCCAACAGACCATTAGTCTTCAGTACTTTGATCAGCAGTTGTTCTTCATCAGACCTTTGATCAGCAGTTGTTCTCTATCAGACCTTTGCAAGTAGCAGTTGTTCCAGTAGTTGTTAGGGTACAACAGATGTTAGAGTCCACAGTCTTTTGGGAGAAGTATCATGTAACTACAGTTTTATTAAGGATCAATATGTAGAATATTTTGGCTTTCCAATCATCTGTTCTTTTCCAGGTCAGCAGGCCCAACAATCTCCCCCTAGAACAGATGATGCCAAAACTAAGCTTTATTGTTGATCTTTATTCCTCATCAGACTTTCTCTGATTTGCCCTTTGAACTGTAATTGAAAGTTTAATGAGAATAGGTCTTCTGCATCTCTTTCAAGCTCTAAGTTCAGCAATGTTTGGAGATCATCTGCACATAGGCCATGTGCATTATCCATACTCAACTTCTGGGCTTCTCCATCTGATCTGAGCAATGTCAATTCATGGGTGTCTTTGTTGACCTTCCATTTTAGAATTTTTGAACCAGAGGATTTGTTGAGCTGCAAGTTTATTCTAGATGAGTTTGGTGATGGAGGTCTCCCAATGAGTTTTCTGAGTTCATCAGTTATGGGATCAAAGAAATAATGAACTTGGTTGTAGATACCCTCTTTTACAAATGTATCAGCAAACTTCTTCTTGTCTTCTTCAGACATTTCCTTCTATCTTTTGAACTGTCTCTTGGCAGCAACAGATAGGTCAGAAGTATCAAGCAAGCTGTCAAGTGTAAAGGCCTGTTGAGGTTTGTTAACCATGGGAGCATCTAAGTGAATTGGTTTTCTGGGTAGTGTAGGATCAGTCTTTCTATTCTCTTCCAGCTTCTTGTATGTTTCAACCAGCCTTAGCTCAGCCCATCTTGCAACTGACTTCATCTCTCCATATTTTGCAGCCACAATCTCTTCTCTCATTCTTTTGAATTTTAAAGCTCTGGCTGGATCTCTGCCTTTCCTAAAATCAGGGGCAGAGACTTTCACTAGAGGATTCTTGGCCATTTCTTCAATTCTTAGAAGTTCTTCTTAAAGTGCATGAGTAGTCCAGCCTGCAAACTGTTTCTTGTTTGCTTTGTAGGGCATGGTTGCCAAGATCTGGTCAAGTATAGATTCCCTTACCACCCTTTCCAAATCACTACTGAGAGGCATGGTGGACATGGATTTGCTAAGTGTCTTAGCAAAATCTTCAATCCTTCTCAGTTTGCTAAGCTCTGCTGGATGGATGCCATGAGCAGTCCTGTCATCCTTCCCTTTGCATCTCTCCTTGATGATCAAATCAGCCTGTTCAGTTTTGAATCTTAAAAATTGATCTATGTTTCTGGGAACAGGGAAATTTGGAAGAGATGGGAAAGATCTTTTAGATGGATCCTCAGTATTGTAGAAGGATTGCATTTCCCCCTTGAGTAGATCAAGCTCAAGAGGATACTGAGTAGCCAATGGTGTCATGGAAGGTGGTGGTTTATGGGAAGTTATATGCGAAGTGTGTGGTGAAAAGGATGAAATTGGAATGGCTAGAATGGGTGCAGATTTGGATGTTGAAGTGAAGGTGGTGAGGTTTGGATATTCTCATCCTGTACCACAGAGGTTGATTTTCTCTTCCTTCTGTACAGGATAAGTGGTGATGGTGGTGTTTGGGCAGCAGTGGTTGTGTTAACATCTGTTGGTACTTGTGCAGGACCAGCAGATGTTTGGGCTGGTGAAGTGATTGGCATGGTTATGGTTGGTGTATTGGTGGTTGCGGTAATGGGTTCAGTGGTTGGTTTGGTGGTTGTGGTGGTAGGTTCAGTTGTTTTGGTGGTAGCAGTGGTTCTGGCAGCAGATGTTTTAGCAGCAGCAGTTTTATCAGTAGTTTTGGATGGTAGTTAACTTGTGTGTTTTGTAGACATTTTCTTCCTTTTAGAGGAGCCAACATCCTCAACTTCCTGTTGCTCTATCTTCCTTTGCACTAGAGCCTCTGCTTTGACTTCCATTGTGTCAAGCCTCTTTTGCTTATCTTCAACAGCCTTTTTAGCAATGACATTAGCAGAGTGATCAACTTCTTTTGCTTTGCCTGCATTGACAGCTTCAGCATCAGCAGTGGATTGAACATTGGGTTGTTGTGCTGGTGGTTCAGACCCTGGTTTTGTGGCAGCAGACTTTGGTGATTGACCTTCTTGTGATGGTGGACATCCAAAGGGCTTTAGCTTTTTCAATCTATCTCTACCACTCTCCCCCTTTTTGGCATCATCAGCTGTGAACTCATCATCATCTTCATCTCTGGGAATGGTGGTAAGGGTAGAGCCAGTGGTCTTCAGCAGATGGTCTTTTATGGCTTTAATATCTGCTTGGGTATCTGTGTACCTAGCATCTACCATTGTCTTGATCTGAGCCATATAAGTTTCATGAGTTTGGTATGCTAGTTTTCTATGAGCTATGATGATGGGGGAAACAGATTTCCATAGCTCACTAGCAACGTCTTCTTTTGATGGTTGACTTTTAGTTTGAGCAGCCAAAGATAACATGATTGTCTTGAGATCTGTCTTGATATCAGCAACAGAGGTTTCAATTGAATGAACTCTATCCGTCAATTCTTGGTATTTTAACCCATCACCTAAGTTAATAGGATCATCTGGATTCCTACCAGTGGTAGTTGTAACTGGTTCAGTCCTAGGAGGTGAGTCCATATAATGAGAACTAGATGCCCCTTTGTCTTGGTTCTAAGGACTTCCAACTGATTTTGGAGTCACTAGTGTGGCCTCATCAGTTGTTGCCTTCAAGGAAGTCTTAGCTATGTAACCACTGTCCTGTTGTGAGACAATGGTCTCTACATCAGTAGTGGCTGCTTCACTTGAAAACTCACCTAGAGTTACATTGAACTCTAGGGGTGTAACCTCCTCTGTTCATGGGTTAGCTAATTGATTTTTCTCAGTCCCAGTCACTTGTTGGTGTGTACTCTCATTGATAGGTGATGGAGAGGAATTGGGAATGTCCTGAGTTTTATCAAAGCTTTGAACGGGTTTCATTGTTGGAAGGACATGTGATGGTGATGGTGGAGGAGTGAAAAGATAAGTAGCCCTGGGAGAAGGGTGAAAAGAGAAGTAGCCCTGGGAGAAGGGCTTATGAGCATATGGTCAAGTGACTCATATGTCTCATGATGTGTTTCCCCTTGGCTTACAACATGATCCTTTTGAGAGGAATCATGAGGAGTTTGGATAGGTTGAGATATCTCCAACTGTTGTGAGGAAGTACCAACAGTGGTTTCTTGTTGCTTTTGTGCTACAACAGGGGTTACCTCTGGTATCTCATCTTCCAGAGGTCCCTTTTTGGTTTTCTTGGTGGTTTCTATGGATGGATGTTTTTTTTCTTTTGGAGGTAGCTGGTGTGGCTTTCACAGCACTGGATGTAGTGCCATGATCACCAGGAGCAGTGAGCTCAACAACAGAGTTTGGACAACAGTTGTTGTCTTAACACTCTTTGTTTGTGTTTTTGATACTTTGACTTTTGACACTTTTTCTTGGGTGTTTGGACCTGGCATTCATGTAAAAGTTTCATCTGTTAGACTCTTCATTTGAAATGATTTACCCTTTTTAAAATCTTTTTCAGGTAAAACCTTTTGTAGGATTACACTTAGAAGTCTTGGGTATATCAGAAAAGCATTGTTTGACCCAGACTTTATTCCCTTCACATTTGCTACTAAATCTAAGAACAAGGCCTGGGATAGATTGTAGTCAGATTCTGACAACATAGCATATCCCAAGTACTGAACTTTCAGTGGAATTTCATTGAAAGAAGTGGATTTAGCAGAGATACAGAGAAGGAGTGTATGAAACAAAAATTTCATGACTGGTGGAAAAAACTTTTTGAAAAGAGTTGAACCAGTCATCTGTGAATCATAACCTCTTTCCTGAAACTCTGTGTGAAGTTCAGCCTTATGGAAAGAGTTGTTACTTGACAAGTCATTCAATGAGAAGGTTGTGGATATCAGTTGGGGGGTAATGGTGATATTTGTATCTCCAAGTTTTGAGATAATGGTAGTAGGCTTTTTGTCATGTAGAAGAACATCAGCATTTAACCAAAATTCTTGGAGAGTATCGATATAGATGGGTGCATCAGCGGTTAGTATTGTCAGGTATTTGGATTTGAGAATAATGTCGATGGTGGTATGGAACGGGATGTTTTCATCTGTTTTAACCAGATAGGGAAGGTAATTGTGGGTGGCTTTAGCTTGAAGATCCATTGTAATGGATTTCGAGTGTGAGGATGAAAGGAATTAGAATGGGGGTTTTGAGGTTGAAGAGGGTGGTTTCAGTATTTTGAATACAATGGGACAGTGTAACATCTGTTATGGTAAAACATGGTTTTTATAGCCTCTGGTGAAACCGCTAATGTGGCCAAAACTCTGCTTTTGAGAGCAGACGTGGCAAACATCGGGTGGCATATAGCTGTTGCCAAAGGGCTTATGGCAAACATCTGGTATAACTGCACCAAAGTGCTGATGCTAACAGTACTTAGGTTTATATATATATATATATATATATATATATAATGGAAACAGTTGTTTTGTCTGATCAGACGTTTGAAAACAGATTTTTCAACCAAACAGTGGTTATTTTATCTGATCAGATGTTTGAAACAGACTTTTCAACTAACAGTGGATAGAATGGATGAAACAGTGGTTGTTTTATCCTTAGCAGATTTTTCAACCAAAATGATATTTTTAAGGATGAATTTTGATTTTCTGAAACATTTTAATGTTTTTATTTAAAACATTTTTGTTGTTTAATCCATGTTTAGCATACCAATCCTAGAAATCAGTTTTTCAAAGGTAGATGTGTCTAAAGCTTTTGTCTACACATCTGCCAACTGATCCTTTGTTGGAACATGGTGCAGAGAAATCAAACCTTTTTCATAGCTGTCTCTGAGAAAGTGATGTCTGATGTCTATGTGCTTTGTGGTTGAATTAGAGACTGGATTTTTGATAATATTTTCAGCAGCTTGACTGTCCAGCATGAGTGGAGTCTTTAGTGTAGTTATACCAAAATCCAGTAGTTGATTTTGAAGCCACATGAGTTGGGTTGTACAGCTTGCAGCAACAATATATTCAGCCTCTGTTGTTGAGGTTGAAACAGCTACTTGCTTTTTGCTTTGCCATGAGACTAAGGCATTCCCTAGAAATTGGCACCCTCCTGATGTAGTCTTCCTTGTGGTGTGGCAGCCAGCAAAATCACTATCTGAATAACCTGAAAGCTCAATGTTTCCATTAGCAGGATACCAGATACCAAGTGTGGGAGCACCTTTTAGGTATCTGAATATCCTTTTCACAGCAATAAGGTTTGACTTGCACAAACAGAAGTGGCAAATATAATGTCTGGCCTGGATGCAGTTAAGTACAATAAAGATCCAATCATGCATCTGTAATGTGTCTGGTCAACCAGTTCATCCTTGTCATCAATAGTGAGTAGCTTGACTGTGCTCATGGGTGTACTACATGGCTTACAATCATTCATCTCAAACTTGGTTAGTAAGTTTTTAACATACTTGTTTTTATGAATCATCATCATCATCATCATCATCATACTCAGTTAATCCCACCTATAGCAAAGCTAAGGTAGGGTCTGAGGAGGGTAAGATGTAGACAGCCTTACCTCTACCCCTAAGAATAGAGAGGCTGCTTCCAGTGAGACCCCCGGCTCGATGTGGTTTGGTATCAAGCCTTGGACATAAGGCACAAAACACTTGTTTTTATGAATGAATGTGCCATTTTGCAGCTGCTTCACTTGGAGACCAAGGAAGCACTGAAGTTCACCCATAGCACTCATCTCAAACTCTGTTGTCATGAGTTCCCTAAACTCTTCACACATTTTGTTACATGTGGATCCAAAAATGATGTCATCCACATATATTTGAACAATCATTAAATCATTCCCTCTCCAATTTAGAAATAAAGTTTTATCAATTTTACCTCTTGTGAAACCAATGGATAAGAGAAAGGTGGAAAGAGTTTTATACCAGGCCCTAGGTGCTTGTTTGAGTCCATACAAAGCTTTGTTGAGCTTGTAGACATAATCAGGATGGAATGTGTCTTCAAAACTAGGTGATTGACATACATAGCCCTCCACCTGCATTTTGCCATAAAGGATTGCACATTTAATGTCCATCGATACACCTTGATGTTGTGGTTGACAGCAAAGGCTAGGAAGAGTCCGATAGCTACTAGCCTAGCTACAGGAGCAAAGGTTTCATCATAGTCTATCCCCTCTTCTTGTCTGAAGCCTTGAACCACAAGCCTGGCTTTATTTTTGACAACTATACCCCTTTCATCGGTTTTGTTTTTGAAGACCCACTTTGTGCCAATTGGACAGACATCCTTTGGTAGTGGTACAAGTTCCCATACTTGTTGTCTTTTTAAACTGAATGAGCTCTTCCTGCATGGCTTCTACCCAACTGTTGTCTTTTAGTGCCTCTTGGTATTTGACGGGTTGTGTGAGAGATAGAAAGCCTGCAAAAAGACAGATGTTTGAGGATTAGCTTCTAGTGAGCACACCCTCTCTGATGTTGCCAATGATTTGGTCAGGTGGATGAGCTCTTAGGTAGATTAAATCTCCCTGATATGGTATGATCGCATTTTGAGGTGAAGGACAGAGGTTTGGTGACTCTGTTGATGTAATATCTGTTTGCACTTCTATAGTACCAACAGATGTTTGAAATGAAGTGGGGGAATGGGTCCAAGTGGTGTAAAATTGGACTTACTTTTGTTAACAGAGGTTGGACTTTTGTCAACAGATGATTGAATAGTGGATGAGGTTGATGAGCCAGTGGTTTGAGGGTAAGACTGGCCAACAGTGGTTGACACAGCTGTGGCAGAGTTTTGACAGGTGTTTTGAACATCTGCTTCCCCTGATACAGAAATGACTTTATAGTGACTTGGGATCACAACATCCATTCTGTAGTCTTGTTGCGGAGACTGTGGAATACCTGCACTGTCAGCTTTAGCAGTATTATCTTCAAATTTGAATTTGTCTAAATCAAACAGTTCAGCAGGATTTGCTGGGATTTTTAAGGATGAAAGTTCATTGAACTTTACATTCAGAGTTTCTTCTATTGTCCTGGTCCTTGTGTTAAACACTTTGTAGGCCTTGGCAGTAGAAGAATATCCTAGAAAATACCCATAATCTACTTTGGCTGCAAATTTTGAAATAGAATCTTTAAGATTTAAGATGAAACATGGGCAGCCAAAGATTTTGAAAAATAATATTAATGGTTTGATTCTAAACAGAATTTCATAAGCAGTCTTTTGATGTCTTGAGTTGATTAAAACTCTGTTTTGAACATAGCAAGTAGTGTTTACAGCCTCTGCCCAGAAAGACAGTGGTAAACCAGAATCTGCTAGCATAGTTCTTGCAGCCTCAATGAGAGTTCTGTTTTTCCTTTCAACCACCCCATTTTGTTCTGGTGTTCTTGGAATGCTGTACTGCCTCACAATTCCTTTTGACACACAGAAATCATCCAACTCCTTATTTTTAAACTCTGTTCCATTGTCACTTCTAATGACTTTTATTGGCAAGTCATATTGTTTTTCAACTTTGGTGACAAAGTCCTTCAAGATACCTGCAGTCTCATCCTTAGAGTGTAAAAAGTAAGTCCATGTAAACCTAGAAAAATCATCAACTATGATAAGATAAAATCTTTTTCTTCTTAGACTCATGATTTTAACTGGGCCAAACAAGTCCATGTGCAACAATTGAAGACATTGACTTGTTTTGGACTCATCAATGGATTTGTAAGAGCTTTTATGTTGTTTCCCTTTTAATCAGAAAACACAATGCTCATCACACTTGAACTCTTTTGATGGTAGACCTCTTACAAGGCTTTGTTTGGTGAGTAAGTTGATAGTTTGAAGGTTGGTGTGACCCAGTCTCCTATGCCACAATTCTGTCTCTTTAGTGGAGGCAGCAGAAAATAGACAGACATTTGCCATAGGATTGTCCTTCAACATATCAACTACATACACATTGCCACTCCTATGAGCAACAAGTTGTGCTTTGCTCTTAGCAATGATGGTGTCAATCTTTTTCACCACTTCTAGCCTAATAATCTTACAAGTTTTCTTAGTGAAGAATGAGCCATACCCTTTGTCACTCATTTGTGATACACTAAGAAGATTAAATTTAAGATTATCAATAAGATTGACATTTTCAAACTTGAGTTTCCCAGCCTGAACAGTCCCTAAACCCAACACCTTACCTTTTGAATCATTACCGAAGGATATATCACCCCCTCCATGAGCTTAGAAGTCCAGAAGAAGGGCTCTACATCCTGTCATGTGCCTGGAGCCTCCACTATCTACATACCATAGACTATCTAAGCAAGCGGAAGCTCCCTACACATCAGTAATGGATTAGTTTTGGTGAGTGTCCAAAGCCAAGTTGGCTTTGGATGGGTCCACAGACTTTTCAGCCTCAAGCTTAGGAAGATGATCAGCGGTTTGAACTAGTTTTTGAACCAAGTTCAACAACTGTTGCTGACCATTTGCTAGTGCTTGGATGTCAACACTTGGTGCAACAGATGTTTGATCATTTCCTGTCAGATGATAGAAACCATAAGGGTTTCTGTTCACTCTTGGGTTTGAAGGCTTGGGTTCTTCATAAACATGTGACAGACTATGACAACGTGGTTGTCCATATCCTCTTGGGTACTTGTTTGTGGGTGGAGCATTTGTTACTTGAACATCCCTGGGAGCAGATGTTTCAAGACTTTTGGTAACAGATGTTTGGGCTGGAATATAAGTCTGTTTGGGCTTTCCTTTTGGAGTACTCACCACTTGACTTGCAAGAGTTTTCGCCTTGTACTCTTGTATTTTGACATAAAAATTTTTGAGATACAGACACTCTTTGGTTTTGTGATTCTTTTTACCACATATTGAGCATGTGGTCTTAGAATCACACACACTTGTTCCTTTGTTGATACCAAATGCTTTTAGAAGAAAACAGTTTTTAGTAACATGATTCTTCTTTTCACAGAAATCACAAAATAAGTGGACAGTCTTTTCTTTCTTTTCCCCTTTTTCAACCTTCTTTTCAACAGATGTTTGAGCATCTGCTGGAAGGTCTTTCAAGGGAATGACCTTTGCCTGTGGTGCTTTCTTACCATCAGGGGTTTTGAAATCAACTGGTTTGAAGTTCTCAAGAGTATCACACTCATCAGACCAAGTAGGTTTAAATTCATATTTTTCAAGTTCAGTGAATGATGAGGAACCCTCAGGCTTTTCAAGAATGATTTTCTTGCCATTAGGTTCAGTGATTTTAATCTCTTGACCCTCCAAATTAGTTGGTACTACCTCAACTAACTTTTGTTCCCTTTTGTCAATGTTTTCAAAAGTTGGGGCAGTGGTTCCAAAACCAAAACCAAACTTCACATGACTTTTGGTTTGTTTGTTGAGGAGCATCTCAAAACCTTTACATGATTCCACCCATTTTTCACATTCAACTTGGGTGGCCTCAAGCTCCTTTTTACAACTATGATATTTAGTTATCATAGTTTGGAGCTGGTCTTTGGTTATAGTTGCTTCATGTTTTAAACTGCTGATTTCAGATTCTTTTTCAGTCAATTTTGATTTTAACTCTTTTGAAAGTTTTTCAAATTGAACTTCATCATCTAAAATTTTCTTCCTAAGGTTTTCATTCACCTCTTTAATGTTAGCAAATGCTATTACACATTTTTTTGAACACAAATCATTTAGGATTTGAGGAGATACCTTAGCAGCAGCCATCAATGCACAATCACACTTGCACTCACAATCATCAGATGCACCCCAGGGGTCTGAGAGATTCACAACCTCTTCTTCAGATTTTTCATCTGGAACTACTGCATCAACAATATCATCAGTCACATTATCAAATTCAGTTACCACATCCTCATATTCAAACTCTTCAACCATAGCCATGAAACAAAAATTTTCTGGTTCATTTTCAGCTTTGGCTACAAGAGAAAATTTTTCACCTGTTAACTCATCTGGTAGACTACTCCAATCAACAAATCCTTGTGTAAAGAAACTCTGTTGACTGGTCTCTGTAGAAGCAGAGGGTGGAGCAGCAGTCATTGGCACATGTGCCTGAGCAACAGGTGTGTTGCACATAGTGAATCTGAGGAACAGTGGTTTGGACATACTGGATAGGAACAGTGTTTAAGGACTGTGCAAAATGAGCAGTGTTTTGCACATTTGGTCCAGGGGTATCATGGGAAACCTAATAAGTGTTGGTCTGTGGTCTTTGATTTGGATAGGTAATCATAGGTGTACCATGTTGACTCCTACATTCTCTAGCAAAATGACCAAGTCTATGACATTTATAACACTAATTCTTTGATTTATCCAACCCCACTTTTGACCTGCCAGTCAACCCTGGAAATCTTCTTCCAGTTTTCTTGTAAAAATTGTTAGTTCTTACACTGAGCAGAGCCAATTGGTGCATAATATCCATTTCTTCCAAGTCATCATGGTCAAAATATTGAAGGCCATTATACTCAAAGAATATGTTATCAAATGCCTGGATATCACCACCACTTGCTGTAAAAGCAAAGTTGGGTGAATAAGAATTGGAGTTAAAACCTGAGTTAAAACCTATAGTTATGTCAATGAAATGATCATAACTCTGATCCTTATTGTTACCAGGCACCTCATCCTGACCCAAAAGTGCTGTATTACCAAAAACATAATCATCAGACACTTTTCCAGAGTCCTGAAGCTTCTTTTTTTGGTTAAGCTCTCTGTCATAGGTCAAGAGCTTACCATGAAGTTGGGTCAGTGATAGGTCCTTAAATCCTATTGAGTTTCTCATAACTATAGCAATAGTGTCTCATTTGTCTGGTAATGATCTTAAAAATCTATGGTTCAAAGTTGAATTAGGATAAGTTAGACCATCCAGTTTTAGTTCACAAATGAGACAGTTAAACCTCTCAAATTTTTGAGTTAATGACTCTCCCTTAACATGACTGAATGTTTCATATTATTGGTTAAGTATTTCACGGTTGTTTTCAATAACCTCATCAATCCCACCAAATTGTTCTTTCAATGCATCCCACAACTCCTTTGCACTGTTACTGTGTAAACAGCCCAGCATAGATATCATTGGGTAGAGCCATGGCCACAATATTCAAGGACTTAGCATCTAACTCAATTTTCTGAAAATCCTGCTCGGAGTAGTTTTCAAGTTTCTTAGGCTCTTGAAACTTGGGATCTACGGTACTCGGCACCATCGGAACATGTGGCCCGAAGATAACCGACTTCCAGCACCCAGTGTTCTGTTGAGCTAGAACATGGCTCATCCGACGTTGCCAAATATTGTATTCAGATCTGACAAGCATCGGTGGCTTGTTGTTCGTGCCAGTGTTATGTGGATCGTGATTGATTGAAGCCATTCTCTGATTGTTTCTAAAACAAAATCTGTTTATAAAACGGTTGAATCCTAAATAAACTTTTACTCTGTTTTCAATCCGACAAACAAACGATATCAATAATTGTGAGCTGGTCTGTTTATATTAAATTGATTGGTTAGATCGAATTTAATTGACCAAGCTCTGATACCTATTGTTAGGATCCGAGTTTGATTGTTTTGATTGTTTATGTAAATGCAAGATAAAAGAAGTAAACTATAAATGGAAAGTGCAGTAGAATGATAAACTATAAATCAAAACAAGAGAATATTTGTTTTAGAATCGAAAGCTTTCATATATGATTGAATGATTACAAACGATTACAAATACTCCCCCTCAACCTGATCACTAGTGTAAGTTTGTCTAAGAGAATGTTTTGAGTGATGAATAGAACAGTACATGCACTGTTCTATTTATAGACAATCTAAACTACTGATGACCTAGGCTGACGTCACCTAAGACAGTGACCTCTAACAGAATAACAACATAAAACATCTGATGAGACAAACACTGTTACATTCGAAACCTCTGATAGATAAACAGCTAATAGGTAACCTCTGATGGTCTTGAATCATCTGTTGGAGCCTAAGTGCTGTTGGCTCCAACAGACCTTTAGTCTTCAGTACTTTGATCAGCAGTTGTTCTTCATCAGACCTTTGATCAGCAGTTGTTCTCTATCAGACCTTTACAAGCAGCAGTTGTTCCAGCAGTTGTTAGGGTACAACAGATGTTAAAGTCAACAACCTTTTAGGAGAAGTATCATGTAACTGTTATTTTATTAAGGATCAATATGTAGAATATTTTGGCTTTCCAATCATCTGTTCTTCTCCAGGTCAGCAGACCCAACAAGACCTAAAACCTAAGACATTGAAAATCTATCAACGCAAGATTTAAGACCATGAAATCATATGTCGTGATGTGTTAGCCACACAATACACAGTTCGTTATGTTTATATCATGCAGTAAGGTGACAATTTTGTGTGATTTGCCTACTGGTACTTCAAATGATGGAGCTGCTATCACACATAAATTTATTTATAATTTCTGATTATTTGAATTTAAGTGTGAAAGTCTAACATCTTATGTACTTTCATTTCCTTTCTTTTATATAATGAAAGCTCCTGTTTTTTTAGATTGCAAACAATTAAATGTATTTTGTCCCAAATAGATTTAAAGTAGTTCGTGTACTGTTTTGTAATGAACATAGAAAGTTTGTTTATCATTTCCAAACGAACTAGAGGAGTTAGTTCATTTGAACCTCAACTTCATTTCCTGGGTTATAAGTTTGTTCGACAAGCTGAAAACCCTAAGTCTCAAATCCAACATCCAAAACCAACCAAACATTCCTGGTCTGCTCACACTAACAATATCTTTAGACACTTTTAAGCCAAAAACACACAGCATCCAATGTGTAACGAATCCATGAATACTTGTTTTTTTGCAAAAATCAATCATGAACCATACAACTAATGAGCCGAATGCTCGTATACCATTTGTATGTCCCTAAAATGGATTGATTACAAGATTGATAAGTTACCAAGAGTGCGGAATCCTCTAGATAATTGTTTAATCATCAAACAAGATAACAAACACGTAAGAATACACGTAAATACTTATAAACTCGTCTTCATTGATTATAACAACTAATTACAATCAATCCAAGACACTAACTGATGAAACGACGAACATGCTAATCCAAAAACCACTTGTTAACCCCTAAATCCAACATGTTCTACATATAATAGAACAAGTTCGCATGAGTTGGGCATGTAACGAACTTAAACAAGTTTGTTCCTTACCTAATATCATTTAGGATTATCTTCTTTTAAATTCCAAGTTCGTCTAACACTTATCCAAACAAATTATTATCTGATTAGGTTTATATTTAACATAAAATATGACAACTATTTAGAAAGATATTGTCACACAAAATGCACTAACGCGAGACAACAAGGGGTCATGACCAGAAGAATCCCACCTAGAGCTCAAGCCAACCGAAACAAGCAACTCTTTTTGAATTGTCTAACCCTTGAAGCAGAGGAATGAGGCGCTAATAATAAACCTTGTTTTAACACTATGGTAGACAGTTCTTCTTCGTTCAACACCGCACAAGGAAAAATGGGTTTTCCAAGACGTAAGGGTGGTAACAAAAGATGAAAGTAAGCATTTTTCATTTTTTAGACTTTTCGAAAGTATACCAAGACCCATTCTTGGACAAACAAGAAAATCGCCTAAACATCAAAAGGAAACGATCATACCCCAATGAATGAAAAAAACCTCAAAGTGAAACACCCTGGATAAACCCAACGGGGCAATTTGACTAAAGAAAGATGGTAGTGTTGCAATACGCCAACATATTTAACAAGAATAGGTAAAACGGATAACAAAGGTTCAAAAACTCAAAATGTCGACAATGCAAAGAAATCAAACCACTAGGACATTCATCAATGGATTTTTCAAGTTCAGAGGAAACATGGATATATTGAAGAGCAATTCCCTATCCACTGTCCCCAAGGCAACGATAACCGCCTAAGGGCTACAAATGTCAAAACGATCGTATCACAATCATTAGAAATTTAAAGTTAAAAAATATAGAGGCTAATCTTCTAAGAACACAATCCTTGAAGCATTAAAGCATTCAGGAAGTAAAGTCAGAAGTATTCATCACTACATCACAAATACCTTTGACTTGGGGGTTGATGGAATAGGCAGACCCAATGAGAAATATTAACTTCTAGAAAGCTCCTAAGCTTAAATAGTTAAAGGCTTAAAATCTTCTATTTAATGAGACGTCTACATTGACACCCATCAGCCTCTATCCGTCATATACAATTACATAGGCACTCAGACGCGTGTGGTTGAGTGAAGGGATTCTATTTTCAGCATGGATAGCCTCACTATCGGATGTTTACGGTTCGGTCAAAGATTGTATTTATAATTTTTCCTTAGTACATCCAACTATGTAGCTCATGGTATGAAGAGTGTTGAACCACAAACATCTTGTGGTTGATGATTAAATTTTTTGTTAATTAAATGGATGAAGGTGTTATTCTTTGTATGAAGGTTGCAATTTGTTTTCTTTGTTTAAGAGTCAATAAAAACACTTTGTTTTTAGTAATTGATAACTTAAATTGGATTGATTAACAAGAACAGTGATTCACAAAAAAGTTGTAAACAATGATTATAACGAAGATCACAACCGGGTTCGATTTAGCAAGCATTCAATTAAGAACCAATCACAAAAATGATTTGAATTCAATAATGAAGCGACTGGTGTTATTGAATTCAATAATGAAGCGATTGGTGTTAAATGGGAATTTGAATTTATAGTTTGTAGGCATCAGCATTCATCTTGGACAAAGTATGCTTCATGAACAAGAATTAAATAAACTCTAAAACTGAAAAGAAATCAAATAATAGTAAACCTCTTACAATGTCAATGATGCAAAAAAATTGTAACAATTGCAAGTTCAAAACAATACTAACACATTCAAATCAATACTCAAAACCAAATATAAGCACGATCAATTGTTTTTCAAACCAAATAATGTTATATGAAATCTAGAACACTTACAATCTACATCCGGGGTGAACTTTAATAAACTACTCAAACATTGTGGATGACATCATCTTCAAATCTTCAATCTTGGTTGATAATCTTCAATTGGATGAATGGGAACGAATGGGAGTGATTGTCATTAATTAGGAATGATCAAGCTACCTCCAAGTATGTCCCGATGGTGATTATATTCGAATTGGGCTCAAACCACCGTAATTAATGGCTCAAAACAATAAAATCCCGGAGATGTAACCCGACACCACTTTTTGCTAGTTGGCGACATTTCTAAGTGGATGTTTACCCGAATTGCGTTGTTGACACCACTTTTGGTGTCGATGACGCCAAACATTCCAATTTGTCAATTTTGCTCCCTTTGTGTGTCCAATCTTCTAAATTGCATCCTAAAGCTCCGTAGACTAGCAAAATGCACCTTGAACTTGTAAATGCCTATAAAACATAAACCATATCAAAGTACTGCATCTAAGAGTCAAATTCACATATTTCCATGAATTTAAACATGAAAAGGTAAGGGCTTTCAACCACCGATCACTCACTTACCTAAAAGCGTAAAGTCTTTCCTACACGTGAGAAAATAGAGTCCAACCTTACCCCTTGAGCCTGCGAGTTGGCCATGCACTCCTCCTTCATATAACCAGCCTTGGGCACCTCAAGTAACATATTCGCATGGGTGCAGCTTCATAGGGGTGGGAGGGGGTGCCGACCCCCCGAAAATTTCGATCAGAAGTTACGATTATATAGTATCCGTATAAAATGTTTTTGGTATATACAGTTTCGATCCCCCGTAACCGGTGACTTCCGACCCCCGAGATTTTCGCTCAAGCTTCGCCACTGCATATTCGGTTCATCCCACTCACCTTACACTCTCACACTATTAATACACACTATTTTCTCAACTCTGTTACACTACTAACTTATACCTACGTCGAAGTCCAAACGCACAAGATCCCTGCTATATTAAGACTAATTGTTTTGTTTGCCTTGTAGAACCTTTCAAACCTTGAAGCCTCAATGACGTCTGAACCATCCTTCTACCATTATTTGTTATAGCAACAATTCTCATTTCTTAATAGTGTCTACGTGTCGAAAGAAATCATGTAGACTTGTAAAACTAATTAAAAAAAAAAACTCTAACTAGTTTTCTTGACCACATGTAGGACCCAATAGTTTTTAGATGACTTTCACAACTTCTTTTATGTTGTGGTTCATGCCCATAATTAAATATGTTTTTTTTTTCTTAAAGGTAAGCTTGTTTTAATGTTTAATTTATGTATATAAAATTAATATATTAATTTAAAATTTGAAAGAAATAACTTATGACATATATGTGTTTAGCTATGAATATATTTTTTTTCTAAGGGATATGCCGTGGTGATAGGTGTTTTCTTCTTATCTACGAGATGAAAGATTCAAATTTTGTAAAGTGTAAGTCTAGAAGTATTTAGGAGTATCTAGTTTGCCATTAAAAAACGTTAGGAATATGTTAACTGAGAGAGGCTAACGTATAAAGTTCCTTAACGTACAAAGTGTAAGAAGCATTCTCAGCCATTAGATTTAGGCGGTGGCAAGATGGTAATTAACAATCCTAATCATATTTGGGTTAATCTAACCAAGGGTAAATTAGGAAAAAACACGTTTAAATTTCTGTGAAATTATAACAACAGACATAATCGATGCAAAAATTTTCAACGATTGAACCTGATTTTTCATCGTTTTCAACTCGATTAAACGTTCAGAATGATTAAACAATCAAAAACATTCGATTACAAACAAAATCAAAATATATTTGCAGAAATAGAAAAAAACAGAGTATGAAAATTCAATTGATAAAATTAGTAGAATTATATTCAAAAATCACCATCAATGCATGTATTATTCACAGAAACGAACGATGTTGATAATAGAAGAAGAATTAAAGAAAAAAATGGTTTTCAAAAAAGTTTCAGACGCAAAAATCAGAAACTGTTAAACAGAAAATCATAAAACGCATTTGGTTTTTTATAAAACGCATTTGGTTTTTTATAAAACGCATTTGATTTTTTTATAAAACGCATTTGGTTTTTTAAACATTATTTAAACTGGGTTTTACAAAAACGCACTTGGTTTTTTTTATAAAACGCACTTGGTTTTTGTAAAACGCACTTGGTTTTTTGTAAAACGCATTTGGTTTTTTAAACATTATTTAAACTGGGTTTTACAAAAACGCACTTGGTTTTTTTTATAAAACGCACTTGGTTTTTGTAAAACGCACTTGGTTTTTGTAAAACGCACTTGGTTTTGTAAAACGCATTTGGTTTTTTGTAAAACGCATTTGGTTTTTTGTAAAACGCACTTGTATTTTGTAAAACGCATTTGGTTTTGTAAAAAGCATTTAGTATAAATAAAAACTCACCTTTTCCTCACTTTCCCCCCTATTTTACTCTGTTTTCCTTAAACAAACAAAACAACTATATTCACACACACTTGAGGTAATGTTTTTATGGATTGGTTGTTTTTTTCTTGTTTTCTTCTTTTTCCTTTATTTTGTGATTAGCCAGAGACACAGAGATATTGGCTTCTTGATTGTCTTGATAGAGGAAGTGACTAGATCTGAGCCACGATTGAGGTCAGGTTGAAGGCGAACAACGTGAAGGGTTTTGAAGGCGAACAACCTGAAGGGTTTTGAAGGCGTCGGAGGTTAGCGGAGAGAGGGATCGGTGAGGCTTTGGTCCGGCGGTTGGGTCAGGTGGTGGTGGTGGTTAATGAACGATTAAAAAATGATATGAAGGATTGGGTTAGGATTGAGTTAGGATTGGGTTAGTTAGAATTAACTAGGGTTTACACGTGTCAGACTGTGGTGGCTTCTTACACTTTGTAGGTTAAGAATACTTTGTATCCTATACTTTCTCATATGTTAAAAGATTTTTTTGGACATGTTTAGCAATCAACTATCATAATTTACTGGCCAAGATTTAAATGAAACAATAAAGGATCAACATCAGCAATTAGCAAATAAAGGTTAAAAAAAATCACGATATAGAATCTAAAATTCATTAGGGACTAAACAATGATTCACAATAACTAATTTCCACACAAAAGCTTCCAAGACATGGCAAACTGTCAAGGAAGCCAATATTATTTGGATATCTAAATTATAGGATGGAATCCGTATCTTATAGAAAAGTGATACTTACGTCAAAAACAAGAACATACAATAAGCATGCACTTCTGATCATAACAAGCTGAAGAGATATGTATCTGTGCGTGCGCACAGCCCCACATTCACACACACGTCAACACAGTAAGTTGACGTGGAGTTCTAGAAGCCGGCGCACGTTACCTCGTACATGACAGGTATCACCCGACAATGACAGGGACACACGGCTAATCAGAGGCGTCTATTCCCTGCTCCATGATCTCCTGCAGGTACGAGGTACAGAAGAGGACAGAAAGGACAATTACAAGACACGTGGACCAATCACAAAGCGACAGCGCAAATGACAACAACGGTCGTAATCGTACGAGCCAGCTGTCATTCTTCCTACAGCCAATCACAGGCCACCTCAGGGGCCTATAAATACCCCCCTTCGGCACAAGAAGAAGGACATTCATTCCAGAATAGAGAATTCATCATATAGCCGTGAAAAATAGATTACAGTCGAAACTCTGTAACAATCTTGTATTGAAGTCTTGTATTTGTCCCGCTGTTTATCAATAAGAATCACATCTTTACTTGTGCTCACATACTTGTGCTTATATATATATATATATATATATATGGATTGTTAGATTGGTGTTTCTTCATTGGCGCCATCCGTGGTTTGAGAATTCAAGAACAGCAAACTTAAAAACTTCTATCTTTCTAAAAACCAGCTATGAGTTCTTTGCCTGCAACACCTACTTTCACTGGAGGTACATCAGGCACCGGTGTTGCTCAGGCAAACGCCGACCAGCCTAATGATACCACAGATGAACAACTTAACGTCATAGATGCCGGTCACACTCCGTCTTTCGGGACCAGACAGACCCTATCTTTTCATTTCGTTACAGATAATCTTCAGACTTCCCCAGTTGGTCGTACAACGCCGATGGTTAGCCCGGAGGTATGGTACACCCAGCAAAAGGAAGCCTTGAAGCAGGCGTTTATGCAAAAGCTAAAAGAACAACAACTCAGAGAGGCATCTCGGGCATTGTCCTTCAGCGAAGGAAGGCCCATTACAGTGTCAGATGGGCCATCCAGAGCTGCGGGACACAGCGACAGGAGTAATCAGGTGACTGACCCCACCTGGAGGGAAGACTCTAATGAATCACAAAGTCGCTTCCACCGTGACGCAAGCCAGAACTTGACCAACACTGTTGATCGAGCACACCTGCTGTCCGGCGAAGACGACCTCACACAACCATACTACCCTCCATCCTTTAGTGAGAAGTAAAAATTCACACCATGCATCGCGCTTGCTACACTGCCCCCAAGAACAAAAATACCCAGTACTTTGGGAAAATTCGATGGTACAGGTGACCCTGATGAGCATTTAAGAAGTTTCGAAATTGCAGGAAAGTGCGCGAGGTGGAGTCTACCTGCATGGTGCCACATGTTTGCGCAGACGCTCACGGGCGCTGCGCGGGTATGGTTTGACAGTCTACCAAATGGTAAGATAGATACCCTGAAAGAGCTGACTGATAAGTTCACTGATCACTTTAGCCAAAACGAACGAATAGAGCGTGACTCCACAGACATCTTACAAGTTAAGAGACGCGACAATGAATCCATTGAAGATGACATTACCAGGTTCAATCGCGAAGCTCTCCAGATTAGGCCAATTGGTTTCGAGCTCATGAAAGCAGCTTTCACGCAAGGAGTGCGGTGTGACTCACTAATCCGCACTCTAGCCGGATGTACCAGAATACCAAACACGTGGGAAGAAATAATGCGAGGCGCGAAAAACTATGCTAAAACTGAGCGAGAGCTATCTAGAGCAGAATCCAAGCACCCGAGTACACAGACACACAGGCCCAAGCCGTGCGCAATCGCAGTAACAGACATGAAAAGAAAGGCAGAAGCTCTGTATGGACCAGGCTTCAAGGAGCCACCAAAACAGAAACCAAACCCGCAGAAGTTCCAGAGTATAAACACAACATGTCATTCGCTCAGAGGTCCGGAAGAAGAAGCCAAAACAATTGGACACCACTGACGAAAACACCGGCACAAGTTTTGGCTACAGAGAACATAGACCTCCCTGAACCAAAGGTCATAAAAAGAAGAGAAGGCTTAGATCACAACAAGTTATGCGCCTATCATCAAGACATAGGTCATGACACCGACAAATGCTATCAACTGAGACAAGCCATTGAGAATGCTTTGAAATATGACAAACTCGACCACCTATTGCAAAACGTCGAGCGCAAGCAAGCGGCGGAGACTGATAACGCCACGGAGTGGAAGGAACAACAAGTGTGTTTCCCAGTAGTCAAAGGCGGACCCTCCTCTACCCGCGCAATCATCGTTACTGCTATCTTCGACCATTACCGCACCACCCGAGCATTCATGGACAGAGGAAGCAATTCCGACATCATGTACGGGCAATGCTTCGACCTGTTGGATTACGAAGACAAACAACGCCTGTGCCCCATCAATTCTCCAATTATGGGATTTTCAAACGAAGTCGTAACCCCACTCGGGGAAATCTCTTTTCCCCTCACATTGGGAGCACATGGGCGTTCCAGAACTAAAGAGGTCACCTTCCTCGTCATCCGAACAAAGTCCAAACATGACATCATCTTGGGACGAGACTCCATGGCAGCATACAATATGGTCACCTCAACAGTCCATGGCGCCATTGGTTTCCCCACCCTAAACGGTGTGGCAATCGTATGGGCCAACAGAGAATGCGCCATGACCACAGAGTCCCACCCCACAAAAATGTTAAAGCCATGCTCACGCACAGAGCCAGAAAAGTGGATCCTCAACCCGAAGTTCCCTGACCAAACCATCACTTGTGCTCACATACTTGTGCTTATATATATGGATTGTTAGATTGGTGTTTCATCATAAGCTAGGAACTAAGAAGGTAAACTCATCATCTCCGTTAATAAATACGTGTTCGAACGTTAAAATCGGGCCTATGTGGATGTCATGATATGTGCATAACAAATTATTAATATTTATACACAACATCTATATCTATACATATTATAAACCAAAGCCATTTTAATGACATGGCACTCAAAGAGACATTCTCTTCCTTAAGTGTGTCATGTGTCATCCCATGTGGCATTGGGATATTTTAGGAAAAAAATAATTTAAAAACAAAATTGGATTTTTCACCCTCATGTTTCATCCCATAATTTTTAAACGTTAATATCTTTAATATACGAGATTTTTTAAAGAAAAAAATTACACCAAATTAACGAGTCTTTTATTATCTTTCCAACGAGTACCATAGTGCTAGATAAAAAACGGAGAAATTTTTTTGTGGGGTTTTGTTCATACAGGAAAGAAAACACAAAGTGTTCAGGTAAATCATTAATCATGTATAGACAAGTCACTAATTATGTTTAAATCAATAAATATGAATTTTTTTTTCAACCAGAGCCGAATAGGTTAATAAAGTTATACGTTGTTTTAAGCTAGGTATCAATATTAGTATGTTAGAGTTGTAAATTTGTTTAGTTTTTAAGATAGGTGTTAATATTAGAGTTACATTAAAGTTCTACATTCTTTTAGGTTAGTTGTTAGCATTGGAATTGTATATTGTTAATTTGTTTTAGCTTAGATATTAATATTAGAGTGATACATCAGTCTATTTCATATGTAAAATTAATGTATCATATTAAATTTTTCAACCCAGAACGCTCCCGAGGTATAATCTAGTATGAGTATAATGCATATAATTGTAGATAACATTACATAAAAATATTCAAAGATATTTATAACTAGAACTTATCATATAAAAAATCCGTTTGATTAGACAAAAGACGTATAATGATTGAAATTGAAATAATATAATCTTTGGATTTCATTAGACAAAAGACGTATAAAAAGTGTATATTTTTTCTGAGGGTTTAATTTTGTACAACAAAATGATAAACAATAAAAAGTATGAGGACTTATACTATTCTAAAAAATCAAAAACAAATTAAATAAATAGATACAAAACGACCACTAAATAAGTCAACCACTTCAACGGCCATCTAATAACCCAACCCGAAGACAAATCATACTCCATCAACGAACTATAACGAAAATTCGGATTCGACCCATATAACGCTTGGATCCCCTCCACGTCATCTACTTTAAGATCCACTTTCTTAGTCCTCGGACTCAAACTCGGGTACATAATCGCATCCTTAACCGAAGAATGCGCCAACCCGAGTATATGCCCAATTTCATGAGTCGCAACCGACTCCAAATCAACCGCCACCTTCGATTTGCTAGATTTAAAATCAACGGCCCATGTTTCCGCTTCATCTAAATGAAGCCTACCGTTTTCTGGCGAAAAAGCGTGCGCCAAAACCCCTAACACCCCATCGAACGGTTCCCCGTCCCCATGATCACCTTTATAAAATGCGATTTTTATATCTGCTGATGAATAATCATCTGATTCGGTGAAATTCACTGGGATTACTTCAGACCACCTAGTAAATGACCGCCTAAAAGCGTCTCCCACGTCTTTGGCGCTTAAATAATCGATCATATGATTACGCGAAAAAGCGTACGTTAGTGTCATGTGCGCAGCTGATCTCCCCCACCTTGGCTCACCGTAAAAATATGCATAGTGTTTAGTAACATGCATATTACTATTGCTATTACTGCTGCTACTGTTGTTATTATTATTATTATTCATATGGGTATCGCTCATACCACAGCGGGGTGACATAATTTGTTGGACAGTGAGGGCGTCAAGTTTCCCGGTGACCGTTAATCCGAGGTTTTTTTGGTAATTAACGACGGCGGATTCGAAAGTATCATCAAATACGTCAGTGAAGTTATGAACGACGTCGTTTTGTAGGTACCCGAATCGGTGGAAGTACTTCTTGAGCTCGGACATACCGGAGAAGTTGGCGCCTTTGCCGGCGTCGATGAACGTGAGGAAGTTGTGCCACGTGGCATTCGGTGAGAGGTCGCCGGGGATCAAACTGCCGGGAAGGGTTCTGGCGGGAAAAATATGAAAGAGGAGAGAGAGGGTTAAGAAGAAAAGGATGTTGTTATGGTTATGGTTATGGTTATTGTTAATCTTAAGGTTATAACTGAATAACTGAAACATGTTTTGTTTGTTGTAAAAGAATTTGTATTTTGTAAAGTGTGTTTGATTTTGTTCAAGTTTGATTAACATCATAAATCAAACTATTTATATGGGGAATAATGTTATTTTTGAATTAGTTTATTCATTTTTTAAATAAAAAAGTAATTTGTTTCTAGGCTTAAGATATATTATGGTTAAACAAAAAATGAGAAGATTCCTCAATCCTTTTTTTTCTTTTTTAGTGTGACTACTTTTTGATGGGGATGTTCTATGGTGGGTGAACCACTTGGTTTGGGTTTCTATTCTCTTTCGAATTATTTATTTGTTTATTGATAAATATACATATATTGCTAAAACAAATACAATGACATAACTATCACCGGATTTAAATATAATTAAACTCAGATGTTATCGAAGTTTATGATTGGTTTCTTTTGGCCTAGCATAACTTAAGGATTTGTATAATATTATCAAATAATGTTTATGATGTGAATACTAGCAGATTTATGTAACTAATAAACTCATTTGGATTTTCAAAACTATTAAACATGGTGCGATAATTTCAGGCTAAAATTCGTTTATTAGTATAACTCGAGTTTAGGATTACAACCGTTCATAAACGACTAAGCTCATTGACAATTTTGACTTGTTATCAAATTTTATTCAAATGAGTACTATTAGAAAAATATTTCACTTATTTTTAGATATGCACTTCGAAATTTCCTATCATGGAATTTCTATTTTTTTTTTTTTTTTTTTGAAAACTGGCATGAAAGAATGTAAGGGTCAAAAGGTTATATTTGTTTATAGTTACTTTCAAAGAGGAAACAAAAAAGGTAATAATGTTAAGGTTGAAAAAGGAACCACAAAACACAAATCCTGAGTGGTTTATAGACTATGTGATGTTTGGAGTTGGGACTCTTCTTGTTTGTTGACCTAAAAATTAGGTGATATTACCATCAACCCCCCATATTTATTTACTCTAAATTAAAGTCATGCCTAACTTTTCTAATTATACATGAAAAATAGTGTGACTAAGGGCAACTACTCACACACAAACTTTTCACATGTCACATATCAATTATTTTATTATTTTTATTTATTATAGAAATATAGTTTTTATAGCCTTTTTGTATTTCAAATATCGCTGCAAACTTTAAAACATGAGTAAAAATTAGTTTTAATATTAACAGTAATAATTATAAACAAATAAAGTATTCTAATAGTTATGAGGATAAAAAAATTAATAATAAGACCCCGTGTTAATTGGTGATTGTAAATGCAAAAGGCATGCCACATAGGAGGAGAAGTGATTACATTCACTATCATTTGAGGGATGTTTTACCATCTCACACACCTCTCTTTTGTCATGGGTGAAAGTGAGGTGGTTATGTGACCACGTGTGGAAGACTAAGCGGGGTATGCATCGTCCACGATGAGGCTTTTCAAGCGAGGTGTGAGAAGTGAATGAAACAATGGAGGAGGTGGATCTGGGCAAACATGGAGTGTAAAACCATTTCCTTCCTTGTGTGATAAGATGTAAAAGCTGACATGGCATTGAGGTGGCAAATTTTCACACATAAAAAAAGGTGACGGCGAGCCTGATTGCTTTATGGTTAGTGAATTTGCAAGTGAGATGGTTGAGTGTGTGACATGATTTTGTTGGTTATTATTTAAAAAAGAGTAACTTCATTTTTGAGATTCTGATATTAACTAGTTTAGTTTAAAGTTTTTATTTTTAACCCTCTGAGTACCTGGTTGATAATTCTATAACAATTTGAGTTCAAATTACTAACTCTGATAGATTTTTTTTGTTATTGTGAAATGACCAAAGTACCCTTACAATTAAAAATAAATATTATTAAATATTATACTTTATTATATATTATAATAATCCTACTCTCTTTTTCTCTCTCTTCCCTGACCCTCTCTGCACACACTACACATATCTGCACACACACAAATCATCTCCCACTTTTATTAAAACCCTGAAATGATGACTAACATGTTGACTTTCAGATCAAGATCTCAATCTGTTTTTCCATCAAGTTCAAGGCAACATGGTCGTGGCAAATCTAATGATAGACTTAAAGTAATCAATCGAAAGGAGTACGATTTGATGTATACAATCTGAGTTTTCTGTTTCAAATGGGATTGATTAGGGTGCTTGTTGGTTTAGGGGCGGGGCAGCGGTGGTTCTACGATGGTGGTGGTGTGTACAGCGGTGGGTGGAGGTTGTGAGGTAGCGGTGGGGTGGGGTGGGGTGGGGTGGTCGGTTGGGTAGGAGTGTGGAAGAGAAGTGTGTGCAGGTGTGTGTGAGAGGTTTGTAGCTGTGGTGGTGGTGCGGTGGTGGAGGTGCAGTGGGGGTAGTACAGTGGTGGTGGAGGTGCAGTGGGGGTGGTGCAGTGGTGGGGTGGGGTAGCCGATTGGAGGTAAGGAACACAAAGTTGCAGGTGTGTGTGTTTGTGTGTGTATGTTATATATGCATACTATATATATGTATATGTATATATATATATATATAATATTTAGAGAGAATTACAAAGATTGTCCTTTAATTATTAGAAAAATTGCATGTTATGTCCTTTATGAAAATTTTTCACTCATTTTGTCCTTTATTTTCTCAATTTGCTACATCCTCTGTCCTTTAGCCTAACTTAGTTATAAAAAAACTTGGTTAACTTTATTTTCTAAATTCACACTTTTAGCCCATATAGTTTTGATCGAACCCTAACCCTTGATTGACCTCGAATTAAGGGGTTAGGGTTTGATCAAAACTATAGGGGCTAAAAGTGTAAACTTAGAAAAATAAAGTTAACCAAGTTTTTTTACTAAGTTAGGCTAAATGACAGAGAGTATAGCAAATTGAAAAAATAAAGGACAGAATGAGTGAAAAATTTCCATAAATGACGGAAAATGCAATTTTTATAATAATTAAAGAACAATCTTTGTAATTCTCTCTAATATTTATTTTTTTATATATTATTAAAACTTTGTGCATTAAAGACTTGTTCATTATAGCCTATGCATTAAAGAGTTGTACCTACGTATAAAAATGATTAAAATACCCTTATACTTAACTAACTTGGTTAATGCCATTACTAAATTGGACTCAGCGTGTTATAAAAATATATACCAGGTACTCAGAGTGTTAAAAAAGAAAACTTTGGACTCAACTAGTTAAAATAATCATAACACAGGGACTCAAAAAGAAATTTACTGTTTAAAAAAAATGCATCATCTTTCATCAAAACACATTATTAGTTCCTTAACGATCATGGTCTAGCCATGAAAACATTTTCACATCCACACCCACAAAGGCAACGTGGTGTTGATGTTGTCGTTGGGCTGACATGGCCACCCTGCCTTTTAGGGCCACGTAGCATAAGAGAGTCTAATCCGTTCACCAATCCTTCTTCCTTTAACAATTTAAACAATATAACACCGAGATGGTGGAAAAGGTAAACTTTGTGGGGGAAAATATGTAAGGTAACTGTTTTTCAATCATCGAGTTTAAGATGAGTTAGTATTAACTCTTGCTTGAAACACTATAAACAAGTTGGGCCAACTTACGATGTTTTTAACTGAGCCACAAACTAAGCTCGTGTTTGGCTCGTCTCTAACTCGGGTAAGCTCATGGCTTGACGAGTTAACTTGTTTTATTCTCCATTTTGATGATCTTGTATGTTTGTTTTTTTTTCTTTTGTGAATAAACTAAAATAACAACTCATACAAGGTCTCAAATAATACATAAGGGCGTAAACAACATGCGTGTGTTACTTGAGATTGGTTCACTAAAATATTGAATCGAGTCAAGATTAAATGAGTTGAGCCTAAAAAATATGTTTGTTTTATAAACGAACCCAAGCTCGAGATTAACTTATTTTGCTCAAGCTAGCATGCGAGCTTATCGTTTGTATTATTTTTATTTTATAATTTAATATATATATATATATACTTGGTATATGTAGAATTATGATATATATATATATATATATATATTGGGTGGGGTAATGGTACAAATGCCACATTTCATGAGAAGTGTGAGAAGAACTAATAATTGATATGTAGGCATCGTTTTTTGGATTTATTCATGATGTTTTACATTATTTAGGTTAAAATAACACCAAACATAACAACTAAAAACAAAAACAATTTATTTTAGGCTTAAAAACTTAAAACACCATGCCAAGAATAGTGTTCTATATTGTTGTGTTTTAGCTGTGTGTTTTAGCTATGGTTAAACTCCATGGCTATAATACATTGCGTTGTGTTTTAAATTGCTGTGTTTGGTGTTTTTCTAGCAAAAGCAACCCAAAACATAATACCTAAGTCCAAAACATGATGCCTACATGTCAATTCTTGATCATTCTCACACTTCTCATGAAATATGGCCTTTGTACCCGAACCTTTACCTATATATATATATATATATATATATATATATATATATATATATATATATATATATTAATAAAAATATTGAGCGTAAGCTTAACTACTCATGCCAGCCTCAACCTTTACAAATAGAGCTTACCATGAGTTTGTGCTCTCATGAGTGACTTGAGATCTATTCACTAAAATCTTAAATCGAATCAAGATTAAATGAGCTCGAGCCTAGTTGATTCTTGTGACATCCGTCACCTTTCATTTTATCTTTGTCCGATTTTAGTCCCTCTCATTTCATGAATTTACATCTACTCGAATTGTTGTCGTAATTGAGAAAAAAAAAATTCTTTCTTTTAATAATAATAATAATAATAATAATAATAATAATAATAATGTTAGTTTTAAACATTATAAGCAAATAATTAAACTAACTATCTATCCTAACCCATTAAACATAACCCAACCAAATCTACCCATAACCCAACATATACTAAGCCCACACACATACCAAAGCCCACATAACAGGCCCAATGTTCCCCTCCTCCTTTCCTGCTGCCAAAAGAAAAAAAAAAAGGAAACAACCCACCAGACTCGAACCCGAGTCTGGAGCCGGGTCAGCACAACAACACACACACACAGAACCAATTGAGCCAAGGCTCTTTCCTGTTTGAATCCCAACTCGTATTATATAAAAGCCACAAAAACGAAACCCCTCTTGTTCTCCTTCTTAATCGCTGCACAAAACAAAAGCCCAAAAACCCTTTTTGTTTGACCCTTGAATGAACTATAATAGGAAATAGCTAATTTCGTGGTTATTGACAGATCATTCAGCGTATTCTACACGCCAAATCACAATTAAAACTTTCCAATTCACGCGTTTTTAATTAAATACGGGTCAAACATCCAAATATACGATTAGACGTTGTGAGTATAAATTAAGGCCTCTTTTGCAAGCTAATCTCACCGATAAACTTACCCCCACCTTCAATTTCTGTTAAAACATAACTTAATCTCGCAATCCGTTCGCGTTTGACTTTTGCGTTTGACCGGACGTTCATCATCAAAATCGCACTGTAAGTTTCAATTAAACCTTTAGTTTTGTTCCTCGTAATCATCTAATCAATAACCCTATAAACCCTGTGGTGATTGGATGTTAATTGATTCAATTAGAAAACTAGGGCTCGTATCCTTGTATTTGGGGATATGCTTGCTGCAGAAAAAGCTTTTATATATATTACAGAACAGAAATGATAACCAACTGATCCACGGATCAGTTGGTAAAACGTTTATGCTTAAGATCAGAACCGGCCAGGGGCCAAGGTTCGATCCCCACAAAACCCACTTCTTCTTTTTTTAAACTTTTTCTTTTATATTTCATGTTTTATCTTTTAAATTAATTTTAAAATACCAAATCTACATTATAAATTCTACAAAATTTATCCTATGTTATATAAACAATAAACTTTGTCATACAATTTTTAGATTTCCAAAAATCATTTATTTAATATATATTATAAATATTACAAGTTTATTCAATTATAATTTTTAAAATTCTATAAAAATATCTAAACGACTTTATAAAACCCACAAAAATTATTTTAAACTTTTAGATCAAAATGCATTTCAGAAATAATTTTTATTCCAGAAAAAACCAGTTGTTTAATATTTTTAATTGATTTTTGTCATTTTAAATCATAAATAAATCATAATAAATTCATTTTTCAATATTTTTATACCAAAATTTTACATAAATTATTTTTGATCATTTAGAACAGAAATATAAATTTTAATTGGAAATTCTTTGATTTTAATATGTTTAGATATTAAAATCATATTTTGACAAATAGGAATAAATATACTAAATATTCAATTTTTGAGAAAATAATTTTATGAAAATTATTTTCATACTTAAAATCTTATAATACAACCATCTTAATCAAGATTTTAGAAAAATTTCTTTTATGTTATTTATTTTCCTAAATCTCCTTATTTATTTATTAATTAACAATTTATCTAAATCAATGATTAATCAATTATCGATCCCCAAATTAGGAACCCTAGAAATACTTGTAGACTAGAAAGACTTAAACTCATTTATTACCTTAAACATAGGGTGATACTTGGCAACGTTGGATTACACTTATTCAATTCCACAAGACTTAACACCTTGCTAAGGTGAGTATTACTTATCCCCTTTTTCGTTTTTACACTTTTGGGGTGATTCATGCATAAGTATACAAAACTTTCACATTCAGTTACACATACATTTTCTTCATTTACAATTCATATACGTGTCTTGATTATCTTTGTGCTTTATGTTTGAACATAAACGTAGCTTACATACAAAATCGTACATCTAGACATAACTTATGTTATGGTGCTCTTTACATATAGACGTAACTTATGTTACGGTGCTCATTTAGACATAACTTATGTTATGGTGCTCTTTTAGACTTGACACGTGTTAGGGTGCTCATTATCAATTTTACATTACCAACTTTACCTTTGATCTTGTCTCGTTTGGTTACTTATGTGTTTACATAATGCCTTGGTGATGCTAGACACATGAATTGTACCGCTTTTCAACTTATACTATATGTACAAAGCTAGGTAATATTCACCAACATCGTATGTTGACAAAATCTATTTTCGTGCATGTTTCAGGATAATTCTGCTTGACGCTTCACCTAGGACTTTGGACTTAGATTACATAAATCAACTATCTCTATTTTTGTTGTCATGTATTTATTTTCACATGTTGTAAAACAATATTCAATAATCAGATATTTACATTTTAGTACCATGAGCTTTTGAACAATCGTCACTACGTGACACCTCGATGATTCCGCCATCGGTTGGGGTGTTACAATTCTCTAACAAATGGTTGGACCGTAGGTGCGATGGTTTACTTCACGGACGCCTACTCTACATAGATTAGGCATACATGAATTCCTCCCCATTTTAGTGGAAGGGCGTGACTCAAAGGGCGAAATGCACTGGAGGTGTACCATGCACCTGAAACTTGAAACCTAAAATCTAACAAACAAAGAAGGGAATCTGTTGATTTAGCATATTCTAAAGATATAACTTTGAGAGATAAACAATGATAACTAAAAGTTCCAAACCAAAAATAGTCTTCGCCGTATGTTGGCTTTTCAGTGTGTTTTATTATTAAGCATAGTCATGTTTTTTTTCTGTGAATCTGTATATTCAGCAAATAAATAGAAGTTCCAAGTCTGAGATTAAGTTATTGAACTTCAGCTGACATGCGAGCCTAAACGAGCTTATTATTTATATATATATATATATATATATATATATATATATTAGCTATCACATGTAAAATTATGATAAATTACTAAATAATATATATTATGGTATATACCAAATTATCATTTTATATTTATTAATGAATAAATTATAAATCGGGTTGAAGCATGACTAGTCACATCAATCTCAACCTTTAAAAATAGAGCTCACCATAAGCTCGAGGTCTCATAAGTTAACCGAGATGAGGTCAAGCTCGGTTGTGCTTGTTTATAGACCTACTAATATTAATTACCATATTTTTTAAAGTGTTAAATTACCATACACAAGGAAAAGTTTTAATTTAATCGAGGCAACAAACACTTATGAATCACGAGTAGAGGATCCTCAGTTCACAGAAGGTTGAGAAGTAGCATGCCCAGTTCACCAGGTTATACTACTGTAGGGCCAAATCATAGTCAAAAGAAGAGTTTGATCCTAGCTTAGAAGGAATGCTAGCTATATGCTTAACACATGCAAGTCCAACGTTGTTTTCAGGGAGCTGGCCAGAAGGAAAAGAGGCTCCTAGCTAAAGGTAGCTTGTCTTGCCTAGGAGGTGAGAAGAATTGAGAGCAAAGTGGCGAACGGGTGCGTAACACGTGGTAATCTGACGCACAGTTCAGGCCAAACCCTGAAGAAAGCTAAAAAGCGTTGTTTGATGAGCCTGCGTAGTATTAGGTAGTTGGTTAGGTAAAGGTTGACCAAGCCAATGATGCTTAGTTAGTCTTTTAGGATTATCAACCATATTGGCCTGCACTCCCGCAGGGAGCAATAGTGCTAAATCTTGTACAATGGGCAAAAGCCTAATCCAGAAATATCGCGTGAGTGAAGAAGGGCAATGCTGTAAAACCCCAACCGATGGCAGAATCAACGGGGTGCACAATAGTGACGATTGTTTATTAGCTCGTGGACTAAAAGTGCAATTATTTTTAAGCAAACAAAATTCCATTACATTAAATTAAACCAAACAAAATACAAATTGTCTCAAATTGAAATATAAATCAAAACACAACATAAACAAAAGTTCAAGTTTTAATAAATAAGCACAAGGTCCAAGCCTAAGAATGGTAGCATGAAAAATCAAACTGCACCTGAAACATGTATAAAATAATTTTGTCAAAACACATAATGCATTAGTGAGTACATCAGTTTTCATACATATAATAGACCTAAAAAGTGATTCGCAATTTATGTGTTATACTATTTGCAATTATGTAACTAGTAGTACAAATGATCAAAATCAAGCCTATTAGAATAAAAAATCAAGTGTCGAGAATCACATAACAACGACCAAGGCTCTCTTAAAAGAAGTCAAACAAGGGATATATATCATAGTACTATTCATTGTTATACTCGGCTTAAAATGAGTTAATGATTTTGGCAAGGCATAAGTACACAAAACTAACATAAAGAAACACGTAAGGCACATACAAGAATCGGTTTTGAAGAAAGATTTTTGTTTTAACGTAAAGTACATGTATCATCCTAAAATAGTAGCACGAGAAAAATGGGAAAGATATACTCACAGTTTACGTAGAGATTTGATTCTACCGAACGGTGAGAGTTAAATGATAATGATCCTGAAGGATTAACCTAAAGGGATAACAATTTGTAACAAAATGAATTTTAAAGTCTAAGGTATCGAAGATTGGGCACTTAGGGTTTTATAGAGTAGATTTGGGGATTCTAGGGTTTTTGAATTAAACACTAATTGGTTTTAAATAAATTTTGATATTTAAAAAAATATAACACCATTATGTTTTAAAAATTATTTCAATTAGGAAGACATGTAAAATAATTAAATGTGTAGATAATGAAACGTCTTGAATTTGGAATAATTGATTTTTTGTAAATTAAATATGAAATAAAAGTGGAAGAAAAATACTAAATCAAATAAATATAAAAATTAGAAGTAAAATTTTATTCTGAGATAAAAAAAAAATATTTCAAAATTTTAAAAACTCATAATCTTGAAATTATTATATTTTAAATTGATTTATTATTATTAATAATGCAATAATTAGGAATTAAATACAAATAAAGTGTAAAAATATTATTTTTATTTTATAACAGAAACTACTATTTGATATAAGTGAAAATAAATTTACAAATTATTTTCCATATTATTTTCATTTAAAACAAAATTTTAATTAGATATAATCAATTAAATGGAATTAAATTGTAAAATAGGTAAAAATATGTTTTTAAAGAAAATAAAATTACCAAAACTTTATATATGGTTAGAGATAGTTTTAAAAAAATTTTGGTATTAAAATAATTAAAGATGAATTTTTAATGAATTAATTATAGTTTAAATTAAATAAATATATTAAAAATAATAAATTAATATTTTTATGGAAAATAAAATTATGGATATAAACTTTAGGGTTTTAAGATGCTAGGATAAACTTTATAAAAACTTTGGATTAATTTCTCTATTTTTAAGAAATAAATAGATTTATAATTAGTTATTTTTCTTTGAAAACAACTGCATAAATGCTTCAAAAAAAAAGGAGCGGATCTGGCCTTGAGGGGCTAAAACATGTCTTCTCATGTCTGTAATCACACGCCCAAACCAACTGGTATGGGTATTTGTTTGTTGTTTGTTTTGGTTCAATTCTTTGTTTATACAAAACCTGATTATAACAAAAATCCCTATTTCAAGCTTAAACACTAATCCTCTAATTGATCTAATTGACCTCGAATTTGATGCAGATAACCAATGAAATGGCTTTTGATCCCTACTAAAAACTGAATCTAAAGAAAATAACAATGGAGGTTAAGATGTACCAAAAGAAGATGAAAATCGAGCACCAAGTCACGGCCAGAAATCATAAAAGTTAGAAAGATTTAGGATATGAGAGTGAGTGTTTTTGGGTGGGTTTGAGCCGCACAGCTGGTCTGAATATATAGGGTGTTCAACTTGATGATAATAACTATGAATTGAAGGTGATTTGAATCGGGTTTGAAAAGTTTTTCTAAAACGCGTTTGGGATGTTATAATCGACCATGAATCTGGTCATAATCTCGATCAATAGTCAATAGGAAAGGAGAGGATTTGGAGGCGCGCAATTTTCGGGATTTGATTAAAGTTAAATGCACATTGTGTAACCTCACGAATTTTCCCATTTATTTTGCATTAAAGTATTTCCCGATCCATGATATAAAGTCTAATTTATTTCTAAGTATTCTTATCTTTATCCGTGCACTCTATTTTTCTAAGTTCCTTTTATCATTGTACTTAAAAAAAACTCTTCAATCATGACATATGTCCTATCCTAATACTATTTATAAAATCGTCATTTTATAAGACGGTGTTTTTTTATTTTTTAATTCAAACTAATGATTTTTTTTTTATTTCTTAAATAAAGCCTTGAGTCAAATAGTCAAAGTGTTAGTCAAACAGTCAAAGTCTTAGTCAAATAGTCAATTCATCATAAAACCTTACTTTATGGTGTTGACAAATTTTAATGGCTAATTGAATCCAAAACTAGTATAAAAACCCACCTATGACCCATTATACTTTGCACCTCTAAATCGATTGTTTCAATCCGATTAAACTTTCCCTCATACCTTTCTTCTATAGTCTATTACTTCTACAATTGAAGCTTTGATTATAAGCTCTTGTAATTGGCAACTTTGGGGCTACACATATTCTATTTCTCGAGACTTAGTACTTTGCTAAGGTGAGTTTACGTAACCATGTTTATGCAATTCTTCATACTTGCAACATTATACTTAAGCAATTCTACATGCATGTCTAGTTGTAAACTTTAATGCCTCGTGATTTAGACAACAACAACAGTTTCAACGAGTTTCAACATTACATAATCATTAGCTATGGCCAAGCCGGCGATACTCAATAATAGATCTATTGGATTGACAATCCCACCCGGATACGTGTACCTCCTACATAGGTAGCGTGGGTGATTGTTATCGTTCCAACATATTATTAAGGTGAACCGTGGATGACGGGATGGACCTAAACTAGTCGGAGGTTTGATTATGTCGATTCAACATTTCATGTTTATTCATGTAGACTTAAACTTACGATAGACATATGAATTGCTAAACTTTTATTCTTAAACTTAATTGCTTGACATGGCTTATGTATTCTCACCAACTTCTAGTTGACCCCCCCCCCCCATTTTTCCAAACTCAACAGGAAATATTGATGCTTGAAGTCTAGAGCTAGCATGAGGAGTTATTTGAAGTTTTAAGTTTCATTTGTTTGTTTGATGTATTAGACCTTAATGTAATTCAATATTGTAATGTAATAAAGGATTATTTAAACATATGTATTACCATGAGCTACTGAACAATCAACAGTACGTGACATCCCAATGTTTCCGCCATCGGTTGGGGTGTTACAGATTTGTATCAGAGCCTTGGTTATAGGGAATTAGGTTATTAGAAAAATAATCTAGTCTATAACCATAGGATTTAACCAGTACTTGCTCCTTTTACTTGCAACCCTACGTGCTTCTAATCTCTATCTTCCTCCCACTTCTTATCCCTACTATAATCCTTACAAGAAGATTGCCCCCCATCACTGGATCTACTCTTAGACTAATAGGGCAAAATCCTCAGGTTTAACCTGAACCGCCTTGAGATCTCGTCGAAGTTCTAGATTTTAATAACGAACACGTGCAATCTGGAAGGGTGAACGCCTATATTCTGAGTTTTCTGTCTAGGACTGGCATTGCGCATAAATCCCAATCAGACGAGGGACCCGGATGCCTACCTGGGAATTCTCGGGATGAGTGTTCACTTATAGGCTAAAGCATGTCTTCACTATGTTATTAGAATCTAGAAGTTTTGATAAGTCAACGTTTTCGTTTATTCGTTTTAATTAATGAATAAATGATTACACTCACTTTCCTTAAACTAAGCTCTAGAATCTCAAAATTTTACAGCTTAAATCAATCTCATTTCATAACCATCTATGGATTTCACAATCACACTTCACCTTACCATCTTAGCCAGTTTTTAAATATTCAACACCCTACCCAAATCATATTATTTCATTTATCCACATGTTACTTATTTTTAAAAACTATAACCTCATACCTTAGCACAAACTAAAGATTTCTAAATCTTGTTGCATTTTCATTACCTAGTAACTTTACAAAGTACATATTTTTTTGTCAAAAGATGTCCTCGAACTTAAATTCAATTGTTTATTTATTGACGTAACAAACGATTTTCTATATAATGCTTTAAAATATTAAAAATCACTAATAGAACATTGATCTTTAAAACCTAATGTCATGTTTGAAATCTCCAACTAACGGGAATATTTTAATCAAAGCCCACTTAGCTTGTACTATTTAACAACTTTTGCTTTATGTATAAAACCAATTTTGAAAATAAGATTTTTTTTATCCATAGGAATAATATCTAGTCTCTAAATTCTCCATCGACACTCACTCACTTTCAACTTGTTCAAATTTTTACAATATTTGGCATATACCACAATCATGTTTTCTTATACACTTGATTATAATCTTTAATCCAAACCCCACAAGTTACACTGCTACATAATCTCCTTACTATAAAATAAACTCCTTATCAACCATCTTCACATTCACTATCTCTCGCAACCTTGATTCTGTTTCGAGATTTTTCATCATTTCCCCAAGAACTAAATTCATATCCTTCACCTTCTCAAACATGAGCTAGTTACCCATGATAACCAAACTATTGAAACTTGATTGTGTGTTGCATCAAACATAATCCTTAGTTATACATGAGGATTCGACTATCTACCATATTTGAACATTTGAAACTAGAATTCATGGAATATAAACTATTTACTATAGACACACCTAGAGTCATTAACCTTGTCTAGGGCAACTCTATTACAACTCACATGCTATACTTGATACTTGATTGCTTACATGTACATATTATCAATTTGCAATTTATGTGTGTGTGTAAATTGGTACACTTAATCAAACAACTGATAGAGGATGAAGTACTTGCTCAACAGTTAGTAGAGTACCAAATAACCTACTCAACGATTGGTAGAGGTCATCATGCCTGCTCAACAGTCGGTAGAGGCCCTACAACCTGCTCAACGACTGGTAGAGGCTATCGTACCTGCTCAACAATCGGTAGAGGTTCTTACTCACTGACTGGTAGAAGTCTTTTTCCTGCTCAACATTTGGACTTATTTTTGGATACATTGTATACAATTTAATCACAAGGTTATTTTGCATTACTTACATGTGTGTTTAGAGTCATAGAAGGACACAAAACCCTAATGTAAGGTAAATTGGTGATTGCGGTCCGGAACGTAATCATGAATTTACAGGTACGTTAAGGTGGTGTGAAATTCTATCAAGGTTTTCGGTAGAGAAACTAATTATAAACTCTAGTTACCTGGTAGTTCATTTAGCCTTTCTATAGTCCATCAACTCATGCATTTCTTTTAGGATTTCTAAAACTTAAGATTCTTATTCGCCTTGCGATTCCAAGACACACCTAATCCTACCCTTAAAACTCACAGATAACAAACCTCTTATCCAAATTATTCGAAAGCAGATTATTCTATAAATTCATGTCGTGCCTTAACCCAAAATTTTCAAAACCACGGCTACCTTAATTTCTACCCAACCATCCTCAAACCTGTGTTTTTTAATAACTTCGGGACGAAGTTTTCAAAAGTAGGGGAGACTGTAACCTCACGAATTTTCCCATTTATTTTGCATTAAAGTATTTCCCGATCCATGATATAAAGTCTAATCTATTTCTAAGTATTCTTATCTTTATCCGTGCACTCTATTTTTCTAAGTTCCTTTTATCATTGTACTTAAAAAAAAAAACTCTTCAATCATGACATATGTCCTATCCTAATACTATTTATAAAATCATCATTTTATAAGACGGTGTTTTTTTATTTTTTAATTCAAACTAATGATTTTTTTTTATTTCTTAAATAAAGCCTTGAGGCAAATAGTCAAAGTCTTAGTCAAACAGTCAAAGTCTTAGTCAAATAGTCAATTCATCATAAAACCTTACTTTATGGTGTTGACAAATTTTAATGGCTAATTGAATCCAAAACTAGTATAAAAACCCACCTATGACCCATTATACTTTGCACCTCTAAATCGATTGTTTCAATCCGATTAAACTTTCCCTCATACCTTTCTTCTATAGTCTATTACTTCTACAATTGAAGCTTTGATTATAAGCTCTTGTAATTGGCAACTTTGGGGCTACACATATTCTATTTCTCGAGACTTAGTACTTTGCTAAGGTGAGTTTACGTAACCATGTTTATGCAATTCTTCATACTTGCAACATTATACTTAAGCAATTCTACATGCATGTCTAGTTGTAAACTTTAATGCCTCGTGATTTAGACAACAACAACAGTTTCAACGAGTTTCAACATTACATAATCATTAGCTATGGCCAAGCCGGCGATACTCAATAATAGATCTATTGGATTGACAATCCCACCCGGATACGTGTACCTCCTACATAGGTAGCGTGGGTGATTGTTATCGTTCCAACATATTATTAAGGTGAACCGTGGATGACGGGATGGACCTAAACTAGTCGGAGGTTTGATTATGTCGATTCAACATTTCATGTTTATTCATGTAGACTTAAACTTACGATAGACATATGAATTGCTAAACTTTTATTCTTAAACTTAATTGCTTGACATGGCTTATGTATTCTCACCAACTTCTAGTTGACCCCCTCCCCCCATTTTTCCAAACTCAACAGGAAATATTGATGCTTGAAGTCTAGAGCTAGCATGAGGAGTTATTTGAAGTTTTAAGTTTCATTTGTTTGTTTGATGTATTAGACCTTAATGTAATTCAATATTGTAATGTAATAAAGGATTATTTAAACATATGTATTACCATGAGCTACTGAACAATCAACAGTACGTGACATCCCGATGTTTCCGCCATCGGTTGGGGTGTTACACATTGGAATCGGGTTTTGTCGGTAGATCGAATTCGGGTCGAACCGGGTCTTGGGTGGCTGATTGAAAAGAGAAGAGGAGGAGGGCAAGTTGCAGTGGGTTTGGGCCACCGAATTGGGCCTGGTGTTGGGCTGCATGTGGGGGCTCAAGGGAGGAATGGGTTGAATGGGTTATTTGGTTAATGGGTTGGTTTTTAAGGATGGTTTTGAGATTTGGAGTTTTATAAAACTTTATATTATTTATTTTATATAAAATCTGAATATTAAAAAATATCTATTTATTTATTTTAAATATATTGATAAATTTCTTATTTTATTAAAAACACAATATATTTAACTTTATAAAATGTGCATAAATGTGTGCATTATTCAAACTTTTTGGGTACGATATTAATTCAAATAAGACTAATAAATAAATTAATGGATAGATATGAATAGATGCAAGGAAAAACAAAGATGAATTCGCTAGAGTTTTATTTTTTTTATAATAGTTTTGAAATATAAGGAGTAGATATGTAATACATTAAACAAGAGGGACTAAAGTTGAACAAAGATAAAAGTGAAAGGTGACAAATGTCACAGCATCCCTTACTTTTGAGAATTTTGTCCCGAAATTGCTTCAGGTGGGCTTCTCTAGAAAAAGGTGAGGATACTTTGACTTAATTTGGTCTTCACGCTCCCAGGTAAACTCAGGGCCATGTTTAGACTCCCAGCGAACTATGACTATTAGAATACGACTACGCTTGAGTGTCTTGACTTCTCGATCTATAATCTCCACAGGCTTCTCTATGAAGCACATCGATTCATCAATCTGAATATCCTCTAAAGGGACATGGAGGTTCTCTTCCGCCAAACACTTCTTGAGATTGGAAACATGAAAAGTAGGGTGGACATTGCTAAGCTCTGGAGGTAGATCAAATTTGTAAGCTACCTTCTAGACTCGCTCAAGAATCTAAAAAAGGTATACATATCATGGCGCAAGTTTCCCTTTATTCCCAAATCGAAACATGCCCTTCCAAGGTGAAACCTTGGGAAGCACCATATCTCTGACTTGAAATTTCAGAGGTTTGCATCTTTGATCCGCGTAGCTTTTTTGTCCGCTCCGAGCAACTTTCAAACTGTCACGAATTCGAAGAATTTTGTCTGTCGTCTCCCTGTATCAGCTCAGGGGAACGACATTTGTGACCAAAAAGTGCCTTGAAAGGTGCCAAATTAATACTAGCATGGTAGCTGTTATTATATGAAAACTCAACCAAAGGAAAATGACTGTCTCAATTGCCACCGATATCGATGACGCACGCTCTAAGCATATCCTCTAATGTTTAGATAGTTCTTTTAGTCTGACCATCCGTCTGTGGGTGATAGGTCATGCTAAGATTTAGTCGAGTACCAAGTGCGGATTGAAGTGCTTGCCAGAACCGAGAAGTGAACTGACTATCGCGATTAGAAATGATTTCTAGAGGAATAACATGATGACTGACAATCTCATCGATATAGATTCTAGCCAGTTTTTCATCTGAGTAGGTTTCACGAATGGGTAAGAAGTGAGCGGATTTGGTCAGTCAATCGACGATGACCCAAATTTTGTCATGACCACGAGAGGTGCGTGGAAGTTTCATGATGAAGTCCATAGCAGTGTTCTCCTATTTCCACTGTGACACCAGTCAACGCCAGGTCAACATCCGTACGAATTTTACTTATTATTGTCATTTCATGTGCATAATTAGACATTTTGCACACTTAATATACCCTCCCCCTAACCTGATAAAGCATGAGTTATTAAGAAAACTCGATAAATTATCCGTTTATGCGTACAACACCCAGACTACACAACACAATTGGCGTTGAATAGTCAAGCCAATCACATGCTCAACAGAGAGCAACTGAGTACCGATTAACACAGTTGTACAAAATGACAATACACGTGACACTACCGAAGTGGAATGTTGTACATTCCACACAAACCCAAACAGTCACGAAGTGTTTTACAGGGTTACCACCCATACAACTCACGAAACACTTCCAAAGAACAAACATATGTTATCAGTTGGCGTTAATACCCCATAACACATGATAACTCCTCACTAACATATGTCTACATATTAGCTTAACATCCAAATAACTTGCGATTCATGGACACAAAACTTGAAAAAAGTAATACATGTTGATATCGTCATCAAGCATCATGAGATCTAGCCAAACACATGACAATATTGACACATAAACGGATATCCCATATCAAGAGTGATTAGATGTTATCAAACAAATCACATGTAGATATATATGTAGGTATATAATCAGCCACTTGTACCCACCCATGTCCACGACCTCATGCTTAATTCCACACAAATATCTTGGACAAACTCACATCTACACCTATCTATACACACACGCATACATATAGGAATGAAAGGCTAATATATTTGTCATTCCCTTATACCCATTTGATTATACATAACCATTTCCTAGAAATATTTACTTCCTTGATTTAGAAAACAACAAACATTCCCTTTTCCATTTATACTCTCGGCCGAAGCAAACAAACAAGAACTCCATGGGTCACTTTCAACTAAGGTGTCCATTACTTGCACTAAATGGGAGAGTCAACTCCTATGACACACACCTTTCTTCCTTCCTTTCTTTCCTCTTCGGCTGATTGTGACACCCACACCAATCTTTGTCAACATTATGGAATATGTTTTCATTCATACACACATGACACACTAGAACAAGACAACCCCCCTTGCATACAGTTAGGCCCTAAACATACTTATACCTTCTCCCTAGGATATGAGATTTACCTAAACTAGAAGATCTTGGTGCTCAATGAAATCGGCCGAAGCCTACCACAGCACTTAGCTCAAGTCCCTTTTCACACATGTGGTCATATCTTGCAAACAAATGGAAACAACCACCTATCCTTACGTGTTCCTAGATAATTATCCATTGCCCTTATACCATGACAACTAATCGGCCGAATAAGGGACAAGATGATCCATCATAATCATTCAAACTATCACCAAAATGGTTAACACCTTTATACACTAACACCATTCCAAGAAGCATTATGATGCCACCCGATCGACTATAAAAGGAGGACAAGGAACACTTGAAAGTCTTGCACCAAAGCTTCACACAAACACACACCTCACTCCCTCAAAACCTCTTGGTCCTCACCCATGAAAACCACCATCATCGAGCCTTACAAGGGAGCATCAAAGCATCATCCAAGTGTACAAGATCAAGGACACTAGGTATGTTAGAAAACCTCCCTCTAACCACATTGAATCTTTCTTACTATCGGCCTAATGATCAAACCCGACCCAAGACCCTTTTAATCTTGTTTTAATCGGTCTAACATAACAATGTAGCATGATAATGTCACTAAACTTTCGATATCTAAACCATTGTTTTCAAAACTAATCATATGAACTATCTATTTATATTTGATAATTAACTTTTAAATTAGTTTTAATTTTTTAAATTCTATAAAAATTATATTATGATATACAAATTATATTATGATATACAAACTATAAACTTATTCTTACAATTTTTATTTTTAGAAATATATTTATTTAATATATATAATAAATAAAACAAGTTTTATTAGAAATAACTGTAAAACTTTATTAATATGACTTAACAGTTTTATAAAATGTCACAAAAAATATTTTAGTCTTATAAAATGATTACTTTTATAAAATTGAATTTTATTTTTAGAAAAGAACAACTGAAATATTTTATTTGAATTAAACTTGTTTTAATCATAATAAATTTATAATAAATTCATTTTTCAACATTTTTACACCGAAATTTTATACACATTATTTCTTCTATTTTGGAACAGAAATATAAATTTATTTGTTAAAAAATTTAAAAACTAATATTATATAGTATTATTTTCATGTTTTTGATAAACATATAATAAATTATTATATAACCTTAAATTATAAAAATAATTTTATAAAAATTATTTTCACATTATACCAGTTTAGTACAATCAATGTTGACTAAAATTTTATAAAGGAATCTTTTAATTATTTATTATCTTAATTTATCATTAAATTAACATTTATTTTGAGTAAATAATAAACATTTAAAAATCCCCAAATTAGGAGCCCTAGATTGCCTAGAGACTAGAACACTTAGACTTTATGCTTTCCCAGCACTTATGATGTTGCCTTGAACACAAACATTATGATAGGTCGTCCATAGTTGAGACTATCGGTTCGGGTCGGATATACTGTTGGTCTAAAGACACAACCTAAGGTGAGTTTCACGACCCCTCTTTTAGTATTTATGTTTTCGGGGGAGAAACATGCTACACACTCGTATTTATATTGATCTTGTTATGCTAGTGTTACCTTGTGTTCTTGCTGTACGATAGTTCAGTTCACCGTGGGATGATAGTTCAGTTAGCCGTGGTTCGGTAGTTCGGTTGGTCGTGTTCGGCCGTTTAGTTCACCGTGGATCGGCAGTTCAGTTAGTCATGAGTTGGCAGTCCGGTTATACACACGGGTAGTACATACCTGGTATCGTATTAGCGGTTACATACGCCTGGTTGGCATCCTTATAGCATAGTAGTAACATGAGGGAACATTCAAACTTTTGGAAATGTTTTACTTAAAACCTGTGAACTCACCAACATTTTGTGCTGACCTTTTTAGCATGTTTTCTCAGGTCGCTAAGGTAGCAGCTGTTGATAGGCGCACGGTGTCGCACGACATCTAGGGTTCATTGCATGGTTTTCAAACATTTTCGAACTTATATTATTTACATTTTGGGTTGTAAAGGTGTTTAATGCTTTCGCTGACAATTGGTTATATTTTGCAAACTTAATGAATGGTCTACGTATCTTTTATAATTAGTTGTCATTTATTGTGACCATTGACTTGGATCCTGGTGTGTCACGTGCATCGCGGTAAAACCCCGCATGTGAATTTGAGGGTATGACAGCACCTAAAAAGTCACTGGATGAAAGTGGGATCCGAATGTATTTCTTGAAGCAAACAATTTCAGCACGATGCTTAGAAAGTCAATCCATGCATACGATGGCATCAAAGCTACCTAATTTCATAGGTATGAGATCAATAGAGAAGTCGTGACTGTTAAGGTTCAAGGTGCAATTGCGGATGACAGACTTGATCGTAATTGGTTTACATCAGCAACCTCGACTGTAAATGAACGAACAAGGTGAGTACGAGTACGAGAAAGCAACGGTTCAAACACTAAAGAAACAAAACTCTTATCCGTACCGATATCAAACAAGGCGAGTACGAGTACGAGCTTGCCTTGTGATGAATAAGCTAGGCACATAAACGAATCATACGTTTGGTGAACTATTTGACAGGAAGTTCGTTTGTTTAATAAAAAGAACGATTATGAACATATATATTTTTTTATTTAGTTGAACAAACGAATATGAACACATGTCTCATTCATTCATTTATGTTCATAAATGATTATTAAAGTTTTTGGCTCAATACAAGTTCGTCTGGTTTTATGAAATTAAAATATCACCAAATACAATTTAATCTAGTTTTATTAATTTTTAGGACCAACAGTTCATGTTTACTTTTAATTTGTGCTTGTTCAATTATGTTCATTTATATTTATTCATCTTTGTTCACTTATGTTCGTTTGTATGATCATACTTTGTATTCATTTACGGTTATGAACCAATCGATTATACTATTAACGAACAAACATTAATACGTTCATTTTCTTAGCAAATAAACACGAACAAAAAAAAAACCCATTCGTTAAATTGTCCGTGTTATATCATTTGTTCCCTTAAGTTAAACGAACGAACACAAATATGCATTGTTCAGTTTGTTTACAAGCCTATTTATTAGGGTCATACTAAACTATGTATACCCATTCTTATAGTTAATTGGTTATGGCCAAAGGCATTATAGCCCAGTGTCATCTTGGTGATGGGATAAGACTTAGGGACTATAACGTCCTGGGTTTGAATCTCACAAGGGGGTTTTCTCATAATTATGAGTTTCCTCCTGAATTATTGACTTAGTGGTGGAATATGATCTCGTGGTAAAATTGGTGGCACGATGATACTCCAGTGATCCGTGAGTGATTCCAATTGGTCGTTCAAAAAAATAGTTAATTGGTTATGTGGTGCCAACTGAAGTGACCCGAGTAATGTGTTAATCAAATTAGGCACAAATAACTAGTTTTATCTATATCTATACTATATTATAAAGCATGAGGCAATGATACCAACCAAATTGAAGTGAGATGTTAAAATAGTCTTTCTACAATACCTTTATGCTTATGGTACAACACCATAATTGTAACACCCCAACCGATGGCGAAAACATCGGGATGTCACGTATTGATGATTGTTCAGTAGCTCATGGTGAATAATAAATTTCATTAAATAATTTAAATAAGTTACATACAATTGTTCTAAGAATTTGTACATCAAATTAAATAAAACTATACAAACATCTTCAAGCATCAATTCAAATCTTCAAGCAAGTAGAACCTGAAACATGTTAAGTTGAAAATGTTTTGGGTCAACAAAAGTTGGTGAGAATTACATAGGTTTTGATAATCGAATAAAATTGTTGTGCAATTCATGTGTCATGGCAATCTAGTCCATATGCGAAAACATACTAGAAGTAAATCGAGTGCATAATCAACCTTGTGACTGTTGTATTGTGGTACATCCCATACGCTCATGGTTCACTCGTTTATATTGCAGTAACAAACACCCACGTAACCTTTGTAGGAGGCACGTATCCGGGTGGGATTGTCAGTCCAATAGATCTATCAATGTATACCGTTGGCTGATAAATGTTTATGCTAGAATTGTGCTTACCCTGGTCATGTTCAAGACATAATGCAACATAGAAAAACACATAGACACATTGATGATTGAATTGCATAAATGATGTTGTAACATTTTTCACCCTAAAAATGGTGATAAATAGAAAAGGGGCTATGTAAAACTCACCTTAGCAAAATGTTATCTCTTGAAAAATAGAATAGTGTGTTGTCCAAATGTGTCAAGTATCACCCTATAATAAGGTAATAAATATGTCTAAGTCTATCTAGTCTACAAATGTATAAGTTCTAGGGCTTCGAATTTGGGGATAAATGTTCGTTTAATTAATATCAAAATGTTTGATAATTGAGAGAAATTTAGTAAAAAAATAACCAAAAATCATTTTATGAAATTTAAAGTTAAGATGGTCACAATAATGTATTTAAAGTGTAAAAATAATTTTTACAAAATTATTTTCTTTAAAATAGAATATTAATTCTATTTATAACAAATAGTCAAAATTTAACTTTAATATCTAAAAATATTAAAATTAAAGAATTTTAAGTTTAAATTTTATATTTCTGTTCTAAATATTCAGAAATAATTTGTATAAAATTTTGGTGTAAAAATATTAAAAATTGGATTTATTATGATTTAATTATGATTAAAACTAACAAAAATTGATTAAAAATATAAAATAAATGATTTTTCAGAATTAAAAATCATTTCAGTAAAGTTAATCATTGTACAAACTCAAAATAATTTTTGTGGAAATTTATAAAATTGTTTTGATATTTTAATGGATTTTTATAAATATAATAGAATAAAATTGATTTAATTATTATATATATTAAATAAATTAATTTCAGAAAACTAAAAATTGTAGGTGAAACATTTACATCAGATTTGTTAAAAATATTTTTTTTAGAAATTATAAAAAGGTTTTAATAATTAAAAACGAATTTACAAGATTAAATGTAATATATATAATTAAATAGAGTTTGTTGTTTAAAAATGAAAAAGAAAAGAAAAGAAGTGCCACAGCCGGGACTCGAACCCGGGTGGCTTGGATGGAAAGCACCAAACACAACCATCTGGTCTAGACCAGGGGTTGTGTTTGGTGGTTGTCTGTTTAAAATAAATATCAAACGCCCAGACGAGTTCTTCCCCAAATATCAATTTCGAGCCCTAACAATTCCAATCGAACAATCCACACATCAATAACCTGATTAATCTTAGGGCTTTTCATGTGTGGATGCCGATGATCAAAACCCACCAAAAAAATTGTACTTACAATGTTGTTACGAGCTCGATTGGTCGGTCAATCCAAAAAGTCAAAACGAAATCGTATATCAAGATCAGAGTGTTATTGTGAAGAATTGGAGATTGAGAGAGATGAATGGCGAGTTAGGAATGCTCGTGAACGATCAATTTATAGTATTAAGTCCTGGGTGATCGAATTGGAAACCATTGACCACCCATTGAATGTTTCACGCGTAAATGGCAAATTTGGTATCAATTGATTGATAAAAATCGTGTTGCTGAGTCATTATAGGCCGGTAATCATGTATCAATGGTCAAAGATAATTAAACATGGCCTAATATATCCATTTACGATTTTTTTAAAAAAAAAATTACCTATGCTGCTGCTGTACGTCGAACAGGGAAGAAAAGGGAACAACAGTTATCTGAGGTTATATATTTTACGGTTTGGTTTAGATACAAGAAGCATATGTGGAGCAGCTGGTGTGACGCGTGTGTGTGTATGTTTGACTCGGGTTCGAGCCTCAGGGGAAGCATTCTTTTCTCCTTTTTTTTTCTTTTAGATAAGGGGGAGGCCAAGAGGTGGGCCAGACTTGGGCTTGGGCTTGTCTGGTTGGGCCTGCCTTTGGGTTGGGTTATAAAAATCACAAATCAGTTATATAGCACTAGACTATAGTTATTATTTACTACTATTATTATTATTATTATTATTATAAACCTTTATATATATATATATATATGCATATGTATGAATATTTATCATTGTATTAGGCTTCAAAATATCACCCAAAAATAAAACTTGTCGTAACGTACAATTATTTAACGTGAAATGTTACAGTCTCCCCTACTTTTAGGAACTTCGTCCCGAAGTTAAGAGAAACACTAGGTTTACAATTGGTCAACTACTGAAAACTTTGATAAAATTCCACACTACCTTAACGTACCTGTAAATTCATGATTACGTTCCGGACCGTAATTACCAATTTACCTTACATTAGGGTGTTGCGTCCTTTTATGACTTTACCGATTGTTGAGCAGGTCTGATGGTCCCCACCAGTCGTTGAGCAGGTGGTAGGGCCTCTCCCGACTGTTGGAAAGACATGATGACCTCTACCAATCGTTAAGCAGGTTGTTTGGTAGTCAACTAATTGTTGTACAAGTAAGCAAGTATGATTATAGATATAGCAATTAATTCACATTCAAACAAGCATGCACTCAGATATTATGATAATACTTGATTTTATTATTTGAATCAAAAAGTGTCAATACATAGAATTATAGGGTAAATAGACATCATTCAAATGGTGGGGTTTAAGTAGCTGGAGGGTCTCAAGCGGGGTTATTTGGAGCATCAAGAGCGTTTGTAGCAGGGATTCGACAAGCATCTGCAAGATGCCCATACCTTTGACAATTGGTGCACTGTCGGCAGGGTATTTGAGTTGGATGGTGATACTGGCAGGTGTCACACTTAGGTAGCTTCCCGTTGTATTGTTTCTTGTTGGGTGGGACAGTGGTGTCTATTGCAAAATTCCTGACCTTACACTTCCCGTTGGTTGAGGCCTCGGTTTTGATTTCAACGGCAGGTTGGGGAGTATCCTTTTTCTTTTCCCCTTTACGAGTCAGGGTTCCTGCCTTCACATGGTTATCTGTTAGGGTGGCAGCCAAACGTTTTGCTTCCTCCAAAGTAGCAGGGTTCCTTCCCCACACCGTGTCTTGAATCTGCATCGGTAAGCCACCAATGTATTTTTCGATAGCAATGGGCAAGGGGGTGACCTTGTGAGGTAGCAGTAAGCTAAGTTCGTGAAAACGAGTGTTGTAAGCAAGGTTTTCCCCACTGTCTTGAGCAAGATCATGAAATTCATCTTCCAGCTTCTTAATTTCATTACGAGGACAGAACTCTGCCTTCATAATGTCTTTAGCTTGATCCCAGGTTAAGGCTAGTGCAGCTTCAGCTCCGCGAGTGCGTGTTTCTTCATTCCACCAAGTGAGTGCTCGTTTGTGAAGAACACTCATGGCATAACGGACTTTAAAGTTGTCGGGGCATTCACTGTTAATGAAGGTATTCTCAATACCCTCAAACCATTGTAGGAGTCCTGTAGCTCCTTCTTCTCCACTGAACTTTGGGGGATTACAGGAATTAAAGTGTTTAAGGGTACAGGCTGGAAGTCCATTCCCATTCCCGTTGTGGTTTCCATTTCCATTCCCGTTGCCGTTGCTGTTCCCGTTGCCGTTCAACTGGATGACTTGAGCTAGTAAGTTGGGAACCAGAGTTGCGATTTGCTGCGCCATTTGTTGAGAAATGATTGCAGCCAGTTGAGCATCGACACCATTGTTGTTGTTGTTGTTGTTGTTGTGGTTAGTATCGTGGTTGTGGTTGTGATTGCTACTTCCTTCATCATGATTTTCACCACTGTTAAGACGAGCACTGCGACGTGGAGGCATGATCTGTAAGAGACACAGTGAAATGAATGAGATTATATAAGGAGTGTAATCATTTATTCATTAATTAAAGCGAATAAACGAAAACGTTGACTTATCAAAGATTCTAAATTCTAATAACATATGAAGACATGCTTTAGCCTATAAGTGAACACTCATCCCGAGAATTCCCATGTAGGCATCCGGGTCCCTCGTCTGATTGGGATATATGCGCAATGCCAGCCTAGACAGAAGACTCAGAATACAGGTGTTCACCCTTCGAGATTGCACGTGTTCGTTATTAAAATCTAGAACTTCGACGAGATCTCAAGGTGGTTCAGGTTAAACCTGAGGATTTTGTCCTATTAGTCTAGGAGTGGATCCAGTGATGGAGAGCAACCTTCTTGAAAGGATGAAAGTAGGGATATGAAGTAGGAGATAGATAGAGAATAGCAAGTAAAAGAAGCAAGTACTGATTAAATCCTATGGTTATAGACTAGATTATTTTTCTAATAACCTAATTCCCTATAACCATGGCTTTGATACCAATCTGTAACACCCCAACCGATGGCGGAAACATCGGGATGTCACGTATTGATGATTGTTCAGTAGCTCATGGTGAATAATAAATTTCATTAAATAATTTAAATAAGTTACATACAATTGTTCTAAGAATTTGTACATCAAATTAAATAAAACTATACAAACATCTTCAAGCATCAATTCAAATCTTCAAGCAAGTAGAACCTGAAACATGTTAAGTTGAAAATGTTTTGGGTCAACAAAAGTTGGTGAGAATTACATAGGTTTTGATAATCGAATAAAATTGTTGTGCAATTCATGTGTCATGGCAATCTAGTCCATATGCGAAAACATACTAGAAGTAAATCGAGTGCATAATCAACCTTGTGACTGTTGTATTGTGGTACATCCCATACGCTTATGGTTCACTCGTTTATATTGCAGTAACAAACACCCACGTAACCTTTGTAGGAGGCACGTGTCCGGGTGGGATTGTCAGTCCAATAGATCTATCAATGTATACCATTGGCTGATAAATGTTTATGCTAGAATTGTGCTTACCCTGGTCATGTTCAAGACATAATGCAACATAGAAAAACACATAGACACATTGATGATTGAATTGTATAAATGATGTTGTAACATGTTTCACCCCAAAAATGGTGATAAATAGAAAAGGGGCTATGTAAGACTCACCTTAGCAAAATGTTATCTCTTGAAAAATAGAATAGTGTGTTGCCCAAATGTGTCAAGTATCACCCTATAATAAGGTAATAAATATGTCTAAGTCTATCTAGTCTACAAATGTATAAGTTCTAGGGCTTCGAATTTGGGGATAAATGTTCGTTTGATTAATATCAAAATGTTTGATAATTGAGAGAAATTTAGTAAATAAATAACCAAAAATCTTTTTATGAAATTTAAATTTAAGATGGTCACAATAATGTATTTAAAGTGTAAAAATAATTTTTACAAAATTATTTTCTTTAAAATAGAATATTAATTCTATTTATAACAAATAGTCAAAATTTAACTTTAATATCTAAAACTAAAGAATTTTAAGTTTAAAATTTATATTTCTGTTCTAAATATTCAGAAATAATTTGTATAAAATTTTGGTGTAAAAATATTAAAAATTGGATTTATTATGATTTAATTATGATTAAAACTAACAAAAATTGATTAAAAATATAAAATAAATGATTTTTCAGAATTAAAAATCATTTCAGTAAAGTTTATCATTGTACAAACTCAGGATAATTTTTGTGGAAATTTATAAAATTGTTTTGATATTTTAATGGATTTTTATAAATATAATAGAATAAAATTGATTTAATTATTATATATATATTAATAAATTAATTTCAGAAAACTAAAAATTGTAGGTGAAACATTTACATCAGATTTGTTAAAAATATTTTTTTTTAGAATTTATAAAAAGGTTTTAATAATTAAAAACGAATTTACAAGATTAAATGTAATATATATAATTAAATAGAGTTTGTTGTTTAAAAATGAAAAAGAAAAGAAAAGAAGTGCCACAGCCGGGACTCGAACCCGGGTGGCTTGGATGGAAAGCACAAAACACAACCATCTGGTCTAGACCAGGGGTTGTGTTTGGTGGTTGTCTGTTTAAAATAAATATCAAACGCCCAGACGAGTTCTTCCCCAAATATCAATTTCGAGCCCTAACAATTCCAATCGAACAATCCGCACATCAATAACCTGATTAATCTTAGGGCTTTTCATGTGTGGATGCCGATGATCAAAACCCACCAAAAAAATTGTACTTACAATGTTGTTACGAGCTCGATTGGTCGGTCAATCCAAAAAGTCAAAACGAAATCGTATATCAAGATCAGAGTGTTATTGTGAAGAATTGGAGATTGAGAGAGATGAAATGGTGAGTTAGGAATGCTCGTGAACGATCAATTTATAGTATTAAGTCCTGGGTGATCGAATTGGAAACCATTGACCACCCATTGAATGTTTCACGCGTAAATGGCAAATTTGGTATCAATTGATTGATAAAAATCGTGTTGCTGAGTCATTATAGGCCGGTAATCATGTATCAATGGTCAAAGATAATTAAACATGGCCTAATATAGCCATTTACGATTTTTTAAAAAAAAAAATTACCTATGCTGCTGTTGTACGTCGAACAGGGAAGAAAAGGGAACAACAGTTATCTGAGGTTATATATTTTACGGTTTGGTTTAGATACAAGAAGCATATGTGGAGCAGCTGGTGTGACGCGTGTGTGTGTATGTTTGACTCGGGTTCGAGCCTCAGGGGAAGCATTCTTTTCTCCTTTTTTTTTCTTTTAGATAAGGGGGAGGCCAAGAGGTGGGCCAGACTTGGGCTTGGGCTTGTCTGGTTGGGCCTGCCTTTGGGTTAGGTTATAAAAATCACAAATCAGTTATATAGCACTAGACTATAGTTATTATTTACTACTACTATTATTATTATTATTATAAACCTTTATATATATATATATATATATATGCATATGTATGAATATTTATCATTGTATTAGGCTTCAAAATATCACCCAAAAATAAAACTTGTCGTAACGTACAATTATTTAACGTGAAATGTTACAGTCTCCCCTACTTTTAGGAACTTCGTCCCGAAGTTAAGAGAAACACTAGGTTTACAATTGGTCAACTACTGAAAACTTTGATAAAATTCCACACTAACTTAACGTACCTGTAAATTCATGATTACGTTCCGGACCGTAATTACCAATTTACCTTACATTAGGGTGTTGCATCCTTTTATGACTTTACCGATTGTTGAGCAGGTCTGATGGTCCCCACCAGTCGTTGAGCAGGTGGTAGGGCCTCTCCCGACTGTTGGAAAGACATGATGACCTCTACCAATCGTTAAGCAGGTTGTTTGGTAGTCAACTAATTGTTGTACAAGTAAGCAAGTATGATTATAGATATAGCAATTAATTCACATTCAAACAAGCATGCACTCAGATATTATGATAATACTTGATTTTATTATTTGAATCAAAAAGTGTCAATACATAGAATTATAGGGTAAATAGACATCATTCAAATGGTGGGGTTTAAGTAGCTGGAGGGTCTCAAGCGGGGTTATTTGGAGCATCAAGAGCGTTTGTAGCAGGGATTCGACAAGCATCTGCAAGATGCCCATACCTTTGACAATTGGTGCACTGTCGGCAGGGTATTTGAGTTGGATGGTGATACTGGCAGGTGTCACACTTAGGTAGCTTCCCGTTGTATTGTTTCTTGTTGGGTGGGACAGTGGTGTCTATTGCAAAATTCCTGACCTTACACTTCCCGTTGGTTGAGGCCTCGGTTTTGATTTCAACGGCAGGTTGGGGAGTATCCTTTTTCTTTTCCTCTTTACGAGTCAGGGTTCCTGCCTTCACATGGTTATCTGTTAGGGTGGCAGCCAAACGTTTTGCTTCCTCCAAAGTAGCAGGGTTCCTTCCCCACACCGTGTCTTGAATCTGCATCGGTAAGCCACCAATGTATTTTTCGATAGCAATGGGCAAGGGGGTGACCTTGTGAGGTAGCAGTAAGCTAAGTTCGTGAAAACGAGTGTTGTAAGCAAGGTTTTCCCCACTGTCTTGAGCAAGATCATGAAATTCATCTTCCAGCTTCTTAATTTCATTACGAGGACAGAACTCTGCCTTCATAATGTCTTTAGCTTGATCCCAGGTTAAGGCTAGTGCAGCTTCAGCTCCGCGAGTGCGTGTTTCTTCATTCCACCAAGTGAAGCTTGGAAAAGTCCATTAGCATATATAAGCCTTTACAAGAGTTAATAAATTGTGTAATATGCATACTTAGTCCTTTGGCTAATTAGGAAAAGTTTTATTTTTAGAATTTTGGCAAGATTAATTTATAAATTAGTTGTAAAGTCTAATCAAATCAAGTTAAGCAAACCAACTTGATTTTTGATCAAATCGAGCTCGAGTTTAAGATTCCATCTTTATTTTAAATTAGAGTCAACCCAAACCAACTCGCTATGAAGTGCAAGTCAAACTTGATCTAGCCCTGGCTCGACTCAACCTTTAACGCTATGTTCCTGAGTTTACTTAAGAGAAGAAAAGAAAAGAAAGGAAGTGAATGAGAGAAAAGAAAAGTAGAGAAAAGAAATGTTATGTGTTCCCAAGTTATAAGGAATTGAAAGGAAAAGAAAGGAAAATAAACATTTTGGTGTGTTCCCTAGTAGAGAGGAAAAGAAAGGAAAATTATGTTTTTACAATTATACCCTTAATAAATATAAAACATGAGACAATACATTATTAATCACTCCATCTATCTATCTAATGAGTAGTATATAAGAAACATCAAGACACCATTCTAACAAACATACATAACCATTTACCATTTGACATACACACAGCAAGGTTAAATATAAGGATTATAAACTAAGAACTATACCAACAAAAATCTAGTGTGTCGACCTATTAATTAATTTTTTTGATAAGTTGATCTCATGTCCCTTTTCTTGATTATATGGTCTTTTATTTATGAGTTGCTTATCACTATTTAATAATATATATGTAACAAACAAACTAACCCATTTTTATGAGATGCCTTACCATGCATTTATTTCCTCTGTCCACTAAATTACTAAAGTAGCATTTTGAAATGCAAGAATATATATCCTTAGTTTAATATAATACACAGAAACATTTTACATACAAATTCAATATGAGTTCATTATATTTAAATATGATAAAATATAATGCATATGTTTGAAATAAAACATATATGCAGCAGCATGTTTGCATACAGAATATATACAGATTCACGGATAAAGTGGACTACTCTGCGCCTTTGATACTTGGTGAATGACCTTTCTAGTAGCTTTTTTCCATCCCTTTTGGGACCATTCACCCTTTTCCAAGCATAGCTAAAAGCCCTATTTCCCACACACAACGGTTCCAAGCAAGATGAATAGCTTATAGTCGACTCAATATCGGCGAAATCCCCCGTTGAATCTCATTAGTTGTAACATTTCGTATTTATACTTGTACGTTTCACGATCATCATTAATAAAACGTCAAGTTCTATCTATAATATTCGCATTAATTATTTTTGTCGCACTTGTGAAGCCCTAATACTCTATATATTATAATTATTATATGGTTAAGGTTGATTATTAACAAAAATAAAAAGGTGCTTGGGCCGGGATTCGAACCCGCGCCCAAGACCGGGTCAGCCACACCAACGAACTAACCAGCTGGGCTGGCCTTCACAACTGAATGAATCCAGACGCAATTTAACTTTATACTTGATCTTAACCCTTCACAGTTGACTTGAAAAGTCAACTGTGAGACGCGGCACGCCTAAATCAAATCAATTAACTCGTGATTTGTTCGTCTTTGGTAACAATGCTTGATTATCGGCCATCAGTGACTAGGATACACGATTAACATCCATCAATTATTACCAATTAAACCCAAATACGCGTATGACATTCAATCCTTGGTCAACCTTGCCAATTCATCAATCCATTGATCCACAATATAAATTGAACCTCTGCGAGTCTTCACAACTCGCCATTAACCCTTTCTCAACCTCCAATCTTCTTCATTTCACTCTGTTTATTATTGCACGATCGTTGTTTGACTTTTGAGCTTGACCATTCAATCGTGTTCAATACAACATTGTAAGTTTGATTTTTCCAGTGGGTTTTGTTCATCGGCAATCACTCATCAATAGCCCCATGATTAATTGGGCTATTGATGAGTGAATCAATCAATTGCAGAAACTAGGGCTCGTGGCTTTTGATTTGGGGATAAAACTATTTTTGCATCGCGTATATATTTTTTTAAAACAGAGATAAATCACAACCACAGGCCTAGGCCAAGTGGTTGTGACTGATGCTTGTAACCATAACCATCCGGGTTCGAGTCCCGGCTTGGGCGCCCCTTTTTCCACTTAATTTCTTTTTTAAAACAAACCAATCATAAATATATATTATACATTAAATCTTGTAAATTCATTTTTAATTATTAAAACCTTTTTATAAATTCTAAAAAAATTATTTTTAACAAATCTGATGTAAAAGTTTTATCTACAATTTTTAGTTTTCTGAAATTCATTTATTTAATATTTATAATAATTAAATCAATTTTATGCTATTATATTTATAAAAATCCATTAAAATATCAAAACAATTTTATAAATTTCTACAAAAATTATCCTGAGTTTGTACAATGATAAAATTTACTGAAATGATTTTTAATTCCGAAAAATCATTTATTTTATATTTTTAATCAATTTTTGTTAGTTTTAATCATAATTAAATCATAATAAATTCAATTTTTATTATTTTTACACCAAAATTTTATACAATTTATTTCTGAATATTTAGAACAGAAATATGATTTTTAAAATAATAATTCTTTAATTTTAGTATTTATAAATATTAAAGTTAAATTTTGGCAATTTGTAATAAATAGATTTAATAATCTATTTTAAAGAAAATAATTTTATAAAAATTATTTTTATACTTCAAACACATTATTGTGAACATCCTAAATTCAAATTTTATAAAAAGACTTTCAATTATTTAATTATCAAATTTCCCTTTATTTAATTAACATTTTATTATAAATTCAACAATTGGATATCCCCAAATCGAAACCCTAGAATATACTTATAGACTAGATAGACTTAGACTTATTTGTTGCCTTATACATAGGGTGATACTTGGCAATCTATTGGGCTACACTTATACTATTCCTCAATACCTAATACTATACCAAGGTGAGTTTACGTAACCATGTTTATGCGATTCTTTATACTTGCAACATTTTAAGCAATTTAACATGCATGTCTATTAGTAAACATTATTGCCTCATGAATTAGTCAACAGTTTCAATGAGTTTCAACGAGTTTCAACATTACATAGTCATTAGCTATGGCCAAGCCGGCGATACTCAATAATAGATCTATTGGATTGACAACCCCACCCGGATACGTGTACCTCCTACATAGGTAACGTGGGTGATTGTTATCGTTCCAACATATTACTAAGGTGAACCGTAGATGACGGGATGGACCTAAACTAGTCGGAGGTTTGATTATGTCAACATATTATACTATTCATGTAGACTTAAATTTACGATAGACATATGAATTGCTAAACTTTTATACTTAAACTATATGCTTAACATGGATTATGTATTCTCACCAACTTCTAGTTGACCCATCATTTTTACAACTCAACAGGGAATAATGATGCATGAAGATTAGAGTGTTTATGAAGGCAATAAGGAGTCTATGCTTGCTTGATTCTTGTGTGATGTATTAGAATTCCACATTTAAAACTCTTATGTATTTCTATTTTTGGATATTTGCAATTTAAATATATTTCAATTAAAATTTGGATTTCCATGTGCTACTGTATACTCATTCTTACGTGACACCTCGATGTTTCCGCCATCGGTTGGGGTGTTACAGATTGGTATCAGAGCCTTGGTTATAGGGAATTAGGTTATTAGAAAATAATCTAGACTATAACCTTAGGGACTTAAACAGTACTTGCTTCTCTTACTTGTAACCCTAAATGCTTCCCTAATCCTATCCTTATCCTGTACCTTATATAACCCTAAACCTACATGTGACTACTCTTATTCGTCTGCTGCAATCCTAATCCACCATTAGATTAATAGGACAAAATCCTCAAGTTTAACCTGAACCCCCTTGAGATCTCGTCAAAGTTCTAGATTTTAATAACGAACACGTGCAATCTGGAAGGGTGAACGCCTGTATTCTGAGTCTTCTGTCTAGGCTGGCATTGCGCATATATCCCAATCAGACGAGGGACCCGAATGCCTACCTGGGAATTCTCGGGATGAGTGTTCACTTATAGGCTAAAGCATGTCTTCATATGTTATTAGAATTTAGAATCTTTGATAAGTCAACGTTTTCGTTTATTCGTTTTAATTAATGAATAAATGATTACATTCCTTATATAATCTCATTCACTTCATTGTGTCTATTACAGATCATGCCTCCACGTCGCAGCACTCGCAACAACAATGGTGAGAACCACGAAGAAGGTGGTGACAACCATAACCATGACCAAGGTCCTAACCACAACAACAATGGTATTGATGCCCAAATGGCTGCGATCATTTCTCAACAAATGGCGCAGCAAATCGCAACTCTGGTTCCCAATTTACTCGCTCAGGTCATCCAAATGAACGGCAACGGGAACGGTCATGGCAACGGGAACGGCAACGGGAACGGGAACGAGAATGGTAATGGAAATGGACCCCCAGCCTGCACCCTTAAGCATTTCAATTCTTGTAACCCTCCAAAGTTTAGTGGTGAAGAAGGAGCTACAGGACTCCTCCAATGGTTTGAGGGTATTGAGAATACCTTCATCAACAGTGAATGCCCCGACAACTTCAAGGTTCGTTACGCCATGAGTGTTCTCCACAAACGAGCACTCACTTGGTGGAATGAAGAAAAGCGCACTCGTGGGGCCGAAGTTGCTCTTGCTATGACATGGGACCAAGTCAAGGAGGTCATGAAGGAAGAGTTTTGTCCTCGCAATGAGATTAAGAAGCTTAAGGATGAGTTCCACACCCTAGCTCAAGATAGTGGGGAAAACCTTACCTACAACACCCGCTTTCACGAGCTTAGCTTATTGTTGCCCCACAAAGTCACTCCCCTGCCGGTAGCCATCGAGAAGTACATCGGTGGTCTGCCCATGCAAATCCAGGACACCGTTTGGGGAAGAAATCCTGCGACTTTGGAAGAGGCCAAACGTCTAGCGGCCACTCTTACTGATAATCACGTGAAGAACGGTACTCTTTTCCGCAAGGGCACTAAGAAGACGGTTGCCAAAGACACTCCACAGCCTGCAATTGAAGTCAAGCCTGAGACCTCAAGCAACAAAAAGCGCAAGGCTAGAAACTACATGGTTGCTGCTACTCCACCTACTGCCCAAAACCCAGCCAAGAAGCCATATGGCGGGACTCACCCTCTTTGCAACACCTGTCAGTTCCATCATCTTCCTGGTAGACCGTGCCGCCAGTGTAATAACTGTAAACGGTATGGACACTACACCAACGTCTGTCAAGCCCCTGCTGCCCAAAACAACCAAAACAACCCAGCCAGAAACAACCCAGCTCCCAACCAACAAAACAACAGGCCTACTCGTGGTCAATGCTACGAGTGTGGCAGCCCTGATCACTACATCAACAACTGCCCTAATCGTAACCAGAACCAAAACCAAAACCAAAACCAAAACCAGAACCGCAACCAGAACCAAGGTGCTCAAGGTCGCGCCTACAATCTCAACGCTAACCAGGCTCGTGACAACAACGAAGTGGTGAATGGTACGTTCCTCATTAATAACCACTATGCATCCATATTATTTGATTCGGGAGCTGATAAGTCATTTGTATCACTGAAGTTTGAACCTTTACTTAACTTACCCCACACTAATCTAGAAGAACCTTTAGTGGTAGAGGTAGCTAACGGGAGGTCTATTTCGATCGACTCTATTATTCGTAACTGCTGGTTGAACCTCGACGATCATACCTTCTCTATCGATCTCATCCCCATGCATCTTGGAAGTTTTGATGTTATAGTAGGCATGGACTGGTTGTCAACTCATCGTGCCGAAATTCTGTGCTTCGAGAAAGTCATACGCATTCCTCTCGAATCTGGTAAGATTTTGAAGATCTATGGTGAGAAACCCTGTGGCGAGCTTAAGCTTATGTCTTGTACTACTGCCCAAAAGTACTTACGAAAGGGGTATACAGCCTTCTTAGCTAACGTGATAGAGAAGAAGGACAAAGGCAAAAGTATCCAAGACATTCCTATTATTCGAGACTATCCTGAAGTCTTCCCAGAGGATTTACCTGGTTTGCCTTCTGCTCGACAAGTGGAATTTAGAATTGACCTTGTCCCAGGTGCTAATCCTGTCGCTAAAGCTCCTTATCGTCTTGCACCCTCTGAGATGCAAGAACTTGCCAGTCAATTACAGGAACTTTCTGATAAAGGGTTCATTCACCCTAGTTCTTCTCCATGGGGAGCCCCTGTCTTATTCGTTAAAAAGAAGGATGGTTCTCTTAGAATGTGTATTGACTACCGTGAACTCAACAAACTCACCATCAAGAATCGTTATCCACTTCCTAGGATTGACGATCTCTTCGATCAACTTCAAGGAGCAACCCACTTCTCGAAGATTGATCTCCGTTCTGGTTATCATCAGCTTAGAGTCCACGATGAAGATATTCCCAAGACAGCTTTTCGCACACGCTATGGTCACTATGAATTCATGGTTATGCCTTTTGGATTGACCAACGCTCCCGCAGTATTTATGGATTTGATGAATCGGGTTTGTAGACCCTATCTCGAAAAATTCGTGATCGTTTTCATCGATGATATTTTGATTTACTCTAAATCAAAATCCGATCACGAGCAACATCTTCACTCCATCTTGGGTCTCCTAAAGAAAGAACAACTGTATGCCAAGTTCTCGAAATGTGAATTTTGGCTTAAGGAAGTTCAATTTTTGGGACATGTCATTGATATGAACGGAATTCATGTTGATCCCGTAAAGATCGAAGCTGTGAAAAATTGGAGTGTTCCTTAAACTCCAACTGAAGTCTGTTCTTTCCTTGGTTTGGCTGGTTATTATCGTCGATTCATCGCCAATTTCTCCAAGATCGCTGTTCCTCTCACTACCTTAACTCACAAGGGTAAACCCTATGAGTGGGGATCAAAGCAAGAGGAAGCATTCGAAAATCTTAAACTGAAACTCTGTGAAGCTCCTATCTTGTCTCTACCTGATGGTAATGATGATTTCGTGGTCTACTGTGATGCATCGAACCAAGGTCTTGGTTGTGTTCTCATGCAACGAGGAAAGGTTATTGCTTATGCGTCTCGACAACTCAAGACTCACGAAAAGAATTATACCACCCATGATCTTGAATTGGGCGCTGTTGTCTTTGCACTCAAGATTTGGAGACATTACCTTTATGGGACCAAATGTGTGGTGTTCACGGACCACAAAAGTCTCCAACATGTCTTCGACCAAAAGAATCTTAACATGAGACAACGACGTTGGGTTGAGTTGCTTAATGACTATGATTGCGAAATTCACTACCATCCTGGCAAGGCGAATGTTGTGGCTGACGCACTTAGTCGTAAAGAGCGTATCAAACTCCAATGTGCGAGAGTTCGTACTGATCTTCAAGATCGCATTCTCCAGGCTCAACACACATCAGTCACCCAAGGTAACATGTACGATGAAATGTCTTGTGGTGCTGAAACTCAACTTGAAACCAAACCCGATGGGCTACTTTATTTTCTTAATCGACTGTGGATCCCCGACCGTGATGATCTTCGTACTTTCCTCATGAACGAGACTCATAAGTCTCGTTATTCTATTCATCCTGGAGCCGACAAGATGTACCAAGATCTCCGTTATTCTTATTGGTGGCCTGGTATGAAGAAAGACATCGCTCTTTTCGTTGCAAAATGCCTCACTTGTTCCAAGGTCAAGGCTGAACATCAACGACCATCTGGTATGCTTGAACAACCAGAGATTCCTGTATGGAAATGGGAGAGCATAGCTATGGATTTCATCACCAAACTCCCTCGTACACCCAAAGGTTTTGACAGTATTTGGGTAATCGTCGATCGTTTGACCAAGTCAGCTCACTTCTTACCTATTCGTGAGAAGTATTCTGTGGAAAGGTTGGCAAAGATGTACGTAAGTGAAATCGTATGTCGTCATGGTATACCTTTGGACATTATCTCTGATCGCGATGGTCGTTTCACCTCTCACTTTTGGGATTCTCTACAAGATGCTTTGGGTACCAAGTTGAACCTGAGTACTGCTTATCACCCTCAAACAGATGGTCAGACTGAACGGACCATCCAGACACTTGAGGATATGCTCAGGGCATGTATCATCGATTTTGGTGGCGCATGGGATTCTCATCTTCCTTTGGTTGAGTTTTCATACAACAACAGTTATCACGCCAGCATTAACATGGCTCCTTTCGAGGCACTCTATGGTCGTAAATGTCGTTCACCTGTCTATTGGACTGAGGTTGGTGAAACTCGTATCACTGGACCCGAACTAATCCAGGAAACCACAGACAAAATTCAGCTTATTCAGGATAATCTTCTCAAGGCTAGAAGTCGTCAGAAGAGTTATGCTGATAGACGTCGTAAACCCTTGGAATTTCAAGTTGGGGACCTTGTACTACTTAAGGTATCCCCTTGGAAAGGAGTAATTCGTTTCGGTAGAAAGGGAAAACTAGCTCCTCGATACGTAGGCCCCTTCAAAATTCTTGACAGAGTTGGAAAAGTGGCTTACAAACTTGATCTTCCACCTGAGCTAAGCAATGTTCACCCGACTTTCCATGTTTCGAATCTCAAGAAATGCTTAGCGGATGAGAACCTTCATGTCCCTCTTGAGGATGTGCAAATTGATGAAAGCATGCACATTATCGAGAAACCCGTCGAGATTGTTGATACTGAAGTCAAGAAACTCAAGCGCAGTCGCATTCCGATCGTTAAGGTTCGTTGGGAATCTAAACGAGGCCCAGAGTTCACTTGGGAACGTAAAGACCAGATGAAGTCAAAGTATCCACATCTTTTTCCACCAGACTCTCCAACTCCAACTTCGGGACAAAGTTCCTAAAAGTAGGGGAGACTGTAACATTTCGTATTTATACTTGTACGTTTCACGATCATCATTAATAAAACGTCAAGTTCTATCTATAATATTCGCATTAATTATTTTTGTCGCACTTGTGAAGCCCTAATACTCTATATATTATAATTATTATATGGTTAAGGTTGATTATTAACAAAAATAAAAGGTGCTTGGGCCGGGATTCGAACCCGCGCCCAAGACCGGGTCAGCCACACCAACGAACTAACCAGCTGGGCTGGCCTTCACAACTGAATGAATCCAGACGCAATTTAACTTTATACTTGATCTTAACCCTTCACAGTTGACTTGAAAAGTCAACTATGAGACGCGGCATGCCTAAATCAAATCAATTAACTCGTGATTTGTTCGTCTTTGGTAACAATGCTTGATTATCGGCCATCAGTGACTAGGATACACGATTAACATCTATCAATTGTTACCAATTAAACCCAAATACGCGTATGAGATTCAATCCTTGGTCAACCTTGCCAATTCATCAATCCATTGATCCACAATATAAATTGAACCTCTGCGAGTCTTCACAACTCGCCATTAACCCTTTCTCAACCTCCAATCTTCTTCATTTCACTCTGTTTATTATTGCACGATCGTTGTTTGACTTTTGAGCTTGACCATTCAATCGTGTTCAATACAACATTGTAAGTTTGATTTTTCCAGTGGGTTTTGTTCATCGGCAATCACTCATCAATAGCCCCATGATTAATTGGGCTATTGATGAGTGAATCAATCAATTGCAGAAACTAGGGCTCGTGGCTTTTGATTTGGGGATAAAACTATTTTTGCATCGCGTATATATTTTTTTAAAACAGAGATAAATCACAACCACAGGCCTAGGCCAAGTGGTTGTGACTGATGCTTGTAACCATAACCATCCGGGTTCGAGTCCCGGCTTGGGCGCCCCTTTTTCCACTTAATTTCTTTTTTAAAACAAACCAACCATAAATATATATTATACATTAAATCTTGTAAATTCATTTTTAATTATTAAAACCTTTTTATAAATTCTAAAAAAATTATTTTTAACAAATCTGATGTAAAAGTTTTATCTACAATTTTTAGTTTTCTGAAATTCATTTATTTAATATTTATAATAATTAAATCAATTTTATGCTATTATATTTATAAAAATCCATTAAAATATCAAAACAATTTTATAAATTTCTACAAAAATTATCCTGAGTTTGTACAATGATAAAATTTACTGAAATGATTTTTAATTCCGAAAAATCATTTATTTTATATTTTTAATCAATTTTTGTTAGTTTTAATCATAATTAAATCATAATAAATTCAATTTTTATTATTTTTGCACCAAAATTTTATACAATTTATTTATGAATATTTAGAACAGAAATATAATTTTTAAAATAATAATTTTTTAATTTTAGTATTTTTAAATATTAAAGTTAAATTTTGGCAATTTGTAATAAATAGATTTAATAATCTATTTTAAAGAAAATAATTTTATAAAAATTATTTTTATACTTCAAACACATTATTGTGAACATCCTAAATTCAAATTTTATAAAAAGACTTTCAATTATTTAATTATCAAATTTCCCTTTATTTAATTAACATTTTATTATAAATTCAACAATTGGATATCCCCAAATCAAAACCCTAGAATATACTTATAGACTAGATAGACTTAGACTTATTTGTTGCCTTATACATAGGGTGATACTTGGAAATCTATTGGGCTACACTTATACTATTCCTCTATACCTAGGTGAGTTTACGTAACCATGTTTATGCGATTCTTTATACTTGCAACATTTTAAGCAATTCAACATGCATGTCTACTAGTAAACTTTATTGCCTCATGAATTAGTCAACAGTTTCAACGAGTTTCAACGAGTTTCAACATTACATAGTCATTAGCTATGGCCAACCCGGCGATACTCAATAATAGATCTATTGGATTGACAACCCCACCCGGATACGTGTACCTCCTACATAGGTAACGTGGGTGATTGTTATCGTTCCAACATATTACTAAGGTGAACCGTAGATGACGGGATGGACCTAAACTAGTCGGAGGTTTGATTATGTCAACATATTATACTATTCATGTAGACTTAAATTTACGATAGACATACGAATTGCTAAACTTTTATACTTAAACTATATGCTTAACATGGATTATGTATTCTCACCAACTTCTAGTTGACCCCCCATTTTTACAACTCAACAGGGAATAATGATGCATGAAGATTAGAGTGTTTATGAAGGCAATAAGGAGTCTATGCTTGCTTGATTCTTGTGTGATGTATTAGAATTCCACATTTAAAACTCTTATGTATTTCTATTTTTGGATATTTGCAATTTAAATATATTTCAATTAAAATTTGGATTACCATGTGCTACTGTATACTCATTCTTACGTGACACCTCGATGTTTCCGCCATCGGTTGGGATGTTACATTATTATGCAGCAAAATGCATACAAAATACAACAGAATGCATACAAAAGGCAGCATAATTGTAACACCCCAACCGATTGCGGAAACATCGAGGTGTCACGTATGAATGATTGTTCAATAGCTCATGGTACTAAATGAAAATTTAATAATATTAATCAATTTACGATTCATCTTACAAGTGAAGATTACAAAAGTTGATTAATATAAACTAGGTCCAAAGCTCTTATGTGTTCCAAGACTTGTGCAACTTCCAATAGCAAATAAACCTGAAACATGTTAAGTTGGAAAGATGAGGGGGTCAACTATAAATAGTTGGTGAGAATACATAGGTTTTGCATATAGTTGAAAACAATATGTTGTATAGCAATCATAGTTGAAGTATAATAATGAGTAATGATAGAATATGAGTCCGACATGTAACAATGCGTCTTTTGTACAATCAAACCTTGTGTCGACTGAGACCTAACTCGCAAGTTAGTAAAAGTGTAACTATTATCGATCATCCCTGAATTTATGCGGGGTGATGGGTTTGTCAGACCTATAGCGCTATAATCTAAACAGGCGGTTTGATCAATGTTAATGATTGTACTGTGTCTTTTTGTTACAGTCAATGATAGAATGAGTAAATGATAGTGTAATTGAATCACAGGTTTCAACAATGTAAGAATGAGTAAATGATAGTGTATAAAATGTTTAAACATGTTTCACCCCAAAATGTAAAACAGAAAAAAAGGGGCTATGTAAACTCACCTTAGGTGCATAATGAGTTCGTGCGTTTTATTGAGCGTGCAAACATTTAGTAATAATGCCTTGGAAAACTCGAAACTAGCTAGAGGAGATAATGACGGATGAAAACTTTAGTATATGGGAGATGGGATAATAATGTTTTTTTTTTTTTTTTTTGAATGGTGTAAAGAGTTGAATGGTAGGCTAGTGTATTTATAGTGTAAAATTTGGAGTTGTAATTAGGGACTACTTTGACTAGGCTAGAATTTAGGAACAACTTTGACTTGACTAGAAGACCATATTTACTAACACTTTGACTTGACTAGGAGACCATATTTACTAACACTTTGACTTGACTTGACTAGGAGACTACGTTTGACTTTTCAGGTTTGACTAAGGGACCTTGAAAGGGTTTAAGTTTAATTGGTTTTAATTAACATCACAAAACATCAAATGGTGTAGTGGTTTGTGTGGTGTGGTTAAGGTTTAGCCCGCCAGGGACTCGGGTTCGAATCCTGGCACAGGCAAACATTTTTTTTTAACGTTTTTAAATCAGAATTTAATACAATCCAATTTAATATTGATTATACGTCATTATTTAAACAAAAAAATTAACAAAATGGATGGTAAAGATACTGTAAACATGAATCGGATGAATAAACGAGGTAGTTCTATATATATATATATATATATATATATATATATATATATATATATATAAAGAAAATTTGTGTGATGTTACAGTCTCCCCTACTTTCAGGAACTTCGTCCCGAAGTTATTAAAAACACAAGGTTGAGGATGATTGGGTAGAAATTAAGGCAGCTGTGATTTGGGAAAATTCGAGTTAAGGCACGGCATGAATTTGTAGGTAACAGAATAAACTGTTTTGAATAATTTGGATAAGAGGTTTGATATGTGTGAGTTTTAAGGGTTGGATTAGGTTCGTCTGAAGTAGCAAGGAGCGTAAGAATCTAGCAAAATTCTAAACTTAAGTTTTAGGAATCTTAAAAGTAATGCATGAGTTGATTGACTATAGAAAGACTAAATGAACTAACAAAACCTTATTAGAACTTCACACCACTTTAATGTACCTGTAAATTCATGATTACGTTCCGGACCGCAATCACTAATTTACCTTACATTAGGGTTTTGTGTCCTTCTATGACTCTAAACACAAATGTAAGTAATGCGAAATAACCTTGTGATTGAATCGTATACAATGTATCCAAAAATAAGTCCAACTGTTGAGCAGAAAAAAGACCTCTACCAGTCTGTGAGTAAGAACCTCTATCGATTGTTGAGCAGGTGCGATAGCCTCTACCAGTCGTTGAGCAGGTTGTAGGGCCTCTACCGACTGTTGAGCAGGCATGATGACCTTTACCAATCGTTGAGTAGGTTATTTGGTATCCTACTAACTGTTGAGCAAGTACTTCATCCTCTATCAGTTGTTTGATTAAGTGTACCAATTATTACACACATGAATTGCAAATTGATAATATATACATGTAAGCAATCAAGTATCAAGTATAGCATACGAGTTGTAATAGATTTGCCCTAGACAAGGTTAATGACCCTAGGTGTGTCTATAGCAAATAGTCTATATTCCATGAATTCTAGTTTCAAATGTTCAAATATGGTAGATAGTCGAATCCTCATGTATAATTAAGGATTATGTTTGATGCAACACACAATCAAGTTTCAATAGTTTGGTTATCATGGGTAACTAGCTCATGTGTGAGAAGGTGAAGGATATGAATTTAGTTCTTGAGAGGATGATGAAAAATCTTGAAGTAGAATCAAGGTTGTGAGAGATAGTGAATGTGAAGATAGTTGATAAAGAGTTTATTTTATAGTAAGGAGATTATGTAGCAGTGTAAATTTTGGGGTTTGGATCAAAGGTTATAATCAAGTGTATAAGAAAACATGATTGTGGTATATGCCAAATATTGTAAAAATTTGAACAAGTTGAAAATGAGTGAGTGTCGATGGAGAATCTAGAGACTAGATATTATTCCTATGGATTAAAAAAAATTATTTTCAAAATTGGTTTTGTACATAAAGCAAAAGTTGTTAAATAGTACAAGCTAAGTAGGCTTTGATTAAAATATTCCCGTTAGTTGGAGATTTCAAACATGACATTAGGTTTTGAAGATCAAGGTTTTATTAGTGATTTTTAATAGTTTAAAGCATTATATAGAAAATCGTTTGTTACGTCAATAAATAAACAATTGAATTTAAGTTCGATGACATCTTTTGACAAAAAAATATGTACTTTGTAAAGTTACTAGGTAATGAAAATACAACAAGATTTAGAAATCTTTAGTTTGTGCTAAGGTATGAGGTTATAGTTTTTAAAAATAAGTAACATGTGGAGAAATGAAATAATATGATTTGGGTAGGGTGTTGAATATTTAAAAAGTTGCTAAGATGGTAAGGTGAAGTGTGATTGTGAAATCCATAGATGGTTATGAAATGAGATTGATTTAAGCTGTAAAATTTTGAGATTTTAGAGCTTAGTTTAAGGAAAGTGAGTGTAATCATTTATTCATTAATTAAAACGAATAAACGAAAATGTTGACTTATCAAAACTTCTAGATTCTAATAACATAATGAAGACATGCTTTAGCCTATAAGTGAACACTCATCCCGAGAATTCCCAGGTAGGCATACGGGTCCCTCATCTGATTGGGATTTATGCGTAATGCCAGTCCTAGACAGAAAACTCAGAATACAGGCGTTCACCCTTCCAGATTGCATGTGTTCGTTATTAAAATCTAGTACTTCGACGAGATCTTCAAGGTGGTTCAGGCTAAACCTGAGGGTTTGTCCTATTAGTCTAAGAGTAGATCTTGTGATGGAGAGCACTCTTCTTGTAGGGACTAAAGTAAGGATAAGAAGTAGGATAGAGAATAGAAACAAGTAAGGTTGCAAGTAAAAGGAGCAAGTACTGGTTAAAATCCTATGGTTATAGACTAGATTATTTTTTTTTCTAATAACCTAATTCCCTATAACCATGGCTCTGATACCAATCTGTAACACCCCAACCTATGGCGGAAACATCGAGGTGTCACGTATGAATGATTGTTCAATAGCTCATGGTACTAAATGAAAATTTAATATTATTAATCAATTTACGATTCATCTTACAAGTGAAGATTACAAAAGTTGATTAATATAAACTAAGTCCAAAGCTCTTATGTGTTCCAAGACTTGTGCAACTTCCAATAGCAAATAAACCTAAAATATGTTAAGTTGGAAAGATGGGGGTCAACTATAAATAGTTGGTGAGAATACATAGGTTTTGCATATAGTTGAAAACAATATGTTGTATAGCAATCATAGTTGAAGTATAATAATGAGTAATGATAGAATATGAGTCCGACATGTAACAATGCGTCTTTTGTACAATCAAACCTTGTGTCGACTGAGACCTAACTCGCAAGTTAGTAAAAGTGTAACTGTTATCGATCATCCCTGAATTTATGCGGGGGGATGGGTTTGTCAGACCTATAGCGCTATAATCTAAACAGGCGGTTTGATCAATGTTAATGATTGTACTGTGTCTTTTTGTTACAGTCAATGATAGAATGAGTAAATGATAGTGTAATTGAATCACAAGTTTCAACAATGTAAGAATGAGTAAATGATAGTGTATAAAATGTTTAAACATGTTTCACCCCAAAATGTAAAACAGAAAAAAAAACGGGGGCTCTGTAAACTCACCTTAGGTGCATAATGAGTTCGTGCGTTTTATTGAGCGTTGTAACACCCCAACCAATGGCGGAATCATCGAGGTGCCACGTAGTGACGATTGTTCAAAAGCACATGGTACTAAAATGTAAATATTATTGAATAAACCAATAACTATCTTACATTGAAATGGAGATACAAAGTCTTAAATGAAATGTAACGGTTGGAATAACTGAATTAAAATAAAGCACTAAATGTCTCTTGTTAAAGCATTAGATCAAACTGCACCTGAAACATGTACAAAATAGATTTGGTCAACATATGAAATGTTGGTGAGCATTCCTAGTTTTGATATATATAGTAGGTTAAAAAGTTATACAATTCAAGTGCAAGCTACAGTGCAATTATGTAAACTATGTATCATACAAATGAGCGAAATCAACCCTGTGACTGTATAATGTACTGTATGAACTGTAGTGTACTTATCCAATAAATGGATAAAAACTTAACACTGGCCACGGATTCTCCGATGAAAAAGGGGGAGAATCAATCTAGGCGGGTTGTCAATCCAAATAGCGCTATCCAATGTTAAGGTCGGCTTGTACCATGTTAATGATTTCACTAAGTACAAATGTAATCCACATGTAATGTCTAAGCATAAAGCACGTTGTAAGCAAAGCACATAGTACTAGAATTGTATTGTAAAAATGTAAACTTGTATTTGAGATTGTAATAGTGTACATGTAACACCCCAAAAATGTATAAAAGCAAAAAGGGGTAGGAATACTCACAGTTCACGTAGTAGTTTGAGATTTAACTGGACAACGAGATATGAATTGAGATTACTCCCAAATGATCAACCTAAAGTCTTTGATAATGTGTAAGGAAAATAATTCTAGGATACATGTATTTCTAGGGTTTCGAATTGGGGATAAACGTTTAATTGATTAATAAACAATTTGCTTGTTAAATATAAGAAATTTAATAAATAAATAGATAAAAGCCTCTTTGTAAAATTTTAAGTTGAATATAGTCACAACATGAGGTTTTAAGTATGAAAATATTTTTTATAAAATTATTTTCTTGAAAATAGAATATTTAATCTAATTATTTTAAATTGACAAAATATGACTTTAATATCTAAAAATATTAAAATCAAAGAATTTCTGAATTAAAAATTGTATTTCAGTTCTAGATAGCTAGAAATAATTTATATAAAATTTTGGTGCAAAAATATTGAAAAATAAATTTATTATGATTTATTTATGATTAAAACTAACAAAAATTAATTAAAAATATTAAATAAACGGTTTTTCTGAAATAAAAATATTTTCTGGAATGTTTAAGAATATACAAGTTTAGGATAATTTTTGTGAGATTTAATAAAATCGTTTAGATATTTTTATAGAATTTAATAAATATAAATGAATAAACTTGTATTATTTAATATATATTAAATAACTTATTTTTGAAAAACTAAAATTTGGACAGCAAAGTTTATTATTGAAATAACATAAATTAAATTTTGTAGAATTTATAAAGGAGTTTTAGTAATTAAAATCTATTTTTAAAAGGATATATAAAGTATAAGTATAAAAAGGACCCAAAAAAAAAAGGTTTGATTCTGCCAGGGCTCGAACTTGAGACCCTAACCGGTTCAACGTTTTAGAGCCCCACTGTGTTACCAACTGATCTGTGTGATCAGTTGGTGATGGTTTCTGTTTTGAAATGATTATAAAGGTTCACGAAAAAACTTTCTTCCCCAATTCATAAGAACAAACCCTAGAATTTTCAATTAGTTATAAAACGTGATTATAACTGAATTAACCAAAGGGCTTTTGGAGTATAAGGGCCGATTAACAAACCCATAAAAAAAGATTGAACTTACAAGAATGATTTCGTGATAATTGAATGGTCAACTGAAAAGTCAAACTCGATTCAAATGCTTCGATTGAGGGCTTGATAATAGAATTAGGAGGTTGTGAGAGTATTGTTGGCGAGTTGTGAATGTCTAAGCATGTCCAATTTATAGTGTAATGGTCGGATTGTACGTATGGCAAGTTTTGACCCATTGATTACATAGACGCGTTGATTAGCTCGTTTTAAGGCATGATTAATACGAATTTGTCCTTGTAATTGGCCGAGATACATTGTCAATTATTGGAGTAACCATAATTAAGATTGTAAGTGTGAAAAAAAAGGCTGAATCATGGTGCTTGTTGACTGGTCGCGTAACAGGAAGGAAAGGAAGAAGAAAAGGGACGCGAAAAAAAGGATTTAATATATTATAGGTTGGGATTGTATCAGCAACGAGCTTGTAGCTCAAGTGGTTAGGGCGTGTGTTTGGTTGTGGCCGGCTCGGGTTCGAAACCCGGCAACAGCAGCTTTTAATTTTTTTTTTTTCAGATAGAGGGAAAGGAGGAGTGGGCTTGGGTATCAGATCTGGGCCAACTTCTTGGGCTGTTTGCTTGGGCTCCAAAGTGGACAATGGATTAGGATTGGGTTATGTTGGGTTATGTTTGGTTTAGAAACATCATGATAGCTTTTGTATAAACATTATATTTTTTAAAAATAAAAATATCTGATTTATTATTATTATTATTATTATTATTTTTGTATAAAAAAAAATATATATATATATATATATATAATGAAAAAGTGACGGATGTCACAAGCGTGCAAACACTTAGTAATAATGCCTTGGAAAACTCGAAACTAGCTAGAGGAGATAATGACGGATGAAAACTTTAGTATATGGGAGATGGGATAATAATGTTGTTTTTTTTTTTTTTTTTGAATGGTGTAAAGAGTTGAATGGTAGGCTAGTGTATTTATAGTGTAAAATTTGGAGTTGTAATTAGGGACTACTTTGATTAGGCTAGAATTTAGAAACAACTTTGACTTGACTAGAAGACCATATTTACTAACACTTTGACATGACTAGGAGACCATATTTACTAACACTTTGACTTGACTTGACTAGGAGACTACGTTTGACTTTTCAGGTTTGACTAAGGAACCTTGAAAGGGTTTAAGTTTAATTGGTTTTAATTAACATCACAAAACACCAAATGGTGTAGTGGTTTGTGTGGTGTGGTTAAGGCTTAGCCCGCCAGGGACTCGGGTTCGAATCCTGGCACAGGCAAACATTTTTTTTTAACGTTTTTAATCAGAATTTAATACAATCCAATTTAATATTGATTATACGTCATTATTTAAACAAAAAAATTAACAAAATGGATGGTAAAGATACTTTAACATGAATCGGATGAATAAACGAGGTAGTTCTATATATATATATATATAAAGAAAATTTGTGTGATGTTACAATAGTGCATACCCATTTGATATAATACCCAACCCAAGTGTGTATGTTGTAATAGAACACAACCCAAATTGACCCGTTTGAGATAAAACACAAACCAAATAGTAAATGACCCATTTGAAATAAAACATAAACCAATCTACATGTAGGAATATAAAACATAAAACATTTGCAGCTGTATGTTTGCATACATAATGCAGCAGAATGCATACAAAATGCATACCCATGTAGGAATATAATTATGAACTTCAAAACTAAACTCACAAATTGTAATTTAACATTAGAAACTACCCCAAGATCCATAACCAAATAGTATAATGCCCAATTGCCCCTACGCAATCCTTGATGAGGCAAACCCGCATCCACTAAATAGTATCTACCTATAAATAAATTGTAATTAATATTAGTCTAAAATATTATACAAGTTAGTAAACTCGGTTAAGAAATTAGCCGCTGGAATTACTAGTTTATCATCTCTAGTAAGTGCATTCTTTATTATTCTTGAGTCTGATGCAGTCCCCTCCCAACCGGTTAAAACATATGTAAACTTTAAATCAAAAGTACAAGCAGCCAATACATTGATTGTCGGGTATCCCTTACGACCACGATATCTAGGGGCATCTTTGTTTGGTACTTTGACACGAATATGTGTTCCATCAATTGCCCCTGCGCAATCCTTGAAAAAAGGATAAAATCTCTTTTTCTCTTGAATTTCTTTTGGAACAATATGTAACACCCCAACCGATGGCGGAAACATCGGGATGTCACGTAGTGATGATTGTTCGGTAGCTCATGGTGAATAATAAATTTCATTAAATGATTTAAATAAATTACATACAATTGTTCTACAAAAATTCGTACATCAATTTGAATAAAACTATGCATATATCTTCAAGCAAATCTTCAAGCAAGTAGAACCTGAAACATGTTAAGTTGAAAATATTTTGGGTCAACAAAAGTTGGTGAGAATTACATAGGTTTTGATAATAGAATAAAATTGTTGTGCAATTCATGTGTCATGGCAATCTAGTCCATATGCGAAAACATACTAGAAGTAAATCGAGTGCATAATCAACCTTGTGACTGTTGTAATTGTGGTACATCCCATACGCTCATGGTTCACTCGTTTATATTGCAGTAACAAACACCCACGTAACCTTTGTAGGAGGCACGTATCCGGGTGGGATTGTCAGTCCAATAGATCTATCAATGTATACCGTTTGGCTGATGAATGTTTATGCTAGAATTGTGCTTACCCTAGTCATGTTCAAGACATAATGCAACATAGAAATACACATAGACACATTGATGATTGAATTGCATATAGAATGTTGTAACATGTTTCACCCCAAAAATAGTGAAATAGAAAAGGGGCTATGTAAAACTCACCTTAGCAAAATGTTATATCTGTTGAAAAATTGTAATATGGTGTTGCCCAAATGTATCAAGTATCACCCTATAATAAGGTAATAAATATGTCTAAGTCTATCAAGTCTACAAATGTATAAGTTCTAGGGCTACGAATTGGGGATAAATGCTTGTTTGATTAATATCAAAAATGTTTGATAATTGAGAGACTTTTTGTAAATAAATAAACAAAAATTCTTTTTAAATTTAAGATGGTCACAAGAATGTGTTTAAAGCATAAAAATAATTTTTATAAAATTATTTTCTTTAAAATAGAATATTAATTCTATTTATAACAAATTGTCAAAATTTAACTTTAATATTTAAAAATACCAAAATTAAAGAATTATTAGTTTAAAAATTATATTTCTGTTCTAAATATTCAGAAATAATTTGTATAAAATTTTGGTGCAAAAATATTAAAAATTGGATTTATTATGATTTAATTATGATTAAAACTAACAAAAATTGATTAAAAATATTAAATAAATGATTTTTCTGAAATAAAAATCATTTCAGAAAAGTTTTTCATTCTAAAAACTCAGAATAATTTTTGTGGAAATTTATAAAATCGTTTTGATATTTTAATGGAATTTTATAAATAAAATGGAATAAACTTGATTTATTTATTATATATATTAAATAAATTAATTTTTGAAATCTAAAAATTGTAGGTGAAACTTTTTCATCAGATTTACCTAAAATAATTTTTGTGGAATTAATAAAAGAGTTTTAGTATTTAAAAACTAATTTTAAAATACTAATGATTATATATATTAGTTTGTTTTGTAGAATAATCAAAAAAATGAAAAGAATCGCCACTGACCGGGTTCGAACCCGCGTGGTTCTGTTCATTGGCACCAGACACAACCACCTGGTCTAAGCCAGTGGTTGTGTTTGGATTCAGTTTATCAAATATAGATAACGAAAACAAATCTAGTGTTCTTCCCCAATTTTTCAATTTCGTGCCCTAGTATTTTCAATTGATCAATACACACGACATTAACCCAATCAATCATGGGGTTAATGTCGTGCACACGCCGATTAACAAAGCCCACAACAAAAAAACAACTTACAATACAGATTTGATCACGATTGGAAGGTCAAACCAAAAGTCAAAAATACGATCGTGGAACAAGAATATCGTGTAATTAAGAAGAAATACAGGTTATTAGAACCTCTACCGATTGTTGAGCAGGCATGATGACCTCTACCAATCGTTGAGCAGGTTATTAGGTACTCTACTAACTGTTGAGCAAGTACTTCATCCTCTACCAGTTGTTTGATTAAGTGTAACAATTGTTTTTGGCTTAACACATAAGTTGCAAATTGATAATACATACATGTAAGCAAGTTGGTAAATGCATCAAGTATCAAGTATAGCATGCGAGCTGCAATAGAGTTGCCCTAGACAAGGTTAATGACTTTAGGTGTGTTTATAGCAAATAGTTTATTTTCTATGCTTCCAAATATCATGAATAATCAAATGTTCAGGTAGATAATCAAATCTTCATGGATACCTAAAAATTAAGTTTGATGCAACGAATAATCAAGTTTTCAATAGTTTGGTTATCATAGGGATCAAGTTCATGTTCAAGAAGGTAAAGAGTATGAATTTAGTTCTTGAGAGGATGATGAAGAACTCAAAGTATCATCAAAGTTATGAAAGATAATGCGCGTGAAAATAGTTAATAAGGGTTTGTTTATGGGTTTTCCAAAGAGGCACAAATAGTATGGAGATTATTTAGCAGTATGAATCGTGGGGTTTGAATCAAATATTAGAATCAAGGGTATGAGGGAACATGATTGCGGTATTTGCCAAAAAAATTTGTAATGGTTCGATCAAGTTTAAAGTAAGTAGGTGTCAATGGAAAAATGTAGAGTAAATTTTGTTTCCTGTGGATGGAAAGATTTTATTTTCAAAATTTGGTTTTGTATGTAAAGCAAAAATCATTAAATAGTACAACTAAATTGATCTAGATCAAAATATTTCGATGAGTCTTAGGTTTTAAACACGATGTCGGATTTCAAAAATCAAGAATTTGTTCAGACGTTTTGTATAATAGGCTTCGAGTATTACATAAAAGAAATCATTCTTAATAGATTAAAACATTTTTATCGTAAATCATTTGCTACGCCAATAAATTGTTCAATAAAAATTTGAAATTTAGCAAATAAGTTTGTGGAAATAAAAGACTCTTTTTTAAAAAAATATATACATATTTATTTGTTATAGTTTGTAAAATTCCCAAGTGATGAAAGTTTGACAAAATTCAGTACTCTTTAGTTTTGGTGTTAAAGTATCTCTTATAAACAAGTTACGAGATGATAGTTTGAACAAGGATTTTAAAATCTTGAATATGATAAACTTTTATGGTTGATAGCATTTTCAAAATATACATATATATATACACATAAGTAAAAATGTAGGGGGGGTTTAAAATAAAATTGGTCAGAAACATCAAAGATAATAGATTTAAAATATGTAACATGATGTAAAGAGAAACATGAGATTTGGGTTAGATGTTAAAAATAATTAGACTTATGAGTAATATTATAAGTTTGTAAGACGAATTAGGATTTGTGAAATCCAGAAATGATTCATGAAGTTTAAGCTAATGAGGGAATTATATAAGAAGAAAATATATTTGGATTGTAAAAATTTTGAGATTCAAAACTTAGATTTTATACGGGAGTGAGGGGGTATAAATGAAAATGAAACACAAAGATTGTAAATATTTAACCCCGAATAAACGAAGATATTGGCTTATCAAAACAGATCAGGTCTAAGCCCAACGAATTTGCCTTAATAATCTAGAAGTACGTTAGGATTGTAGCAAGTAAGTGGAAGAGAGTAGGCAAGACCAAGTTAGGCTAAGAATAAGGATGAGGATAGGGATAGAGATAAGGATAAGGTAGAGCTACAAGTAATTGAAGCAAGTACTGGTTAAAGTCCTAAGGTTATAGACTAGATTATTTTTCTAATAACCTAATTCCCTATAACCATGGCTCTGATACCAATCTGTAACACCCCAACCGATGGCGGAAACATCGAGGTGCCACGTATGAATGATCGTTCAGTAGCTCATGGTAGTACACAAGTTTAAATAATCCTTTAATACATTACAATATTGAATTACATTAAAGTCTACATCAAGTAATCAACAAAGCTTCAAATATCTCCTCATGCTAGCTCTAGACTTCAAGCATCAGTATTTCCTGTTGAGTTTGGAAAAATGGGGGGGTCAACTAGAAGTTGGTGAGAATACATAATCCATGTTAAGCATATAGTTTAAGTTTAAAAGTCTAGCAATTCGTATGTCTATCGTAAATTTAAGTCTACATGAATAGTATAATATGTTGACATAATCAAACCTCCGACTAGTTTAGGTCCATCCCGTCATCTACGGTTCACCTTAGTAATATGTTGAACGATAACAATCACCCACGTTACCTATGTAGGAGGTACACGTATCCGGGTGGGGTTGTCAATCCAATAGATCTATTATTGAGTATCGCCGGCTTGGCCATAGCTAATGATTATGTAATGTTGAAACTCGTTGAAACTGTTGACTAATTCATGAGGCAATAAAGTTTATTACTAGACATGCATGTTGAATTGCTTAAAATTGTTGCAAGTATAAAGAATCGCATAAACAGGATTACGTAAACTCACCTGAAATTCACTGTGTAAGTACTAGCAAGTAGCAACAAGTCTGAACTTGGATTAATTGAACTCTTGTATCCTATTACAAGTAAAGGACGCCTTAAATTCTAATGCAAGTAAGCTTGTTTCTTTTATTGATTGTATAGATAGTTTATTCAACTACCTAGACTCGCATTGAATGAATGCGCGTCTTAAAGTGTGTATGACTTAACGAACCGATAGTAACTTCGTTTGCTTTTCATGAAAATATATGTGTAAGTATAGTTATTGGAAATAAATAAGTTATTGTAGTTATTGGTAAAAACACATTTTGTATAACAAAAAAAAAATATTTACGTAGCTTAACTCAATGTTAATTCGTCTCGTATCTAGGATAATATATATATACTTATAAATATTTCTATTTATGACGACGTAAGATTTGAAAGTTAGAATTTATTTGTAAAAAAAACATAATCTCGTTTACACATAATCATAAACTTGAAGGGCCGATTTGGTTCTTATATTTTATAAAAATTTGGGCAGAGTTTCCTCTGTTTTTGTAAGAAACCAGACAACACAAGCCGTCTTTTTTTAACTCAAAACATCAATCCCATTCATTTATCCGCAAATTTCAAACCAACGAGACTTATACGTTTCGACACTTTATAAATTATGCTTATATAGGTATATAACAATTTATAAACATAGTCCAACAATTAGCCCGACAATACATCACGAAGTCACGCTTTTAATATACAAGTTTATCGTTTATATTTATTTTCGGTCCGTTCGCGAGTTAAACATAAATTTTGTTCGCATTCAAAATATATAAATTTATAAACAATAATAAAATTGCGGGTTAATTATACCGAAGCTACGCGCGCCTCCCAAAACTGTCTTGGACGTCGCTTTGACCCGATCTCTTGACCAAGTTTGACCGGACCCAAACTTCGACCAGCTTGTACAGTGCGTGGACTGGATCTGACCGAAACGAACCGTGAGCCAGTTTACTTGTTGACTGAGGGTTTGACCAATTGACCCGAGTTGACTATTGACACAAGCTGTTGACCAGATCTGAATCCAAAATGAAACCCAAGTCCATCCCCTTCGAGAGCCATGACAGATCTGCGTTAACCCACGCCTAGAAATTTAGCCAAAAACCAAACTGTACGCCTCGGGTTCCAATACCACCTCCTTAAAACTCCCACTACCAACCACCACAGTAGCCGGACCACCATATTCAGCCCTCTCTTGGCTTTCAGAACATCCCGCCGCCGCCACCATGGGTATGGTGGTCGGCCGGCTCATATTCAACCAGAGAGAGAGAGAGAGATACGAGTGGGAGGAGAGAGAGAGTAGAGAGAGAGACCTGTTGTGTTTGGTGGCGGTGCGCGTGGTGGTTGTTGGTGGCAGTGTCGCGTCGCGGAAACCCAGATGGGGTGAGGTTTGGTGGTTGTTGCTGCTGTGGGGTTCTGCTGGTGGTTGTATGACTGAAGGGAGGGGCGGCGGCGTAGGTGGTGGTTGTTGTTGTCTGCAGATCTAAAGTAGGAGATGAGAGAGAGGTGCGGGAGAGGAGAGAGAGGGGTGTTTGGCGGATCAGTGCGTGGGAGGGAGGGGTGTTTGGCGGTGGTTCATGGTGGCTCAGGGGTGTGTTTGTCGCTGCTCTAGAGGGAAGAAGAGATGAGGTGAATATTAGAGGTGAGGGAGAGTTCTGCAATGAGTTTCTTGGTCAAGACAAGGTTCTATTAATAATATTATTGTTGTTAAGGAAATGTTTAAATCATTTGACCATTGTATGGTCAAACATGTCAAAAATTTGGGAACCAATTAATGAGATTGAGAGTGATATATGCAAATTTATGAGTTGGATCTGACGCGTCTTGTGGGTCATGCATGGTGGTGAGCTAGGTTAAGTGGTTGGGTACCGCATATACGAGCCAGTTACTGACTCGGTCTCGTTGTAACTTGTTTAATCGCTAAAACAATTATTTTGTTGACTTTATTTATATAATCCTACTTGAAACGAGTGGTAGGACCATATATTAACTATATATATTCATCGTCGCCATAAGATTTATAAGAATTTAATAAGTGTCAGTTATTTGGCACGTTATTATTGTAACAAGTTATCATTATTTTCGACACTATAAAAGTGCAACTAAATAAATTTGATTTAGTAATGAATTAAAATGTATTACTTGTTAACGGGATATTATTGTTAATGAATTAAAATCGTTTAATGATAAAAATATTATTATATTATTCGGGAAACGCTGGGCGTTACAATACTTGTCTTCATATTTTCGCATCGCCTCCTTGAAAATCATTTCCTCGTTAAACCCGCTTGGAGGGTTCACATACAACGGATTATAAAAGGCGATGAACTTCCCGATTGTAGTACTCATTTTCCTCCATTTAGAACTTAAAGCCTCCTGCTTGCGATACTCTCCTTGCTCCATCAATTGGTGAAATGTATCTCGTACTTGGTTGTATAAACTATCGCCCGTTTGATTAGTCCCTACATTTAAATAAAACATATATTAGAGAATAAAAAAAATAATTTTTTTTATTGTATACTACAAAAAAATTAAAATTTTTTTACCAACTATGGGATCTTTCGAACTAGCCAGATACGCCTTCGCTAACGCTTCTTCTTCCAATTTCGTCCATGGGCTTCGTTCGGTTTGCTTTTTTTTCCCCTTCCCCTTCGCACTCGCACTCGCCTTCGCCTTCCCCTTCGAACGTTGGACTTGTGTTTCGGGGACAACCTCCACCTCATCATCTTCTTCATCTTCGAGTTCAAAATTGGGTTGTCGTTGTGGTGGTAGAGATTGACGGAATGGCGGAGTTTGTAAAAGTTGGGTAAAGGATTGAGGGTTATGATGCATTTGCATATTATGGAATTGGTTAAAGGTAGTAGGGCTTTGGTGCATTTGAGGGTATTGGGTGAAAGGGTTGGGAGTTTGTTGGAAACCCGCAAAAGTAGCCCAAGATGGATCCATTGGCATCGTGAACGGGTTTGGATTCGGGTTGTTTTGGTTATATTGTGGTGGTTGATTCGGGTTTGGGTTGTTTTGGTTGGGATCCATTGAAAAATGTATAAAGTAGTTTTTATATAAATGGTGGTGTTTGGTATAAAAAGTGGTGTTGATTTGTGATGAAAAATGGTAAAATGTGGTGGTTTAAATAGATTTTTAAAAAGAAAAAAGTTTTTTTTTTTTTTTTAAACGGTCAGAACCTTGGTCCCCACACCCCCAACGTTCAAATGCACGTTCCCCAAGCAAAAAAGAGGCCCGGCTTCAACGGCTATGGGATGCCGGGCATGCCGTTGCCGCGCCAGGGGGCGGTGTAGCCCGGCCCGGCTTGGCAATGCCGACCCCATGCCGCAGCCCACACCATATGGTCTAAGTAACGACAAAGTAATTGGAAATACATCAAATAAACCAATGGTGTAAAATGTTAAAACCATTACAAAATTTTTGATAACAAAAAAAAGGCTGATCAAGAACAATTAACCCATTACATGAATTACGGTGTGTTGCCTCAGTTTTAACCACTTTTTCATATTCGTCTCGTTGAGCTACCCAAGATTCATATATTGTGATCATTGTAACTCATTTCTTAGCTCGAGATAGGCTTATTTGAAGTTTTTTGAGTTTTTTTGTCATCTTTTAGTTTGTCTTTACTTGAGGAAGAGACACATGACGTGTCTAGCCAAGACACGACCATGTTCAACTTTCTGGGGGTACAGACACTTTTGTCTTCACATGGAAGAGAGACATAAGGATGTGTCCTAGTCTATTTTCTTGAAAAACTTGATTTTTAATATGAAAACGTCATCTTTGTCATTTTATGGCCCGCTTATCCCTAAAAATCAGAAGTAAATCGATAAATGAGTTATTAAGATGACTAAAACCATGTCACAAATGATGTAAATATATATTTAGTTTTGCACATATCATGCACATATACTTTAAATCGGTGTTTACACAAAAAAAAATCTTTATATTCATTCATCTATGTTCAATTATTTTTCGTTTGTTTGGATCGTTTACGAAATGCAATAGTTCTTACATATGATTTCAGATTTTTTTCAGAAGTAATTCGCGAGATTATGCACTCTTCTTTCTTAGATATAACAAAAAAATTACATTTGGTTAGATCCAGCTTATGCTTTAAATAACCAACTTGCACACACTCCCTTTCAGAAAAAAAAAATAAAAAAAGATCAAGCACTACAATTAGATTTATTATATTTATGGCTAAAGTATCAGTATTTAACTGAAAATCCTGGGGATGGCCAGTGGCCCAAAGAAACGAAATAATCGGTTACATTTTTCATATGATCTCCTTGTATAGCGTATAGATAGACTAAGATAACGAACATAGTTCTTTTTGTATTACTTCGTCCTCTTTAAAAATGCTTGACCATTTATTTACACTTGCACACATTCATTATCTTAATAAACGAACATTAATAAAAATGCTTTGTTCGTTTAATTGTTTGTGTTCTATAATTTGTTCTGTTAAGTTAAACGAATGAACAAGAACACGCATCCCTTAGTTCGTTTACAAACCTATTACCAGGGTCAAATAAAACCCCTATAGGACTGATACATTTATTTTATTAGTTCATTATAAGTTACCAAGAATTCGACTAAGTTTGATGAAAACACGTGTAGTGAATGTTGAGTAACAACTAGGTTATCAAAATTGCTCGACCTTGGAATGCCTTAACATATAATAAGCATGCATTTTAATAAAGTAGCCACATTAATTTGTTTTCTTTTCTTGAAATGTATGCATGTGCTATTAACACAACCTCAAAGCTAACATTGATGCATACATGTAACGACAAAGTAAATACTTCTAGTGGTGAAGCTTGGAGATCGAATTGGGAATCAGCGAGGACTGGACTCATTTTTTTCCGATCGGTAGGAGCCGAAAGATCAAATCGATGAAGGCCGGACTCAATTCATATAAAAATTACCTACGAAATCGCAAAAAACGATGGGGTCGGGGCACCCAGGCCTCCGCTCTGTTTCGCTCCTAAATAAATCACATAGACTAATAGTAAAAAATGCTAAAACCCTAATTATGAAAAGATGACCAAGAACATATAAACACCTTGATTAATGTTAGACAACATTTCATTGGGTTGGGGGGGTGTTTTTAAACATGTACATTACATGATTGATTTATGGTCAAAGCACCGGTGGACCCAAGAAATTCCTTGTTATTTTGTGTGTTATATACGTATTAGACAGGCAAATTACTTCAATTTCTAAGACATATATAAAGAGTGACTGACTGATAGGAACTTATCTAGAAGAAAAGTTAGGAAAATTGGTTTGTGTGGGAATTATGAGAAGGATTAGGAATTGACATGTAACCATCATGGTTTTTTTTTTTTTTATAATGGAATGATTATTTTGGGTTGTTTTGGCTTGAAAAACACTTAACACAACAATATACAAAAATTTAAAACACAATCAAATGTATTATAGTCATTAAATTTAAATTATAGATAAAACACCCTAGTAATTACTTAAAACACTATGCTTAAATGTTCTTGACATAGTGTTTTAAGTTTTAAGCCTAAAATACATTGTTTTCGGTTATTAATTGTTATGTTTGGTGTTTTTCTAAGCAAAACAATTCAAAACATCATAAATACGTCCAAAAAATAATGCATACATAACAATTTTTAATCATTCTTACACTTCTCACACAAACCAATTTTTCTATAGGAACCCTACCCTATATATATAGTGTAAGGATCAAATACAAATGAACTTAACTTAAAAATATGAGAAGTGAAAGGAAGATTTTTTTCCCATCTGCTTAAACATATTTTCTAGATGAATAATATAAAAAAGTTAAAAAAAATTAGTGTAATTACATTATTAGAGTAATTATAGTAGTATACACTAGAGTAATTATGTAATTACTCTACTAGTAAAATTACACTATTTTGTTTTTTTAGATTTCAGTACTAAAATACATGTTTAATAAGATGAGAAAAAAATATTCAAAAAAAAAAAATTTCCTCCTTCACTTGTCATGTTAATGTCTCTTTGTTAAATAAGAACCATTTGTACAAGAACCTTCCTTAATTTGTGTGTATACCGCATAAGATAGGGTATTTTAAGTTACCCAAAAGTAACCTTTTGTTCTTAATGCAAAATGTACAACATTAAAATATGGTAAAATAATCATTCAAATACTTTACACTTTAATAGCTCATATTAATTGCACTTTAATTCACTCAACTTTTATCAACTTTTGCTTATAGTTACATTTTCCTTGTTTTAAGACATCTATTCCCATGATTTCTTAAACGGCCATAATGTTTTCATACGTTAATATATTTTTTTAAAAATAAATTATAAAAATGAGCAATTTATTCTCTTTAATTTGTGTATAGTATTGCTAATATTTTTTTAATTTAAAAAGTTGACGTGTTAAGTGATTAACCAGAGCCTGCTCTGCCATTTTTAGGGCCTTGGTTAATCACTTAAAACATTAAATCACAAAATTAAGGTATAAAAAGAAGCTACACTTTGGTATTTTTTTTTTCCAGTTCTCTAAATATATAAATAATACAAAACATATGAGCAACCGAAATTAAATTGACTATTGAGTCCAACATATGACTATAACATAAAAACACATAAAGGGTGGCTTTATTAAAACACAATGGACAAAAAACACAATGCACGGTACAAAAAAAATATCGTATTCAGAGGAAAAAACACAATCTGTAGCAAAAAAACACAATAATCAGAACTGAAAAACATAATGAGTGGGACAAAATAACACAATTAATAGACGAAAATAACACAACAGACAAACGAAATAACATATTGTTTTTTTCCTGCTGCAGATTTATGTTTTCTCACTGTACTGTGCACTATGTTTTTTTTTCTGTATGAACAAAAACCCACTAAAAAGTCATTTTTTCCGTTTTTTTTTTTTTTTTTTTTTTTTTGTATAACAATATGGGGTATGTTTGGCAAAGAGCTTTTAGGAGCTTCAAGCTTTTAAGAAAGAGTTCTTACTTAATAAAAAAAAACCTTGTTTGATTGAAGAGCTGAAAGCTTTTAGGTTAGGAGAAAAAACTCTATAGTGAAAAGCTACTAGTACTAGCTTTTAAGAAAAAGCTCTACTAGCTACAAGCTTTAAAAATAAAATAAAATAAAAACCTTCTTTACAAGCTTTTAATTATACCCATTTTTGTCATTTTATACATTTTATTAAAAGTTCTAGCTACTATGCCAAACACCAAAATATATTTAAAAAGTTTCCAGCTATCAGCTTCCAGCTTACAGCTACCAGCCACCAGCTAGTTTTGCCAAACATACCCATGGTGTACATGTTGGAAAGATAATAAAATGCTCGTTAATTTAATGTAATTTTTTTTATAAAAAAAGGCGTATAAAAAGTTATTAACAGTTTAAAAATCTTGGTGAAAAATGCATGTGTTATGCACATGAAAGATAAAATAGTTTTGGAGGGAATTCAATGATGGAAATGATATCACCAAGTGTAATATGTCACACCCATTTTCTTTTATTATTTATAGATATAGATATAGATGAGATGTTAAAAAGAGATGAGCGAAATTTTAAGATAAATTTATAGATAGCGATTAATATATATATATATATATATATATTTAAAAAGAGTTATCCTACATGACACTCATACATGCATTCTCCCCTTTGAGAGTGTCATGTCGGATGACTTGTGGCAATGAGTGATTTTAGGGAAAAAAAAATTTGAAAACAAAATTGTATTTTTCTCTCTCATATTTCGTCCCATAATTTTTAAACGTTAATATCTTTTATATACGAGATTATTTAAAGAAAAAAATTACACTATAGTGCTATATTAACGAGCGTTTTATTATCTTTCCAAAGAGTACCATAGTGCTATATAAAAAATAGAGAAAAAAAACGACTATTTTTTGTGAGGTTTTGTTCATACATGAAAAAAAACATAAAGTGTTCAGGTTATTCATTAATCATGTATAGACAAGTCGTTAATTATGTTCAAACCAGTAAATATGATATCTATTTACAAGAGGTGTTAGCATTGGGGTTCTACATTGTTTTAGGTTAGGTTTTAATATTAGAGTTATACATTGTTTAAGGTTAGACGTTAAAATTGGAGATACATTGTTAATTGATTTAAGTTAGGTGCTACCCGAAACTTTTCTGCATGTAACTGTAAAGCGCATTAGTCTATTTCGTATGTAAAATTAATATGTCATATTAGATTTATTAACCCGAGACGCTCCCGAGATATAAATCTAGTAACTAATATAAAAAACCTAATTTTGATTAAAATCGACCTCTAATCTAACTTGAAAAACTAGAAAACATAATTTGAATTCGAAGTTAATATTTTAATTTCAGGTCTTCAAATACAAAATCTGATTCGTAATTTTCAATTTGATTAAAATAAAATCATCATATTTTCAAGAACCCAAAACGGGAAAAATAATAAGTTTGAAGGAGGAACTAAAACCGTAAGATTATAACAAAACTTAAATGACCTTTTTTTATTTATAAAATAAAATAACAATAACAAAAGAAAGACAAATCGACGGTGCGGTGGGTTGTTGTTGTGTCACCGGGCTCCAAATCAACGGCTCGTCTCATCTCTATTATTATTATTATTATTTTACTAAAACTCATATTATTATTTTCTCTCTCTCTCTCTCTCTCTCTCTGTCTATACGTATCGATTCTATATATTCCATCATATTGTCGTCTTGATCCTCAACCTAATTTTGCATTCTGCTCCAATTTCATCAGGTAACAACACTGTTGCAACATTAAATTCTGCTCCCAATTAATCAATTAATTTGGATCGGTCAACGCCTACTTGAATTGGCTAGGTTAGGTTAGGTTGTTAATTTTATTATAGATGGCTTCTAATCCTCTGTTTATGCTGGAGGATACTGATGAAGATTTCTTTGATAAGTTAGTCAATGATGATGATGATGATTTGATTCCCCCTACATTAGCTTTAAAACAGGAGACTAATAATATTATTGATGATAATGATTCTGATGATGCTAAAGCTTTTGCTAATTTGAGCATTAGTGATTTGGGAACTGGAGTTGATGATGATTTAGGGGAACTAGCTTTAGAGGAGGAACATCTTAAAGATTCTTCTTCGGTTAATGACGTTGTTACGCCTCTTAGTGATGAACCGGTTCTTGGTACAATTCAGTTGGATAAGCCGGTGGATGCTACAGAAAGTGAGGATCAGAGTCATGGTGTTAAAGAGGTGCAATGGAGTGCTTTTGGTTCTGATTCCATTGTGGAGAGTAGTCGTAATGCGTTTGAAGGCGAACCGGATTTCTTTAATGAGTTTGGGAGTGGTTCGGTTGACCAGATAGGGAAAGAGGGTAGTTTTGTTAGTAGTGAATTGAATAGTGTAGTGAATAATTCTGTGCAGGCTGAGGATGTTAATACTTACTCGCATCAGCCTCAGTCGGAGTCGGATCAGGCGTATGGCGCCACAGGGGAACAGGGAATGGGTGGTCAAGATCCTAATAGTAGTCAATATTGGGAGAATCTTTATCCTGGATGGAAGTGTGATCCAATTACTGGACAATGGTATCAAGTGGATGAAAGTTATAATGCGACATCATATGCAGAAGGGGTAAATAACACAGACTCTGCTTCTGATTGGAATGTTGCCTATCAGAATTCGGAGGTTTCTTACTTGCAGCAATCTGTTCAATCTGTTGTGGGAGCTGTAGCAGAGAAGGGCACAACGGAGAGTATTACAAACTGGAATCAAGGTTCAGAAGATAACAATAATAATAAAGGATATCCGGCGCATATGGTTTTTGATCCACAATATCCTGGTTGGTATTACGATATGAACGTCCAAGAATGGCGATCTTTGGATGATTATCATTCGCAATCGACTGGTGTAAGCCAGGACGGTGTTAATAAAAATGGATTTGGTTCTAGTAATAATACTTATTACGAAAATGAACAGAAAACATATAGTGGGCAGGAACAAGGTTATAACTTGAATGGTTCTTTTAGCAATGCTGGACAACAGAGTTCAACGATGTGGCAACCTAATATTGTTGCCAATAATGCTCCAATGGAAGACTTTAGAAACAACCAACAAATAGGTAATCACTATGGCGGCAATTTCCATGTAGATAACCATGTTAATCAAGAGAATTTTTACGATTATGCGGGAACAACCACCAGCCAGGTTGATAATGGGTTCCCTGCAGTTTCTCAGTCTCAATCGACTGGGCCTTATAGTCAGCCATTCAGCCAGCATTTGGAGCAAAGTGATCCCATGAATGTCCAAAAGGCATATGGAAACCAGAACCAGTTAAGCTATATGCAGCAAATGGTTCAGAGCGGTCATCAAGTTTCTTATGGTTCTACTGCGGGGAGGTCTTCTGCTGGCCGCCCTCCTCATGCATTGGTTACTTTTGGTTTTGGTGGGAAACTAATTGTGATGAAAGATGGCACTGCTTCCATGAATGCATCCTATGGAGGCCAGGTTAGCCAGTAATTTGTTATTCTAGTCAATCATATGCCAACATATTTTAGAGGTTACAGTTATTTTCGTTCCATTTACATATCAATGTGTCTATTCGGGCTACGTTTTAGCTCTAACAGGTCAACGCGGTAATATAAAAGTTAGCTAGTAAAATTTCTAAAATAGCAAAAATACTCTACATTCTTTTTATTTACAATATATAATTGCTGTAATCTTCTTTGACACACTAATTATCTAAAAAGGGGAAGAAATAATGGTCGAAGAGGTTTCCGTCAACCAATCTGGCCATATTAAGGTTATCCCTTTTGACCTGTTAACTCATCGACCTAGCCGTGGGCATCTCTTTTATTTTTGTTTTTATCCACTTACGTTTCTCTATTTTTCACAACCTTTATTCACATTTCCGTGTGTCTCTCAATGAAGGATTCAAAATTGGGGTCACTTTCTGTTCTTAACTTAGCAGAAGTTGTTACTGGAGGAGCCGATGTACATGACTATTTTCACAATCTCTGTCAGCAGTCTTTTCCTGGTCCACTTTCTGGTGGAAATGCTGGGAATAAAGAGTTAAACAAATGGATTGATGATAGTATTACACACACTGAAACTTCTGATGTAGTTTATAACAAAGGTGGAGTTCTAAGATTGCTCCTTTCCTTGCTGAAAATAGCCTTGCAGCATTATGGCAAATTGAGATCTCCTTTGGGCTCAGACACAGGCTTAAAGGTAAAAGAGATAACCTTTTTGAAGTATTATCAATATTTCTATCCGCCATTGTAAATTTGATTGTTGCAGATTTTGCAGTATGGTGAATGCCGTTGTTTATGGCTGACTGTATTGTGTCTTCTGTATTAAGTCATATGTCTTGTCTTCGTTTTTAGTTTTCTTTCATCTGATCTATGAATTCCTTGAACCCATTGACAATTATTTTCTCTTCGGTATACTTGCTTATACTTTTCCATGCGGCACTTTTTGGTAGAATGCTCATGGCTTGCATATGTCGTAGTTAACGTTATAGTTTTTCTTATCTACTTTTAGAGGTGGTAAATTGGGTGGGTCAGGTGGTTTGGTAACATGTTAAAATGGGTATTATTGGGACAGGTTTGATTGAAACCTATTTCTCTAGTTTTTTTTTTTTTTTTTTTTTTTTTTTTTTTTTTTTTATAAAAATGTCAGTATGAAATGTGTTTACCAAAATTATAATAGTTTTTAAGTTTTTGAAGTACATTTTGAGCAACTTCCGACCTATTTAACCTCCCTTTTAACATTTTTTATCCATTTGACTCATCAAAGATTAATAACCTGTTTCAACTCATTTATAAAATGGGTTGACATTGCCACGTCTTTATGTAGTGATGGTATCGACTTAAGTTGGATTGCATAATCATCCAATGATGACATTGCTTTGTTACATTCTTACATGAGTCAACCAACTATTTGCTACCAGTGTATAAATTTATATAGGGTTTTCTGATTCTTCATTTAGGAAAATGATGCTCCAGAAGTAGCTGTTGCTAGACTGTTTGCGTCTGTGAAGAGCAGTTCAGAATACAACAATTATGGTGCTTTTTCCCATTGCTTGCAACACGTACCTTCAGAAGCACAAACTCGGGTATTTATCATCCTTTATATGTTCCCCTACAAGAAATGAACATACCGACATTGCTTTTTGTTACAATGTCTATGTTGTATGTATAATGTATTTTTTATGATGTAGGAAGCTGCTGCTGAAGTCCAAACTCTGCTGGTTTCTGGTAGAAAGAAAGAGGCTCTTGTTCGTGCACAAGAGGGCCAATTGTGGGGCCCCGCACTTGTTCTTGCAGCACAACTCGGTGATAAGGTCCCCCCTCCCCCCCTCCCTTTCCCGCTCTCCTAGGGCTGGTGTTTTTTTATTCTTAAATAGGTCAATTCGGGTTATTCTTTGTCACTAATGTGTCAATGGGGTAAATTTTGAAGAAAAGTACTCAGTAGAAATGGGTTGAGCATCACCCAAAACGAATATAAAATGCGTAAAACCTACAAATATCGTTTAATTTCAGAAATTTTATGTTACACTAAAGACAAAAAGTGTTCTCTTGTTGGCCAAATTGGCCCGACCCATTTTAACCTTTCCCCCTGGTTTTGCCAAGGACTCTTTTTTCATGGTTTAGAGAGACTGTATTATCTAATATTATTTTGTCATGAAATTCTAATATATTCTTTCTATATGATTTTTTTTTGCAGTTTTATGTGGATACGGTTAAGAAAATGGCTCTTGGTCAGTTGGTACCTGGATCACCATTGCGGACACTATGTCTGCTGATTGCTGGTCAACCAGCAGATGTATTTGCAGCTGATGATACTTCAGGTGGTGGATTCCCTGGTGCTGTAAATATGTCCCAACAACAGCCTACACAGGTAATTGGTTCAGTAGTTTAGGTAGTTTTTAGTCTTTTTTATAAAAAGTCGAAAATGGACAAGTAAGTGTTGGCGGGTCAACTCAACTCGACCTGGTCCATCACTCCATTGTGGTGGCCCCTATAAGAAATGACCCAATTCAACCCGGATCCCATTTCCATTTCTCCCATCGTGCGACCTATAGTCTTTTATGTGTGTTTCTCTTGATATATCTCCCTTATTTCTTTGCATTAGGGTAAGCTTAGTGTTAATGGTATGCTTGACGACTGGGAGGATAACTTGGCAGTGATCACTGCCAACCGAACGAAAGATGATGAATTAGTGCTTACTCATCTTGGAGATTGTTTGTGGAAGGAAAGGAGTAATGTAAGTATACATGAATGCATCACCTTACATGATTGTAATCTTGGGATTCGGTTCGTAACTCTTTAAAAGTATGATCCAGATTATTGCAGCCCACATCTGCTACTTAGTTGCAGAAGCAAACTTTGAACAATATTCAGACAGTGCTAGACTGTGTCTCATTGGTGCAGATCACTGGACACATCCTCGTACATATGCCTCCCCTGAGGCCATTCAGGTCTCACTCTCTCACCTCATCTTCTTTTACTAGAATCAAAGACACAACAACCAGTTAATGATTCTTAATGATCAAAACGAGTATATTTGGATTGAAGTTTAAAAGAAGGAACGGTTCACATTTTTCTAAGACAGGGAGCTAAGTTTCAGTATGTACTTTCAGAGTATCGATGGTTTATTTACCTCTTTTCCTCGGTTAATATTTTAACGAAATTGAAATTGGAAAAGCTACAACGACTTGAAGAATACTAGTATAAGCGGCCTGTATTTTGCTTATATATTGCTATATTTCATAAATGACTTCTGTTTTTTTTTTTTTCCTTTCTGTTGGTTAATATATTTGTAATTCAGCAAAGAGAAAGAAGTTGTGTTTTCACCATTATCCTATGTTAGAATTACAACTTGGTAACATAACATAATTGGTTATGGGAATTTTAATACACCATTACTACTTTGGTATATAACTAATCCTTGTACTTTTGGATGCAAACAGAGAACAGAGGTGTATGAATATTCAAAGATGCTTGGAAACTCTCAGTTCACCTTGCTACCATTTCAACCTTATAAACTTGTTTACGCACACATGTTGGCTGAAGTTGGAAGAGTGTCAGACTCTTTGAAGTAAGTATAATATCTCCTTTTTTATCAACTTTCTTGCTTCTTGAGTGGCACATTTGAACCCATTGTATATGGAAATTTGTGAATTTGGGTTGTACATTGAAGAAGGAAATACCTCTCCGAGTAGACAAGAAATAATGCTCCGATTGTAAACAACCTACTTAAGTGAGATCCGGATGCCTGCAAAACAAAGCACCGTTAGGACTCGTCACAGGAAAGGGGGGTTTCCTGTGACCACCCTCCGGCGTGAGAATAAGTATAGGTTTCTGAGGTGAAAGTAAAGCAATAGCTTTTTGTGAGTGAATATTGACGTACCTTTTACCTGTATTTATAACCTTTCTCGTAACCGCCTTATTGAGCCTATCTCCAGGAACTAAGTCCACGGTTCTCATGGAGATAGGCCTTATCTCTTCTATTGAACCCTTCATCCCCTATTGTTCGGGGAAGAGGTTGGAGCTTATCAATAACCCGGGAAATGACCACCTTGGCCCATCCGGCGTTATTCTGCCGTTGGACTAGCCTTAAGACAATGTGGGCCTTTAGTTGGAGTTGGGCCGATCCATCTGGAGTGGGCCTACCTCGTCATGTCCCCCCAAGTCTAGTGATAAGCAGGTTTGGTTATGACTAGGCTTTAATCATAAGCTGTATTTGTCTTTAAATAATGACGTGTATGCCAAATAAAAATCTTCATAGAATGTAGCGCCGCATGGTTAAGGCACGTGATATGACGTCACCCTGAGCTGTCACCTCAGCCGTTTCAACAGTCTGAGAAACTCAAGGGATGTGACTGTTGGCGGGTGGTTTTCAAAAAATTTTGAAAACGTGTACTAACCACCACCTATAAATTAGCTGGTTGCCATTGGGAACTTATTCCACAGTATAGAACCTCTCATTTTCACCTACAATGGCTCCCAAAACCAGCACATCACGAACCACCATGAGTGTTGCCCAGATTCATACCAGTTGGTCGGTAACGGCACTACAGTCTTTCTTGTCCGAATGGCGTATACTGCCGGAGTGGAATCCTGTTTGTCCAGGTCCTACTGATGTTGCTTTTCCCTTGAAACCTGGGAAAATTACTTTGTACGCCGAATTCTTCAAGTTCTGCCATTTCCGGTTACCGGTGACACAATTTCTTGTGGAATTGTTGTCATATTACAAGGTGAATATTTCTCAACTCCACCCGTTAGGTTTAATCAAGGTGAAACATTTTGAGTTCTGTGCCCGGGGACTGGGTATGTCCCCCCAGTTGGATGTATTCCGAGTTTTTTATATTCTCGTTTACAAAGGGGAGTATTTTACCTTTGACCGTCGTCCTGGTGCAGCTCCTTGTATCGAAAACTTCCCCCCTAATGTGCAAGACAAAAACTGGAAAAAGAAATTTTTCTTTATCGATGAGGCCGTTTTGCCTGTTGTTGCACCGGTGCAGACGCCCGAGGGGAAGACAAGGTTTGCCGATGAGAGCCCTGCTCCTGCCGTATTTGAGAAGCTTCCGTTGTACACGGCGCTAGTAAATCATCCCACCCCGTGCACACACATTCCGGAACGAGCCCTTGTGGCTGTTGGCATGAGCCGGATCTGGGTTGACGATACCATATACCCCGAGTACCGGAGAAAAGACCAAGGTAAGTTCGTTCCATAATTTTAATATGTTTGCAAAGGATGTGAATTTAAATTGTTATATTTGGTCGCAGATGAGTGGCATTACTTTGATGCCATAGACCCGCAGGCCATTCCCCATCTCGAGGAGCACGACCGCTTATTGGGAGACGACGAGGCGGACGTGCTGAGTCAAACGGTAAAGAATTTTTGTGATTCCTGCTCGCCCTTTACAGAGTCCGGATAATCAGCCGGATACCTCTGCTCCGGTGAACTCCGAGGCGCCCGTGTCTCCCCCGCTCAACCCGGATCCTCTCAACGTTGCTGAGCCTGTTGCTACGACCAGTGAGAAGAAAAAGAAAATCCGAAAAAGGAAAGTCACCATGCCGGATGTGTCATCTTTCTTGGCCAAGCGTCGTGAGCTGTTGGCCAGCAAAGAAGAAAGGCTTGGTGAGTATTTTTGCCTTGCCGGGTCTGTGCTAGGCTTTTGATTGTTCCCTTGTTATTATAACGATCCGTTTTCATGCTTCCAGGGGCTCCTTCTCCGGGTGACACCACGTCTGCACAACAAGCTGGAGCGGCTAATCCTGCTACTGAAACCATATCCGAGCAAGTTGTTGATGACCCGATGGTCACTTTGCCAATCGCTCCTCCTCCCGCTGCTGAGTTTTCCACGGCTGTTACCACGTCTCCTGTTGCGGCTCCGCGTTTGGAGATCGTAGAAGAACCTAACAACACCATATCAGTTGGTGTAACCTTTTCCTCGACCGTCATAACTTCTGCTGCTTTAGCGGCCGGGCCTTCAAGTGCTTCATCAGTGGATGCTTCTTCAAGTACTATTTTGACCTCCAGCAGTACCACCGTACCTTCAACTGTTCTAACCGGGTTGTATGCTGGTGGTTCTAGTAGCAAGGCATTTAGGGATATGTCCCAGGTGAGCTTTACTGAACTGTTACACGATGTTCAACATCATCCCATTGCATTCCCTGGGGGTGTAAGATCCGGGCAGACACCGTTTAATGTGGACCCTGCGGAGTCAGAGAAGATGATCTCTCATGCTTATGTTCCAGGTATTCATTGGAATCCTTCTCTGCCAGATACTAAATATACTCCCAAGTGGAAAATAGCTCAATCTACCCGACTGATCGGTCCGGATATTATAAGGCACTGGGCTGACCATGCCTTCCCCCCGGCTGAGCGGCACTACCTCCAGGGTCTGGACAACGCTCAACTGGCTGAAAATGCCCTAGGATCCGGGGTGAGTTCACTTGCTTCTATGTACGAGGTGTTACGCCGCTGGCGTTCAGATGTTGGGGATTTATATGACATGCATGTGTCTCACGGCAAGTTATCCGTGGAGGCTGAAGGAGTGTTACAATCCTTAACCGAATGCCGGAAGGAGCTTGCCGAGATGTCATCAATCCGTGACAAGTATGAGCAAGATAAGACTCGTTTGATCAACACCCACAATGATGAGAAGCTGGAAATTCTTCGTTCCCATGATAATCAGACCCGCTTGCTAACGTCATTGGAAAACCGGGTGAAACAATTGGAAAGAGATTTGCAACTGGAGAAAGATGCTGCTTCCAAAGCCAAGGCAGATCAAGAGAGATATCAACAGTTATCTGCCGAGATTGAGGGCTATGAATCTCGTGCTCGGAGAGCTGAGGAAGATAGGGATGCCATGCTAGAGCAACTGAACATCCAAAAAGCTGAAGCCGAGGCTGCGACCAAAAATGCTACAAGCTTTTCTGAACAGTTGACGGCTGCTCTTGCCCGGGTCAGTGTGCTGGAGATGGACCGGGATTGGTTGATATCGAAAGGATTCCAGGCTTCGTGGGGCCACATCAGGGGAGGCGGTCAGTATCAGCAGAGACTTAACGACTTTTATCGAACTGCTGTGGAGTCCGGGTACCAGGATGGCCTCGTGCATGGCCACCGTCACGGGATGCTGGGGCGCAAACTCCCTGAAGCTACTGACCATGAGAAAGAAGTTGAACAACGAACCTCTAAGGCCTTGGAGGCCTTAAGTAGTGACTCCCTAGAAGAGCTTACCCAGTTGCAGTCCCGAACAGGTGATGAAGGCATGTCCAATGTCCGGGCCATTCTTGAGCCCGTTATTGCCAGTTCTTCTGATGACGAATGATTGTCTTTTGTGTTATTTGAATTCTAGTTCTTGTATGTTGACACGCCCGGAGGGCTTTATGTAATCCCGGAATTTTGATGCCTTGTGTGATTTTTATAAAACATTATGTTTTGTTAATCATTTATTTAATGTTTGTTCTTCACCTTTGACTCTGCCAAATGCCACTTGTCGAGCAATATCTCGAAGCGTCGTGTCGTCATTAATGTTAGTAATGATGTTGCTGACGTCATTCTTTCAACTTGACCGTCCCATCCACGTGTCAGGCGGCTCTTGCCAGTGTAATAATTACAGAGTTCTTTTAAACTCCCAAGGACGATCTTAACCGTCACACTCATACATTATATAAGCAGGGTGTCCTATCATGCACAAGTAATCAACTCGTTTAATCATGCCATGTAAATTTGTCTCTCTCAAGAGGTACCTGAAAGAGTTGGATGCTCTGGAAGGGTTAAGGGAATTGCAGCGTCAAACCCTTGAGCACCATCTTCCTGCTGATGAGCCCACTGAGCTTCGTCCCCCAAGGGAGTGTCGATTGGTCTACCATCGGCGGTCAAGGGCTGTACCACCACCCCTGCCTGTTGTTGCAGATGACATTGGGGGAGATCGTGGTATCCCCATTGGTTTGCCTAACCTGAGTGGGGTCGAAGATGGTGTCAGAGTGCATTCAACCAGTATCCCAGCTCCTGGACGTTATGGCTTGGTTTACCGGCGAGGCACTGGACATCGGCCGTCCCCCTGGATACCTTTGGGGAAGGAAGTGGTGATTGATCAGGGATTGGACCTGGTTGGACCTTCCCATGCAGATGAGGACCCGGGGGTTAGGTCATTTGATCTCCAGTTAATGAAGATGTATGAGGAGTGCTGGGTCCTCCCCCCTACTTGCAACCCTCCTGGCGATGTGCTATATACCCCGGCGGAGGTGTTTGCCATGTTGGATGGTTGCAGTTCTTAATGCTTGCAATTTGAACAAGGCTTTTAGGAAAATAGCGCTATGTATAGTTGGTAGGAAAATTATTATTATTGGCTTTGGATTTTTGTCCTGCCCCTACCGTTTTTTGTAATTATGCTTTGTCTAGCATGTTATTTATAATGGAATATAAGTACTGAAAATGCCATTATCGGCGTTGTTTTATTAATTGTAATGAATAACAAGAAAAATAAAAACTTGATTGACCGGGGTGTCATGGTATCCGTCCGGTCAATGTTTACAATGGCCTAAGGCCCTGAACTTTTGTGTTACATGTAGCATTTTCTGAGCTGGGCAGCATTCCAACTTCTGGGTACCGGCGTCCCGTCCAGTTGTTTTAGTCGGTATGCTCCCTTTCCCAGGCTTTCAATGACTTCATATGGTCCCTCCCAGTTGGGACTTAGCTTTCCCGGGGGCAGTTGTCTGCTTGCCTCATTATCCCTCATGACCAGGTCGCCGGGCTTGAATGAGCAGGTCCGGACTCTCTTGTTGTAGTACTTTTCCATCAACCTCTTGTACCGGGCTTCCTTGATATGGGCTTCATCACGCCGGGCCTCTATTGCGTCAAGATTGAGTCTTAACAACTGGTCATTGTCAGCATTGGGGTCGGCGTATCTGGTAGATGGCAGCATCACCTCGGCCGGAATCATCGCTTCCGATCCGTAGGTCAGACAGAAAGGAGTCTCTCCATTGCTTGTCTTGGGTGTTGTCCGATGGGCCCAGAGAACATGCGAAAGCTGGTCAACCCATGATGTTCCTTCCTGGTCCAAGCGTCTTTTCAACCCGTCCAGTATGCTCCTGTTCGCCCTCTCAACCTGCCCATTTCCTTGAGGGTGAGCCACAGACGTGAATACTTGCTGTATGTTCAAGCTTTTGCACCATTCTTGTATGTGCTTATCCGCGAACTGCGTCCCGTTGTCGCTGACCAGGTACAAGGGAACTCCGAACCTGCATACTATGTGTTCCCATAAAAACTTCTTGATGTTGCTCGCCTCTATCTTGGCCAACGGCTTTGCCTCTACCCACTTTGTAAAGTAGTCAATAGCGACCACCAGGTACTTGAGCTTTCCTGGGGCTAGAGGAAAAGGTCCGACCAAATCAATGCCCCATTTTTGGAAGGGCCATGCTGCTGTTACCGGGATTAAGTTGTTCTTTGGTCTGGTCGTTACCGGTGCATACTTTTGACAACTAATGCACTTCCTGAGTTCTTCGACGGCCATGGTGTGCATCCCGGGCCAGTAGTATCCTGCATTTGTGATCTTGGCCACCACTGCCCGGGGTCCTGCATGAATCCCACACATTCCCGAATGGATATCCTTGATCAAATACCTGGCTTCCGAAGGGGATACACATCTCAGGGATGGCCCTAGGTAAGACTTTCTGTAAAGAACCCCGGCTTGGATTTCATATTGAATGGCCTTGGTCCGAATTTTCATTGCATCGGCTTTATCTTCCGGCAGACTTCCATCTGTTAAGAACTTATGTATAGGGGTCATCCAGGAGACCTCAACCGCGTGCACCAAATGAACTTCTGATATCTGTGTGGACGGGTGCTTCAAAGTTTCTGTGTGGACGTTTGCATCCGTGCCGGACGAGGCCAGCTTACTGAGAGCATCAGCAATGTCATTCTTGTGCCTTCTCACATGATGTAGCGTGACCTGCTTGAATTTGGCCATCAACTCCTTTGTCTTTTCTAGGTATCTGGCCATAGACTCGTCCTTGGCTTCGTATGACTCGTTCACCTGATTGTTGACCAAGAGTGAGTCCACATGGGCATCCACCCGGGTGGCTCCCATGGCCAATGCCACTCGTAGTCCCGCCAGTAGGGCTTCGTATTCAGATTGATTGTTAGAACATTCAAAGTCGAACCGGAGGGCATAGAGGAACCGTGCACCCTCCGGGCTAACCAACAATAATCCTGCTCCGGCACCCTTGCTGTTGGAGGAGCCATCCGTATATAGCTGCCACGGAGTAGACTCGTCCTCCAGCATATCTTCAATTCTCGGCACCGATTCCTTGATCTCTTCTCCTTCCGGGATTTCTGTCATGAAGTCAGCCAGTACTTGGCCCTTTACAGCCGTTCGCTTTTTAAATGACACATCTAGTGCTCCCAATTCAATCGCCCACTTGGCCAGCCGTCCCGATACCTCTGGCCTGTTTAGAATTTGTCCCAGTTGGAAGTTTGTGAGGACTTCCACTTCGTGCGCCTGGAAGTACCTGCGCAGCCTCCGGGATGAATGCACCAGTGCCAGTACCAATTTCTCCAAGGTAGGGTACCTGGCCTCGGCGTCTGACAATGTCCGGCTGATGTAGTAAATTGGGGTCTGGCATTTGTTTCTTTCAACTAGTAAAACTGAACTGACGGCTTGGTGCCCTGCCGCCAGATACATCTTCAACACTTCTCCCGGACGAGGTGCTGTGAGCATGGGCAAGTTACCGACGAATGATTTCATCTGTTCGAATGCATTGCCCGCTTCTTCGGTCCATTTAAACTTGTTCTTGTTCAGGCAGTCCTTAAGTGTGGAGATAAATGGTAGAGAACGCTCGGCATGCCTGGCCAGGAACCTGCTGATGGCGGCTAGTCTCCCGTTGAGTGTTTGGGCATCTTTCAAAGTCTTAGGGGCGGGCATATTCCTGATTGCTGCCACCTTTTCCGGGTTGACTCGGAACCCGTCCTTGGACACTATTACTCCCAGGAACTTCCCTTCTTCAACCCCAAAAGAGCACTTTCCCGGGTTCAGCTTGATGTTATATTCTCGGAGAGTATCAAACGTTTCTTCGATATCTTTTAACATCATCTCTTCAGTCTTGCTTTTGATTACCAGATCATCCACGTATACTTCCAGGTTCCTGCCGATCTGGTGCTCGAACGCTTGATCCATCAGCCTTTGATACGTTGCCCCAGCATTCTTCAAGCCGAACGGCATTTTGTTGTAGCAGAATATACCAGCGTCCGTGTGGAAAGCTGTCTTCTCCTCATCCTCCTTAGCCATCTGAATCTGATGATACCCTTTGTATGCATCCAAGAAACACTTGTACTGGAAAGGAGCTAGGGAATCGACCTTGAGGTCTATTTCTGGAAGCGGGTATGCATCTTTAGGACATGCTTTATTCAGATCCTTATAGTCCACACACATCCTCCATGATCCGTCGTGCTTTCGAACCATGACAGGGTTGGCGACCCATGTGTGATACTTGGTTTTTCTGAGGATCCCGGCTTCTTCCAACTTTTTTACCTCTTGCACTACAGCCGCTCTTCTATCGGGAGCCATGCTTCTTCTCTTTTGTGTGACTGGTTTCACGTTTGGGTAGGTGGACAGCTTGTGTTCTGCCTTTTCCCGAGCAATTCCAGTCATGTCAGAATGTGAGAATGCAAAAACGTCCATGTTGCGCTTTAATAGCCGCTTCAATTTCTCCTGAGTGGCCGGGGCCAGCGAATCTCCGATGGTGACCGTTTGATCTGGGTGTTTCGTGCTCAACACCCATCTCTCCGGGCCCCGTATACCGGACGGTGCCTGACGGCATGCTGCGCCCTCAGCTGCTGCGATAACTTTTTCCCCGGTCACCGTGGCTACTCCGTGTGGTGTTGGGAACATGAGAAAGCCCCTGGCTGTAGATACCAGGGCGTCTATTCGTCCCAACGTGTACCGGCCAATGATTAGATTGTACTGTGAGGTAGCTGGGATCACCAGAAAAGTAACAAGAATCGTTCGTTCCTTATAACCATCGCCGAGTGTGACTGGGAACGTCAGTTGCCCCAACGGCTCTATACATTCTCCTGTGAACCCTTTTACCGGACCGTGGGCCGGTGCTAACATCTTCTGGTCCTCCATTGACATTCTTCTGAAACATGGCTCATAGATGATATCTTCTGAACTGCCCGTGTCCACCATGATTCTTTTCATACTGTAGTCACCTACAGCTGCTGAGATTACCAGCGCTTCCATTCGTAATGCTTTGTAGTACGGAGGTACAGTCATCACCGTTTCCATCCACGGCTCAATTGTTTCGAATCGTCTCTTGGAGCTGCCTCTTGTCTCCGGCCGTATTGTATTGATCTCCCTGGGCTTTTTTCCAGTCGCCCTGTCTTCCCAGGTTGTTGCTTCCGGTTTAGTGTCTTTAACCAGATGAGCTAGCTTCCCTGTTCTGACGAAGTACTCTATTTGTCTCTTCAATTGGAAACAATCATTCGTGTCATGGCCGTTGCCTTTGTGGTAATCACAGAATTTTGACTTGTCCTTTGACGGAGAGTCCTTGACCGGCCGAGGAGTGTTCAGCCTTAGGTTCTCCGTTTCTAGTATCTGTGATGGCGTCTTGATCAGCTCCGGGTAATCCAGCTTGGGCTTGGAAGCCGTATCTCCTCTGCTGGAATAAGAGTCGCGAGACTTTTCCGATCTTCGCCCCTGCTCGCGACGATCATCTCTCCGCTCCTCCCGGCGCTCGTCCCGACGGTCATCTCTTGAATAAGGTTGACCCGACCGCCCCCTGTTTCTGGAGCCTCTGGAGTCCTGGTTGTCACTTGTTTTTGTAGTCTCTTGCTTCTTCCGTACGGCATGGTTCATGGCAATTGATTTCTCCTGCTTGACGTACGCCTTAGCTACTGTCATCATTTCGTCCATGGTCTGAGGATATCCATGGGGACCATGAAGCTTTCTTAACAATCCGTCGTCATTCACTCCCATGGTGAATGCAGTGCATGCTAATTCTTCAGTAAGACCCGGGATCTGAAGCCTTTCTTTGTTGAACCGTATTATGAAATTCTCCATTGGTTCATTGTCTCTTTGGCGGATATGCATTACCTCCTCCCTATACTTGGTGTGTCTGCGCTGTTGACTAAACTGCTGGGTGAATCCCTTATGGATGTCTCTCCAGTTTGAAATAGACCTGGGCGGCAAACTGTCCCACCAGACCCGTGATGCTCCCACTAGGGTCTGAACGAACATGTGACACCAGGCCTGCATTGGCCAGTCCTTGGATGATGCTACAGATTCAAAGATGCTCAAATGGTCATCCGGGTCCCCAATCCCGTCATACTTACCCACTGTCGATGGGAGTTTCAGGTTCTGGGGTAACGGGGCATTGGCTATCCTTTCCGTGAACTTGGAGTATGTTGCCATCGTCGGAGGACGGTATGGCCGGGTAAGGTCTTCATCATCTCCCTGATCTTCACTCTCCTGTACTACCACCGCGTTCTGCTGTCGTTCCTGGGTAGGTCCCGTGGAAGCTCCCGGGCCCCCGGGAGTGGTTTCATAGTTGAGGCGCGTGCGTACTTCATTCAGTCTTTCGTTCGAGGGTATCCCTGTCTGAGGGTTCCACCCCGGGGGTGGTTGCACCGGGGGATACATGTAAGGATATGGGTATGTGTACGCACCACCAGTTGACGGTGCACACATGTACCCATATGGTGACATAGGATAGTAAGGCATGAACGGTTGATTCCCGGGAGTGACCGGTGTGTAAGGCGGCATATTCGGCTGCATGAGAGTTGCTTGTGGTGATGAGGTCATGGCTGCCGAGATTGCAGCCGAGAAAAGTGGGAGACTTTGTGCTGCTGTAAACCAAGGCATCGATGATACGGGTGCTGAAACTCGAGGGGCTGAGAAACTTGTACTAACAATCGGTCGAGTGTATGTGGGTAATAGGACCGGTCCTCTTGCAGAAGAGAGACGTCCTTGGTGGCCTCCGGGTGACACCAAAGTCTGCGTGTTCCCCGGGAGTGGGGCCGATGTCCCTGGAGAAAACCCCGGAGCCACTCCGTCACCTTCCCCTTCCGAGTCGGAAGCTATTGTACCATCGATCCGCTCCGTTGTGGGAGTCAAATTCTGATCGCTTCTTGCCGGGTTGGCGGTAACCATGGCATTTTGATTTGAAGTCATCTCGGTCCTTCAGGTTATTTCAACCGATAGCTAGTTTCTTGTACGGGTCCCACGGATGGCGCCAATGAAGAAGGAAATACCTCTCCGAGTAGACAAGAAATAATGCTCCGATTGTAAACAACCTACTTAAGTGAGATCCGGATGCCTGCAAAACAAAGCACCGTTAGGACTCGTCACAGGAAAGGGGGGTTTCCTGTGACCACCCTCCGGCGTGAGAATAAGTATAGGTTTCTGAGGTGAAAGTAAAGCAATAGCTTTTTGTGAGTGAATATTGACGTACCTTTTACCTGTATTTATAACCTTTCTCGTAACCGCCTTATTGAGCCTATCTCCAGGAACTAAGTCCACGGTTCTCATGGAGATAGGCCTTATCTCTTCTATTGAACCCTTCATCCCCTATTGTTCGGGGAAGAGGTTGGAGCTTATCAATAACCCGGGAAATGACCACCTTGGCCCATCCGGCGTTATTCTGCCGTTGGACTAGCCTTAAGACAATGTGGGCCTTTAGTTGGAGTTGGGCCGATCCATCTGGAGTGGGCCTACCTCGTCATACATAATTTGTCAATTTGGATTGTACATAAAAGAATGAAACTGGTCTAATGGGCTGAAAAAGAGTTCAAAAGTTGCTTAACATGTATTTAAATGTTACAACACCACTTCTAGCGCAATGATAAAAAAAAATATTGTATAGTAGTATGATTCTAGTCTTGATCAACTTATTTGACCACTTACCCAACCCGCCCCCTTTTCATGCTTCACTTGCTTCTATGTGTGTTTTTCCCCCTGAAAACGATATCACATCTTTTTATTCAGGTACTGTCAAGCTGTTACAAAATCGCTAAAAACTGGACGAATCCCTGAGGTAGAAATCTGGAGACAATTGGTTATATCCTTAGAGGATAGGATAAAAACTCACCAACAGGTACTGCTTTTCTTTCCTTTTCCTTTTCCCTTTTTTTTTTTTTTTTGTTAATCTCCCTCTAAAATTTAATGAAGAAAAAGAAAAAATTTATTGTTTATATATTTATTTTTTCTGTTTTGCAGGGGGGGTTCACTACTGGTAAAATAGTTGGTAAATTGCTCACCCTTTTTGATAGCACTGCTCATCGTGTTGTTGGTGGCCTTCCACCGCCTGTTCCATCAACATCTGGTGGCAGTGCCCAATACGACCACTATCAACAACCACAGAAGGGTTCAAGGGTTTTAACTAGTCAATCAACAATGGCGATGTCATCTTTAGTGCCATCTGCATCTATGGAGCCAATCAATCAGGCAGATGGGAACAGAAATATGATGCATAACCGCAGTGCTTCAGAACCTGCTTTTGTTCGATCTCCATCGCAATCTCCCATGCAGGTTGTCATAAGATTCATGTTTTTGTTGTGGCTGATTATTATATTCTGATCATTCATTATTCAACATCACATAGTTACTTTCAAAATGCAAACTGTACATAATGAAAGGCAAATGATTGTTCTGGTTATATGAGATTAAGTTTAGAAAATTTTATGTTCGACTAGGATGACACGTTGAAGGAAAACTCCGCGGATTCACAAAGGGATTCACAAAGTAAAGCATCTGAGAAGGCTTCAGGGCGTCGTTTCAGTTTTCGGGCCATGCTTTATGAAAAAACGGTGGGTAGGATTCTACCGCCTCGCCAGGACAAACAGGTACAGTTTTTCCTACACATAGGCGAGAAAATGGGCAGATCGGGTCTGTTGGGCTAACAAGTCAAAAGGGATCGTGTCAGGTTGAGCCGACACGCAAACACAGTTTCCATATATTTTGTGTGTTATAAATAAAAAATGTGCTAAATATGATAAAGCATAATCAAAACGGATCCATCTATAACCATTAATCATGTTTACATTGATGTTTGAAGGCAAAGTTGGGCGACGCTAATAAGTTCTATTATGATAAGAAACTTAATAGATGGGTGGAAGAAGGGGTTGATCCGCCACCAGAGGAAACCGCCCTTGCTCCACCACCTACAATGACGACAACTTTTCAGAATGGATCACCAGATTATAGCCTAAAGTCAGCATTAACAACCGAATCTGTGAGCCCTGAATTTGCAAGCCCGGCTCCCGCTAGTCATACTTCAGGAATCCCAATGATTCCACCCACCACAAACCAGTTTTCTGCACGTGCAAGAACGGGGGTTCGAGCAAGGTAAATTTATTATTATTATTATTATTATTCAATGAACTATTATTATTGACACCAAAATCCAAATCTAAATTAAAATACATTTTTTTAACAAACTGATCATCGCATTTTTGACATGATTTTGATAGGTATGTTGATACTTTCAACAAAGGTGGCGGAAACCAGACCAACTTATTTCAATCACCTTCCGTTCCTAACATCACACGTCCCAACCCGAACCCAAACTTCTTTGTACCAACAGCTGCCCCTGCGCCACTGGAACAACCAGCTGATAACCAAACTCCCCCCTTGGTTTCTTCTACAAGCAACCAATCAGCAATGAGCATGCAAAAATTTGCATCAATGAATGATATGTCTAAAGGGGGGTCATCATCATCAATAACGTCCACATCGTCAGTCACAAACCATCCCATGTCGCGCAGAACATCGTCATGGAGTGGAAGCGCGAATCAAGATTTTTCGGTTCCTGGTAGCAACAATGCACTACATACATTTATGCCAAACAAGATGGAATTTACACACTCGTCGAATGATGATCTCCAAGAAGTTGAACTTTGAAGCAAACATGAAGGTTTATATTTTTCATATATGTATACTGAAGGGTTACTTAGCTGTCTGGAGAGAGAGGTTTTGTTGAATTTTAAAGAGGTGTTTTATATTATAACCATTACACACTAAAGAACACACAACAATTTTTGTGTTAATGGTCCTTTTGCAGGGAAGTTGAAAATGTCTAAATGACACAACTACTCCCCCAAGTGGGGCCAATTTAGACTTGGACCACAAAATTGGATACTTACAATTTTGACCCCAATTTTGTACTTTTTCAACATTTTTTTAGTTTATTTTTCATAATCATCAGATTTGAATTTTTGTACTATTTTAGTAATAAAATATTTTTGAAATAATGTTGTATTGACTTTGAAGTCCTTGAAAAATTTTGTTCCAAAATTTATAAAAACTGTACAATCAATGTAGAAAGGATAGAGTAATCTTTATTTACCAGAAAAACTTGTTTTGTCATCAATGGTATCGTTTTACTATCATCCTAAAGTTTTTGTTAGCAGGATCAGATTTTTTTCAAATGTTTTTTATGCGTTTAACTACTACAAAACGTGACATTTTTTTTTTTTAAAGGTAACATATTTCTTTAGTAATACCACTAATACTTGATATAAATAAATACTATATCAAAAGTAATTTTTTTAGGGTAGTTATATTAACCCCCCCCCCCCCCCCCCCCCACCCCAACGCCTCGCTTTGGCCTAAGCGAGGCGCTTGGAATCCAGCTTTTATTTTTGTTGTATTTTTTTGTGTTTTGTTTTGGTTTTTTATTTTTTTAAATTTTTTAATATAATTATTGTAAAAAAATTATAAAAATTAAAAAACAAAATAATAACCACCAACTTTTATCGACGTTGCTCCAACATAGCTAATCATTGCTCCAGAGGGTCATTGGTCTTCAGAGTTTCCAACCCCTAATACCATACAACAAAGACCATCTCTTTGTTAGGCACCCTCATAGGGAAATCTACTCTCACACTTATGCGTAGATCAAGGATATTCATGTGAGAATGCATAGTACAAAATTCTTTTGATAAACGTCTGGCTGATATCCAGGTGCTGGAATTGTTTACCTTCCCATTGATTTCAAGTATGTTTGCCTTCATCGTTGACAAATATCTCTCGGACAACAACTGAATTTTACCAATTAAACCCCCCACCTTCTATTTAAAGCTAGGTGCTTCGAGTCAAATCATACGAGGTGGCAGAATTTTACCTTCCAACCTGGTAATTGTTTACCTTCCCATTGATTTCAAGTATGTTTGCCTTCATCATTGATAGATATCTCTCTTCCAACAATTGAATTTTACTTGCTTGCCTGAACATTTTGAAAATAGCAATGGATGATATCGATCAAATTGCCAGAGGGTCATTGGTCTTCAAAGTTTCCAACCCCTAATACCATACAAATGACCGTGTTTGAAAAACGAAGAGTTCTTATGGAAGTTGCTAAAATAGTTAAACAAATGTATTTGTGAATAATACATTCATCAAAAAAGACCATCTCTTTGTTAGTCACCCTTATAGGGAAATTTACTCTCACACTTATGCGTAGATCAAGGATATTCATGTGAGAATGCATAGTACAAAATTCTTTTGACAAACATCTGGCTGACCTGAAGTTCCTTCATCGTTGACAGATATCTCTCGGACAACAACTGAATTTTACTTGCTTGCCTGAAAATGTTTACCTTCCCATTGATTTCAGTCGGATCGGCGATTTTGTTTACCCTCCCATTGATCAGAGAGATTTAAGCTAATCAAACTCATATCTCAAGCCGGTTTGCTGTAGGACTGGCACCCTGTATGGCCCAATTGAAATGACACATGCAAAAGGTAATGTCATGCACAATGTGTACTCACAGTGACATCGAACACTTTATATGAGTTTGATTAGCTTGAATCTTTCGGATCCATGGTATCCACTAACCGTAGGGATTATCGAAAGATTTATTTTAGGAATTGTTTGAGAATATATTTTCTGATCAAAGGATCCATAACTGAACAGTTATTTGGAATGTTCCTGATCATTATAGTAACGATCGCTTTACAATGCCGAAAACGACTATCATCACTTTGTATGGATTGCTTGTTAGCGCCGATCCAACTGTCGATTTCTTTCCACAACCATTGCTCCAACATAACTTGCACCGGCTTGAGATATGAGTTTGATTAGTTTGAATCTCTCTGATCTATGGTATCCACTAACCGTCTCAAGCCGGTGCAAGTTATGTTGGAGCACCGTTCTTGATCTTCACACTTGCTTTTGACAAACGTTTGGCTGACCAGAAGTTCCTTTGCAACCTGGTAAAAAGGAACTAGGTTGCAAATATAATAATAATTTAAATAATTATAATAATTTAAAATTATAAAAATCCATCACATCACGATTTTAATTTAAACAAATGTATTTGTGAATAATACATTCATCAAAAAGACCATCTCTTTGTTAGTCACCTCATAGGGAAATCTACTCTCACACTTATGCGTTGATCAAGGAGATTAATGAAGATATTCATCAAGACTTTTGGAAAATGTAAATTGCGAGAGGGTCGTTGGTCTTTAGAGTAACCTACTAACCTCTATTGATAGACTTCATTTATTTCTTCATCTTCTTCTACTTGAAGTGCAGTGTGATAACTAACTGATGGGATTGGGTACTAAATAGGCTATTCCGCATACCAAAACCCGGAAACGCATTACTACGCGGAGACAGCCTGCGCGCAAGGAGTGGTCAAAAGACGCTAGTGCCTGGTCAAAAGTCAAGTCTTGGTCAAAGGCAGATATCATGCATGGTCAATTGCCATGCATAAATCAGGGAGACAATCACGTATGACCAACATTAAAGGCGGTAAACCATTCAACCATTTCCATAAATTTAGCTTCTCTTAATCACCTTATTAACATAATCAAGGGTGATGGAGACAAACTAACCACGGTTAGGACTTGGGTAATGATGGCATACGAACTCTACTATAAAAGGGATCATATCCCTAGTAGGAGGGGACACTTTCTGCTAACCCGGAGAGCTATCACTACTAGATAGTATCCCCATTCACCTCGTTTTTGTCATAAAATACTACCTCGTGTAGTCGTGTCCACATCCACAATCAACTCTTGTTTGCAGGTTCCTCAATCCGTAGCTGCTAGTGAAGGATCAACCCTGTAGAACACTCATAATCTTATCATCCCTAGCCGGTGGTAAGACTATTTGTTTCTTCATTGGCGCCATCCCTTACGGTTCACAAATCTTTCAAACTAGCAACCATGGCTTCCTCAAAGGATGCAAACAAAAACACTGCTGAAGTAGATGCAACAATCGATGACGAAATCAATGACGTCACACCAAACACCATCACCAAAAACGTGACCCAGAAACAGCCAACTTCAACATTTCAGTTCAACCCAATCAGGGGAGGACTTACCGGAGGAAAGAAGAAACAAGACAACCAATCTCCGGTAGATCCGGACGAGTGGTTGGCCCGTCAGAGTTCAAAAACAATTGTCGAGTACCAGAAGATGGTGATGGAAAAAGCCAAACTTAATGTCCAAAAGACATTAAGCTTCGGCATAATGGAGGATGATTTAGAATCACCTTGGGAAAACAACAATGGCCGTCGTACTAATGGGCCTCGTCAGGCGGTACGTGGTGGAGACCATGGTAGAAATACTCGCGGTCAGGACCCCGTCAACCTGAATGCGGAACCAGACGGCTATGAATCAGAAAATGAGGTGCACCACGACTCCAATCGAAAGCAGCATTCTAAATCTGTTGCCAGTAACCCAGCACCAAAGGATGATGATCTCTACAAGCCGTACACGCCAAAGAATTTCGCTGAGAGATCAAAGTTCTGTGCGTGCATCGCGCTAGCACCAATGCCTCAAGAGTGCAAACTCCCAAGCACGATTGGGAAATACGATGGTTTACGTGATCCAGATGATCACTTACATGCTTTTGACTGCGCAGGCAGTTCTATGCTATGGCCTGTACAAGCCTAGTGTCATCTGTTCATGCAAACGTTAACAGGGGCAACCAGGGTCTGGTACGAAAGTTTGCTTGTCGGAAGTTTGCTAGACTTTGATGATCTCATAAGGAAATTCAAAAATCACTTTTCACACTTGCGTAAGAACAAGAAGGATAAAGCACACATCCTCTTGTGCACACGCCATGAGAATGAATCCTTGGAAGACTACATCGTCAGATACAACAAGGAAGCCCTTCAGCTAGGCTGCGGAGAAGAACTTACCCGTGCAGCATTCATACACGGGGTAAGAAATGATGATTTAATGAAGTGTCTAATGGGAAAAGATGGCGTGCCGCACGCCTGGTACGAGGTGATCGAAGCTGCAAAGGTATACGCGTCCTCCGAACGATCTTTCCATCGGAATAAAAACACACACCAGAGCAGCAACCATCATCCATCCTCTAACAACAGAGGGAAAAGAAAACAATCCGTTTGGTCGAGAATTTTTGGCACGGCAGAAGAAGGAAAATACTCTTCTACGTAAGACACGCGGAACATGCTTAACTCGAGAGGGCCTCGTGATCATAAAGGGCACTCAAAGAAAAATTACGAGTGGACTCCGCTGTCTAAAACACCGTCTGAAGTGTTGAAAACCGAACAGATCCAATTTCCAAAACCGCAAGAGCTCCGAGGTGACAGACGGAATGTGGACAAGTCCAAATACTGCTAATACCATGAAGACTATGGCCATCTAACAGACAACTGTTACAGTCTGAAGATGGAAATAAAAAATGCTATAAAGTCTAGGCAGCTAGCACACCTCGTGAAGAACATGCGGAGAAAGCAAATAGAAAACACTGAAGGGAACGAGCCCTCTCAAAAGAGGATACGTAATCTCAACGCGCATCATGTGTACAGCACATCGCGCAACAACTACAACATGATCCACAGAGCTACAAGCTACAAATGCACGTTCGCTGACGCGGACGATGATTCATGGAAGGAAGAGCAAGTCATTATGCCGAGAGTGAATGGAGGGGCTTCTTCGACAGCTCCATTGATCATCACAGGCGTTGTCGGACCTTACCGGACAAGGTACATGTTTTTAGACAACGACAGCACCACAGACATCATGTACCAGCAATGCTTCGATCAGCTGGACGATGATGATAAAGCAAGAATAGTACCTGTTACAGAGCCCATCTCCGGCTTTATTCATAAAATGATTTACCCATTGGGAATGCTCACATTTCCAGTAACGCTCTCAGACGGAAAGCACTCACGCACTGAGGTGTGTGATTTTATTGTCCTTCCCGTCAGTTCCTCGCATGACATCCTGTTAGGGCGGGAAGGACTAGCAAAATTTAACTGCAACGCATCTACACCACATCAGATGGCAGGATTTTCCACGCGAACAGGAATCGCATTCATACGCGGGAACAAAACATGCCATACAACCGATGCGCCAAAACCCGCAAAGCAAACAAAACCAACTGTCAGAACTGAACCGGAAAAATGGGTTATCAACCCTGCATTCCCGGAACAGACAGTTGTCATCGGCCATGTAATCTCCGACTCCATTCGCTCACATTTGAAGCAACTGTTAACAAAGAACATGGACATATTCGCCTTTAAGCCAGCGGACATGGTGGGCTTTCCGCGTCACATTGCGGAACACAAACTCAACGTCTACAAGAGCGCAGAACCGGTTGCTCAAAAGAAACGCAGCATGGGGCCAGAGAAAAAAAAGGCGATGAATGAGCAAGTGATGGAACTTTTGAAGGCGGGTATTCTCCGCAAAAGCAAGTATCAAACCTGGGTGGCAAACCCAGTCATGGTTGGAAAATCTAATGGTACTTGGCGCATGTGCGTCGATTACAAAGATCTGAAGAAAGCCTGCCCAAAAGATTGTTATCCGCTACCCGAGATTGATTTAAAAGTCGACTCGTTAGCACCTTACAGATTTAAATGTTTTCTGGATGCCTACAAGGGCTATCACCAAATCCAGATGGCTAAAGAAGACGAAGACAAGACAGCGTTCCGCACGGACATGGGAACTTTCTGTTACACCAAAATGCCATTCGGGCTAAAAAACGTTGGGGCAACATATCAGCGTTTAATGGACACCGCATTCGTAAAACAAATCAGTGTAAACTTGGAGGTGTACGTCGACGATCTGGTAATCAAGAGTAGAGAAAAGGACCAGATGTTAAACGGCATCCAGAAAACATTTGACCATCTGCGGAACGTGCGGATGAAATTAAACCCGGGAAAATGTTGCTTCGGAATGGAGGAAGGAATGCTCCTCGGGGTCATTGTAACAAAAGATGGTTTCCGCCCGAATCCAGAAAAGTCCAAGCAATCGAACGCATGTCGTCTCCATCTTCCGTCAAAGAAGTCCAAACATTAATGGGGAGCCTCGTAGCTTTGAATAGATTTTTGTCAAACTACGCATCCAAATCTTTCCCCTTCGTGGACACACTAAAGAATTTCTTGAAGAAATCCAACTTTCATTGGACCGCAAAAGCGGAAACGGCTTTTCAAGAAATGAAGAAGTGTCTGAGCAATTTGCCAACACTCACTGCTCCATTACCTAAAGAACCGCTCACTCTGTACTTATCTGTCACTGATAAGGCGGTTGGCGCAGTACTTATGGTCGACAGGAAAGGGGTACAAACCCCAATCTATTATATCAGTCGTACATTGCTGGATGCTGAAACCCGCTACTCAACAATGGAGAAACTGGTTCTTGCATTAGTCCACGCATCTAGAAGATTGCGCAGGTACTTCCAAGGGCATCCAATCAATGTCCTCATAGATTTCCACATCAACGACATCCTGCGCAAGCCAGAAGTTTCTGGACGATTGGCCAAGTGGGCCATCGAATTGGGAGAACACTCAATCACAAACAAAGCTAGACCTTCTGTTAAAGGACAAATCTTGGCAGATTTTATTGCGGATGTCCCAGCAGATAGAGTTGAAGAATGCGCAAACGAAGCATCATCAAAATCAACTCCGCCTGATGAAACACAAAAGTGGAAACTATTCACTGATGGTGCTTGCAATGATGAAGGAGCTGGTGCGGGGTTACGTCTGATAACAACATAAGGGAAAGAATATACCTACGCAATAAGGCTCGATTTTCAAACGACTAACAACGAGGCAGAGTATGAAGCACTGATAGCAAGCTTACGCATTGCCAAAAAGATGGGAGCGCAATACATCGAAGCCCATGTTGATTCCATGTTAGTTGCCAACCACATAGATGGCTCATATGAAGCAAGAGAGCCATCTATGATCTTATATTTACAGCACACCAAAGAACTGATGAACAGCTTCATCCACTGCAAAGTCACTCATGAACGTCGAAGCCAAAACAAGCCGGCAGATGCCTTAAGCAAAATGGCATCAACTGCATTTGACCACATGGCAAAAGACGTGCGAGTTGAAGTACTGACTAAGCCATCTGTACCACAAAAACAAGTGAATGTGGTCCAAACCGGAAAAGAATCTTGGATCACCCCCATAATGGCCTTCTTGACCAAAGGGATCCTTCCATCAAACAGAGCTGAAGCCAGGAAGCTGCAACACAAGGCCATGCATTACGAGGTCATCGACGGTATTCTATATCGACGATCTTACCTCGGACCATTGCTATGATGTGTAGACTCCGCGGAAGCCACATACTTAATAAAGGACATCCACGAAGGAACCTGCGGATTGCACGCGGGCCCTAGGATAGTCATGGCAAAACTCATGAACGCGGGGTACTACTGGCCGGAATGCACCTCGATGCATTAAAAGAATTTCGCAAGTGCGACGCTTGCCATTGGCACGCACCCGAAACACTCAGGCCAAAAAACAACTTAGTCCCAGTCACAGCAGCATTGTCATTCCAAAAATGGGCCATCGATCTAGTTGGGCCCTTGCCTACGGCACCGGGTAATGTCAAATGCCTAGTGGTCGCCATCGATTACTTCACCAAATGGGTAGAAGCCAAAACATTGGCCACAATCGATGGGCGCAAAATCAAAAAATTCATATGGGAATTCATCATTTGCAGATTTGGCCTGCCACTAGAAATTGTAAGTGACAATGGTACGCAGTTTGCGGACCAACACCTACAAGAATGACTGTCATCCATGAAAATTAAACAGATATTCACTTCATTTGCGCATCCTCAAGGCAATGGCCAAGTAGAACGCGCAAACCGAAGCATCGTTGAAGGAATCAAAGCACGTTTGGGAACAAGACGAAGCGGCTGGGTCGATGAGTTACCCCATGTTCTATGGGCCCATCGCACCCTTTCAAAAACAAGCAACGGGGAAACACTGTTCAGTTTGACATACGGAACTGAAGCGGTAATTCCCATAGAAGTAACATGCCCATCCCCAAGGGTCTTGTTCGCGCAACGAACTTATTACAACAAAGAACTGCGGCTGAATCTAGATTTGCTAGACGAGCGTCGAGATTCAGCCTATGTCCGTGAAGCCTCATATAAACAACAGTTGGAAAAATATTACAACGCGCGAGTCAAGGAACATCTTTTCCGCATTGGGGATTTCGTTTTCCGCAGCAATGAGGCATCAAACGCTAAAAAAACTGGTAAGCTTGCTCCAAACTGGGAAGGACCTTATAAAATCCAGGAAGTATTGGGAAAGGGCGCGTATGCTTTAGAACGCCTAGATGGTTCACTCGTGCCACGTACTTGGAATGCAGCGCAATTGCGCATATGCTATGTTTAATTTATTGCTTCAAATTTTGTAATAAGGGCTTTATGCCCAATTCATTTATATTACAAACAAGCATTTTTCATACAAGTCATTGTTATATGCTTCAAAGACCAAACAAAAGACATATGCTGTTGACACATCGACATACACAAAAGAAAGGGATCATTACAAAAAACAAACACATCCCACATATAGACACTCAACAGCAATTTCAAAAGCTTCTACATATGAACTTACTTCTAAGAGCTTAAAAGTTAAAGACCTAAGAAGTATGCTTCCATTGACCTCTAACTTTCTTGAGTCTACGATGGGATGTCTTGGGTAAATCTCCTAATTCTGAAAGCTTCTTCATCTTTAACGGCTGCCCGTCAGAGGTCCCTTGATCATGAAGATTATCAGGTCTCATATCTTCTTGTGACAACACATACCCACAATACTCAGCTAGTCGATCAAAGGCGTCTGCTGTAGACTCATTATGGATAGGATGATGAGATTGCTTCATCATCCCTTTCACAGCTGATATTTCATCTGCTCGAAGTTTACTGGAAGCAGTGTTGGTCGACATTCCCTTAGAAGAAATGAAAGAATTTTTTCAAGGTAACATGTGAAGAAAATGATAGCATGCACTTACTATATATAGAGGAGAGAGAATAGGGTAATTAATTACCATTAATGGCAACCGCTCAATTACCCTAGAGTAGTGTGACAGTCGCCTGACGATAGCCGTCATAACTGTCACATCAATCACTACCAGACTGACATACACTTATGTCAGAAAAAGATGACATCACCTCATGATTGGCAAACGTGCGCAATTAAAGAAACATACCATCAGTCATAACATAAAGAAAACGTGACAGATTGTTCATAACTGTTACATGATCACAAAAGGAAAAGGAAAGAAACATATTCATCCAAGATTTAAATACTGAGAAACATCATCAGTATTCGGAGTTTCTTCCCGCGTATCGCCGGCTGCGAACGACGTACCTGCTCCGCTAGTTGAGGCAGCCTTCTTGGTTTCTTCCTCTCTGCGTGCCTTCTCAGCTAATTCCGCACCAAGGCGATCCGATTCCCTAAAGTAATTACGCAACTCGCCAACGGGGTCATCAGTCTTCATACACGCGTCCAACAGGTCAAATACTTCAAACTTCAAATGCTCATAATTGTCATAGGCTTGTATCAGTTCATCGTCATAAGATTCGTTATGATATGGCCCATCCTCTTTCTTCTTGCCATCCGCATGATGACAAAAACCTTCACAAAACCCGAGTTTCAAACCTTGTTTCACGGAGGTACTGGAGATGCGGGCAATAACCTCTGTCAACTTCGGATCATTCAAAACACGCTTGAATATCTGCAAAGATAAGAAGCTACAATTTTACACGTACATTCATAAAGCGAGACAAAATAATTTCAACAAGGGCAAAGGTTAACTTACCCCTGCGGCACCAACTTTCATCATCCAGGCAATCCTTTCATTGGCAACAACAGCTATGTCTGTGGCCTCTCGACATGCATTCCGCATTTCATCTAGATCCACTTTAGCTTGCGAACAGGAGGACTCTGCCAAAGCCTTCTCTTCTTCTAGTTTGGACTTCTCTACACCAAGCTGTTTTATCTTTAATTCTGCATCAAACAAGGAAGAAGTAGATCTCATGAGATCATCATGCTGACGATTATACTTATCAATGATATCAGCTAGCTCTACCTGCTTCTCATCACAAGTTTTCTAACTCTGCTCCGCCTCCTTGACAAGTCGAGAGTTCTCAATCTTCAACTTCTCAATGGTATAACGCAATTGCTCAGTCTCCTGATTGGTCCGTTGACAAGCAATGGTCCAAGCTTTCGAATCTTTAGTCTTCTCCTTCTTCAGCCTGTTCACTTCTTTCGCCGCCTCATAAGCCAACTTCTTATGATGATCAATTTCTGACCGGATGTCATGGCGCGCAAGCTGGAATTCCTTTTCACGTTTCAAAAGGCTAGCCTCCGACTCCTTCAGGTTCTACAAATCACGCATGAACTCGTTTTCGCGTCGGATAAGGGAACCAAGGCTACTAACACCTAAGGCACGATTCATAGACATGTCGATAAACAGAGATCGACGATCCACGCTGTCTTGGTAATCACGTTCAGCTGGTGGGACAGACAACGTCACAAACTCTTGAGCATCGAGTGCATTTGTGAATCGGGTTGTATCCATGATGTCCTAGCGCGGTTGATACGGCCTCGGTTGATTAGTACCACGCGAGGAAAACTTTCCTCGCTAATGACCGGATTGGCTGGACTTCCAACTGCCCTCCAAATGTGCTTTCCTATATATCACTGTAGAATCTTCCACGGTCCGCACAAGGGCAGAAGGATTCTCCTTGACATTCTCAGCCTCTTTCTCACTCTGCAAATCAGTAGCAGTTTTTGGCCCTTGCAAAGAACTTTTCTTGGGCATTCGTTCCAAAGAAACAACAGGTTTTTCAATATTCAAATTGGGAGTAGAGGTTTCATCCACATTCTTCCCAGCCGCCTTCTCCAAAGCAATAGCTGAATCATCTGTGACCGGCTCTACCTGATGTGTTACATTCTCCTCAGCCACTAACTCTGAAACATTTAGACTCGTCACATTCTCAACTGGATCCTCAACTGCACCAACGTTCTCAGTAATCGGAAGGTCTGAAGATGATACTTTCTCAATAACAGAAGAAGTCCGCTCTGAGCGGGACTCCGCAAACGGCAAGGATCCTACATAAAAAGCTATTATAAAAGTTATATGAAATAACAACCAAAGTATTCAAGGCAAGGCTAAGTTTACCATACCTGATAAATGCCTCAGAGTCTTCATAGAAAGATTCTGGCGAACAGGTGGGGGCTTCACCGCCACTTCAAGCCTACGACCCTTTGACCCAGCTATGGGCTTAAAGACATCAACAGGAACCACTGCAATGGGCTCTGGGCGGGGCATCACAGTTGTTTCTCCAGATGGTTGCGGGATTTGGACTTGCTTCTGCTTCAATTCATCCATTCTCTGCTGGAACAAATCCACAGACACATTCTCAGTTTGACGCACAGGCGATGAATGCCTTTGACGTTTATGCTCCAACTCTGTGTCAGACTCTGTGAGCTCATCCTCCACTTCTTCAACAATAATGGGAGTGGTTGGTGGTTTGGTCTTCTTACTCGCCTTGGCACGCTTCTTGGAAGTACTCGTGCCTGATGCGAAAATCACATCTGTATACATCAACCTATATGTGAGAAAATAAACAAAAAATCGCAATAACTAACCAACGGATTCCCGACGCTCAGAGGTAACTTCTTCAACTTTGACGGAAACCTTTCTGCAGAGTTAAATACCCGCACCTGTCATGAAGAACGCGCAAAATCAGCACGCGGACTGCGTACCTACCTGCGCATCCTTCGCGCACGCATGATACTTAGGAAAATAAACGACACAGATGCAGTTTCTAACCTGTTCTAGCATAGTGCCTGGGGGGATCAATGAGGTTTGGAAACAAAAAATTGGAGCTCATCCTCTCCACCAGTCCTTGCGCACCCTCAGCAATTGGAGTATATAAGACTTTTGCCTCACCCCTCTTCACAAATAAGTCAAACAGAGATACACCTGGCAACAGTTACAAAAAATAGCCTCAGCACAATGCACAATAAACTTAAACAAGACCCAGAGATAATAATATCACCTTAGGAGGACTAGGATCGTGCCCTTCCGGACAGATTAGGCTGAGCCCTAACAAAGCCAATACGCTCTCTGGACACTCATCCATCACCAATGGAGTGGCATTGTCACAAAGTGACTTGTACCAGGCTTACTCTTTATACCCCTCCATCGGTGGTAACTCCGCAATCTTTTCCTTCAAACCAACCACCATCCACTGGAAAGCAGCAGGTATAACCCCGCGGTGGATATAGAAGAATTTATCCTTCCATTCATACATGGATTTCAAATTCTCAAACACTAGCTGCTTCACTTTCCTGCGGGCACCCAAGCTATACCAACCATTCCCACCACGGGCAGCCTCCAAAACGTAAAACACATTCAATCTTTCGAATGTAGGTTTGGTATTCAATGCCCTACATGTAGCTTCAAAGTGAATCAAACGACACCACCCAAATGGGTCAATTGTGTCGGATGAATGTCGTACGTCAAAAGAGCGTTCATTACAAACTTTGTGGCTGGCAGATGGAAACAACACTTAGAAAAGGCTGCTGCATACAGAGTTATTTTGCCGGGAGGTGCCTGTAAAGCAGTTTTGCCCTCAGCCGGAAGCTTTGGTTCCCACTCCTGCAAAATCCCATACTGATCAAGAAAACCAGAAAAAGAGGCTTCATCCCACTTAATTGTCGTGGCATCAATGCTTTTGGATGATTCTTTTCCAGAATCTTTTACAGAATCAGACGTCTTGCTTGACTCTGGGATGTTTTGTGTATCTTGAGACATGGCTAAATTCAAGAAGATACAAGGAAGATTGGAGAAAGAGACGTTAAAATGAATTTCGAATATGAAATGAGTGGAAGTGGGAAACGGCAATTTCGAAATTTAATATATAGGCTTGGTAATTAATGTAGATGAGGTCAGGATTAGTGGGCCACCCATCCCTTTTTGTACATGAGCCCAATAAGAAAGTGACACGTGTACAAATGGAGACATACAGACGCCACACGTGCCTCACGCGCCCACTCCCCTGACAAACCGCCGAACAACGTGACTGTACACATCTCAATTGTCACTAGTCATGTCAAACCCCACTCGCCAGGATGACCACACGTTTTCAAATTCATGGGGAATCGACAAATGTCCATAACCAAGTGCTAACGTGTCTTACATCTGCGGAGTTTTGACGTAAATTCACAATATCCGTTCTCCGCAAAAATTACCGCAGCGCAAGAATTATTCACCACACTCCTATGCGAAATGTAACCTTAACGAGCTGTCATCAATAACTTATATTTTATTAGTCCAGCATCCCTCCCCTCTCATCATAGCTTCTGAGATAAGAGACACACTAGACTGGGGGGACTTGATGGGATTGGGTACTAAATAGGCTATTCCGCATACCCAAACCCGGAAAAGCATTACTACGCGGAGACAGTCTGCGCGCAAGGAGTGGTCAAAACACGCTAGTGCCTGGTCAAAAGTCAAGTCTTGGTCAAAGGCGGATATCATGCATGGTCAATTGCCATGCATAAAGAAGGGAGACAATCACGTATGACCAACATTAAAGGCAGTAAACCGTTCCACCATTTGCATAAATTTAGCTTCTCTTAATCACCTTACTAACATAATCAAGGGTGATGGAGACAACCTAACCACGGTTAGGACTTGGGTAATGGTGGCATACGAACTCTCCTATAAAAGGGATCATATCCCTAGTAGGAGGGGACACTTTCTGCTAACCCAGAGAGCTATCACTACTAAATAGTATCCCCATTCACCCCGTTTTTGTCATAAACTACTACCTCGTGTAGTCGTCTCCACATCCACAATCAACTCTTGTTTGCAGGTTCCTCAATCCCTAGCTGCTAGCGAAGGATCAACCCTGGAGAACACTTATAATCTTATCATCCCTAGCCGGTGGTAAGACTATTTGTTTCTTCACTAACCATTCATTTTCTCTGTTTAAAGTCCTAACAAAATGTAAACTAAAAGAACAAGGCTTCAAACACAACTTTTTGCTCAAGGTAATATTATTGTAATATAATATTTCAGCTATGCTGGTTGAAATTGAGTGATGATAGTCGTTTTCGGCATTGTAAAGAGATCGTTACAGTAATGATGAGGAACATTCCAAATAAGTTCAGTTATGGATCCTTTGATCAGAAAATATATTCTCAAACAATTCCAAAAATAAATCTTTCGATAATCACTACGGTTAGTGGATACCATGGATCAGAGAGATTTAACCTAATCAAGCTCATATTGTTAAGTGATCAGGAACATTCCAAATAACTGTAATGATCGCTACGTTTAGTGGATACCATGGATCAGAGAAATTCAAGCTAATCAAACTCATATAAAGTGTTCGATGTCACTATGAGTAGATAAATTTCGTAGTGGTTGGAAAGTCTGATGAATAGTGACCCTTTGGCAATTGGTTACTTAATGTTCTTTATATATGAATAGTGACCCTCTGGTAAACATGCGTAAAGGACTAAAGCCACATATCTTGGTCGAACTTAGTGGGTTTTTCCAAGACTTCATCCTTGTGCTTTATGGTTTCGAATGGTGGTTTTGGAAAGAAATCAACAGTCAGACCGGCACTTCTATTTTCATCTTATATAGAGAGCAAACCGACGATCATCATTCAAAATTTCAACTTACCGCTAACCTCTGCGCCATCAACGACTACAACAAATCGACGATCTTCCTCCACGACACTCCTAATAAGCATCTCTTTACATCACCGTATGATTTAAGGTTCCATTTTTGTTTTTGCTGCTTTTTAATATAAGTTTTGTGTTTATCAAACCCTAACCTCTGAAAATATGGATCTCATTGTTTGATCGGTTAGTGGATACCATGGATCAGAGAGATTTAAGCTAATCAAATTCATATCTCCAGTTGGTGCAAGTTATGTTGAAGCAATGGTTTATTATTATTATTATTTTATTTATTGTTATTTTATTTCTGTTTTGAGGGTGTAGTGATGACGATGGTTATGATTTGACAAACGATTTATGAAAGTAACAAGAATCTGAAATTAGTAAAACGAATTATGAAAGTATTAAGAATTGGAAATTAGTAAAACGATTTATAATTCTTTAAAGGCTGAACACGAGTATACTCAAACAAGGGTTCCGCGTTTCGGTACGTTTTTAATTGATCGGATGTGACTTCTGAAAACCACAAACGATTAATTAAACATTACAAAACGCGTCAAACAGAGACCGGAAGTCCAGCATGTCGATTAGACATGTAAAAATCGTGTTTTGAAAAATATGGGTATCGATTGTATATTCGGCGCACCATGTACAATGATTCATGAAAGTTGAACAAACTCAGATGTTTCAACCAAAACACACAAACAAGCAATAAACGACCCGTAACGCCTTAAACGAATTTTTTTGTATTTGGAACAAATAAAAATATTTAAAAATGAATTAAAATTAATTTTTAATAAATAACAAGTATTTAAAATGAATTAAAACAAATTAATTTTTTTTTAAAAAAGGCCAAAGCGCCTAGCTTTGGCCAAAGCTAGGCGTCTAATTTGCTTGATTAGACCACATGCGCCTAGCTTTGGCCAAAGCCAAGCGCTTTGGCCTTTTTTTAAAATAAAATTAATTTGTTTTAATTCATTTTAAATACTTGTTATTGATTAAAAATTAATTTTAATTCATTTTAAAATGTTTAGTTGTTCCCAATACAACAAAATTCGTTTGAGGCGCTATGGGCCATTTATTGCTCGTTTGTGTGTTTTGGTTGAAACATCCGAGTTTGTTCAACTTTCATGAATCATTGTACGTGGTGCTCTGACTATACATTCGATATCTAAATTTTTCCAAAACACGATTTTTGCATGTCTAATCGACATGCTAGACTTCCAGTCTCTGTTTGATGCGTTTCGTAATGTTTAATTGATCGTTTGTGGTTTTCAGAAGTCACATCCGATCAATTAAAAACGTATCGAAATGCGGAACCCATGTTTGATTATACTCGTGTTCAGCCTTTTAAGAATTATAAATCGATTTACTAATTTTCGATTCTTGATACTTTAATAAATCGTTTGGCAAATCATAACCATCATCATCATTACACCCTCAAAACAGAAATAAAATAACAATAAATAAAATAATAATAATAAATTATTATAATAATAAAACAAAGGAACTAGGTTGCAAATATAATAATAATTTAAATAATTTAAATAATAATAATAATGTAATATAGACAAGGTTAATGCTCAAAGAAGTCAACCTTTGTTGACTCCTAGAAGTTTTGAAGACCAAATGAATTTTACAAGATACTTGAAACAAGATATGGATATAGAGAATATGCAATGAGATGATTTCGTACAAGATTCCAATGCAAGCAAGTCAAATTCAGTTGTTGCAAATGTATTTTTTGTGTTTTGAATTGGTTTTATATTTTTAAAAAAAATTTAATATAATTATTGTAAAAAAAATTATAAAAATTAAAAAACAAAATAATAACCACCAACTTTTATCGACATTGCACCAACATAGCTAATCATTGCTCCAACTCAACTCAACAAGACTTTTAAGCCGAAGACACTTTTCATCCAACACAGGGTTCACTAACCTTTTTGCCAAATATGTTGCAAAATATGAAATGGCATGCAAATATGTTGCAAAACGGTAAGCAAATTGCCAGAGGGTCATTGGTCTTCAGAGTTTCCAGCCTTTAAGATGACACTTCTAGGAGATTCAAGAAGATATTCATCAAGACCTTTTGCAGAGGGTCACTATTCATATACAAAGAACATTAACTAACCAATTGCCAAAGGGTCACTATTCACCAGAGTTTCCAACCACTAGGAAATTTATCTACTCACAATGGTGTGGTCTACCTTTTTGCTTATGATCCAACACCAAATCTCATTATCTGTCAACGATGAAGACAACCTGAAAACAACCGGATGGTTGGTAGCTCTAGGTAAGAACATTGTGGATGAGGATTGTTTACCTTCCCATTGATTTCAAGTATGTTGCCTTCATCGTTGACAGATATCTCTCGGACAAACAACTGAATTTTACTTGCTTGCCTGAAAGCGGTCCAAATACCATTGTTGTTGGATGTTCATGTGAGAATGCATAGTACAAAGTTCTTTTGACAAACGTCTCGCTGCCTGAAGTTCCTTTGCAACCTAGTTCCTTTTAATTATAAACAATATTAAAGAGGGACCTAGATATTCCTCATGAGGACCAGAAGTTGTTTACCTTCCCATTGAAAGATTAAAAAGTCACTATTTAATGATGAAGTTGTTTTCGGAGAGATATCTGTCAACGATGACGGCAACCTGGAACTAGGTGATGGCCATACCGACGTGAGGGTAGTCCATTGGTATTAATGGCAAAGTGATTGTAAGGAAAGTAAAGCTTCAGGTGAAAGTGGATACCATGGACCAGAGAGATTTAAGCTAATCAAACTCATATCTCAAGCCGGTGCAACTTTTTAATTAGTAAATGACACAAATACCCATTCTATTTTAAATATAAAATAAAAGCCTTCTTTACAAGCTTTTAATTATACCCATTTTGGTCATTTTATACATTTTATTAAAAGCTCTAGCTACTATGCCAAACACCAAAATATATTTAAAAAGCTTTCAGCTACGAGCCACCAGCTAGTTTTGCTAAACATACCCATGGTGTACTTGTTGGAAAGATAATAAAACGCTCGTTAATTTAATGTAACTTTTTTTCATAAAAAAGGCGTATAAAAAGTTATTAATATTTTAAAAATCTTAGTGAAAAGTGCATGTGCTATGCACATGAAAGATAAAATAGTTTTGGAGGGAATTCAATGATGGAAATGATATAATCAAGTGTAAGATGTCACACCCATTTTCTTTTACTATTTATAGATGTAGATATAGATGAGATGTTAAAAGGAGATGAGCGAAATTTTAAGATAAATTTATAAATAACAATTAATCTATCTATATATATATATAGGGGGCGGATAATATGGAAACCCCATCTTTTGAAAAAACCCTGCAAACTCTATGGTGACCATTGATCAAATTTGATCAATGGTGCATGATTAATTTCAATTTAATAATCAAAAGTAAGTGGGCCACTTGCTTAAAAAGGTGGATTAAGGGCAATATGGTAATCTTAAATTAATTTTTTTAATTTAATTTCTGAATCCTAGGTTTAAAAAGGTTGATTTGACACTTGTCAAGTCACCTTTCTCCTACTTTACGACACTTTTTCCAGCATGAATATTAACATACGTTAGTGTTGTGATAAAAAATTCTGACCTCGTGTGAGACATCGCTAATATGTGTTACCAGGCATATACTAAAGGAAAATAATAAAAGAACACATAAAATGTGTATTTATTTAAGAAATGATAAAAACGATCATAACAATCAACACTAAAACATATCAAAAAACGTTTAATACAAACATAATTATTTGTGAATTTTCAAAAAAAAAAAAAAAACTATCATAACAACATAGAAAAAATCTAGCTATGCTTCATTCTTGATCCTCATCATCATCTTTAACTCAAAACATCTCTTCACCTACAAAAAAGGTAACACGTGTTAGTTGGGCTCTACAAAACACATAATGGGACATCAATGACATGTGTTAGTGTATTCTAAAACATATGTTTTACTGAAATAACGCATGTCATACAAACATTAACACATGTTAGTTGGGTATATACTAACATGTGTTAACATCACTAACATGTGATAGGGCATATACTAACATATGTTTTCTGAAATAATGTATGTCATATTAACCCTAAAAAGAACAAACCCTTTTTCAGTTTTCATAAAGCCAGGAAACCAATTTATTCAAGCTAATTTAAACACCTCATTCACAAAAAAAAAATTATAAATTTATAATCTTTATAAAAAAACATCACTTACCACAACCACATCACCAACGCTGCCTTCTTCCTAATAGCCTATTCTTGAAAACTAACACTAGAACAGAAACACATGGTAGTTGGGCATATACTAAAACACATGTTAATTGGGCTCCTCAATTAATATGAACCCTAACACTTGCTAGTTAGACATATACTAGCATGTGTTAGCATCACTAACATGTAACACCTCAAAAATTTTGAGAATATGTATTTAAACAAAAATGAATACTTGGTTTTCATCAAGTGGATTCGTTAATGGTTTTTGAAGCATACGCTGTTATTAATGAGGTCAACAAGAAAGTTCAATCACATATGTTGGTTTAAAAGTATTGCAAGGACCCGGTTGTTATTAAAATAAGTTGGTAACATAACTTTGAGAACAAGTTGCCCTTTTGTGATAATCTAGGTACTTGTATTGCAAATATGAGTAATTAAAATAAAAACCCTAGAGCCATAATGGCTCTAAGTGCGTGACGGCAAAGAAAAAAAATACCAATGAGAGAGGAACACGGATCGATTAAGAAAGAGGAGACAAGTGGTTCGAAGTTGTTTGTGGCACATTTAATCTTTCATAATGGCTCATGTTCTTTTGATGTCTTGTGTGATGATATGGGTTCACGTTTAAGGTTGGGTGTCGGTTAGGTTTGGTTCGGGTGAAGGTGAAGGTGACGGTTCTTGACAGGGTTCAGTGGTTCTAGTGGAGACTGTGAGTGTGTGCAACAAGGAGGGTGATCCGGTTGGTTTTTTTGTCTTGGGTATGACGATGACGGTGGTGTTGGTTGTGATAGTGGTGGTTAATGACGGTGGTGTTGGTTGTGATAGTGTAGGTTAGAGATGACGCGTAGGGTGGCGATGGTGGTCAACTAGGGCTGTGGTGATGAGGGGGCAGCTTAGGCGATGAAAGTGACGTTGGACGGTGTGTTATGTAGCATTGATGGCGATGAATGAGGATTGGGAGGATAGCGTTTGGGTTCGGTGTAACGAAGGTGACTAAAGGGTGATGAGGATTGGCGTAAGGTAGTGGAGGTATGGTAATGGTTATGATGTTTTGTTCGTTGCTGGTACTTGCACGTAATGATGGAGGTGGGGATTGCCATGAGTCTTGTATGAAACATGTTGTCAATTGATGAACGTGATAGTGAGGCTTTTATACTTTTTAGCGGATGGGATACTCGTGATAGCATGGATGGCATTCGTAGTTTTCAGATTTATTAACAAACTATTTTTTTAAACAATTTGTACCGTTGTAATTATTTTTCCGCTGCGTGATTTTAATGAAATTGTTGATTTTTAAACGGTACACTGTAATGAGACACGACGGTAGGGTGCCCGGGTTTGGGGTCTTACAAGTTGGTATCAGAGTAGTAGTTTAAGGGATTTTGGCACTTCAAAACGCCTAAACTTAAACTTGAATTGGGATTGAAGTAACGAATGCCATCACGAGTAACCGCTAGCCAAGAGATATGAGTAGAGTTTTGTATTTACTTTTGCGAATTCTTTGTGCTATGTGTGCCATTCTGTGAATTCTGTGAGTAATGTATGTGAAAGGTAGAATACTAGTATGACCATGTTGGGTAATGTTTAGAACTCAGGAGGTGGCACGAAAAATCAATAACACTTGATCAACGTTATTGGCGGTCTACTGTTACCCCAATGCTCTAAATGATTACTTAATATGTTTGTGCGAAGGTTCTGCCTTGGGTGGTTGAGGGTAAAGACTGAATTCGGTCACACGGGAATCGGGATTCTGTGAGCAATGGGGCTTCCTGCATTTTAAGACGAGGTGTGGCTCCTTGTGTAATGATTGGAATGATTGAAACGTGGCAAGTAGTCCTAAGTGATAAGTGAGATTTCTTGCCTGGTTAGCAGTGTGTGCTTGGTGAATAAGCCGTTGATGAAATTTGTTAAATGCATTATGTGTGTGTGTTGCTATTTAGGGACCTATTGGCTTCTTACTAGCCTCACGAACTTGCAAGACTATGTGATGGTATGTTGTGCGCATAGGGTTAGCGCCAGAAATGTCTAGTATGTGTCACGGAAGTCCTTTATGGACTAACGCGTGTAATGGTAAGTTTTGTGAAAAGTTGGCTAGTATATGTTGCATGATGATTAGTGTGCGCCATTAGCCGGTGTGTAAGCGCCTTCGGGCAACAGAGGATGTCATGTGTGATGTTATGTGTGTAGGTTCTTGATTGGGACCTATAGAGAATGTGAACGAAGAACCTAACCTGGGAATGTTGTCAGTATGATGTTAATGGGTACGACCTGAATGCGGGTGCGGCCTATGTGAACCCTATGTGGGTAGAATGAGTGGTGATGACTATGACACCCTAGAAAATCCCACATCGGTCGTGGCCAGGAGAGATCCTTGGTTCATAAGTAATGTCTTGCCTCTTAACTCACCAACGCGTTTTGGGGCTTAATGTTAGTGGATGAGAGGAGAACTCCACAGTTAAGTGTGCTCAGGTGGGAGCAGTATCAGGATGGGCGACCTCCTGGGAAGTATCCACTGGGCAACCAAAAACAAATCCGTGAGCTCTGGATGGGCGACCCATCGGGGCAAAGCGGACAATATTGGTGGTGAGAGGGGTCGGATGTTACAATGACCACGAGAAAGATGGACACTTCCCCTAGGTTAAGGACAATGAGAATGTGAAAGGCGGCTTCGGTAGCCAGTGAGTGAGTCGTTTATGATTCACTAGGAAGAATGTGTGTGAGTTGAGGTATAGATATATGAATAGTCTTTTATAAGAGATGAGTTTTGAGTATTAAAGTACGCCTCAGTTATTAATTTCCTTGTGATAAGATATGTGATAATGTCTTGCCCATTGCGATCGATGTCTTATAGATGTGTCATTTAGATATGGTTGAATGATATTTTGATGCGGTATGCCTTTGTGAAAGGTATGCTCATGTTGTCTAGACCATTGAGTGTTTCCGTAACCGAAGTTGCGGGTGTCCATGTGTGACGCGCATGATGCTTGCGCGTGTGAATAGCGAAGTAGCCATGTTGGTGGCGCATCGATGCTAGATGTTCCAGCGCTTGGTGATAGTTTGACGCGACGTCTGGTGACGCAGCGGTTTGAGGAAAAAGACGTTGTCGGCGCACGTCCTTAGCGGAAGCGAAGAATACCTCGCGGGAGGCAGGTCGACGGGAGGGTTCGCGTTCAAACTCGATGACGATGCGGAAGGAAGCTTATGTTTCTACGTTGAGGAATTCGCACCAGGTTATGCGTGAGTTATGAGATTAGCGAAGTATCTATGTTGGTATACTAGAAAGAAGTTTGCACGAGCTCCAAGGTATCGTCAGTCCTTGGGAGAGGTGGCTCTATATCGTTAGTTGATTTTAGTAAAGCGCCATTCTAGTCACTCCTTGAAATTCGAGAGGCAATGGCGGGGCCAATGCACTCTACGTTTGAGTGTGATAGGCAGTGACGATGGGACTTAGCAGCATTGACAAAGTATTCAATGCTCTTGTGGTCGAAGGTGTCGAGAATGTCTGAGGCAAGGTTTTTGTGATGCCCTCTAGGGCGCGGGTGCCACGCGACTAGTGTTTCAGAGCGCGGTGGATGTGAGACATAATGTGTCTCAGTGCTTGCTTATGTTTTGATGATGTGTCTTGGCGCAGTGCTTAGGCGCATCGCCAAAGTCGTGGATTATCAGAGTAGCGCAGCGAAGCACGAAAGAGACCCTTGTGCGGATAGGTTGGTTAGCAAGAGGAAATTAGTATGAAGAAGTGCAGGGGTAATGTACCAGCGCCAAGTGTTCGCGCATGGTCTATGGCGTGAGGCGTCGGCTGGCGGTCTTGATGGCGCACGTCTAAGTGTGAAATGTAAGATCGTTGGTTAGGGACGTAATGATTGATGCGGAAGGTGAGCGTTGGAAGCTCAACTCCAGCGTGAAGTTAAAGATGAAAGATGAACCTTGCGTTCAAACGTTGCAACGATGCTGATGATGGTTAATTAGTATAATAGTCATGGTTAATGCTCAAAGAAGTCAACCTTTGTTGACTCCTAGAAGTTTTGAAGACCAAATGAATTTTACAAGATACTTGAAACAATGTATGGATATGGAGAATATGCAATGAGATGATTTCGTACAAGATTCCAATGCAAGCAAGTCAAATTCAGTTGTTACAAATGTATTTTTTGTGTTTTGAATTGGTTTTTTATTTTTAAAATTTTTTTAATATAATTATTGTAAAAAATTATAAAAAATAAAAAACAAAATAATAACCACCAACTTTTATCGACATTGCTCCAACATAGCTAATCATTGCTCCAACTCAACTCAACAAGACTTTTAAGCCGAAGACACTTTTCATCCAACACAGGTTTCACTAACCTTTTTGCCAAATATGTTGCAAAATATGAAATGGCATGCAAATATGTTGCAAAACGGTAAGCAAATTGCCAGAGGGTCATTGGTCTTCAGAGTTTCCAGCCTTTAAGATGACACTTCTAGGAGATTCATGAAGATATTCATCAAGACCTTTTGCAGAGGGTCACTATTAATATACAAAGAACATTAACTAACCAATTGCCAAAGGGTCACTATTCACCAGAATTTCCAACCACTAGGAAATTTATCTACTCACAATGGTGTGGTCTACCTTTTTGCTTATGATCCAACACCAAATCTCATTATCTGTCAACGATGAAGGCAACCTGAAAACAACCGGATGGTTGGTAGTTCTAGGTAAGAACATTGTGGATGAGGATTGTTTACCTTCCCATTGATTTCAAGTATGTTGCCTTCATCGTTGACAGATATCTCTCGGACAAACAACTGAATTTTACTTGCTTGCCTGAAAGCGGTCCAAATACCATTGTTGTTGGATGTTCATGTGAGAATGCATAGTACAAAGTTCTTTTGACAAACGCCTGGCTGACCTGAAGTTCCTTTGCAACCTAGTTCCTTTTAATTATAAACAATATTAAAGAGGGACCTAGATATTCCTCATGAGGACCAGAAGTTGTTTACCTTCCCATTGAAAGATTAAAAAGTCACTATTCAATGATGAAGTTGTTTTCGGAGAGATATTTGTCAACGATGACGGCAACCTGGAACTAGGTGATGGCCATACCGACGTGAGGGTAGTCCATTGGTATTAATGGCAAAGTGATTGTAAGGAAAGTAAAGCTTCAAGTGAAAGTGGATACCATGGATCAGAGAGATTTAAGTTAATCAAGCTCATATCTCAAGCCGGTGCAAGTTACGTTAGTGATATATGTCATCTTCTTCTTCTTCAACTGGATGGTTGGTAGCTCTAGGTAAGAACATTGTGGATGATGATGATAATAACTTCTCTTCAGATTCTGATTGCACCGGTGGAATTGGAATTGGAATTAATGTTAGGAATTGGAGTGGACAAACCGAGGCCTAAGGTGAATCCGTTTGGTGACGGTAAACCTATAGAGGTTTTGCTTCAGGAGAAAAGGTGTTGATTATCGGAATTGAATACTTAGAGATGACACGCGAAGCTTTAGGTACTGTTTGTTTTTTGCTCAGAAGCACTTCTGACCTCTTTTGTCTACACCACGCAGACGAGCGCAGACGTTTGGAGTCTGCAGATTGTTTGTTTTTTTTGGAAGACCTTTCACTCAACAAGGTCTTCCTGACCTCTTCTTGGTGCAGACTTGTTCCAAAGTCTTCTAAGGTCTTCAAAGGTCTTCTCCACTTCTCTTCTCCTCACCCACCACCACCACCACCACGGTCCACCACCACAGTCCACCACCGTCCACCACCACCTACCAACTTCCACCACTACCACAGTCCACCACCACCCACCACCACCCACCACCACCGTCCACCCCCACCATGGTCCACCACCACCACCACCACCGTCCACCACCACCCACCACCACCACCGCCACCCACTACCACCCACCACCACCACCACCGTCCACCACCACCATGGTCCACCACCGCCACCCACCACCACCACCGTCCACCACCACCGTCCACCTTCCACCACTACCACGGTCCACCACCACCCACCACCACCACCACCACCACCACCGCCATCCACCACCACCACCGCCACCCGCCACCCACCACCACCACCGTCCACCACCACCCACCACCACCACCCACCACCACAGTCCACCATCACCCACCACCACCGTCCACCACCACCGACCATCACCACCACCACCATCCACCACCCACCACAACCACCTACCACCACCGTCTACCACCACCAACCACCGTCCACCATGGTCCACCACCACCTACCACCGTCCACCACCACCACGATCCACCATCGTCCACCATTACCACCACCACCCACCATTACCACCACCACCACCGTCCACCACTATCCACCACCACCGTCCACCACCACCACCATCTACCACCAAACTGCTGTAAAAAATCAGTTTATTTAAATTTCGGTTTATTTCAGCAACCTGCAGAGATTAACAAACAAACAGTCTTCTTCTTGCAAACTGCAGACCTTTGGTCCACCTCTTCTGCTGCAGATGTCTGCAAATGTGGTTCACAGACTGCAGACCTTTTCCTGCAGAAAAAACAAACAGCACCTTAGACTCCAAGCGGATCCTTTGATTGCCAACTCACCTCCCGTAGAACATAGGCCTCTACAAAGTTTGATCAATTCGCATTTTTCACTTATTTAATGAAATTAACGCGCATACCGCATTCGAATTGGTTTTTTATTTTTTCTAAAAGTAGAAAAAACTATAACATTAACAACTAACAAAAAAATTGTAGAACAAAAGAAGAAAGTGTTACTCTGTTACCAAGCATGTCAAGAAATGATAATTTTCAAATATTGCAGATCAAGGTCTTCATGATTAGAGATGATAAAGGATAACAAAGATTAATGTTGTATTTTTCCCGAAAGTACTGAATCTATTGTTTAACGAAGATAACGAAGACTATACGTGGTTGATGATCTCAAGTTTTTTTTTAAACTTTTTTAAATAATTATATTAAAAAAATAAAAAAAAATAAAAAACAAATTCAAAACACCAAAAAAATATTGGATCAAAATATTCCACTTTTTCTGCCACCTCGTACGATTTGCCCCCAAACGCCTCGCATAGGCCAAAGCGAGATGCTTGGTGGTGGTGGGGGGGGGGGGTGAATAGCTGTGGCCTTTTTTTTAAACCTATTGGGATTCTCCCACCTAATGCTGCGAAAATTTGGTACACACGCAAAACATAAAAAAAAATGTTTACAATGGTACATATAAAAATTACAATCATAAAATCATGAGTTACAAAGTTACGTTTCGTATTATACCGCTTTAGCGCGGGTAGAAACAAAATGCCTTCTATATTTTATACTGTTAATGTTCTTCTCTTTGCATTAGTGCATGTGTAGTGGTTTATAGTTATGGGGGGTTATGGGGATTAAAATATTAAAAAGTAATAGAATGGGGGTTATGGAAAAAGAGGGTGTAGTGGGAAGGGGGGTTATGGGGGGTTATAAATGATTGGGTAATCATTGGTTAATTATTCTTTTTCTTATTTAAATAATAATATTTAATAGTTTAAATATTCCATTAAATATATAAATATTACAAATACTAAAAAAAATACAAATACTTAAAAAAATACAAATACTTAAAAAAAATATTACAAACCTAGTCTTCGTCGTCGTCTTCATCTTCATCTTCATTTTCTTCTTCTTCTTCTTCTTCTTCTTCTTCTTCTTCTTCTTCTTCTCCTTCTCCTTCTTCTTCTTCTTCTTCTTCTTGGTTGTGATGAATCGGGCGAATCGCCCATGCTTCCTCAACCAAATCCGTCTTCAACGCGTTATGTATATCCTTGGAACGCAACATGGAACTGTTTTGGAATCTCTCCTCCTGTGTCGCTTGCGTCCCCTGAACATCTTCTTCTGCTACATAGTTTGGGCATATTGCCTTTCCTTCATCTTCAAGTATCATATTATGCATTATGATACAAGCATACATGACCATCCTATTCCTTTCTTTTTCCCACATACGACAAGGATTTCTAACAAAATGCAATCGTGATTGAAGAACGCCAAAACACCTCTCGACGTCCTTTCTTGCAGACTCATGAACTGTTTTAAAATATTGCCTTTTTTCATCTTGTGTCTGACTAAACGTTTTGACGAGCATTGAATACTCCGGATATATATCATCCGCCAAGTAGTATCCATGCTCGTAGTAATTATTATTTGCATAAAACCCAGCTTTCTGTATTGTTCCGCCAATGTAAGACTCTAGCAATGGCGAATGTTGGAAAGTATTTATGTCGTTCATACACCCGGCGAGACCAAAGAAGGCCGACCAAACCCACAGGTCTTGTGAGGCAACTGCTTGTAAAATCAACGTTGGTCCCTTTTGGTCACCGCGTGTATGTTGACTTCGCCATGCGGTTGGACAAGCATACCATCGCCATTGACGACAATCTATACTACCAATCATACCGGGTAATCCATGTCTTTCTAAATGCGCTTTGTAAAGTTGTTGAAGGTCGCTCCATGTCGGGTTTCTCAAGTATCGTTTCCCGTATAATTGGCATATACCTAAAAAATCAAATATATATATATATATATATATATATATATAATGTAACTACTAATGTATAAAAAAATATATGTATATTTGTAAATACCGTAGCAGAAATACTCCAAGGTATCGCGTGTGGTTTTCTCCGCCATCTTCAAATACTCGTCATTGATATCGTATGTGTTCCCGTATGCGAGTACACGTAAGGCGGAAGTAACCTTTTGAATTGGGGTGAATCCTAAACACCCTCTAGCGTCGGGTTTTTGCTTAAAGTAGTCATAGGCGGACTCTAAATCTCCGGTGATGCGCAAAAATAAGTTTTTACGCATCCAAAATCTTCGTCTAAACAAATCAGGGCCGTAAACCGGATTGGCATTGAAATAGTCATTCATCAAACGCTCATTGGCGGCTACAGGGTCTCGCTCTATATATTGCCTAGACAATATCGGCCGTGGGGCGGAAGTACTTACAAGTTGCACCGCGCTAGACGCTAGTTGAACCGCACTCGTAACGGCCTCGTCCTCTTCCGCGCCGTCATCTTTAAAAAACCGATTACGTAGATCGACAAACGAGTCATCGGAGTGAGGAGGGGACGACATTTTGGTGATTTGTTTGTGTGTGGAATTTCTTTGAGAATTGAAGGTTGTATGTGTGTAGTGTATATTTGTATTGTATGTGTGTGAATTGTATGTGTGAAGGTATGTTTATATATAATACTAGATTATATCCCGGGAGCGTCCCGGGTTGAGAATTCTAATTTGAAATATCAATTTTACATCTGAAATAAACTGATGCGTTTTACAGTTACATGCAGGAAAGCTTCGGGTAGCACTTAACCTAAAACAATTTACAATGTATCTCCAATGTTAGTGCATAACCTTAAACAATGTATAACTCTAATATTTAAACCTAACCTAAAACAATGTACAACTCTAATGTTAACACATGATGTAAATAAAATTCATATTTACTGGTTTGAACATAACTAATGACTTGCCTATACATGATTAATGAATAACCTGAACACTTTGTGTTTTTTTCTTGTACGAACAAAACCACACAAAAAATAGTCGTTTTTTTCTCCGTTTTTTTATATAGCACTATGGTACCCGTTGGAAAGATAATAAAACGCTCGTTAATTTGGTGTAATTTTTTTCTTTAAAAAATCTCGTATATAAAAGATATTAACGTTTAAAAGTTATAGGAGGAATGATTAGAGATAAAAATCTAAATTTGTTTTTAAATTTTAAATTATTATTTTTCTAAAATAAAGTCCTTGCCACATGGGATGACACATGGCACATTCAATGAAGAGAATACTCTCTTTGAATGCCATGTCATTAAAATGGCTTTGGTTTATTATATGTATACATAGATAGATAGATATAAGTTGAATTTTTTTTTTAAAGTTTTCGACCGTTGTTTAACGGTCATATTCATCAAATCATAACCAAAACGCTCGTTCTCTCCAAAACGTGATCAGCCTATAACGCCTTATAACGGGAGGGGGCGGTGTTTTGAAGCGTTTTGAGTGCTAAAACGCCATATAACGAGTCCACTGCACAAGCACTTAGTGTTTTTACTAGTTTTGAATGATCATATTTGAATAAAAAGGTACAAGTACGATATTAATAATTTATTAGAGGTACATTTGTTAGTCCTTTCATAAAATAAGGAAAAAATATAATGATTTTTTTTTTTTAATGAAATATATTTTTTTTTTCTTTTGGCATTAAAACAAAATACGAAAGTTACATCACAATATAAGGTAGACGGGCAACAAGCTGCGCCGCCACCCCTTTCTGAATTGCGAATCCTAGTCTACCAAAAACAAATCTTTGCCCCCCTGGAGATGAACTATTGCTGTGGACGACCCGTTGGACCCTAGTCAAGAAACGAATAGCTTCTGGTGCTAGGGAGCCAAAGGTATCAAAGGCCAAAGGGATAAAGATATGTTGGTTATCTTCACAAGCTTTGGCATGCTTATCTACTTTCTTCGATTCCGCCTTTCTCGATGCTTGCCCAGCTACAAACCCTGTTTCCCTTAACCCAACCAAAGGAGATACCCCTGTGAGGTCCACACAGGCATGTTTCCCCCTCTCCCAACCAAAGACAAGCAGATCTGCTGGTCGTAGGGTGGATCTCCCTTCCGCAGGGTCTGTGAGAAAATTTACAGGGGCCTCCTTTTTGGCAGAAATCCCAGCTCTTCTCAGGATATCCCACAAAACGTCCCTCACCCAGTCATGCCGATATTTGAAACCAGGGAGCTCCTTGCAATGAATTGCATGCTCCCCGTATTTATCCATGCAAGCTTTACGGCAGATGGGGCATGTTTCATCTTCCGGATACATAGGGATCATCAACCGGTACTTGAGTATAGCCCTGTACTCCACTGCAGACATGCATTGACCCAAACCCTCAATCGGGGTAACGGTCAAAAAATCCTGAGCATGAGGACCCTTTAGGCATTCAATCACCGCCTTTTGGCGGGAGGACAACTTAAAAACTTCTCCCAGGCTCTGAGCAGTTTTGCTAAACAGAGCATTCGCCAAGGTTTTTTGTGGCTTTGGGGGGGCGGTGTCCTTATTAGAAAAACCGCCAATATCAAAGTCTGGGAGATAGACATTTAAGCGTTCGAGCGCCTGTTGATAGTCCGGGTCTAGCCCAATGACCCCACTGTTTCGGAGGATATGATCCTGAAGATCCCAAGACTGAGCTCTAGACGCCACAAAGGCATAAACCCCAACATCTTGAGCTGAAAGGAGGCCCAAACCACCTAAACGCATCGGCAAGGATGCCAAGCGCCACTGGAGGTCCCCGAAGAAGGGGCCACCACACACAACTATATCTTCAATAGCCTCCCGGAGGCCATCATCGAAAAGGGATACCGCATCCACCATCAAGTGGGGTTGACAAGTTCGCAACCCAAAAAGTAACTTAGCGACCCCCATGCATGACCTGAGCAGCAAAAGTTCACTTTGGGGATCTCTAAGGCGGGGCAGTAGTTTCATAAGGGCAACCGCAACCGTAGCCCGCCGCCCTGCCAACTCCCCAATAAATGTAGGATCTCGGCTAACAGCCCCACCAAGGAGCTTAACCCCCTTCTCTGGTCTACCAATCCCTCTCGGGAAAAGCCTGTCCTGACCTTTCAGCCCGTCACACGTCGGCCAAAAGACCTCTGTTTTCTTAATAATGATGAAAACGAACCAATGAAAGTAGTTGGTTTAACACCATTCAATTCAAAAGCTTTTTCTTTTGCCTAAATTGGTTTTAAAATTGAAATGACGTAGGCGTGTTTTACTCTTTTTAGTTAGAAAAAAAAAAAAAAAAAAAACATCCGTCTATAATATGTATGTCTTTCTGTCACACTTAACGGAGACATACAACCATATGTAGCTTTGGCATTGTTAATTTGTTGTCCATTTCTTAATTACACACCTAAAAGTTATTTATAAGTTGGTTGATCAATTCTTTGATAATAATACATAAATATGAATAAGTAAATAGAATATGTACCTTATTAACCAGTAACCACGGATAGGGAATACTTCATGATCTACAGGATGATCGGGTTCCCGTTTAGGGTGTACAGTTAGGATGGCTTAAGGAGATCATAGATCTCAGTTTTAGAGAGGAGAAGAAAGAATTAGGGTTTAGAATACTGGTGTTTCATTAGTCTTTAACCTCTCCTAATAACCTCTATATATACACCCAAGGGGAAACCCTATTTAATGGTTCATTAAGGGTAATTGCGTCCATCACATAAAAACCAGTTAAACCAATAGGGGTATTAATGTCATTGATCATTTATTAGATAAATGATTATAAGGGCCATTTAATTAGAATATATAAATATATTCTTACATTCTCCCACTTGGCCGAGTAATCATTTATTATGAGCATTAGATAAGCCTGATCAGGAGTTAACACTCATTTTAGTTTTAAACCCAAAAATGTAGCAGGGAAATACAGTCGTTGAGTCAGTTATTCAACTCAGGACTCCCATTAATCATACTACACCCCAAATTTAAAACTTAACATTAGGATCATGACAAGTAAGCCCTTAACGTTAATTTGTATAATTAGTGTCTATACGTCCTTAGGCATGCATGAACGCATTTAGAGACAAACAAATATTAAACGAATGAGGAATAATTAATAATTAGTCATTCATAATGCGATATGCAGTTGTACATGGTCATTAGTAAAACCCGTCTCTATTATAGGCCCTTAGAGAGACTTATGGGTGATAGACCTTTAGTTATTGGATCCATAAGCATATCATGAATGAATTCGATACAAAGAATTAGTTTCCTCTACTTGTTCATAAAATAAGTGAACAATCAATTTTGTATCAAATTTCTAATGCAGCTCCGCTCGAACTGTTACTATTCGAGAAAATAGGGTAGCTGACTTTATCACAGTAAGTCTTCAATATAGAATTTAGATGGAGTTATTAAATTATGAGACTACTGATAAAATTCCAACAACATATAGTGTCAGCTGCGTTGTGATAAGCAACATATTATGTCATTATTATTTAGGTTGTTGTTAATAGTTCATTATGACTCCTCCATGAGATAAGTTTTGTCTGCTGAAATAAGGATATATCCCAAAGTTGACATATTATCTTCTTTGAATACAACAAAGTTAGAATAAAGGTATTCAACTATTTTAAGTTCTCACTTCTTCTTTAAATTATAGTCTCTCGTTTCTTAGAGATATTGTAATACTTTATTAGATGCTTCACAATAATCTAGACGAGTCTAGTGTTAAGCAACATGAGCAATATCCAAACGAGTATAGACTTAAATTTACATAAGGCTTCTAATTAATGAAGCATAAGCTAATAATCTCAATTATCCTATTAGCCTCTAAAGGAGAGCAATGTTATATGTTACATGTGTAAGGACCCACATAGAGACGAAACTAATGTCTCGTTGAGTCTATCTCGGTGAATTTTGGTTCCTATAACATAAGAGGTATCTCCGAGATTCATTATGTCAAAGTATGCGCGAACAATGATTTGACTAACGTAACATATACTTGTCAAAAGAATGTCATCTATATAAGGACAAGTTTGCATTAGTTGCTCCCACTCATCTTGAGGTAGGTGTACTAATCCACTTGGTTCTTGATGAAAAGAATTGCATTATAATTTCATCATGTTTAAATGCTTGCATCAACCCATACATGGATTTCATTGACTTACAAACTAAGTGTTCTTAACCTTCAGTTTAGAACTTTCTGGTTATTTTATGAACATGTAGGTCAATATTAGGGAAAGTTGTCTAATATTCATCTAATGTAGCTCTTAAATTATTATAAGCTACTAGAACGGTAATGATCATCAAAGATACCTTTTTTAAGACAAGTAAGAAGGTACTTTGTTATTTATCCCCTCTTGAGTATAACCCTCAGCAATCAATCATACTTTTAGTTTGATAACGTTTCCATTCAGATTTAGTTTAGTTATGAACACCTTTAGGTAATTCAACCAAATCTAAACGTTATTCTAATTCATGGAATCAAAGCTTGTCAATAATAACTTTATCCCATTAGGAAGATTTAATTGATGCTGATGATATAAATTAGAAGAGGTAGGATTGATAAACTTTCCAAACATCCATTTTAGCTTTAGTCAGGTAAGGTGCTTAATCATCAAAGTTAGTAGGCCTTTTAGACCTAGATGACCTCCTGAGTTAACTATTGGGTTTATTAGGATACATATGCAATTTTATGAATTAGCTCTTGGTTAGGTGCTTTCATTCTCAGGTAAATAAGGAGCAATATTAGTTTCTAAGTGTATAAGAGTTGGTACAGTATGGTGTATAAGAGGTGTAATCGGAGTTAAATTCGGAGTAGAATTTAATGAGTCTCCCCCCCCCCCCCCCCGCCTCTTGTACTTCTTGCAAGTCATGATAAGGACTTTTACTGCTCCCACTAAACTTAGAAATCTTTAGGAACTTAGCATGCATAGGGTCTAAGATTGGAAGACCAATAGATTCTAATAGAGAAATAACTCAACGATGTTTATGCTAGTTTCTCTTATTGAGGATTACTTTAGTTTTGGTAAGAAATCTAAGTTCTTCCCATAGTTAGGAATCAATGAAACTTTATTAGGAGTGTCATTATATTTTAAGGAGACAAGTTGTGATAGCGCAGTGTCATACAAGAGGTGTAATTTGAGATAAGATCAAAATTGTCACTTCCCCCACCTCTTGCAACTTTTGCAAGTTATAATTAGGACACTTAATACTCCCACTGATCTTTTAGGTCTCTAAGAACTCCATATGATTAGTTTTGGCAATGCATGTGAATGAGAATATTTCATATATTTTATACTTGATTTCCTTGTTGTCCAGAATTCGTAAGAAATTTTAAGGACATATTTAGAAGGAAACTATTTAAGTATATATGAATTGATTTCTTTAAGACTTAGGTCCGTATGAAACAGATTAGATACAAGTCGATATTTTTCTAAGCTCCACTAATTTCAGTTAATTATACCATGTGATGGAAACCCATTTATTCCTTTTGCCATTTAAGTTTAGGGCATTTAACACATGTTTTAAAGTCACTAAGAATGAGATTTGATAACAAATCATCCTTAATTAACCTATTCATGATTGCTCATGAAAAAATTTGGTCTTAATGGATGAAGTGCATAGTTCTCATTATCCTTTGTTAAATTTTCATTTTCATGATAACAAAGTTGTGAAAATGTATATATCATCTTGTTCTATTTTATAATGTTTCTGTTCAGATAATGACAACCAATAATATGAGAGTTTAAGATAATAGTGACTTTGTTTTGGTCATAAAACTCATAACTGTCAAAGTATGGCTTTAGTGTTGATACTAAAATTCTGAGTAATATCCAGAATATCGTAAGGTATCATAAAGCCTAATACAAAGATCAGTTATTAATGGTTCTTTCAACCTTAACAATAAATTCGCCACTTACTCTCATCTTAAGTATTTGTTGAAATCTGGTAAGGAAACGAAGAGAACTAGACTCAACAATTATGTGTTAATTGGAATATTTATATTTGTGGAGTCAAATATCATTGATGTTCTACTACTTAACTTAGCCAGCTGTTTTCATGGCTTATGGATTGTCTCATTGCTTGTGCCTAGTTTAATGGCATAGTTTCGCAGTGAGACACCCGCTTGGAAAACTTAGAGCTGGAAGTAGTACTTGTATTTTGTTTTCGAGCTTTAAAACTATCCTCTCTATTGTAAGTTATCTTCCACTTTTTAAGTTGCAGTGGTAGTAAGGTGAATAACATTTGAATTTTTCAGTTTTAGGCGTTTCTCTTCCTGTACGTATGTTGCTATCAACACACTCATTTTCCTTTGGTACTTCTGAGTAGTATAATTGATTCATAAGGCATCTAATCGTACTAATGGAAAAGTTATTGTATAACGCACTAAAAATCATTATCGATTCCATGAATAAGCCCATAGTTTAATAGGCCATGTTATTCAATATTATGATGTATTCATGAATGTCACCTAACCTTATTATTTGAGTTAGATTTATTGCATGCTTCTTTAAGAGTTCTTTTGATTCTTTCATAGAAAACAAAATTAGTCTTAGGAATTTTAGAATCTTTTAGTGGCTCCCCTGATAGCAATCATTAATTTGAGTTCTTGATTACCATAAGTGACATTATATTTGACTCATCCCACTTCTTAATGAAAATAAATTCGTTTTGTAAGAAAAGTTAGCAGGAGTGTCATGTCTTAAGGGATAATCAAGACTCAATAAGAGCAAATCATATTAAGTTTTGGAATAAGAGTGGATTGGTTAGTTTGAGATATGACCTTTTAGAAGAACTTTAGAGTGATTTATGTTATGGGATATTCAAGTAAGGCAGACACAAATTAGGATCATTAATATTAATGAAGGATCATTTTTTGATGAAGATGTGATTACATCTATTATAAACACCAAAAATAATAGATTAATTAAAAATTCTACTTAAACAATAGCACATCACCTTTGGGCAGAAGTGAAATCATTTAAGCATGATGTGCAATTAAGTATAGCACATCACCTTTGGGCAGAAGTGGGACACTTAATTTATTAGGCACAATTTAGTTTTACGGGACACGAATGTAACACATCATCTTTGGACAGAAGTGAGACATTCTTGTTAATTAGGCAAAACTAATATGGTATGCTTAGTTAGACTTAGATAACTATGTTAAGGTAGCACATCACCTTTGGGCAGAAGTGGGACCTTTTAAGTGTTATCAAAGTGAAGCAAAATGTTTATTGATTTAGGTTTTGAAAATATAGTAGTTAAGGTTTTTCAAAACTAATAAACTAATTAATAGCTAACCCCGAGAAAATTTTAGATTACCAGTTCTCGGGAAAGTAGGCTTAGTTCCCGGGAAAAGAGGTTCTCGAGAAAAATAGTTAGTTCTCGCAAACAAGGAAGTTCTCGAGAAAATGGTTAGTTCTCGAACTTGTCATAGTTCTCGGTAAAAATTGAGTTCTCGGGTAGCCTTTGGTTCTCGAGAATTAGTTAGGTTCCCGGAAAAGCAAGTTAGTTCTCGACTTCTTGAGAGTTCCCGGATTCAGTAATGGTTTCCGAATTTAGTAATGGTTCTCGGTTTTGGTTTAGGTTCTCGAATTTAGGTTTTCAAAAACATAAAATTGAGAACTGTTGGTTCATGAACCTGAATTCGAAAACCTGTTTGAGAACAACTTTTCGAAAAAAAATGTTAATCCGTGAACAATTGAATGCGAGAACCTTGATCCCATTAGTGCTATAATTTAGGGATTTTAGAAAATCCGTTTCAATTAATTTCAGGATTTCAGTATATCTCCAAAAGATTTCAAAAATTATGATAACCTTTTAATTTAAAACTTGGAGATTAAGTTACTCCCAAAATTTTAGGAAACAAATTTTAATACTAGTTGTAACCAACTTATAGCGATTTTTCGTGATTGCAACTTTAGAAAAAAAAAAATCACAGAAAGTTTTGTGAATGATTCAAGAATCATTATTTATTCCATAATTTTGCAAATCGAATTAGTGAAATAAAAACTTTCGATTTTTTTTCCTTCTTGATTCACACCTTTTTGTGTATTTTTTTCTAAATCAAACATTAATTAAATTATCATGATTTGCAATTCATCAAATAGAATAAAAAAAAAATTCGTGATTTTGCACAGTGGCCGAAGATAAAATGGAATCAATTATTTTGTGAGATTCAATATAATGTTCAGATTCAAGCCCCAGAAGGATTTCCATGAGTGTTTTTTTTCAATGTTGACTTTAATGTCAAAATTTTCTGTGCACGAAATACTTTGTAATTTTTTTTTTCTGATTAATCAAAACATTATATTTGATTTAATTGTTGCAAATCGAATAAAAATTGATGTAATCAACATATGCTCTGATACCACATGTTGATCAATTCTTTGATAATAATACATAAACATGAATAAGTAAATAGAATATGTACCTTATTAGCCAGTAACCACGGATAGGGAATACTTCATGATCTACAGGATGATCGGGTTCCCGTTTAGGGTGTATAGTTAGGATGACTTAAGGAGATCATAGATCGCAGTTTTAGAGAGGAGAAGAAAGAATTAGGGTTTAGAATACTGGTGTTTCATTAGTCTTTAACCTCTCCTAATAACCTCTATATATACACCCAAGGGGAAACCCTATTTGATGGTTGATTAAGGATAATTGCGTCAATCACATGAAAACCAGTTAAACCAATAGGGGTATTAAGGTCATTGATCATTTATTAGATAAATGATTATAAGGACCATTTAATTAGAATATATAAATATATTCTTACATTGGTTACAAATTTGTATTCTTAAGAATATATTTAAGAATTTATTCTTAAAAATTTATTTATAAATGACTCATTTGTAACTAGTAGGAAACCCGCGCGATGCGTCGGGAGTGACACTTTTTATTTCGGTACTTATTTCAAATTCGTATAGTATTTGTTGTAACATTATTGCGGTGGATATACGTCATAAGCGTTACACATGTCTAGTAACTAAAAAGATTTAAGATTTAAATTGTAAAGTACTTTTAAGAAACATTTGATAAAATAAAGTAACATACGAAAGGAAAAATAAGTATTAATAAACATAAAAGTTGAGAAAAATAAAAGCTAGCGAACTACTTGAATCATGAGATCAATTTAGTCATACACGTTCCAAGTCTACATGATCTCATCTATATTGTCTACCCACCATTCGTCATCAAGAACGATCACTGAAATTTCTTGTATATCTCCATGTTTGATTATTACATCTTTTGGTGAGGATGAGTTTCCTCCATTTTCTCCTATCTAAAGTGTCATCAAATATGTCTTCTTTGTCATTTTCATCAGAACTGTCTAGATCAATAACTTGACTCAATTTCCATTAAGAGAGTCTCTTGGATCTCTTCCTATTAATTTCATGCATCTGATCCTTAAAATAAATTAAAAATATTTAATAAACAAATTAATAGAAGATGAAATAAATGTTGATATTACCTATTCACTAAATTCATGTTGAAGATCAGATTTGTAGGGACTATACCATTATCCTGCAATAAAACACATACAATATACCACATAAAATAACAGCCTTGTTAATATTAAAAAATTAAACATTAATAAATACAACCTTAGACGCTACTTTAGACGCTTGTATGGCTATTGGTTTGTTTATCTCCGTATGTTTTTCATCTAAATGAATCTGCAAAACCAAGAAGTTAACACTTAAATGATTAAGATATGTATAAAATAGTATAATTAGTGAAATGAGACGAATGAAAACCATAAACTAACAAATAACCAACATTAAAAGCTTCAAATTTTGAATTCAGTATCCATGCCTACGTATTTTAGCAAGTGAAATACGTGTGCATTAGTATGTATTTATAGAATAAACTTTAGTATGTTAGTACATGGTTTAATTTTCAAATTCATGATTTTCCCACCCCTTAAATTATGAAATTTTGTTAAACTTTAGTAGGTTAGCACATTGTTTAAATTTTGAAATTGATGATTTTCCCACCCTTTTAAATTAGGAAATTTTGTTTATCTTTGACTAAAGTGTAAAAAGTTATCGTGTTTATCTTTTTTTTTTTTTTTTAAAAAACTTTGTTAAAAAGAACCCATTCAAATTAGGAAGTTTTGTTGTTATTAACATAGATGTTCATAACACATAGATATATAATATGCATCATGTGTTTTCTACCAAATTGATGCAGCTGAGGTTTTTAAAAGAAATTTACCTATAATTAATATCTACAATGCATTTTTATATTTTTTCTAAACTTAATTATTTTAAAGTTTTATATATTTAGCTAGTTTTGTTTATTTAAAAGTTTAATGAGATTTCTTTTAGTTAATTATATTTATGTGTATACCTGTAAATATATATATGCATACCCATATATATGCACATATTGCTAATGTTGATTATTTAAATAAGGTACTACAATTGAAGCTATTAGTAACAAACATGATAAAGCATTCTTAGAGCCCAGTCTTGTCTTGCAATTTTGTTACTGTGTGACAAATTATTTGTCTGTCAAAGCAAGGATGAACCATATTGTTTAACAACATTATCATATTTTAAGAATCACCAAAGCTGATATGTAGATTTCGAGTGCCCTGTTTGGTTTTTTAAATCGTTGCATTTGATATATGTGATTTTTTTATTATTGGGCGGAACAGTATTTAACACCAAATTCAATTTTACAATTTTTAGTTTTATTTGATCATGAAATAGTGTTATGATTCAACATCCATATTAGTAATAAATCCATATTATATTTCATCTAGTTAGTATTTAAAACATAAAATGCAATAATCACTTGTACATAAGGCATTTTTTCTTGTAAATTTCAATCCACACATCGGTATTGATTACGACAAGCATCGACACGTCGACAAAAATGAGTCGGTCGTCATGGTATATTCGAATGTTTTTAAAATATAATAGTTTTAAAGTTATAATAAATATAAATAAAAGAAATTATAATTTTGTAGGGGATGGAAAGAAAATGTAATTACTAACTAAAAATTAGGGAATTAAAGTGTAAATAAGATAGAGTATTAAAGTGTAAATAATGTATGAATGACTATTTTATCCTTATTTTAAGGTTGTTAATGAAAAATTTGTTCTTAACTTTTGGGTATCTTAAAATACCCCTCCCTCATACATTATAATATAGTATAGATTAGCTATTATGTTTGCTAACGATCATTTACGTAGGATTTGCCTACTTTTAATGGTAAAACCCCCAAAACGTTAGATATTTATGTTAGGTGTGTTTATCAAATAGGATTGTGGGTTATTTCAAATTGTTTCTTTGAATTGAGATTCTTTTAATGTGAATTTTGATTGACTTCGAAATTAGAAAATACACATAAAAAAGAAATGTAAATTTGTAACTCGATTTGTATTGTTTCAAACAGAATGCTATACTTTTACGTGTAAATATATATATGAGAACTCCATTCTCGGTGTGAACTTAAAAAACACTAATAATCATTGATCATGGTTAAAAATGATTATGATAAAAAAACCACTTATAAGTGTAATTAGATGACTTTTAACTTTAAGGGTAAGGTTTTCAGAACCGGACCGGACGTCGAACCGGACCCCCGGCCGGTTCACCGGTTCGACCGGTCCGACCGGTTCGACCGTTTCGACGAACCGGCCCAAAAAACAAAAAAAAAATAAAAAAATTAAAAAAAATTAAAAAATCCGGTCCGACCGGTCCGGTTTCCGGTCCGACCGGCCGGTTCTCCGGTCCGACCGGCCGGTTCACCGGTTCAACCCCGGTTCGCTGCAAAAACGGTCCGACTACCCGAACCGGACCGGTCCAGGCCCCGGAGCCCGGTCCGACCGGCCGGTCCGGTCCGGTTTTCAAAACAATGGTTAAAAGATGACTTTTAAACATTAGAGTATTACAAGAAAAAAATCACATAAGTATAATTAAGTTGAAAGATGACTTCTAAACATTAAGGGTATTATAAGGAAAAACAATCACATAAGTATAATTAAGTTGAAAGATGACTTTTAAACATTAAGGATAAGGTAGTATAAGTATAAGAAAAACAATCACATAATAAATGTAATTAAGTTGAAAAATGACTTTTAAACATGAAGGGTAGGGTAGTATAAGAAAAATACATTTTCTATGCTTACATATTATCCACTCTCACTCTCTCCCATTATAGGTAAAATCCTAAAAAAAAAAAATTATCTCCACTCTTTCTCAATCTACAGTTTTTTTTCGTGTATCAAATCAATTTAGTTCTTTTTCTTTAAAGATTTAGGATTAAAAAGGGAACATGAATATCGTGTTGAAAATATATGGATAACTTACACATATGTATAACACACTTACATATGTGTATGGAACAAGAGACTCACACAACAAAATTTTAAAATTACGATTAATTGAAATTTTTAAATAGATATAAACCAACATATTTAAAATGATACGTGTATAGAAAAAAGAGAGTTCTCATTCAAACCTAGGTCTTTTTTTTCTTGAATAGTTTACATAAAAAAACAAGAACATCAACATTTGTTGAGTATTTATGTATTTGTAAGTGGTTAACTTACACATACATAAAACAACTACATACATGCAAAACACTGATATAAGATCATTGTGACAGTGGTGGTCAATCTCTAGTTCACTCGATTTGGTTCACAGTCTGTTTGCAACAAATTTTTTTAGCAAATTAATCTGGTTTCACCATGTGCTTGCACAGAGCATACAAATCATCATCATCATCGTCATCCAATTTCTTTTCGTCTTCATCCTCATCTCCATCAATCGATCAACATAAATCATGAGGCTGAATGTAATGAAAGATATAACAAGATAAATAAAGTAAACTAGTTTCAAATAGCTAACAAGAATCATCTTCTTTCCCCGTCTTCATCCTCATCAATATGAATTCAATCTCGCATCTAACCCAACCCAAAAAAACAAAAACCAAATTGGTATTTGAAACTTTTAAATTTCCCTTTTTTTCCTTTCTATATTTATTTACTTAATACCATTATCATTTTGACAACAAAAACATCTATCTTTCCAAAACCTCAAAAGTGTAAAAATACCAAATATGAACCAATTTGTTGACTATAACTAACTTTAGGGACCATTTAATAATATCCCAAAGCAAAGACAAATCCATGGTGTGGTGGGTTGTTGAGTCATCCAACTCCAAATCAATCAAAGGCCTCTCTCTCTCTCTCTCTCTCTCTACACATATAGATTCTACATACAGATTTCTTCATATTATTATTATTATTATTGTTATCTTGATCCTCAAGTAACTCCTGATTTCCTACTTTTCACTGATCCCTTATCTTCTATTTCATCAGGTAACTCTGTTGGAACACCAATTTTGCTCCCAACTAATTTATATAATCGCGTGCTCGATCTGTAACGTAATTAGGTTAATTTCGCCTCAGGTTTTGTTTTACGATAGGTTAGGTTAGGTTAGGTTAATTTTATTATAGATGGCTTCTAATCCTCCGTTTATGCTGGAGGATACTGATGAAGATTTCTTTGATAACTTAGTTAATGATGATAATGATTATAAGCCCTCTGCATTAGCTTTAAAAGAGGAGACTAATATTGTTGATGATGATAATGATTATAAACCCTCTGCGTTATCTGTAAAAGAGGAGACTAATATTGTTCATTATAATGATACTGATGATGCTAAAGCTTTTGCTGATTTGAGTATCGGTGAGGTCGGAACTGGTGGTGAGGTATTGGGGGAAGTAGGGTTGTTAGAGGAGGAAGATGTTAAAGATGGTTTGTCAATTTGTAAGGAGTTTAAAGAAGATGTGTCCAGTGTTACGGATGTAGACGCAAGTAATCTCGTTGTTAATGATGAGCGTGAGAATGGTACAGTTGAGTTGGATAAGCCGGTGGATTTGAAAGAAAGTGAGGATCAGAATCATGGTGTTAAAGAGGTGCAATGGAGTGCTTTTGGTTCGGTTTCTGTGGATGATGCGTTTGGGGATGACCCTGGTTTCTTTGATGAATTTGGAAATGGTTCGGTTGAGCAGAGAGGGAAAGAGGGTGATTTTGTTAATAGTGAATTGAACGGTGTAGTGAATAATTCCTTGCAGGGTGAGGATGTTAATCAGTACTTGCATCAGTTTCAATCGGATCAGGTGTATGGCGCCACAGGGGAACAGGGAATGGGTGGTCAAGATCCTAATAGTAGTCAATATTGGGAGAATCTTTATCCTGGATGGAAGTATGATGCAAATACTGGACAATGGTATCAAGTGGATGAAAGTTATAATGCAACATCATATGCAGAAGGGGTAAATAACGCAGACTTTGCTTCTGATTTGAATGCCACTTATCAGAAATCAGAGGTTTCTTACTTGCAGCAATCTGCTGTGGGAGCTGTAGCAGAGAAGGGCACAACGGAAAGCATTACAAGTTGGGATTCAGTTTCTCAGTCTGGCCACTATAATGAGAATTTATCAAACGGGAATCAGGGTTCAGTAGAAAACAACATAGTGTATCCTTCTCATATGGTATTTGATCCCCAGTACCCGGGTTGGTATTATGATATGAATGTCCAAGAATGGCGTTCTTTGGATGATTATAATTTGCAATCAACTGTTGTAGCTCAGGACCACGTCAACCAAAATGGGTTTGTTTCAAGCAATAGTTATTATGAAAATGAACAGAAAATATATAGTGGGCAGGAACAAGATTATAATTGGAATGGTTCTTTTAATGCTGGACAACAGAATTCGACTATGTGGCAACCTAATATCACAGCCAATAGTGCCCCGGTGGAAGACCTTAGAAACAACCAACATATAGGTAATTACCATGACAGTAATTTCCATGTAGATAACCAGGCTAATCAACAGAAATTATACGATTACACGGGAACAACCACCACCCAGGTTGCTAATGGATTCTCTGCTTATGGGTCTCAGTTGACTGCTCCTTATAGTCAGCCTTCGGAGCAAAGTGAGACCATGAATGTCCAAAAGGCGTTTGAATATCAGAACCAGTTAAGCTATTTGCAGCAACCTGTTCAGAGTGGTCATCAAGTATCTTATGGTTCTACTACGGGAAGGTCATCTGCTGGCCGCCCCCCTCATGCATTGGTTACTTTTGGTTTTGGTGGGAAATTGATTGTGATGAAAGATAGTACGTCTCCCATAAATTCATCCTATGGAGGACAGGTTAGCCCATCATTCTTAACTTCTTGTCAATCACATGCTAGCATATTTTAGGTGTTACATTTATTTCGATTCATTTACATATGAATGGGTCTACATTTAACCACTAACAGGTCAAACGGGTAATAAAAAAGTTTGAAATGTTCCTCGAAATTATTGCTCCCAGTGGACCATTTGTATCTATATGCATCAGGATCATGATTCATGGATCTCTCGTAGTTTTATAAGGATCTAAAATAGAGTAGAAATACTTGGCGAAAGTGTTTTGGTCAACTAATCCGACACATATGAAAATTATTCTTTCTGACCTGTTAACAAACCAATCTGGCAATTGGGTATCTCTAGTATTTTTGTTTGGATCCACCTATATTTTTCTTATCTTTTTAATCTTTATTCACAATTTTGTGTGTTTCTCATTGAAGGATTCAAATTCAGGGTCACTTTCTGTTCATAACTTGGCAGAAGTTGTTACTGGAGGAGCAGATGTACATGACTATTTTCACAATCTCTGTCATCGATCATTTCCCGGTCCACTTTCTGGTGGAAATGCTGGGAGTAAAGAGTTGAACAAATGGGTTGATGATAGAATTGCACACTATGAAACTTCTGATGCAGATTTTAGCAAGGGTGAAGCTCTAAGACTGCTCCTTTCCTTGCTGAAAATAGCCTTACAGCATTATGGAAAATTGAGATCTCCTTTGGGCTCAGACACTAGCTTAAAGGTAAAAGATAAAACTTTTTTTCTTTTTTCTTTTGTGATAATTTATCAGATTTTCTATCATCGATCGCATGTTTATATTAGTCTTCTTTCTCATCTATGGGTTCCTTGAATTTGTTTAATATCCACTAATTGTTTTTCTTCTGTAGCCTCGCTCATACGTTTCCATATTCTCCATAGTCTGTTTAGGTTGTAGCTAGTTTCTAGTTTTTGTTATCTAGTGTTAAAGGTGTAAAACTGGAAGGGTCAGGCCAGGTGGTTTGGTAAGGTCAAAATGGGTATTTTTGGAACAGGTCTGGTTGAGTTACATGTGTCTAATTTTTGTATCTTTTTAATATGATTACCAAAATATATATTTTTTCAACAATGATTGAAGTTTTCGAATAACATTATTTTGGATGTTTTGTGCATTAAAACTATATTGTGAAAAAATTTCAACCTGCTAAATCTGTGCTTCTCTTTACTATGTTTTACTCGTCAAAGATCATAAAATGGGTCAACATTGCCACTTCTGTACATACTAATCAGATCTCCTTAAGTTAAAGAGTACATAGCTATTAGGTGATGACATTTATTTGTTGCATTCTACATAAATGAGTCAACAAATTATTTGTTACCAGTGTAAATTTATATATGTTTTTTTATTCTTCAATCAGGAAAATGATGCTCCAGAACTAGCTGTTGCTAGACTGTTTGCATCCGTTAAGAGCAGCGCAGGATACAACAATTATGGTGCTTTTGCCCATTGCTTGCAACATGTACCTTCAGAAGCACAAACTCGGGTATTTATTGTTCTCTATTTGTCCCCATATGGCCACACTAGAAATGAATCCCAGTTGATCTGCCCATAATGAAATTGTTTTTTATTACAATGCCTATGTTTAATGTGTGTATTATTTAGGAAACTGCGGCTGAAGTCCAAACTCTGCTTGTTTCTGGTAGAAAGAAAGAAGCTCTTCTTCGTGCACAAGAGGGCCAGTTGTGGGGTCCTGCGCTTGTTCTTGCAGCACAACTCGGTGATCAGGTCCTCCCCCCCCCCCCCCCCCCCTCCTAGGGTTGGTGTTTTTGACCCAGTAACTGATAAATGGGTCAATTTGGGTTATGCTTTGCCGCTAATGGGTTGCTCATATTAGAAATGGGTTGAGCATCACTTAAAATGAAATAAAAATGCGTATAACGCACAAATAGCGTTTTAAATTATAAATTTTATTATCTTAAAAATTATATAGGCTAAATGTTACTCTAAAGACAAATGGCGTTTCTTGTTGGCCCAAACCGACTAACCCTCTCCCCCCTGATTTTGCCAAGGACTGTTTTTCATGGTCTTTAGAGAAGCTGTACTGTCTAATATGATTTTGTCATCAAGTTCTAATATTTTATTCCTTTGTGACATTTTTTTTTTATTTTTTTGCAGTTTTATGTGGACACGGTTAAGAAAATGGCTCTTGGTCAGTTGGTACCTGGATCACCGTTGCGGACACTATGTCTGCTTATTGCTGGTCAACCAGCAGATGTATTTGCAGCTGATGCTACACCAGATGGTGGTGTCCCTGGTGCTGTAGTTATGTCTCCACAGGTAATTGGCTCAGTAGTTTAGTCAGTTTGTAGCCAATAATTTTCTTATAATTAATTGATAAGGACAAGAAAGTGTTCGTAGGTCAACCCAACTCAACCTGGTCCGTTGTGGTGACCGGTATAAAAAGTTACCCATTCAACCCGAACCCCCTTTCTATCTCTCCTATCTTTTTTTGCCACCTCTAGTCTTTTACGTATGTTTCTCTTGACATAATCTCGCTTATTTCTTTGCATTAGGGTCAACTTAGCGTTAATGGCATGCTTGATGACTGGGAGGATAATTTGGCAGTGATCACTGCCAACAGAACGAAAGATGATGAATTAGTGCTTATTCATCTTGGTGATTGTTTGTACAAGGAAAGGAGTAATGTAAGTATACATGAATGTATCACCTTTCATGATTTTAATCATGGGTTTCCATTCTTAACTTTATAACTATGATCCAGATTATTGCAGCCCACATTTGCTACTTAGTTGCAGAAGTGAACTTTGAACTGTATTCCGACAGTGCTAGACTGTGTCTCATTGGTGCAGATCACTGGACGCATCCTCGTACTTATGTCTCCCCTGAGGCTATTCAGGTCTCACCTCATCTCCTCTTTACTAGAACCAAAGACACAACCAATTTATGGTTCCTAATGATAAATAAATTTGGATTGAAAGCTTTTATTTTCTTTTCCTTAAAAAAATGAAATGTTACCATCTTTTTGGGTGACACAAAAAGGATTGTGTCACATTTGTCTAAGACAGAGAAATAAGTTTCAGCATGTACTTTCAGAGTATTCATGGTTTTATTTACCTCTTTATTTCGGTTAAAGTTGATTCCATTGAACACAATTACCACAATTATAAAATGCAACAGTGGATCTAAAAGGGTAGGATAAGCAATCATGTGAATACCCTAGAGCTTTTTTTTTTTTTGTTGTTGATAACTAATATTAAAAAACTATATAATCTGTGATGGTAATAGACAATTGAAGGTTTTTTTTTGGTGTCATTGTGTGTGTGTGTAATAGTAGTGCATACCCTGGATCCCCCATTGCCTAATTTTTGGAAGAAATTTAAGTTGAAAAAGCTACAATGGATTGCTGAGCAATAGAATATGCATGCATACTTTAGTTTGCTTAAATTTGCTATATTTCTTTCTACTTCATGACTATTTTTTTTTTCTTTTATGTTGATCTATATCTTTTTCTACAGCAAAGAGAAAAATAAATCTTGTTTTAACTGTTCAGTCGTTAGCATTACAAACATCTCCTAGTTTACAGCCTTCTAAAGTGTGCAAGAACATAATTTATTATAGGAATGTTGATATGCCATTACTAGTTTGTTAAAATAACAAAACCTTGTAATTTTAAATGCAAACAGAGAACAGAGGTGTATGAATATTCAAAGATGCTTGGAAACTCTCAGTTCACATTGCTTCCATTTCAACCTTATAAACTTATATATGCACACATGTTGGCTGAAGTTGGAAGAGTGTCGGACTCTTTAAAGTATGTATATTTTTTCCTTAGTTAATTAACTTTCTTGCTTCTAGAGGTGGCAGTGTGGCACTTTTAATCCATATCATAGTTGTCAAAGGCGTAAAGCGCACTCAAGGCGCTTTGGTACCGCCTGTGGCCTAGGCGAGAAGCGCAAAAAAAGTGTGGGCCTGAGAAAAAAAAACGCAAATAAAAAAATTTGGGAAAATCAACAAAATCACTAAAAAATAACCACCAAAATATCCAAATAATAAAACTGATGCATATGATCAGAAAACAATAATAAAACAATAATACTAATGATCAGAAAACAATAATAAAACTGATGCATATGATCAGAAAACAATAATAAAACTGAAGCATATGATCAGATAACTATAATACTGAAGCATATGATCAGAAGACAATAATAAAACATGAAAACTGCAACATGAAATAATTACTCATATGACCAGAAAACAGTAATAAAACTGTAAAACCTGAACTTTCACCAACAGAAAACAATAATAAAACTGTAAAACCTGAACTATCAAAAAAAAAAAAAAAAATCATTGCTTTATTTATCTAGGAGAGAAAAGCGGCCTAGGGTCGCTTCTAGGAATTTCATCGCCTAGGCGTCCTAGGCGAGCGCTTTTGACAACTATGATCCATATACAAGGAAACATGTCAGTTTGGGTTGTATTTGATTAAAATGGGCCGGACAGGATAAATATACAAAAATTGCTAAAAGAATGAAACTGGTCAAACTGCCTTAAAGACGTTAACGAGTCATAGCTTGACATGTATTTAAATGTTTAGAATACCCTTAATCATGTCTGTGTTAAGTAAAAGAAGTTATAATACTGTTTAAACAATTTAATTCTGTAAGCATTTCCAATACGTTACTATACCAAATAGAAAAAGTTATGGTAGAGTGGCAGATTGACCCAACCAGACCCATTTACATAAAGGATACCAGCTTTACACTAACTCAGTTGACCTGTTGCCCAACTCGCCCCATTATCCACCTCTACATGCTTCTTTCTGTGTTTTCCTCCCTGAAAACGATATCACATCTTTATTCAGGTACTGTCAAGCTGTTACAAAATCATTAAAAACCGGACGAATCCCTGAGGTTGAAATCTGGAGACAATTGGTTATATCCTTAGAGGAAAGAATAAAAACTCACCAACAGGTACTGCTTTTCTTTTTCTTCTTTTTTTTTTTGGTAATCTCCCTCTTTAACCTTAATAAATAAAAAGAAAAACCTTATTGCTCATATTTTTCTTTTTCCTGTTTTGCAGGGGGGATTTTCTACAAACTTAGGGGCTCCTGGTAAAATAGTTGGTAAATTGCTCAACTTTATTGATAACACTGCACATCGTGTTGTTGGCGGCCTACCGCCGCCTGTTCCATCAACATCTGGTGGCGGTGTCCAACATGACTACCATCAACAAACACAAATGGGTCCTAGAGCTTTATCTAGTCAATCAACAATGGCAATGTCATCTTTAGTGCCATCTGCATCTATGGAGCCAATCTATCAGGCAGATGGAAACAACAGAAATATGATGCAGAACCGCAGTGCTTCAGAACCTGCTTTTGGCCGTTCTCCCCTGCAGGTTGTTATAAGATTTATGTTTCTGTTATAGGTGGTTATTTGATTCTGATTTTCAACATCACATTGTTGCTTTGAAAATGCAAACTGATCATAATGAAATGCAAATAATTGTTCTGGTTATATGGGATTAAGTTCAGACAATTTGATGTTGGACCAGGATGACACGAAGGAAAACTCTGTGGATTCACAAAGTAAAACATCTGGGAAGCCTTCGGGGCGTCGTGGATTTGGTTTTGGGGCCATGCTTTTTGAAAAAACAGTGGCTAGGATTCTACCGTCTCGCCAGGAAAAACAGGTACAGCTCATCTTAAATAGAGGTAGAAAATGGCAGGCCAGGGCCTATTGGGTTAGGATGACCCGCAAACACAATTTTCACGTTTTGAGTGTTAAGAATAAAGAATGGTCTAAAATCTGAATATGATCACAAACCATATCGTAACAAATTAGTTTAACCTTTCTGCATAAATCATAATCAAAATGAACTCATCTATAACCATACATCATGTTTACATTGATGTTTGTAGGCAAAGTTGGGCGACACTAATAAATTTCATTATGATGAGAAACTTAAGAGATGGGTGGAAGAAGGGGTTGACCCGCCATTAGAGGAGGCCACCCTTGCTCCACCACCTACAATGACAACTTTCCAGAATGGATCACCAGATTATAGCCTAAAGTCCGCTTTAACAACCGAATCTATGAGCTCTGAGTTTGCAAGCCCAGCTCCCGCTAGTCATACTTCAGGAATCCCAATGATTCCACCCACCACAAATCAGTTTTCTGCACGTGCAAGAACGGGGGTTCGAGCAAGGTAAATTTATTATTATTCAACGAACTATTATTATTGACACCAAAATCCAAATCTAAATTAAAATACATTTTTTTAACAAACTGATTATCACATTTTTGACATGATTTTGATAGGTATGTTGATACTTTCAACAAAGGTGGCGGAAACCAGACCAACGTATTTCAATCTCCTTCCGTTCCTAACATCACACGTCCCAACCCGAACCCAAACTTCTTTGTTCCAACAGCTGCCCCCGCACCACCCGAACAACCAGCTGATAATCAAACTCCCCCCTTGGTTTCTTCAATATCAACCCCATCGGCAATGAGCACGCAAAAATTTGCATCGATGAATGATATGTCAAACGGAGGGTCATCATTATCGTCATCATCATTAACATCCACATCATCGGTCAACAATGAGTCCACATCACGAAGAACATCATCATGGAATGGAAGCGCGAATCAAGATTTTTCGGTTCATGGTATCAGCAGTGAACAACAGCACATGTTTATGCCAAACAAGACGGGTTTTACACAGTTGTCGACTGATGATCTCCAAGAAGTTGAACTTTAAATCAAACAAGTAGGTGGCCAACCGGGCAACCCCCTCTCCCCCTTCTTATATTCTTATACATGTATACTGATTAGGTTGATGGAGAGATAGGTTTTGTTAAATTCTAAAGAGTGGTGGTTCTGCAGAAATAGCAGAAGAAAGAGCTGAGCTTCTACTGTACAGATCATTTGTAGAGTGAGTAGTGTTTTTATCAAATAGATGATATAGTGCCTGTAATTTTATTTTTTATTTAAGTTATATATCTATTTGAAGCATAAACTTGCATTTAAGTTGCAAATATTATTTTGTCTATGTTGGGCAATACAAATCCAGTTTTAAGCATAGAACCGAATGCATAAGCATTTGTGTATCGCTAGGTGCTAGTCGGCCGGTGGGGTATCGACTAAGGATTAATCGGATTGGATTTTTATATATATATTTTTCAGATTTATACGTATATGATGCTAATTGTATACCTTATATGTATAAATTTAGTAGTTTAGGAGCCAAATATAAACTAGTGAATATGGAGGGGGGGGGGGGGGGTTAAATATTTAGTTACCTAAACTTAAATAACCCTAATCGCCTCCTTCGTTCACTAGATCCCGTTTTTTCCTCTCCATTTCTTCCTTCATCGTACGAAATTATCAGACGCAACTAGGGTTCATGGAGATTCATCGTTTTTGCTTCTAAATCATGGACTGTCATCCAATTTTGAGGTAAGAACTTGTTTTATTTGATCAATTTGCTCCAGTTTTGACCTGTTCAAATTTATTTTTACCTAATTTTGAGCTTTTAGGTCCGAATAGGTTAAATATTTAGTTACCTAAACTTAAATAACCCTAATCGCCTCCTTCGTTCACTAGATCCCGTTTTTTCCTCTCCATTTCTTCCTTCATCGTACGAAATTATCAGACGCAACTAGGGTTCATGGAGATTCATCGTTTTTGCTTCTAAATCATGGACTGTCATCCAATTTTGAGGTAAGAACTTGTTTTATTTGATCAATTTGCTCCAGTTTTGACCTGTTCAAATTTATTTTTACCTAATTTTGAGCTTTTAGGTCCGAATAGGACCAATTTGGTCCAACTAATCATGATTAATCACGACACCGGTTAATTGAGTGATTAGCCTAAAATTAATCAGTTAAGTGAGGACTAGCGATTAATCAGTGATTAATCGCGATTTTTACAACCTTATGTATAGCGAGAAAGAAAGATGGTACATATCTACATAATTGACTTTAGGCGTGTAAACGAACCGAACATTCATGAATTGTTTGTGAACTGTTCGGCGGGAAGTTCGTTTATGTTTGTTTATTTAAATAAATGAAAGAACATGAACACAATTTTTTGTTCGTTTAATTAAAAGAACGAACATGAACACACGTTTCGTTTGTTCATTTATGTTCATGTTCTTTTAATTAAACTTAACTTTATTTTTATTATTTATTTCTTTTTGTTAAGTATCATAATTTATATGTTCTAAAAATTTAACCCTAACCCTAACATTCTAACCATATAACTTATCAGACGCTATCCACACTTCACAGTCCCACTTCTCTTCTCCACACTCTACAGCCTTGCTGTAACAACCGGCAAAATTAAGGTAATTCCGTACTAATTAATTAAACGCGATTAACGTAATTAACCGTAATTATGTGCTGAATATTTAATTGAGGCCTTAGAAAGATAGGAATTCCCAAATAATGCATAGGAATGCATAAGTTTAATAGCAAAGCATGATAGGATCATGCGCAGGCAAAACTATCCGGTATGGACACTGGCGATTACCCGGTAAAACTTAAATAAGCGAAACGAACACCGGACACCCGGAATATAAAATAAATAATATTTTCACAAAATATTATGAGTTTTGGAAACCCAAAGCCATACGTGAAAGCTTATTGCACAAATCTCCCGGTAACGAATAAAGTGCGCGTACCGCACCCGATACGCGCGTAACACGTAAATTCACCCGACAAAAACCGAAATAAATTATCAGTAATTTAACTGGGCAAAATTTTATGAATATTAACGGTATTTTAATATTGAGGTAAACCGCGACTAAAATTCGAGAAATACCCGGGCGGTACCCGAAAGGAACTAACTTAAACATAACATGGAGAGATAATTAGCAAGATGGACCCCACCAAAACACCCCTTGGGGCCGGCCTATGGCCCACCAAGGTGAAGTTACTTGTGTTATCTCAAGATAATCATTAGGGTGGATATTAATCATGATCTTGCATGAAAAAGGATTGGATAACAAGATTAACCAAATCATTCTTCCTCTCTCTCTTAAAAACTCGGCCAAACACCCTCTTATAATATCATTAGAGATTTTTTTTAATCTTTCATAATCCTCCATAATCTTCCAATATCCAAGACAAGATACTTAAAATCTTTGCAAGATTTGGAAGAACACTATAAGCACCACTTGAAGAGCATTTGAAGGAAATCACAAAAAAATCCTCTTCCTTCTTCCTCTTGGCCGTGAACTTCCACCACCCCACCAACATCTCTCTTTCAATTTTTACAACTCCAAATCATCCCTATTTCATTCTTAATCAAACCCTTTCTTGTGTGTTCAAGAGCTTGGAGCATAACCCACTTGGAAGAACACATTAAACCTCACCCAAAATCCAAGATTTTGTCTTCCCTAGCCTTGAGCTAGTAGTAAGTCTTGCATTGTTTTATTATTTGAAATGATCATATTTTTGTGCTATGAAAGCAAGTTGTGCAATGTTGGGTAATAAAGATGAGTTTTATAAAAGTAATGGGTTTTATTAAAAATGAAAATGGAAGAATAATAATATGATGAAATCTTAGATTATTATTAATAAAAGTGGTATTTTGAAGAAAATATAATAATAAGAACATGTTTGTAAGTTGGAAGATGAGAAGAACTAGAGTTTGGAAAATGACTTGAATATGATGAAAAGTGGTTCTAATCATCATAAGATGACTAGTTAATGTCAAAAAGTTGTTAAAAAGGATTATAAAATCATAGATGAAAAAGTTTCATCTTCAAAGTCCACTCACTTAGATGAGTGAAAATTGGATGTTTTGGATTAAAATATGGAATAAGCACATTAATGACATCTAGGATGGATTAGAAGATCATTAAAAATAAAAAGAAGTAAAAACAACTAAACATGATGAAAATGGTTCTTCAAAGTCCACTAAAGTGGAAGAAAAATATTGACTTTGAAAGATGGAGTGAAAAATGCTACAAGTATAAGTTAAAGGACTAATATGACAACTTTGGAAGTCGAGGGACTAAAATAAATATTTTAGAAAACTATTGGACCAAAACACAATAATGAGAAAATTTGTGTCAAGAGTGTAAGTAATAATAATTTACAAGGTAAATTTGGTAAATATTAGTAGCTTACTTGGGTATTTTATGTAAAAAGTATATTTTTATAAAATGGACGTTTTATAAAAATAAATGGAGTAACGCAAGTATTTTATAAGGTAAGATTGTATAAAATAAAGACTTGGGAAGACTTGTACAAAAATAGGATACTTTTATATAAATGGGAATATAAAAGTATCGGAAAACATTTTTGGTAACAAGTTGGACGAGTCGGGCTAAAACGTACATAGTATATTTTTCCAAGAAATAAACGTTCGGAATCGGAAGTTGGAACAATACTTCCATAAGAACGCGCAACGGAAATAAATATGAAAAACGCTAACTAACTAACTTAGTTACACCAACCAACGTAAACGGACTTATGAGGAAAAGACCATTACGCCAAGATAAAAATATACATATATATTTTAAGAAAGTAAAATATATATAACAAGGGTGAAACGTGCGTAACACTTTCCTAAGTGTAGTAACAATATTCGTGGGAAAGGAGAAACATAACATAACAAATTAAAAACGCTAAACGACACATGAACTTAACAAGTAGTATCCACGCGATGGTATATATACATATACTCGTTCCCGACGGAATTCTAGTACCTCTATTTAAATGGGAAAATAGATGTACGAGAAGGAAAACCGAGACGAGTAGGTGAGATATATTTACGAACGCGTGAATACCGACAAAATCCTAGTACATTTATTTAAATGGGAAAATAAATGTACGGTGTGGCAAGTCTAGTCGGGCGTTAAGATTATGTTACCGAACGACGAGGACTTAGCATATTTATTTGAATGGGAAAATAAATATGTGGCAAAGTAAGTCGGGTCGGATAATAAGAAAACACTTTATATCGAGCGAAAAGATCCTAAGTATAATTACTTAAATGGGAAAATAATTATACGTTGGGTAGAGTCGTGTCGAGTATAATGTTGTACAAGTCATAAAGAATATTAATAAGAATAATAAATGACTTGTAAGGAAAGGGTAATCCATCGCCAATGAACCTAGGATACGAAACTATTAAACGGGAATTGGGATAAAGACGTGGTCGGGAAGTTGGGTGTACAACTTGCCAAGGCACATACACCATAGGTGTAAGTGACTTATACGCCTAGAACCTTTGTAGGTACGGGATCACAAACTTTACTATTTTCTTTGAGCCGAGCACAGTTACAGGTGAGTCTCACGGCCCCATTTCTAAACTATTTAACGTTTTTACGGGGGAAAGATATGTTGGGATTGTATGACGGGTTGGATACTTGAGTAAAGATCGCCACTCGGGGTTGAGACCTCCCCACTATAATCATTTATTCAGGAATGAGAAACCAAAGGAATATTTGGATAGTACTATTGGTGCCTGACAAGGCCCACCCCTAATCGATAGCGTCGATTATGCATCGGCGTATGCCTGGGGTGCACTTATTCTGAAATAAAGTCGTAGGAATACCGAGTAACGACTTTGGGCGGGGGCATTATTAATTGTCTTGGTTTGGTTATAGGCTTAAGTAAATTGTAGGACTTTGCAACTCCTATAAATGTCATAACAAGGATATTCCCACTTTATAAAGATTTATTAAATTAAAACCTGTGAACTCACCAATATTTATATATTGACGATTTTCAAACATATCTTTCAGGTAATTGATTGATGGAAGTTAGCATGGCGAGCAGGGTCGGGGATGTCTCCAAGTTGGGCGTTGGGAATGTCGTAAAAGGGTCTCATCTCTTTATTCCATGGATTTAGGGATAAAGGGAGGAGCCTCCTTATCAATTTCAAAAACAATTTATAATTATGTATGGATAATTTGACATGATTATTTGCATTGAATAAATGCCCGTTTTTCTAATTACTATTGTGGTTTGCATTAATCTTGGCTTAATACTTTTGAACCGTCGCGCCACGTGTTTCCGCCTTAGACGTGGTGTGACAGAAAGTGGTATCAGAGCCAAGGTTATAGCGAATTAGCATTTTAAAAATCTAAACTATAACCGGATTTGGTTCAAAATCTTTCAAATAAATGCGAAACGCAATAAAATAAATTTTTCCAACGACCATTTGGGTATATGGAGATTCTGACCAAGCTAGCCATGGTAAGTATATGTATTATTTTGTGTTAGAAGGTTAGGAAGAGTACCTTAGATATGTGCCTTAACTACCTAACGAATAATACTTAAATATTAGTACGGTTCTTTTGCCAGGATGTCGAACGCAGGGAGCGTAGCACCGAGCTACGACAGTAGCCTTCAGATCATCCCAGCACCGCCAGCGGAGCCGATCGAGGTGGTGATACTCGATCCCGAGGACGACGAGATGGAGGTTGATGCCGCCATGGAGGGCGCCGACGGAGATAGCTCCGACGAGACGGACCCGAGCGAGGACCCAGCGTGGGCCCCCGCTGGAGACGACATGGCCGCCGTGGCCGACCTACCGATGGCCGAGGCCGACTTGCCTCTAGTGCCATTCCAGGCAGCACCACTGCCAGCACTACCCATCCGAGCCGTCAGGGACTTCCCTGTAGGCTGCGCAGGTCCTTCGAGACCTATTCCTACACAGTCGGAGACTGTCGAGTCTCCATACGACCGACGCGCACCAGTCGATCGTGAGCCTTTACCCACCCCACCTATCCCCGTTCCCTCTGGCATGAGACTCGTGCCTGTCTGCCGAGGACACAACGGGTGGATATCCGATGACTCGGACGATGAGTCAACTGCGTCGGTGGAGCACATTGCTGTGCCTATCCCACCAGCAGGCCAGGAGGAGCACGTCGCTCCGATGATAGGGCATGCTACCGCCACCCCAGCCACCCTACCTGCCATGCCCAAGCCCATACCACAGGATGGGCCAGCTTCTACTGGGCACATCCTTGAGGGCAGCTCAGCCCGCAGTTCTGAGTTGCACCGAGCAGGACTGGCAGCTCACGCCACTGCTAGCCCTCCCACCCCTACCACTGTGATATCCGCTCCAGAGTGGGTCGCTGTCACCCAGCCTCTCATGGTCCCACTCGCCGAGCTTATAGTCCCCACACCCTTATCCATGACACTACCCATCACCACTTTTCCCACATTACCACCCCTACCCGAGATGCTCCCTACACCACCACCTGCACCATTCACTATGGGTACAGGAGCCCCATTTTTGACACCCTCATTTGCACCGTATACTCTAGGTGCGGGAGTCCCATACCAGGTACCACCCTACTGCTTCACTGGACTACCGGGCTTTGCCCCACCCGTCACACCACTACCCATACCCGATATCGTCGGCCCGTCTCAGCCGACGTACACTGACATCCCCGGGCCGTCGCAGCCCCACGGGATGGCCCCACTGTCAGGATCCGCATGGTCCACGGTGATCTCACTGGAGAGAGATTTCCAGACCCTCACCGACACGGTGCAGCGCACCGTGAGTCAGATGGAGCAGCAGGCCCAGCTCATGTGGGCCAGGATCATTGATGCCAGGGATGCACTGGCACATTATGCTGAGGAGCTGCTGAGCATGGATGCTCATTGTGGCCTTACGGGCGACGCACACTTTGCGCATCGCCAATTCTTGTACGATCGCATTATGGCGATCAGTATGACCATTAGCATGTGCGCACCCCAGTACCAGTACCAGCACCCGCCGCCGCCACCGCCACAGTAGCGATACATCAGGGACGCTTGGGAGATCACTCACGGACATAGTAGTAGTAGTAGTAGTATGATAGCACAGCATGGGTTATAGCGCCCATCTGCATTTTTGCCTAGCCGAGCGGGATTGTGCCGGCATATGACATTATATTTCTAGTGTATTTCAAAGAGCAATGTATGAGGAATGTATCCTCGGTTTTTGTTATCATGAACAAATCATTGTACTTGGTATTGAAATTAATGAAAATTTTGTTATGGTAAAATATGTGTTGTGATTGTCTACGATTATTATTACTTGTTCTGTTTATATTGTGATTGCGTGATGTTGTTATGGTGATTATTGTGTTCGTATGTTGTGTTGTTGTTTGTACTGTATATGTGATGATATTGTATGAATGATTGTCGGAAATTAACCTTTGATATTGGTTATTGAAGAAACATGGCACCAGCCACAAGAAGCAACAGTGGGAATGAAAGACTGCCCACGACACCCGAGGAGCTTGAAACCCTAGTTTCGGGACGTATCACCCAAGCTCTCGCAGAACACAATGCCACGCACACCGAAAGGTCGCGAGACCGAACCGGGAGCGACAGACGCGAAACCTCCCCTACTGGTAAGAAGACGTCGGGTATATACAACAGGAGTCTTCGTGAAACTCCTACCTTATATCTAATGTTGCTTTATTATTGCAGAAACGGCCTCACGAGAACGTGGCTGCACGTTTAAAGCTTTCCTGGACTGCAAACCACTGAACTTCAGCGGCACTGAAGGTTCTGTCGGACTAGTCAAATGGTTCGAGAAGACCGAAGCCGTGATTCGTATTAGCAGCTGTACCCCACGACAGGCTGTCATGTATGCCACCAACCTGTTTCTGGACCAAGTTCTGACCTGGTGGAACAACCAAGTGCAGACACTGGGAGATGATGCTGCTTACTCCTTATCATGGTTGGAGTTGAAAGAACTAATGATCGCCGAGTACTGCCCGGCAAGTGAAGTGCAGAAGCTAGAGACTGAGTTCTGGAACCTCACCATGGTTGGACCGGACGTAGCTGGTTACACGTCCAGATTCCATGACCTCTCCCGGTTAGTGCCTCGCCTGGTCACCCCGGAAAGCAAAAAGGTGGAAAGATACCTCTTTGGACTGGCACCACAGATACGCGGCATGGTCACTGCTTCCAAGCCTACAACCATGCGCGAAGCTATCGACCTCGCCTTAAGCCTCACTGAAGACGCCATCCGAATGGGCACTCTAATCCGGAAAGTGTCAGGGTTGAAGCTTACTGAGTCCAGCAGTGTTGAGGGTAAGAATCTGGGTATAAGTTCAGTCGTCGGGTCAAGTGAACAGGGAAATAGGCCAAGGTTTGGGAAGCGTAAGCGCGATGAAAGGAAAAAGGATGGATCATCAGGTTCAGGGAAGAAAGGAAAAGGGTATGTGGCCACTGGACGTGGAAATAATGGGAAGCAAGGTCATCAGGGCAGGAACGAAGTGATCTGCGGTAAGTGCCGTCGTTCGGGGCACAAGACAGAAGATTGCAGATCAGGAGCGCCAAAGAACAGTGGAGCGAGGCCCTGTTTCTCATGTGGATCGCTCGATCATTGGAAGAGGGACTGCCCCAAACTTAACAACCAAGCCCGTGGGCGAGCGTTCGTGATTGGTGCCGGTGACGCACGACAAGACCCTAATGTGGTCACTGGTACGTTCCCTCTAAATGGTCATTATGCTTCAGTATTGTTTGATACTGGCGCCGATTTTAGCTTCGTATCTGTCGAATTTAAAAGATTACTTGGTTTAAAGACTAGTAAGCTAGACACACCATACTCTATCGAACTAGCTAACGGTAAGACTATAGAAACTCGAGAGGTAGCAAAGGATTGTAAGTTGGATCTCTGTGGTCATGAGTTTGACATTGATCTATTGCCAGTCGTACTGGGTAGCTTTGACATAGTCGTTGGCATGGATCGGCTATCTGCACACCGCGCCATCGTCGTGTGCAATGACAAAGTAATTCAAGTTCCCCTCGCGAGCGGTGAAACCCTATCGATCCAAGGGGAAAGGCGTGGAACGCCATTGAGAATTATTACCAGCATGAAAGCCAGGAAGTGCCTAAGGAAAGGTCTCGTCGCATTCTTGGCGCACGTAGTAGACAAGAAGGCCGACGAGCGAAAGCTAGAAGACATTCCGATAGCCAGAGACTTTCCAGATGTGTTCCCAGAAGATTTGCCGGGATTGCCACCACCCCGACAAGTCGAATTTCGCATCGACCTTGTTCCAGGAGCAGCACCAGTAGCGCGATCGCCATATCGCCTAGCTCCTTCTGAGATGCAGGAACTGTCTGGACAACTGCAAGAGTTGTTGGACAAAGGTTTCATAAGACCAAGCTTCTCACCCTGGGGAGCTCCCGTCTTATTCGTGAAGAAGAAGGATGGCACTTTTAGAATGTGCATCGACTATCGAGAACTGAACAAGCTAACTATTAAAAATCGCTATCCTCTTCCCAGGATCGACGATTTGTTTGATCAACTTCAAGGATCCAGTTTCTACTCCAAGATCGATCTAAGGTCCGGTTATCATCAGTTGCGTATTCAAGAAGAAGACGTGCCAAAGACAGCATTCAGGACTCGTTACGGGCACTATGAGTTTCTGGTTATGCCATTCGGTTTAACTAACGCACCAGCTGTTTTCATGGATCTGATGAACCGAGTGTGCAAGCCATACTTGGACAAATTCGTCATTGTCTTCATTGATGACATCTTGATCTACTCACGCACTAAGGAGGAACACGAGGATCATCTTCGATTAATCCTCGAGGTACTTCGCAAAGAGAAACTCTATGCTAAGTTTTCAAAATGTGATTTTTGGATTCGAGAGGTTCACTTTTTAGGCCACGTGGTGAATGAAAAGGGCATACATGTCGATCCCGCCAAGATCGAAGCAATCAAGAATTGGGACGCCCCTAGAACGCCTACTGAAGTACGACAATTTCTTGGCCTTGCGGGTTACTACAGAAGGTTCATCGAGAACTTTTCTAAAATAGCACAGTCTCTAACCATGCTAACCCAAAAGGATAAGAAGTTTGAATGGACGGAAAAGCAGGAAGCAGCGTTTCAGTTGCTGAAGGATAAGTTATGTGGCGCACCAATACTATCACTCCCCGATGGTACGGAAGACTTTGTAGTTTACTGTGACGCCTCTCATCAGGGATTGGGTTGTGTATTGATGCAGCGAGAGAAGGTCATAGCCTATGCTTCCAGACAGCTAAAGCTTCACGAGAAGAATTACACCACACATGATCTGGAACTAGGAGCCGTGGTATTCGCACTCAAGATATGGAGACACTATCTGTACGGAACCAAGTGTACGATCTTCACTGATCATAAAAGTTTGCAGCACATCTTTGACCAGAAGGAATTGAACATGCGACAACGGCGATGGGTCGAATTATTGAACGATTACGATTGTGAGATAAAGTACCATCCCGGGAAGGCAAACGCCGTAGCCGACGCCTTGAGTCGCAAGGAACGGGTTAAGCCACTGCGTGTCCGAGCCTTGGGTCTAACCATCCACACGAACCTGACTGACCGGATTCGTGAAGCTCAAACTAACGCTCTTAAACCCGAGAATGTCAAGGGTGAAAGATTGCGGAAGATGGTTGATTCACTGGAGTCAAAAGCGGATCAAGCTCTGTATTTCATGAATAGAATTTGGGTACCAGTGTACGGTGGATTGCGTGAACTGGTATTGGCAGAAGCCCACAGTTCGCGATATTCGATTCACCCTGGAGCAGACAAGATGTTCCATGATCTAAAGGAATTTTACTGGTGGCCAAATTTCAAGAGAGATATAGCGGCATATGTTGCGCGATGTTTGACTTGCGCGAAGGTCAAGGCCGAGCATCAGAGACCATCCGGTTTGCTCCAGCAACCGGAAATACCAGAGTGGAAATGGGAAAGGATCACTATGGACTTCATTACCAAGTTGCCCAGGACAACAAGCGGCCATGATATGATCTGGGTAATCGTTGATCGATTGACAAAATCTGCACACTTCCTCCCCATTCGCGAAACGGATAAGTTGGAGAAACTGACCCGTTTGTATATCAAGGAAGTTGTGTCGAGGCACGGTGTACCTATTTCCATCATCTCCGATCGAGATAGTCGTTTCACCTCAAGATTTTGGGAAAGTTTGAATGAAGCCCTCGGTACTCGCCTTGACATGAGTACCGCATATCATCCACAAACCGATGGTCAGAGTGAACGGACCATCCAGACCTTGGAAGATATGCTACGGGCATGCGCAATCGATTTCAACGGAAATTGGGATACACACTTGCCACTGGTAGAGTTTTCGTATAACAACAGCTACCACACGAGCATTCAAGCTGCACCTTTTGAAGCTCTATATGGACGCAAGTGTAGATCGCCTCTATGTTGGGCCGAAGTTGGCGAAAAGCAACTCACCGGGCCCGAAATTGTTCAAGAAACGACGGATAAGGTCTTTCTGATTAGAGAACGTCTCAAAGCGGCACGTGACCGACAGAAAAGCTACGCAGACATGAGGAGGAAGCCTTTGGAATTTCAAGTCGGAGACAGGGTCCTACTAAAGGTGTCACCTTGGAAAGGTGTCGCGCGCTTTGGGAAGCGCGGAAAACTAAACCCACGATATGTTGGACCATTCGAAATCCTGTCCAGAGTAGGCCCCGTAGCGTACAAGCTCAAGTTACCACAAGAACTTAACGGTGTACATGACACGTTCCACGTGTCAAACTTGAAAAAGTGCTTATCCGACGAAACCCTCATCATCCCCGCAGACGAAATCCACATTGACGACAAGTTACACTTCGTCGAAGAGCCAATCGAAGTAACCGATTGGAAGGTCCAAAAGCTAAGACGCAGTAAGATCAGGTTGGTCAAAGTGCGTTGGAATGCCAAGCGTGGACCGGAGTTCACGTGGGAAAGGCTGGACCGGATGAAGCAAAAGTATCCCGCCCTATTCGAGAAGACCCCTATACCGGAGAGCTCAAAGTGAATTCCGGGACGGAATTCTCTTAACGGGGGGAGAATGTAACAACCGGCAAAATTAAGGTAATTCCGTACTAATTAATTAAACGCGATTAACGTAATTAACCGTAATTATGTGCTGAATATTTAATTGAGGCCTTAGAAAGATAGGAATTCCCAAATAATGCATAGGAATGCATAAGTTTAATAGCAAAGCATGATAGGATCATGCGCAGGCAAAACTATCCGGTATGGACACTGGCGATTACCCGGTAAAACTTAAATAAGCGAAACGAACACCGGACACCCGGAATATAAAATAAATAATATTTTCACAAAATATTATGAGTTTTGGAAACCCAAAGCCATACGTGAAAGCTTATTGCACAAATCTCCCGGTAACGAATAAAGTGCGCGTACCGCACCCGATACGCGCGTAACACGTAAATTCACCCGACAAAAACCGAAATAAATTATCAGTAATTTAACTGGGCAAAATTTTATGAATATTAACGGTATTTTAATATTGAGGTAAACCGCGACTAAAATTCGAGAAATACCCGGGCGGTACCCGAAAGGAACTAACTTAAACATAACATGGAGAGATAATTAGCAAGATGGACCCCACCAAAACACCCCTTGGGGCCGGCCTATGGCCCACCAAGGTGAAGTTACTTGTGTTATCTCAAGATAATCATTAGGGTGGATATTAATCATGATCTTGCATGAAAAAGGATTGGATAACAAGATTAACCAAATCATTCTTCCTCTCTCTCTTAAAAACTCGGCCAAACACCCTCTTATAATATCATTAGAGATTTTTTTTTGATCTTTCATAATCCTCCATAATCTTCCAATATCCAAGACAAGATACTTAAAATCTTTGCAAGATTTGGAAGAACACTATAAGCACCACTTGAAGAGCATTTGAAGGAAATCACAAAAAAATCCTCTTCCTTCTTCCTCTTGGCCGTGAACTTCCACCACCCCACCAACACCTCTCTTTCAATTTTTACAACTCCAAATCATCCCTATTTCATTCTTAATCAAACCCTTTCTTGTGTGTTCAAGAGCTTGGAGCATAACCCACTTGGAAGAACACATTAAACCTCACCCAAAATCCAAGATTTTGTCTTCCCTAGCCTTGAGCTAGTAGTAAGTCTTGCATTGTTTTATTATTTGAAATGATCATATTTTTGTGCTATGAAAGCAAGTTGTGCAATGTTGGGTAATAAAGATGAGTTTTATAAAAGTAATGGGTTTTATTAAAAATGAAAATGGAAGAATAATAATATGATGAAATCTTAGATTATTATTAATAAAAGTGGTATTTTGAAGAAAATATAATAATAAGAACATGTTTGTAAGTTGGAAGATGAGAAGAACTAGAGTTTGGAAAATGACTTGAATATGATGAAAAGTGGTTCTAATCATCATAAGATGACTAGTTAATGTCAAAAAGTTGTTAAAAAGGATTATAAAATCATAGATGAAAAAGTTTCATCTTCAAAGTCCACTCACTTAGATGAGTGAAAATTGGATGTTTTGGATTAAAATATGGAATAAGCACATTAATGACATCTAGGATGGATTAGAAGATCATTAAAAATAAAAAGAAGTAAAAACAACTAAACATGATGAAAATGGTTCTTCAAAGTCCACTAAAGTGGAAGAAAAATATTGACTTTGAAAGATGGAGTGAAAAATGCTACAAGTATAAGTTAAAGGACTAATATGACAACTTTGGAAGTCGAGGGACTAAAATAAATATTTTAGAAAACTATTGGACCAAAACACAATAATGAGAAAATTTGTGTCAAGAGTGTAAGTAATAATAATTTACAAGGTAAATTTGGTAAATATTAGTAGCTTACTTGGGTATTTTATGTAAAAAGTATATTTTTATAAAATGGACGTTTTATAAAAATAAATGGAGTAACGCAAGTATTTTATAAGGTAAGATTGTATAAAATAAAGACTTGGGAAGACTTGTACAAAAATAGGATACTTTTATATAAATGGGAATATAAAAGTATCGGAAAACATTTTTGGTAACAAGTTGGACGAGTCGGGCTAAAACGTACATAGTATATTTTTCCAAGAAATAAACGTTCGGAATCGGAAGTTGGAACAATACTTCCATAAGAACGCGCAACGGAAATAAATATGAAAAACGCTAACTAACTAACTTAGTTACACCAACCAACGTAAACGGACTTATGAGGAAAAGACCATTACGCCAAGATAAAAATATACATATATATTTTAAGAAAGTAAAATATATATAACAAGGGTGAAACGTGCGTAACACTTTCCTAAGTGTAGTAACAATATTCGTGGGAAAGGAGAAACATAACATAACAAATTAAAAACGCTAAACGACACATGAACTTAACAAGTAGTATCCACGCGATGGTATATATACATATACTCGTTCCCGACGGAATTCTAGTACCTCTATTTAAATGGGAAAATAGATGTACGAGAAGGAAAACCGAGACGAGTAGGTGAGATATATTTACGAACGCGTGAATACCGACAAAATCCTAGTACATTTATTTAAATGGGAAAATAAATGTACGGTGTGGCAAGTCTAGTCGGGCGTTAAGATTATGTTACCGAACGACGAGGACTTAGCATATTTATTTGAATGGGAAAATAAATATGTGGCAAAGTAAGTCGGGTCGGATAATAAGAAAACACTTTATATCGAGCGAAAAGATCCTAAGTATAATTACTTAAATGGGAAAATAATTATACGTTGGGTAGAGTCGTGTCGAGTATAATGTTGTACAAGTCATAAAGAATATTAATAAGAATAATAAATGACTTGTAAGGAAAGGGTAATCCATCGCCAATGAACCTAGGATACGAAACTATTAAACGGGAATTGGGATAAAGACGTGGTCGGGAAGTTGGGTGTACAACTTGCCAAGGCACATACACCATAGGTGTAAGTGACTTATACGCCTAGAACCTTTGTAGGTACGGGATCACAAACTTTACTATTTTCTTTGAGCCGAGCACAGTTACAGGTGAGTCTCACGGCCCCATTTCTAAACTATTTAACGTTTTTACGGGGGAAAGATATGTTGGGATTGTATGACGGGTTGGATACTTGAGTAAAGATCGCCACTCGGGGTTGAGACCTCCCCACTATAATCATTTATTCAGGAATGAGAAACCAAAGGAATATTTGGATAGTACTATTGGTGCCTGACAAGGCCCACCCCTAATCGATAGCGTCGATTATGCATCGGCGTATGCCTGGGGTGCACTTATTCTGAAATAAAGTCGTAGGAATACCGAGTAACGACTTTGGGCGGGGGCATTATTAATTGTCTTGGTTTGGTTATAGGCTCAAGTAAATTGTAGGACTTTGCAACTCCTATAAATGTCATAACAAGGATATTCCCACTTTATAAAGATTTATTAAATTAAAACCTGTGAACTCACCAATATTTATATATTGACGATTTTCAAACATATCTTTCAGGTAATTGATTGATGGAAGTTAGCATGGCGAGCAGGGTCGGGGATGTCTCCAAGTTGGGCGTTGGGAATGTCGTAAAAGGGTCTCATCTCTTTATTCCATGGATTTAGGGATAAAGGGAGGAGCCTCCTTATCAATTTCAAAAACAATTTATAATTATGTATGGATAATTTGACATGATTATTTGCATTGAATAAATGCCCGTTTTTCTAATTACTATTGTGGTTTGCATTAATCTTGGCTTAATACTTTTGAACCGTCGCGCCACGTGTTTCCGCCTTAGACGTGGTGTGACACTTGCCTTCTTCTACCTCCGACCAACCACCTCCACAACCCCACCTCTAGCCTCCACAACCCCGTCTCCAGCCTCCACAGCACCGCTGTATCCCTCATCCCCGTCTCCACAAACCACAACGCCACCGTATTTTTCATCCCCGTCATTTAGTTTTGGTTGCATTTTGATGTATTAGACTTGGTTGAATTGTGATGAATCATTATTAACTTGTTTTTGTTTGTGTTCATTTATATTGATCCTTTGTGTTCATTTATATTCATGAACTGCTCGTTTTGGTTTTAAATGAATGAACATAAACGAACATGAACACAACAAATTTCTTAATGAACGAACACGAACACGAACACAAAAATGTGTTCAATTATGTGTTCATGTTCGTGTTCGGTTAAAGTTAAATAAACAAATACGAACACGCCTGTGTTTGTGTTCGTTTGATTCGATTAACTTATGAGAGCTCGAGTTTGAGCTCGACTCGATTCAAGCTTTGTTTTCAAAACTCGAGCTCGGCTCGTTGGTAATTTCTCAAGCTCGAGCTCGGTTTGGGCTCGGCTCGTTTATTATCTATTAGTTAGTATATTAAATAAAATTTTTATAAATAATAGTTCGTTTAGGCTCGTGAGCTCGATAAGTGAAGCTCCAGCTCGGGCTCGTTTACTAAACAACTTTAAACAAGGGGTAAACACTATAAAATATTAAAAAAAAAACTAACATTATACTTAGGCTCGATAAATAAACGAGCTTTGTTTTAGGCTCAAGCTTGGCTCGAGTTCGATAAGGCTCGGCTCGTTTCGAGCTTTTTACCAAGCCGAGCTCGAGTAGCTCACGACCGGCTTGGCTCGTTTACACCCCTAATCCCCCCCCCCCCCCCAGTTTTTTATTATTTTTTAAAAAGGATAAAAAAGAGTATAAAATATTATTAGTGGGGTTAAAGGAAAAAAGACAAAAAGTGCATATAATATTATTTTCTTCAAACGGGGAGAAGGGGGATATACCACCGAAGTCACCGTCAGGGGAGGGGGGATTTCCTTAACGGGGGATGGTTCCACGTGGGCTTTTCGACCCACTAAATGCTTCTATAACCCCTTAGCCTTACACTTTTATTTGAAATTGGTTTCATATTTGATGATGCTAATATTTCAATTGTCTAAATGATTCTCTTTTCCTCTTCCTCCATCTCTCCCTCTCTCCATCTCCCTCTCTCTCCCTAATATAAAAATAAAAAAACATAAAATAAACTTAAACTATAAAACCTAATTTAAGTTTCCTCGAATCATTTATCATGCCGATACGTGGGGAAACTCACCGTGGCCACCAAACTCACACTCGATTTTGGTGAGTTCAACCACTTCGTATTTGGGGATATTGGGGGCTGTCTCGAAACGTCGACATTTGTTTTGGAGGTCGGTCCACTTTCGGTTTAGTGAGTTGGTGGTTCGGTTTGAACCACCACCAAATTTTTGAATTCACGTAGCACGTGGGGACAAATGGACCCTCGATGTGGAGGATGGTTGTTTACTTCGACCCATGCCGTGCAAAGGGCAATCCCTCCTCCTCCTTCTTCTTCTTCTTCGGTCCAACGCGTCATCTTTGAAAACGGTGGGGTAAATAGGGATGGTGAAAGTGACGTTTTTGTGCGTGGTTTTGTATACAGTGGGGGTAAGGGGGGGGGGGGGGGGGGTATAGGTAAAATTGAATTTAATAAAAAAAAAAATTATGCGGTTTCACCTACGTCACGCTCAAAACATATGAATTAGTCGGCTCAATGAATAATCGTCTAGTCAACCGTCGGATGTTTAGCCACGCTGGTAGAAACTTCACAACCCATTTCCATGTCACAACCGCATTGTATCAAATGAAATATTTGGCAACTAATTTGTGTCTTCTCATTTGTTTGTGTTTCCATCTCTCTTAATTCCTCTTCATCAGTTCCTGATAATAATAATAATAAGAATCCCCAATTACAATTACAAAACCCTAACCCTAAATCCAATCCCTTGAATCTCCCCCATCAATGGATTTATCAAAACTCCCCGATTCCCAACGTCAAGAACTCGAACAACTCCAAAAACAGTTTCAACAACACCAATCACAACAACAACAACAACCACCGCCCTACGATCCGTTTCACGCCCATCAACCCTACGTCCCATCTCATCCACAACAACATGCTTACGATCAATCATATTATTACAATTACCAACATCAATACGATCCTTCTTATTACCACAATTATTATCCCTCTTCATATCAACAACAACAACAGCATGATCCGTTTGTTAGTTCCGGTCTTCCGGTCAATGCGGGTGCCGGGCAGCCTAATTTGGGCTATGGGGTTCCTCCGGGTGTTGATCCGGCTGCCGCGGCTGCCGCGGTGGCTGCTTTGTCTCAGCTGACTCAGTTTGCTGGTGGGGGGCATTATGATCCGGGGCATTTTCGTCCTCCGGTATGCTACTTGTTTTTTATTTATTTTTAATTCAATTGTGTCAGTGGTTGTTGATTTAGGATTAAAGATTGAGATTAGTTTGTTTGGTTACCTTGATATGTAGTTAAGTAGTAATACTTACATTTTAGGATTAGGGATTATTAGGTGTAATTTCACAATGTGGATCATTGTTGGAATTTACAAAGGAATTACTGATATATGCATTAGACCATTTGTTATGGTATCAGTATCACACCCCAATGCCACATTGGCTTTTACCGCCATCTACACCGCCCCCGCCCCCGCCCCCGCCCCTACTTTTTTGGGCGTGAAAGAGAATAGGCGTTAGCCCACTAACGGCTAACGCTATAGGTAAAATGTGAAGGAATCTTGGCTGGGAACTTATTGGCTTAGTCAATAGGAAAAAAAAGAACACGCCTCACTCATTTGTTTTACCCTATAAAAGTTTTGCATCTCACCCACCTTCTTTTTTAAGTTTCTTTATTTATATAATTCAGTTTCTATTTTAATGGGTAGTGGTTACTGGTTAGTGAAAATAGGGTGAAGCCAAAACACAGTGTAGTAGAACAGAGTGAGTGAGAGCGCATGCCTACTTGGCAGTGACGTGGAGTGAAAAAATGTGAATCCATAACACATAGGCTTATAGTTAACCAAATTGTTATGGGATTGTTCTCATATATGGCTGTAGAGCATGGGAAAAGTAGGTGCATTTACGTGTGAATTATGATATTATACAAGTTGTGATTTTGTTGTATATGTTGAAGAAGTTGTGTTTTTTTACTTGTTACTGAGATGAAACGTTTACTTTGAACTTGCTCTTTTCTGTCGTATGTATTGCATATATGTGTAACTTTTTAATGGAATTTCATTAATTCATGATTGTCTGTTGGAGTGCTTATACGGTGATTCGTAATGAAATTTTGAAACTAGCTGTACATGCTCTTTGTATTTATCTGTGGCTCTGTGCTGTTCTTAACATTATATTGATTAACCAATTAAATTTCTTTGTGAACGATCGCCATAAAAGGGCTGTAGTGAAGTTAATAGGAAAAAAAGGAACACTGGACATGAAAGGGTAGTTGTCACAGTCAATAGTTAAACGAAGTCAAGTGTGGCATAAATAGAAACGTAGTAAATGTGAAAATTGAGGTCACATCAATACATCATGCACCAAGGGAGCGTTTGAGTTTCATTTTTCTGATTATTGCAGCAGATGAGCAGAATCTTTTATTGTAGATGAAGGGATTTTTTTTTGTTCGTCTGATTATTTAAGTGTAAATAATCATTTTGGATAATCAGTTTTATACCAGCTCCAGGTGCCACAGAAAGGGTAAATATAGTTTACTAATTGACCCTTTTATATTCTAATTTCAGAAAACTTAATGTCAATCTTATAAACTGTCTTGTCTTTTATTAAGTAATAATCTGTATTTGCCAGACGTTCAAACATATTGTTATCTGATTATTACAAACCACATTCCAACATGATTTTTGTCGTTTTGATCATTTAGTATCACATAATCACCTTTAATACGCACATCCAAGCACCTTTAACTCAGTTATAGGTGCTTCCTAGATATGGTTTATTCAGTGATGCCTCTCTTTTCTTATCTTTGGCTGGTTGTGGACTAACTGGCTTTTTGGGATAGTCATCATTTGATGTGGACCTAAGTCCTTCATTCCACATGTACGGATCCAGATATTACACTAGCATTAGAGTTACTACCATGGCTACCTCCATGGTGGTATAACTAATCATATAGGGCTTCCGGACTTCAACCAACAAGCATCATTGTTTGGTTATCGATTACGGATTTCAAGCGATGATTGTAAAAGCGAATTGCATATGTTTTTATTCTCTTTGGACTTGCAGAGCTGTTCAGGTTTTTGTTAGAGATCAAGTCTTAAGATTTCATGCTGCTCAATGATCCCCAACACAAATGATGCACTTGAGGATGTGGCAAAACATGTTGGTTCTTCACTTTCACTTTTTAGTTCCTTATGGAGTGGTCAAAAGAGAAATAAAGGTAACATATACATGTGATATTATCAAAGAGGAAGCTGTTGTTCCAAAACATCAAGTAGGTTAGCACCGCGCGTGAGAATCTGATTGATGGACAACACGGATTGAGACGTGTTTTCAGTTTTCTTCTTCTATGAAAACATTGCTCAAGCTGGTCGTTTGTGATTCTCAATACCTATGTGATGTTTTGTAACTACTAGAATGAAGACCTTATGCTTCAATTGGAAGATGTTGGAGTTTGAGATGTGTCTCATTTATTAGAGGTGGCAAGATTGGCAAGTTAGGTAACGGGTCAAATCAAAATGGGTTCTGCTTGAAACGGTTTACTTTCAATTACGGGTTGAAAGTTGAAACAAGTCGGAATCAGCCGATCAGGTTGACTAACAGGCGCTTTTGTCCATTTTATTTAAATTTAAAGGGTTATGATGTTATTATAATAATAAATTGATATTTAAAATAAAATGGTCGATGAGCCTGTAAGCATACCCCACGTTGGGTCTTTCAACCTGTCAGACCCATTTGATCTGCCTTCTCATTAACTTTTTTGATTTGACTTAGCTGGGTGGAGATGAACCAAAACCCAAGTCAGTTTATTCAGAAGTAAATTGTTTGGAATTGCCACCTCTAATAGTTATCTTTGTCTGACAGAACAGATTTTCTTGATACTGAAATTAGTAAAATGGTTTAGCAACGGGAGCTGACACGTTTCTAGGTGATCAGTGATCTAGTTGCAGTATCAAGGATGAAAACTCACAATTCTTATAAGCATCGGTCTTGCTTGAGTTGCTAGTTTTGGCCGTTTGGCTAATTTGTGTTGTTTTTAAGTAGCAGGTTGCAAATTTTTTCTGATATGTCACATTGGGTAAAACAATTTTACTAAATATGTGAAAAAATGATAGTTTGTACTATTATTTACATGATAAGTATATGAATGTAGAAATTATACAAGAAGTGCTTACCCTTGAAATTAACATTATGGGTATTTTTTTTTTCTTTAGGCTACATGTTCTTTCTTTCATTAAATGTAGTTTATATGTTAAGGCCTTAAATTTAATAAGACCTGACATATGCTGAACCTGCGAGTTATAAATTTGCTTTCTCTAGATGAATACCCGACACTTAATCTTTTCTTTGATCCCTTGAGACTGTTTTGCATTGGTTTGGTTGCTTCTGTAAGTTGAAGCAAGTGTTTTGCCTCTTCTGTCCATCTTTCTAGATGGACTTTGCATCTAGTTATGAAGACTTTTGAGTGCATGCTCATTTAACACTTCCATTTGTTTTGTTTTGTTTCGTTTCTTTTTTGGTTAAAATTCAACTATTTTGCAGGTTGGTCACACTCCCTACATGGGTGGTGGTAGACGGGGTGGAGGTCCTTTTAGAGGCGGTGGTCGTGGAAGCCCTGGTTTCCGGCCAGTATCAGGTCTACCTTTTCATGGAAGAGGGCGGGAGCGTGGTCGTGGAAGGGGTAGGGGTAGGGGGAGGGGGGGCAGGCGTGATCCAGCAACTGGTGCACCATCTTCTCATCCTGAATCTTCAGCACCTACCAATGGGCAACCACCTCTCCGAATTGCATGGTGTGAAGTGTGTAGGATTGACTGCACCACCAATGAAGTCCTTGACGAGCATAATAAAGGGAAACGCCACAAAAGAAACCTTCAAAAGTTGCAAGATAAGAAGGGTGCTTCCCAAACCGTTGCCCAGGCAGAAGCAGAAAAAGACGCAACACTCGGTTCAGAAATTGCTCCTGAAGTGGATAAAAACATCCCAGTAAGCGAACCCGACAAGCAAACAGAAGTTGGTGATGATAATAATAACAAAGCAGTGACAGAGGTAAATGACAAGCAAGAAAAGAAATCCAGGATGAAACGCAAGATGAAAGGCAAGATTCGTGGCAATCGTGGTGGTGTTAAACGTATGAGGCCCACGGGCCCACGAAACCGGAAAGTAGTGATCCCACTGGTGTGTGATTTGTGCAACATAAAGTGTGACACACAGGAAGTCTTTGACCGCCATGCGGCTGGCAAAAAACACATATCTAAGCTCAAAAGGTTTGAAGGGCACCAAGCGATGTATGGACCCACAGCGGTTCAGGCTCTTTACCCTCCTAACCCACTTTCACAGACATTAGCTCCTCAACCAGTCCATTATGGTGCATCAAGCTCATATCCGGCTCCACATGAGGCTTATATACCGCCTCCCTATCATGCTGAGAACCCGAACCCGCAACTTGCTGATGCTCCTCTGGAATTTGGCACCCAGAATGCGGTATTAACCGGATAAACATTTGTTGGCAGTGGAGTTCAATAAGTAGGTGCTATGAAGTTGCAGTTTATAAGCTTTTTAGTTAAAAAAAAAAAAAAAAAAAAAAAAAAAAATCAAAATTCATGACTCAAGATTCTAGTCTTGGTTTTTTAGGCTTCTGAATGATTTGTTTTTCATTTCATTTCATGGCATGACTTAAAAATGCAAAATGAAAGTTATCTTTTACTTTCTGCTGCTCCTATCATACTAGGTAGCATAATTAGACTCTACCCTCATAACCCTATCGATAAAATGTGAATTATTATTTGTTAATTGAATGGGTAATCCCAGCCGCTGCGAAAGCTACATGAGTGTGGACGGAGCTCCATAGCTTTGGACCATAGTTCTAGATTAGATAACCTTCACATGTGACATGTGATGCCACATACAACTCCTTTACAAATGACAGGTTCTAGATATCATTTATAACACCACTACAATCTGAAAATAATCATTGCACTAATCACCATAACATAGTGATTTTACGCCAGAGTAGGATCATCCCATCCCATCCCACTATGGCGAGTTTATTGGTGTGTCTAAGTGCCAACCGTGTTTACCCAGGCGTCATGGCTAGAAACGAAAAGCAACTTCATATGCAGGAAAGCTTACAGTGACACAAAACCGACGAACAAAACACTATGCAGTATGGATATAGCTAATAGAAACAACAAACAGAAACATTAATGGCATTGTTATCATGTATCCATTCTTTAAAGACTCAGAGACCTTTATTATTAACTAGTAGGATCCTGCTCACCATGTGGCATATAATCAGTAGATATTGACACAGTTCGGTTTAGTATCGGCACTTGCTAAAAGATAAAGTCATGATATGTTCAAAAGGATATCGGTAAGTACTTGACATCAATCAAAAACCATAAAAAGCGATTCCAATAATACCAATGCCGGTATTGGGTCGGTTCGCCATGATAGCGACACTTGTTATAGCTTCGATACATAAAAAATAAGGTTTGTTGAATACAACTCCACTTTCCCTGGAATGACAATATTCGGAATTTTAGAAAAAGTTAATGAAGAGAAGTTATAGAGAAAAACTAATTAGTAAAAGTCTAAATAATTTAAAGATGTATAAGAGAAAAAACAAATTACTTGCAACATATTAAATAAGTTAAAGATGTATAGCGTATGTATAACATAACTTCTTCTTGTTATTATAATAGATGATTCAAAAAAAATGTCACGTGTGACCATTATATTTATTCTCATCCTTACGCTAAAATTCTTTCTATGGGAGGTAGACTTACGCTTATTAAGTCGGTGCTCACTAGCCTTCCGGTGTATTACTTGTCATTATATAAAGCCCCGGTAGCGGTTGTGGAGATTATTGAAAAGATGATGCGACATTTTCTTTGGTCCGGGTGTAAGGAGGGGCGTGGTATGCATTGGGTGTCTTGGGAAGTTGTGACAACTCCTAAGAATATGGGGGGTTGGGGATTTCTAGACTATTGGATGTTAACACGACATTACTAGTTAAATGGGCTTGGAGGTTTAAAAAAGATACAGATGGGTTGTGGAGAAGGGTTATCCAAAGTATTCATGGAGGTCGAGAGCGGTAGATCTTTCTTCCAGTTTTGAATGGGATGTCGGGTTGCTGGAAAAAGATTGTGGTGTTTCTACAGAATTTGCTTCTAAACGGTAAAAAGATTAACTATTTGATCCAAGGTGTCACACCCTCAAATTTTCACATGCAGAGTTTTACCGCGAGGCGCGTGACACACCAGGATCCAAGTCAACGGTCACAATAAACGACGATTATATGTAAGAAAATACGTAAGACATTCCATGCAATAATCAAAAACCATGATTTAAAGTATAGCGGAAGCATATTTAAGTTTACAAAATCCAAACAAAAGTAAAACATGAGTTTAAAGTTTGATATCCAAAATATGATCCTAGACACGAGTGCGACTCCGTGTGCCTAGCCCGACTGCTGCTACCTTAGCGACCTGAGAAAACATGCTAAAAGGTCAACATCTAATGCTGGTGAGTTCACATGTTTTATAATAAGCGTTTCGTTAATCCTTTGAAAACCGTTACCGTTACTACTATGTTGTGCGAACGCTAGCTAGGCGTTAAGATAATTACTACTACGGTTGAAACCATTGCTGACTTTGATTTATAATGTAATACCCTTTACGGACTACCGTCATCTCCGGTAGGCCTCGTGTGATTGAGACAATATGCACCCGCCCGGCCTCCAGCCGTCGAGTGGGGTTTGTCAGGCCCAATAGCGCTATCCACATTTCCCCACTACATACCTGTATTAGTGGTTTTTATGGGATTTAGATGAGCCGCATAGTAATATAATGATAGCCATAGTATAACTTGAAATCATGCGTTTAAAATGTGTAAGCATGTCTCTCCCCCGAAAACAAAAACTGATAAAAGTGGGGCCATGAACTCACCTTAGGTTGCGTCTTCAGTTAAAGAGTAATCTGACACGTGTGTGATAGCCCCAACTAGTGGCGACCTATCAATGAGTTTACATAAGTGTGATGACTACTAACCCGAAGGCTAATCAGTCCCCAATTGTCCAGACCATGACTGTGTGCGTTGAAAACATGGTTGAACGTTAAACCGACCATACCGGACAAGACCCGACATCCCATTGGTGACCCGACATCCCACGTGTTAGCCAAATGCAAGATATCATGCAATCATATGCAATTATACACTTAACACGCGCAAAAGTTCACTAAGTCTAGCATACAGTTCAATTAACGCATAAACGAGTCCGAACACGTGTTATCAGGTTATTAGACATGTCACGGGGTTCCTATCATTTTACTAGGTGTCCAAACATGTTTCGGGATGTCAAAATACACTTACGGTAGCAAAACACACAATTCGTTCACCAATTCTTGGGTCTCGAGACTTGCATGTGTGCATTAACCCGGTGATTCTACAAATCACCAATCCTTGTACATATGGTTATGGACCGACTCCCAATGATCCCGTGAATCATTGTAATGACTTCCGATGATTCCCGAACCATCATAACCACTCAACCGACCCAGTTAAGTATGTAATATGCATGACTCGCTAAGCTAGACTTACTAGTTTGACGAAAGTTATTAACCGGAGTTTTCCGGGTGTCACATCATCCCCCCGTTGAAAGAATTTTTGTCCTGAAAATTGCCCGAAACCGAAAAGGAAGCGATGAATAGAAAGAAAAAAATTTCCGGCTGTCACATCATCCCCCCGTTAAAAGGAATCTCATCCCGAGATTCACTCAGCTTCAACAGTAATGAGTGTCGACCCAAGTACGCGAGTACCCCGATCTATGTGAGCCCCGGTCCACAACGTGAACCGTAATAAATCCAAACAATACAAGAGATGACTCAAACATGCATGCAACTGAGCACCCAATGCCCAGAACATCGCTCCCCAAAATCACGAAAAGATACTAGACCACAACTAGAGATAATAAGAACTAGTATCCTAAGCCGAGGAACTAATTCCTCCAGATGAATAAAAGATAACTGTTATAGACTGCCGCATAACCAACCCATCCCGACCGGAGATATGCTGAAGACCCTTGTGATTGGTATAAACGAGGAACCAGGTACCGTCCAAGCAGTGTCTCTAGATTACCTCCTCACATAGAATTTACACACCCCAGACCCGAACTAGATGCAACACGACACACGATAATAAAGGACATACCCTTCCAAGGCGTAGGTACAAAATACAGTAACAGATGTGAAGCTCCTAACAGTACGAGAACCAAAATGAAACCGAAGCACAACGGAAAATAAGAAGACATACCGGTAACAGTATCAGGATTCTCCTGGTTCGCCCTCGAACCGATGACGAATACACGAGCGTTCCAGTCGCCACCTTCGCTGTCTCTACCGCTTCCAGTTGTCCCAGCTCCACCCTGAGTCAGCTTTGGGCAATCCTGTTTGAAATGTCCTGCTTCGCCACAATTATAACACCCTCGCTTCCCCTGAGGAGCAGGAGCAGGGACAATCGCCTAAGTCTGGGCTGGCTGAAGATTGACTCTGTAGTTCTTGGCAACATGACCTACTTTCTTACAACGATTGCAACGGAACCTTTCACAACTACCATAGTGATGAAATCCACACTGATTGCATTCCGAAAGCTTCCCATTATACCCTCCTAGCCTCTGACCGGACGATGAACCTGACACTTCTAACCTCTTTGTCTGCTGCTGCGACTGAGCTGGAACCAGATTCTCCTCAAAACCATCCCATTTCCTTTTGTTGTTCCCAATCTCATCAAGGATGTTGGGCTCGTACTCCTTAAACACCTTGAAAGTACACATCTGCTGACCGAGAGGAGGCGGTGGTGGGGATGAACGTCATTCCCAGCGAGGCCTTGCTGAGTGGTCTGGTAGGCTATAAGAGCGGCAGACACTTGTTGCTGGATCAGGTTATTCAGCTCCTCTTGGGTCATGGTAATGTTACCACCGCCATGACCCCCAGTACGACCGCCACTACCGCCGCGACACCCACCAGTGCGTCCTCCGTTACGACTAGACATCTTCTGCCAAAGGTAAGAACAAGAAATTCAGATCCATCAGCAACGCGGAACCACTAGAATCCAAAGCAGTCAAGAATTGGGTCTGACCATGGCCATTGATCCCAACACGAGGTCCACCAGGTCTTCCATGCATTTCAACTTATGATTTCGTGTGCACCCGAAATGATAAATTGCTCTACATGGTCCTCTAGGCGTGCCCCGAGCTTGAACCTCAAGCCACCCGATACCCACAACTTAGAAGAAACAACCAACTCAAGGAATTTCCAAGTGACCAATCACTTAGAGATAGATTGCAACGAGTACATGTGCAAGTTAGTGTGTGTATGCATATATGTCCATTGGAGCATAGAAGGGAGATGCCCTAATCCTGGACAGATCTCGAGGATGAGGCGAGGCTGCTCCAATGTACACCACCGCCGTGCAAGGTTCAATAAACACGTCCATTCGACTTTAACCCGAAGGGAAAGATAGGGTAGAGATAGAAATAACAAGGATAAGATAGATATTATAAAATTGTGTGATGAGGACACCGACACCCCAACAAGGTTAGTGTGTTTACCAAAAGACGCGACTCATATGTATGTGACCATCTAGTGTGTCTGAGACTCGGCTATAGACTAGACTCTACATGCAGTCCTAGTTCACTATAACCATTGGCTCTGATACCAATCTGTCACACCCTCAAATTTCAACATGCGGAGTTTTACCGCAAGGCGCGTGACACACCAGGATCCAAGTCAACGGTCACAATAAACGACGACTATATGTAAGAAAATACGTAAGACATTCCATGCAATAATGAAAAACCATGATTTAAAGTATAGCGGAAGCATATTTAAGTTTACAAAATCCAAACAAAAGTAAAACATGAGTTTAAAGTTTGATATCCAAAATATGATCCTAGACGCGAGTGTGACTTCGTGTGCCTAGCCCGACTGCTGCTACCTTAGCGACTTGAGAAATCATGTTGGAAGGTCAACATATAATGCTGGTGAGTTCACAGGTTTTATAATAAGCGTTTCGTAAATCCTTTGAAAACCGTTACCGTTACTACTATGCTGTGTGAACGCTAGCTAGGCGTTAAGATAATTACTACTACGGTTGAAACCATTGCTGACTATGATTTATAATGTGATACCCTTTACGGACTACCGTCATCTTCGGTAGGCCTCGTGTGATTGAGACAATATGCACCCACCCGACCTCCAGCTGTCGAGTGGGGTTTGTCAGGCCCAATAGCGCTATCCACATTTCCCCGCTACATACCCGCATTAGTGGTTTCTATGGGATTTAGATGAGCCGTATAGTGATATAATGATAGCCACTGTATAACTTGAAATCCTGTGTTTAAAATGTGTAAGCATGTCTCTCCCCCGAAAACAAAAACTGATAAAACTGGGGCCGTGAACTCACCTTAGGTTGCGTCTTCAGTTAAAGAGTAATCTGACACGTGTGTGATAGCCCCAACTAGTGGCGACCTATCAATGAGTTTACATAAGTGTGATGACTACTAACCCGAAGGCTAATCAGTCCCCAATTGTCCAGACCATGACTGTGTGCGTTGAAAACGTGTTTGAACGTTAAACTGACCATACCGGACAAGACCCGACATCCCATTGGTGACCCGACATCCCACGTGTTAGCCAAATGCAAGATATCATGCAATCATATGCAATTATACACTTAACACGCACAAAAGTTCACTAAGTCTAGCATACAGTTCAATTAAACGCATAAACGAGTCCGAACACGTGTTATCAGGTTATTAGACATGTCACGGGGTTCCTAACATGTTCCTAGGTGTCTAAACATGTTTCAGGATGTCAAAATACACTTACGGTAGCAAAACACACAATTAGGAATCAAACATGCAATTAGGAAAGTCAACTAGAAATTAGGAATGTCAACTAGCAATTAGGATGGTCAAACAGGCAATTAGGAGTTGTAATCACGTGTTGTACATGCGAGTAGGCCTACTCGCCTATTCTATAGGCGATTAGGATTTCCTACTCGTCCCCTGCAACATAACGCCGTATTTCGCGCGTTTAACCCTCCAAATCAGATCCAAAACATGTAAAAACACCCAATACCAAACCCAAATCATCAAATAACCTATTCCAAGCAAAAAATCCCCAATTTATCATTATTCTAACAACTCCAAATGCAAGCGTTTTCCCAAAATAGCATATTATTATGTAAACATCACATCAACATGCAAAACTTACCCTAAATAACAATTATCCAGATTTCACCATATAATAACGTTGTCCAACATCATCCTACTGTTATAGCATCAGCCTAGAGCAAACCCTAACATCATACAATCAACAAAGCATAACATAACAACCTAAATCTCTCTAAATTACTCAAACAGGTCAAAACGCATATTATCATTAAAACACAATCATTAACCTCCAAACTCATAGATAAGATTCCTAACAACTCATTAAGATCAGAAATGCATTAAACACATAAGATTCATCATGTTTTATTAATAAAAATCCTGTCTTTGCATGATTACATCACATAGAACAAGCATGAAGGTTTAGGTTTGTTTAGAAACTGTGTTTAATAGGTTTTTAAAGACACAACCATTTAGGAATAAGGTCTGGACCTTTAGGGAGCAAAATAACAACTTTACAAAGGTTTGGGGTGAAGAGCACACATTGGATTTTGCCAAAGAATGATGTATAATCTTGTAAATATGGTTTCTAGGGCAAAAACGTGTTCTAGAGGTTGGTTATAGTGTAGAATAGCTTTGAGGTGAGTTAGGGTTTCAATAATAATGTTTTGCAACACAAGGGTGGTATTTATAGGCGTTTCTAGTCGTCACATGAGCTTCAGGCGAGTAGGCTGCTGCTATAGGCGATTAGGTTTTGTAATCACCTGTAAACTAGTGAGTAGGGCGTAAATGCATGTTGTAATCGCCTATAAACTAGTGAGTAGGCGTAAATGCATGTTGTAATCGCCTATAAACTAGTGAGTAGGCGTAAATGCATGTTGTAATCACCGATAAACTAGTGAGTAGGGCATAAATGCACGTTGTAATCGCCTATAAACTAGTGAGTAGGCGTAAATGCATGTTGTAATCGCCTATAAACTAGTGAGTAGGCGTAAATGCATGTTGTAATCACCAGTATGTGATTTTGGGTTTTTAGCGCCTAAAACACTATTTTAACACATATAAGCACATATTCACATATCGACAAGTCACATAATGATTATAAACACATAATGCATGATAACTAACACGTTCACATTCGTTCACCAATTCCCGGGACTCGAGACTTGCGTGTGTGCATTAACCCGGTGATTCTACAAATCACCAATCCTTGTACACATGGTTATGGACCGACTCCCAATGATTCCCGAGCCATCATAACGACTCAACCGACCCAGTTAAGTATGTAATATGCATGATTCGCTAAGGTAGACTTACTAGTTTGACGAAAGTTATTAACTGGAGTTTGCCGGGTGTCACACAAGGTAAACTAGGCAATGGGGAGAGTATAATGTTTTGGAAGGATGTTTGGTATGGTAGTGTCCCTTTGATGGAGAGATGGCTGGGTCTGTATGCAAAGGAGAAGAATAAAAGCTGTATGGTTAGTGAAAGAATAGAAAATGACGATGGGAACTCCATGAAAATAAAGACGGAATGACCTGTGGAAGCGAACTCGGTGGAGACGATATCGGAGCTGCAAGATGTGGATATGATGCTAACGCAAGTGCGGATAACAAATGCCAAAGATTCTTGAAAATGGCATGCGGGAAACAGCCAGGAATTTGCTGTTGCAGACGTTAAAAATCTGATACGAATGAACATCAACGTGCAGAATAACAGTTTTATGAGGTGGGTCTCGTGGGTCCTAATTAAGGTTAATCTTTTAGTGTGGCGAATGGAGAAGGATAGGCTGTCGACCAGATTTGCGCTGAACAGAAGATGTGAAACCCCATAATTCCAGGTTCCTAAATTTACGAAACTCTAGTTACTTGCACCTAGATTTCTTGCATTCTACTTGACTAGAGTTAACTAGATAAGTTAAGCGTGCACACAGAAGATGTATATATATATATATATATATATCTTTGGGCTAATATAAATTGGCAGACATATGACTAAACATATGAGAGTTAAAAATATTAATCTATGTGTGTACATGAATCTCTTATACTCCTAAATGTGCTTGAATATATATATATATATATATATACATATACAATAGGCTTTATACATACACTAGACCTTAACAAGTAAACTTTATCCTTGTTAAACACCTTCTAGAGGCCTACATACACACATACATACACGTATATATATAAATACACGCATGCACACATACCCTCCTAAATACTTGAAAGATTTCTTTTGTCCTAATTATCCCAAGCATGCACATGCCTACACATTAGTTGTAAACTAACACCAAAAGGGAAACCAAACAAACATGACATACAAGGATTAGGGTGTGTACTGATGCAGCGTGATAAGGTAATCGCGTATGCTTCACGTCAATTGAAAGTTCACGAGAAGAATTACACCATCCATGACTTGGAACTAGGAGCAGTGGTTTTTGCCCTGAAGATTTGGAGGCATTACCTCTATGGAACGAAGTGTACGATCTTCACTGATCACAAAAGTATTCAACACATATTTGGTCAGAAAGAGCTGAACATGTGACAGCGTCGATGGGTCGAGCTTCTGAACGATTATGACTGCGCCATCAAATATCATCCAGGGAAAGCTAATGTAGTAGCAGATGCCCTCAGTCGTAAGGATACGAAGCCGAAGCGAGTACGAGCGTTACAACTCACTATCCATTCCAATCTTCCTGACGAAATACGTGAAGCCCAGGCCGAGGCTCTAAAGGAAGAGAACGTCGGGCTGGAGACACTGCATGGTGCTGATAAACATCTGGAACTGAGAACAGATGGTCTTCAGTACTTCATGAATCGAGTTTGGATTCCACGTTTTGGAGATCTCAGACAACTAGTGCTCGACGAGGCTCAGACCTCTCATTATTCGGTACATCCTGGTTCGGATAAAATGTACCAAGATCCCTTTTTTGGTGGCCAAACATGAAAGCCGAGATAGCCACTTATGTTAGTAAGTGCTTGACTTGTGCGAAGGTTAAGATTGAATATTAGAAACCTTCAGGCTTACTCCAGCAACCAGAAATCCCTATGTGGAAATGGGATGGAATTTCCATGGACTTCATCACGAAGCTCCCTAAAACGCCAAGTGGGCATAATACGATTTGGGTTATCGTCGATCGCTTAACCAAATCGGCACACTTCCTGGCAATAAAGGAAACTGACACGCTGGAGAAACTGGCCAACCTCTATCTCAAAGAGATCGTCTCTAGGCATGGGGTGCCTACTTCTATTATATCCGATCGCGATTCACGATTTACCTCTCGTTTTTGGACTACTCTCCAAGATGCTTTGGGAACTCGCTTAGATATGAGCACAACTTATCACCCCCAAACGGATGGACAGAGTGAGCGTACCATCCAAACGTTGGAAGATATGCTACGAGCGTGCGTAGTGGACTTTGGAAACAGTTGGGATAAGCACTTGCCGTTAATCGAATTCTCGTATAACAATAGTTACCACACTTCTATTCAGTGTGCGCCTTTTGAGGCATTATACGGACGCAAGTGTAGGTCTCCCATTTGCTGGACTGAAGTTGGGGATAGCCAACTGACAGGTCCCGAACTAGTACACGAAACTTCTGAGAAAATCGTGCAAATCAGAAACCGGATGGCTGCGGCACGTGATCGACAGAAAAGTTACGCTGATAAGCGTAGGAAACCGTTGGAGTTCCAGATTGGAGACAAGGTACTGCTAAAGGTGTCACCATGGAAAGGTGTGATACGCTTTGGGAAACGGGGAAAGTTGAACCCCCGGTACGTTGGACCATTCGAGATCATCGAGAGGATTGGTCCAGTAGCGTACAAGTTAAACCTGCCTGAGGAACTCAGTGGAGTTCACAACGTGTTTCACGTCTCAAATCTACGATTTGTGTCTGGTACTTGTTAATCAAGAACACACGGGTTCGAGTCCCACTATCAGCGCTTTTATTCTTTTCCTTTTAAAAAGATTCTAAATCAGATTTCACATATATCATATAATCAATTATAAGTCTAATCTATTCGTTCTCAGGGTCCAGACCAGTTGGTCTGGGCTTGTGATTTAAAACACGCGAACCGGCCAAGGGCCCGGGTTCGATTCCCAGCATCATCAACTATTTTTTTTTACATCATTTAAGCTTATATATATTCCCTTGTATTTTTAAAATTCATTTTAAAATACTAAAACTATTTTATAAATTCTACAAAAATTATTTTATGTTATTCTAGTAGAAAAGTTTAACATACAATTTTTAGTTTTCCAAAAATTATTTATTTAATATATATAATAAATAATTCAAGTTTATTCTATTTTATTTATAAAATTCTATAAAAATATCAAAACAATTATATAAATTTCCACAAAAATTATTCTGAGTTTTTATAACATTAAACATTTCTGAAATGATTTTTATTTCTGAAAAATCATTTATTTAATCTTTTTAATCAATTTTTGTTAGTTTTAATCATAAATAAATCATAATAAATTCATTTTTCAATATTTTTGCACCAAAATTTTATATAAATTATTTCTATTTATTTGGAACAGAAATAAAATTTTTAATTTAATAATTATTTAATTTTTGTATTTTTAAATATTAAAGTTATATTTTGACAATTTGAAATAAATAGATTTAATATTCTATTTTTAAGGAAATAATTTTATAAAAATTATTTTCATACTTAAAACTTTATATTGTGACCATATTTAATTTTAAATTTACAAAAAGACTTTTGTTTATTTATTTATCAAATTTCTCTTATTTATTAAACATTTTATTTATTAATCAAATGAACACTTATCCCCAATTCGAAACCCTAGAAAATATTTGTAGACTAGAAAGACTTAGACATATTTATTACCTTAATTATATGGTAATACTTGGCATCGTTGGGCAACACATATTCTATTTTCACGAGACATAACATTTTGCTAAGGTGAGTTTTACATAGCCCCTTTTCTATTTTTCACTATTTTTGGGGTGAAACATGTTATAACATTCTACATACAATTCAAACATAAAGTGTCTATGCGTTTTTCTATGTTGCATTATGTCTTAAACATGACTAGGGTAAGCACAATATTCTAGCATAATCATTAACATTGATCAGCCGACGGTATACAATGATAGATCTATTGGACTGACAATCCCACGCGGATACGTGCCTCCTACATAGGTAGCGTGGGTGATTGTTATCGCATAACATAATCGAGTGAACCATGAGCGTATGGGATGGACCACAATATTCTAGTCACAAGGGTTGATTATGCACTCGATTTACATCTAGTATGTTTTCACATATGGACTAGACTTGCCATGACACTTGAATTGTACAAGCTTTATTCGATTATCAAAACCTATGTAATTCTCACCAACTTTTGTTGACCCAAAAATATTTTCAAAATTAACATGTTTCAGGTAATAATGAAGCTGAGGCTTAGAGTATGCATGAGGAAATACTATGAAGTTTATTTTGAAGTTATTTGAAGTTATTGTTTTATTTGATATCATGTATTTGGGATTTCTACACATCATTTCATTTTGGATATTTATGATATGAATAAATTATTTAAAATTTCAATTTATACCATGTGCTACTGAAACAATCATCAATACGTGACATCCCGATGTTTCCGCCATCGGTTAGGGTGTTACAGATTGGTATCAGAGCCTTGGTTATAGGGAATTAGGTTATTAGAAAATAATCTAGACTATAACCTTATGGACTTAAACAGTACTTGCTTCTCTTACTTGTAACCGTAATTGCTTCCTTAATCTTATCCCTATCCTATACCTTATACAACCCTAAGCCTACAAGTGACTACTCTTATTCGTCTGCTGCAATCCTGATCCACCATTAGATTAATAGGACAAAATCCTCAGGTTTAACCTGAACCACCTTGAGATCTCGTCGAAGTTCTAGATTTTAATAACGAACACGTGCAATCTGGAAGGGTGAACGCCTGTATTCTGAGTCTTCTGTCTAGGCTGGCATTGCGCATATATCCCAATCAGACGAGGGACCCGGATGCCTACCTGGGAATTCTCGGGATGAGTGTTCACTTATAGGCTAAAGCATGTCTTCATTATGTTATTAGAATCTAGAATCTTTGATAAGTCAACGTTTTCGTTTATTCGTTTTAATTAATGAATAAATGATTACATTCCTTATATAACCTCATTCATTTCATTGTCTCTCCTACAGATCATGCCTCCACGTCGCAACACTCGCAATAACAGTGGTGAAAACCAAGAGGATAGTAGCAACAACCACAACACCAACCACAACAACAACAATAACAACAACAACAATGGTGTTGAAGCCCAACTGGCTGCGATCATTTCTCAACAAATGGCGCAGCAGATCGCAACTCTAGTTCCTAACTTACTGGCTCAAGTCATCCAGATGAACGGAAACGGTAACGGCAACGGAAACGGTAACGGCAACGGAAACGGTAATGGAAACCACAACGGAAACGGGAATGGTCTCTCAACTTGCACTCTTAAGCACTTTAATTCCTGTAATCCCCCTAAGTTCAGTGGAGAAGAAGGAGCTACGGGACTTCTACAATGGTTCGAGGGTATTGAGAATACCTTCATTAACAGTGAGTGTCCCGATAACTTTAAGGTTCGTTACGCCATGAGTGTTCTTCACAAACGAGCACTCACTTGGTGGAATGAGGAAAAGCACACCCGTGGAGCTGAAGTTGCACTTGCTATGACCTGGGATCAAGTCAAAGAGGTTATGAAAGATGAGTTCTGTCCCCGCAACGAGATTAAGAAACTGGAAGACGAGTTCCACACCCTTGCTCAAGATAGTGGGGAAAACCTTGCCTACAATACCCGCTTTCACGAGCTCAGTTTGTTGTTGCCCCATAAAGTCACTCCCCTGCCTGTAGCCATCGAGAAGTATATCGGTGGTCTGCCCATGCAAATCCAGGACACAGTATGGGGAAGGAATCCTGCCACCTTGGAGGAAGCTAAATGTCTGGCGGCTACTCTCACCGATAATCATGTGAAGAACGGTACTCTCTTCCGCAAGAACACTAAGAAGACTGCTGCAAAAGACACTCCTCAGCCCGCTATTGAGGTTAAGCCCGAGACCTCAAGCAACAAGAAGCGCAAGGCTAGGAACTACATGGTTGCTACCACCCCACCTGCAGCACAAAACCCAGCCAAGAAGCCATACACCGGACCTCACCCCTTGTGCAAGACTTGCAAATACCATCATCCAGCACAGGTGCCATGCCGTTTTTGCACTAATTGTCAAAGGTATGGTCACCTGGTGAACATCTGTCGAGCTCCTCCTGCTAACGGCCCTGCTGCCCAAAATAACCCAGCCAAAAATGCCCCAGCTCCCAACCAACAAAACAACATACCTGCTCGTGGTCAGTGCTACGAGTGTGGCAGCCCAGACCACTATATCAATGCTTGCCCCAATCGTAACCAAAACAGAAACCAGAACCAAAACCGCAACCAAAACCAGAATCGCAACCAGAACCAAGGTGCTCGAGGTCGCGCCTACAACCTCAATGCCAACCAGGCCCGCGACAACAACGAGGTGGTTAATGGTACGTTTCTCGTTAATAACCACTATGCATCCATATTATTTGATTCGGGAGCTGATAAGTCATTTGTATCACTAAAGTTTGAACCCTTACTTAACTTACCCCAAACTAACCTAGAGGAACCTTTAGTGGTAGAGGTAGCTAATGGGAAGTCTATCTCGATCAATTCTATTATTCGTAACTGTGTGTTGAACCTCGACGAACATACTTTCTCTATCGATCTCATCCCTATGCATCTTGGAAGTTTTGATGTCATAGTAGGCATGGATTGGTTGTCAACCCATCGTGATGAAATTCTATGCTTCGAGAAAGTGATTCGCATTCCTCTCGAATCTGGTGATATTCTAAAGATCTATGGTGAAAAGCCTTGTGGCGAGCTTAAGCTCATGTCTTGTACTACTGCCCAAAAATACTTACGAAAGGGGTATACGGCTTTCTTAGCTAACGTGATAGAAAAGAAGGAAAAGGGCAAGAGTATCCAAGACATCCTAATCATTCGGGACTATCCTGAAGTCTTTCCAGAGGATTTACCTGGTTTGCCTTTTGCTCGACAAGTGGAATTTAGGATTGATCTTGTTCCTGGTGCAAATCCTGTCGCCAAAGCTCCTTATCGTCTTGCACCCTCTGAGATGCAAGAACTTGCCAGTCAACTACAGGAACTTTCTGATAAAGGTTTCATTCGCCCCAGTTCTTCTCCATGGGGAGCCCCTGTCTTGTTCGTTAAGAAGAAAGATGGATCTCTCAGGATGTGTATCGACTATCGCGAACTCAACAAACTCACCATCAAGAATCGTTATCCCTTGCCTAGGATTGACGATCTTTTCGACCAACTTCAAGGAGCAACCCACTTCTCGAAGATTGATCTTCGTTCTGGTTATCATCAGCTTAGAGTCCACGATGAAGATATTCCCAAGACAGCCTTTCGTACACGTTATGTGTAACATCGCAAAATTTTTCCTAAATTATGTATAGGTAAGATCACCACTTTACTTGTAATAAACTACTTTTGTACAAAAATATCCATGGCGAATTTTTGTTATGTCAAAATATTTTATTTTAATAATAATAATAATGATCATAATAATAATAATAATAATAATAATAATAATAATAATAATAATAATAATAATAATAATAATAATAATAATAATAATAATAATAATAATAAACACTATACCATACATAACCCAAAGCCCAACCCCCCTTTCTTTAAAACCTGGAACCCAGAACACGGCCCATCAGACGCGGCCCAAACCACTGAGGCCCACACTTAAGCCCAAAGCCCTCTCCTTCTCACTGCTTTGTAAAAATATATATATATTGCTGCTGCATGACTCGAACCCGGGCTGAGAGCCGGGTTAGAACATCCCACGCGCACCAACCATCTGGGCTACACCACACTTCTGATTTAATCCCAATATTAATTATATAAAAACCCACAGAAACCCCTTATCCCTTCTTCTTGATCGCTGCACATGTAGAGTCAGACAAACAAAACTGGTTGACCAAGAAAGCTTTCCATTTTGACCTTGCAAATCAAGCTGAATAATAGGAATCAATTCGTAATTGATGACTGATATAATCTTTCTATTTATAATCAATCAATTATCGCAAATTACCAACTCATCCAAGCATGATTCACGCTATTATGGGTCAAACTTCCAAATTCATTCACGCAAGTCTTGTAGTATAAATTGACCCTTCGAAACTTGTCTAACGATGCTGAAAATCAAAACCTCACCTTCAATTCCTGTTTACACTCGTGCCTGATCATAATCATTTGCTCGTTGACTTTTTAGTTGACCACACTTCTAAACGCGAATCGTTTATGGAAGTTTTCTTTTTTTTTATGGGTTTTGATCTTCGGCTACCTACAAACAATAGCCCCATCATATCAGGGGCTATTGATTATGAAATCAGATTATTGTTAAACTAGGGTTCATAGGATTAGGATTTGGGGATAAACTACTGCAGACTTTATGTATTTATTTAAAACAAACACAAGACAAACACAACCACTGATCTAGATCAAGTGGTTGTGTCTGTCTGTTTGAAACTGGGGGCACGCGAGTTCGATTCCCAGCTTCAACAAAAAAACATTTTTTTTCACCTTTTAAGCTTTATATTTCACTTATATTTTTAAAATTCGTTTTAAAATACTAAAACTACTTTATAAATTCTACAAAAATTATTTTATGTTATTCTAGTAGAAAAGTTTAACATACAATTTTTGGTTTTCCAAAAATTATTTATTTAATATAAATAATAAATAATTCAAGTTTATTCTATTTTATTTATAAAATTCTATAAATATATCAAAACAATTATATAAATTTCCACAAAAATTATTTTGAGTTTTTATAACATTAAACTTTTCTGAAATGATTTTTATTTCTGAAAAATCATTTATTTAATATTTTTAATCCATTTTTGTTGACCCAAAATATTTTCAAACTTAACATGTTTCAGGTTATACTTGCTTGAAGATTTGAGTTAATGCTTGAAGATGTGTAGCTAGTATTTTTCATTTTGAGATGTACAAATTCTTAGAACAATTGTATGTAATTTATTTAAATCATTTAATGAAATTTATTATTCACCATGAGCTACTGAACAATCATCAATACGTGACATCCCGATGTTTCCGCCATCGGTTGGGGTGTTACAGATTGGTATCAGAGCCATGGTTATAGGGAATTAGGTTATTAGAAAAATAATTTAGTCTATAACCATAGGATTATAATCAGTACTTGCTCCTTTTATTTGCAACCCTACTTGTTTCTAATCTCTATCTCCCTCCCACTTCTTATCCCTATCTTAGTCCCTACAAGAAGATTGCTCTCCATCACTGGATCTACTCTTAGACTAATAGGACAAAATCCTCAGGTTTAGCCTGAACCTCCTTGAGATCTCGTCGAAGTTCTAGGTTTTAATAACGAACACGTGCAATCTGGAAGGGTGAACGCCTGTATCCTGAGTCTTCTGTCTAGGCTGGCATTGCGCATATATCCCAATCAGACGAGGGACCCGGATGCCTACCTGGGAATTCTCGGGATGAGTGTTCACTTATAGGCTAAAGCATGTCTTCACTATGTTATTAGAATCTAGAATCTTTGATAAGTCAACGTTTTCGTTTATTCGTTTTAATGGATAAATGATTACATTCCTTATATTACCTCATTCATTTCATTGTGTCTCTTACAGATCATGCCTCCACGACGCAGCGCTCGCCTTAACAGTGGTGACAATCATGATGAAGGGAGTAGCAATCACAACCATAACCACGACACTAACAACAACAACAACAACAACAATAGCGTTGATGCCCAACTGGCTGCGATCATCTCTTAACAAATGGCACAACAGATCGCAACTCTGGTCCCTAACTTACTGGCTCAAGTCATCCAGATGAACGGAAACGGAAACGGCAATGGAAACCACAATGGGAACGGGAATGGAAACGGGAATGGTCTCCCAGCTTGCACTCTTAAACACTTTAATACCTGTAATCCCCCTAAGTTCAGCGGAGATGAAGGAGCTACGGGTCTTCTGCAATGGTTCGAGGGTATTGAGAATACCTTCATTAACAGTGAGTGTCCCGATAACCTAAAAGTCCGCTATGCCATGAGTGTTCTTCACAAACGAGCACTCACTTGGTGGAATGAGGAAAAGCGCACCCGCGGAGCTGAAGCTGCACTGGCCTTAACTTGGGATCAAGCTAAAGACATTATGAAGGCAGAGTTCTGCCCTCGTAATGAAATCAAGAAGCTAGAAGATGAGTTTCATTACCTTGCTCAAGATAGTGGAGAAAACCTTGCCTACAACACTCGTTTTCACGAACTTAGTCTACTACTACCACACAAGGTCACCCCTTTGCCTATTGCAATCGAAAAATACATTGGTGGATTACCCATGCAAATTCAGGACACAGTGTGGGGAAGGAACCCTGCTACTCTGGAGGAAGCAAAGCGTTTGGCGGCCACCCTAACAGATAATCATGTGAAAGCAGAAACCCTAACTCGGAAAGGGGAAAAGAAAACTGTTGCGAAGGATACTCCTCAACCTGCCGTTGAAGTTAAAACTGAGGCCTCAACTAATGGAAGGCGCAAGGTCAGGAATTTTGCAATAGACGCCACTGTCCCACCCAACAAGAAACAATATAACGGGAACCAACCTAAGTGTGACACCTGTCAGTATCATCACCCAACCCAAGTGCCATGCCGTCAGTGTACCAATTGTCAAAGGTATGGGCATCTTGCGGATGCTTGTCGAATTCCTGCTGCAAACGCCCTTGCTGCTCCAAATAATCCTGCTAGGGACCCTCCAGCTACTTAGCAGCAAGCCCCACCATTTGAATAATGTCTGCTTTTTAATTCTATGTATTGACGTTTTTGATTCAAGTAATAAATTCTAGTATTATCATAACACTTGGATACATGCTTGTTTGAATGTGAACTAATTGCTATATACTTGCTTACTTGTACAACAGTTAGTTGGCTACCAAACAACCTACTCAACGATTGGTAGAGGTCATCATGTCTTTCCAATAGTCGGGAGAGGCCCTACAACCTGCTCAACGACTGGTGGAGGCTATCAAACCTGCTCAACAATCGGTAGAGTCATAGAAAGACACAAAACCCTAATGTAAGGTAAATTGATGATTGCGGTCCGGAACGTAATCATGAATTTACATGTACGTTAAGGTAGTGTGAAATTCTATCAAGGTTTTCGGTAGTTGACCAATTATAAACCTTAGTTACCTGGTAGTACATTTAGTCCTTCTATAGTCCATCAACCCATTTCTTTTAGGACTCCTAAAACTTAATGCTTTGCTAGATTCTTATTCTCCTTATGATTTCAGAACAGACCCTCTCATCAAAATTATTTGAAACAAGATTATTCTATTCATGTCGTGTTCCAACACAGAATCTCCAGATCACACTTCAATCCCCTTCAACCCTGGGTTTTCAATAAACTTCGGGACGAAGTTTCTAAAAGTAGGGGAGACTGTAACATCACAAAATTTTTCCTAAATTATGTATAGGTAAGATCACCACTTTACTTGTAATAAACTACTTTTGTACAAAAATATCCATGGCAAATTTTTGTTATGTCAAAATATTTTATTTTAATAATAATAATAATGATCATAATAATAATAATAATAATAATAATAATAATAATAATAATAATAATAATAATAATAATAATAATAATAATAATAATAAACACTATACCATACATAACCCAAAGCCCAACCCCCCTTTCTTTAAAACCTGGAACCCAGAACACGGCCCATCAGACGCGGCCCAAACCACTGAGGCCCACACTTAAGCCCAAAGCCCTCTCCTTCTCACTGCTTTGTAAAAAAAAAAAAAAAATATATTGCTGCTGCATGACTCGAACCTGGACTGAGAGCCGGGTCAGAACATCCCACGCGCACCAACCATCTGGGCTACACCTCACTTCTAATTTAATCCCAATATTAATTATATAAAAACCCACAGAAACCCCTTATCCCTTCTTCTTGATCGCTGCACATGTAGAGTCAGACAAACAAAACTGGTTGACCAAGAAAGCTTTCCATTTTGACCTTGCAAATCAAGCTGAATAATAGGAATCAATTCATAATTGATGACTGATATAATCTTTCTATTTATAATCAATCAATTATCGCAAATTACCAACTCATCCAAGCATGATTCACGCTATTATGGGTCAAACTTCCAAATTCATTCACGCAAGTCTTGTAGTATAAATTGACCCTTCGAAACTTGTCTAACGATGCCGAAAATCAAAACCTCACCTTCAATTCCTGTTTACACTCGTGCCTGATCATAATCATTCGCTCGTTGACTTTTCAGTTGACCACACTTCTAAACGCGAATCGTTTCTGTAAGTTTTCTTTTTTTTTTTGATGGGTTTTGATCTTCGGCTACCTACAAACAATAGCCCCCATCATATCAGGGGCTATTGATTATGAAATCAGATTATTGTTAAACTAGGGTTCATAGGATTAGGATTTGGGGATAAACTACTGCAGACTTTATGTATTTATTAAAAACAAACACAAGACAAACACAACCACTGATCTAGATCAAGTGGTTGTGTCTGTCTGTTTGAAACCGGGGGCACGCGAGTTCGATTCCCAGCTTCAACAAAAAAACATTTTTTTTTCACCTTTTAAGCTTTATATTTCACTTATATTTTTAAAATTCGTTTTAAAATACTAAAACTACTTTATAAATTCTACAAAAATTATTTTATGTTATTCTAGTAGAAAAGTTTAACATACAATTTTTGGTTTTCCAAAAATTATTTATTTAATATAAATAATAAATAATTCAAGTTTATTCTATTTTATTTATAAAATTCTATAAATATATCAAAACAATTATATAAATTTCCACAAAAATTATTTTGAGTTTTTATAACATTAAACTTTTCTGAAATGATTTTTATTTCTGAAAAATCATTTATTTAATATTTTTAATCAATCTTTGTTAGTTTTAATCATAAATAAATCATAATAAATTCATTTTTCAATATTTTTGCACCAAAATTTTATGTAAATTATTTCTATTTATTTGGAACAGAAATACAATTTTTAATTTAATAATTCTTTAATTTTTGTATTTTTAAATATTAAAGTTATATTTTGACAATTTGAAATAAATAGATTTAATATTCTATTTTTAAGAAAATAATTTTATAAAAATTATTTTCATACTTAAAACTTATTATAGTGACCATCTTTAATTTAAAATTTACAAAAAGACTTTTGTTTATTTAATTATCAAATTTCTCTTATTTAACAAACATTTTATTTATTAATCAAACGTACACTTATCCCCAATTCGAAACCCTAGAATATATTTGTAGACTATAAAGACTTAGACATATTTATTACCTTAATTATAGGGTAATACTTGGCATCGTTGGGCAACACATATTCTATTTTCACGAGACATAACATTTTGCTAAGGTGAGTTTTACGTAGCCCCTTTTCTATTTCACTATTTTTGGGGTGAAACATGTTACAACATTCTATATGCAATTCAATCATAAAGTGTCTATGTGTTTTTCTATGTTGCATTATGTCTTAAACATGACTAGGATAAGCACAACATTCTAGTATAATCATTAACATTGATCAGCCGACGGTATACAATGATAGATCTATTGGACTGACAATCCCACCCGGATACGTACCTGCTACATAGGTATAGTGGGTGCTTGTTATCGCATAACATAATCGAGTGAACCATGAGCGTATGGGATGGACCACAATATTCTAGTCACAAGGGTTGATTATGCACTCGATTTACTCCTAGTATGTTTTCACATATGGACTAGACTTGCCATGACACTTGAATTGTACAAGCTTTATTCGATTATCAAAACCTATGTAATTCTCACCAACTTTTGTTGACACAAAATATTTTCAAACTTAACATGTTTCAGGTTATACTTGCTTGAAGATTTGAGTTAATGCTTGAAGATGTGTAGCTAGTATTTTTCATTTTGAGATGTACAAATTCTTAGAACAATTGTATGTAATTTATTTAAATCATTTAATGAAATTTATTATTCACCATGAGCTACTGAACAATCATCAATACGTGACATCCCGATGTTTCTGCCATCGGTTGGGGTGTTACATTATGGTCATTATGAATTCATGGTCATGCCATTTGGAATGACCAACGCTCCCACAGTGTTTATGGATTTAATGAATCGGGTTTGTAGACCCTACCTCGACAAATTCGTGATCGTCTTCATCGATGACATTTTGATTTACTCAAAATCAAAATCCGATCATGAACAACATCTTCACTCAATTTTGGGTCTCCTAAAGAAGGAACAACTGTATGCCAAATTCTTGAAATGTGAATTTTGGCTTAAGGAAGTTCAATTTTTGGGACATGTCATTGATATGAACGGAATTCATGTTGATCCTGCAAAGATCGAAGCTGTGAAGAATTGGAGTGTTCCTAAAACTCCAACTGAAGTCCGTTCTTTCCTTGGTTTAGCTGGTTATTATCATCGATTCATTGCCAATTTCTCTAAGATCGCTGTTCCTCTCACTGCCTTAACTCACAAGGGTAAACCTTATGAGTGGGGACCAAAACAAGAGGAAGCATTTGAAACTCTTAAGCTGAAACTCTGTGAAGCTCCTATCTTGTCTCTCCCTGATGGTAATGATGACTTCGTGGTGTATTGTGATGCATCAAACCAAGGTCTTGGTTGTGTTCTCATGCAACGAGGCAAGGTTATTGCTTATGCGTCTAGACAACTCAAGACTCACGAAAAGAATTATACCACCCATGATCTTGAATTGGGCGCTGTCGTCTTTGCTCTTAAGATTTGGAGACACTATCTTTATGGAACCAAATGTGTGGTTTTCACGGACCACAAAAGTCTCCAACATGTCTTCGACCAGAAAAATCTTAACATGAGGCAACGGCGTTGGGTTGAGTTACTTAACGACTATGATTGCGAAATTCGCTACCATCCTGGCAAAGCGAATGTTGTGGCTGACGCACTCAGTCGTAAAGAGCGTATCAAACTTCATTGTGCGAGAGTTCGTACTGATCTTCAGGATCGTATCCTTCAGGCTCAACATACTTCAGTCACCCAAGGTAACATGTACGACGAAATGTCTTGTGGTGCTGAGACTCAACTTGAAACCAAACCTGATGGTCTACTCTATTTTCTTAATCGACTTTGGATTCCTGACTGTGATGATCTTCGTACCTTTCTTATGAACGAGGCTCATAAGTCTTGTTATTCTATTCATCCTGGAGCTGACAAGATGTATCAAGATCTTCGTCATTCGTATTGGTGGCCTGGTATGAAGAAAGATATTGCTCTTTTCGTTGCAAAATGCCTCACTTGTTCAAAGGTCAAGGCTGAACATCAACGACCATCTGGTATGCTCGAACAACCAGAAATTCCTATATGGAAATGGGAGAGCATAGCAATGGACTTCATCACTAAACTTCCTCGTACACCCAAAGGTTTTGACAGCATTTGGGTAATCGTCGATCGTTTGACCAAGTCAGCCCACTTCTTACCTATTCGTGAGAAGTATTCTGTGGAAAGGTTGGCAAAGATGTACGTAAGTGAAATCGTATGTCGTCATGGTATACCTTTGGACATTATCTCTGATCGTGATGGTCGTTTCACCTCTCACTTTTGGGATTCCTTAAAAGATGCTTTAGGCACCAAGTTGAACCTGAGTACTGCTTATCACCCTCAAACAGACGGTCAGACTGAACGGACCATCCAGACACTTGAGGATATGCTCAGGGCATGTGTCATCGATTTTGGTGGCGCATGGGATTCTCATCTTCCTTTGGTCGATTTCTCATACACCAACAGTTATCATGCCAGCATTAACATGGCTCCTTTCGAGGCACTCTATTGTCGTAAATGTCGTTCACCTGTCTGTTGGACTGAGGTTGGTGAAGCCCAGATCACTGGACCCGAACTGATCCAGGAAACCACAGATAAAATCCAACTCATTCAGGATAATCTTCTCAAGGCTAGAAGTCGTCAGAAGAGCTATGCTGATAAACGTCGTAAGCCCTTGGAATTTCAAATTGGGAACCTTGTACTTCTTAAGGTATCCCCTTGGAAGGGAGTGATTCGCTTCGGTAGAAAGGGAAAACTAGCTCCTCGATACGTAGTGCCATTCAAAGTTCTTGACAAGATTGGAAAAGTGACTTACAAACTTGATCTTCCACCTGAGCTAAGCAATGTTCACCCAACCTTTCATGTTTCGAATCTCAAGAAATGCTTAGCAGATGAGAACCTCCATGTCCCTCTCGAAGATGTGCAGATCGATGAAACTATGCACATTGTCGAGAAACCCGTTGAGATCGTAGATACTGGAGTCAAGAAACTCAAGCGCAGTCGCATTCCGATCGTTAAGGTTCGTTGGGAATCCAAACGAGGTCCAGAGTTCACTTGGGAACGCAAGGACCAGATGAAGTCTAAATACCCACATCTTTTTCCACCAGACTCTCCAACTCCAACTTCGGGACGAAGTTCCTAAAAGTAGGGGAGACTGTAACATTACGCATTAAATACTTGTACGTTACGATTTTATAAATAAAACGTCAGGTTTCATCATTATTCGTCTTTTAAAAATATTATTTGTGACGCATTTGGACCCCTAATACAATACTATATATATACTATACATGTTTATGTGATATAATTATCAAAAAAATAAAGGGCTTGGGCCGGGATTCGAACCCGCGCCCAAGCCGGGTCAACCAAACACAGCAGCTCTACCAGCTGGTCCACACACACTTTTGATAAATCTCTTGTACGTTTTAATTATAATATGTCGTGATGTATCAACATTTGACTTAGGAAAGTCAACTGAGACCACGATTACCATAATCAACACAATTCAACGCGTATTAATCCGGATTAGGAATGATTGGTGATTGAGCTGTTAATCACGCGTCCTTTACACGCTGAATGATGGTCAAAACATACCAAATTTACAAGAATTACGCGTCATCACATTCAAGCCGAGTCAAACTTACCCAATTCGTTCACCCAAGCCTCACCCTATAAATTGGACCTCCCAACTCTGTCTCAACTCGCCGATCTCTCAATCCCCACCTTCAATTTCTGTTAATAACGTCTGTACAAGCATCAATTGCTCGAGTTTGACTTTTGGCTTGACCGCACAAGAATCACGTATTCGTGTTTGTAAGTTACCTTTTTCTTGTGGGTTTTCTTCATCGGCACACACACAACAATAACCCTATGATTAATTGGGTTATTGTTGTGTAAATCAAATTATTGAAAATCTAGGGCACGAACGAGATGAATTGGGGAAGAACACGGTTCAGAATATGGTTTTATATTTTAAACAATCACAAACCCAACACAACCACTGATCTAGATCAAGTGGTTGTGTCTGGTACTTGTTAATCAAGAACACACGGGTTCGAGTCCCACTATTAGCGCTTTTATTCTTTTCCTTTTAAAAAGATTCTAAATCAGATTTCACATATATCATATAATCAATTATAAGTCTAATCTATTCGTTCTCAGGGTCCAGACCAGTTGGTCTGGGCTTGTGATTTAAAACACGCGAACCGGCCAAGGGCCCGGGTTCGATTCCCAGCATCATCAACTATTTTTTTACATCATTTAAGCTTATATATATTCCCTTGTATTTTTAAAATTCATTTTAACATACTAAAACTATTTTATAAATTCTACAAAAATTATTTTATGTTATTCTAGTAGAAAAGTTTAACATACAATTTTTAGTTTTACAAAAATTATTTATTTAATATATATAATAAATAATTCAAGTTTATTCTATTTTATTTATAAAATTCTATAAAAATATCAAAACAATTATATAAATTTCCACAAAAATTATTCTGAGTTTTTATAACATTAAACTTTTCTGAAATAATTTTTATTTCTGAAAAATCATTTATTTAATATTTTTAATCAATTTTCGTTAGTTTTAATCATAAATAAATCATAATAAATTCATTTTTCAATATTTTTGCACCAAAAATTTATATAAATTATTTCTATTTATTTGGAACAGAAAATTTTTTTTTAATTTAATAATTCTTTATTTTCGTATTTTTAAATATTAAAGTTATATTTTGACAATTTGAAATAAATAGATTTAATATTCTATTTTTTAAGGAAATAATTTTATATAAATTATTTTCATACTTAAAACTTTATATTGTGACCATCTTTAATTTAAAATTTATAAAAAGACTTTTGTTTATTTATTTATCAAATTTCTCTTATTTATTAAACATTTTATTTATTAATCAAATGAACACTTATCCCCAATTCGAAACCCTAGAAAATATTTGTAGACTAGAAAGACTTAGACATATTTATTACCTTAATTATAGGGTAATACTTGGCATCGTTGGGCAACACATATTCTATTTTCACGAGACATAACATTTTGCTAAGGTGAGTTTTACATAGCCCCTTTTCTATTTTTCACTATTTTTGGGGTGAAACATGTTACAACATTCTACATACAATTCAATCATAAAGTGTCTATGTGTTTTTCTATGTTGCATTATGTCTTAAACATGACTAGGGTAAGCACAATATTCTAGCATAATCATTAACATTGATCAGCCGACGGTATACAATGATAGATCTATTGGACTAACAATCCCACCCGGATACGTGCCTCCTACATAGGTAGCGTGGGTGATTGTTATCGCATAACATAATCGAGTGAACCATGAGCGTATGGGATGGACCACAATATTCTAGTCACAAGGGTTGATTATGCACTCGATTTACATTTAGTATGTTTTCACATATGGACTAGACTTGCCATGACACTTGAATTGTACAAGCTTTATTCGATTATCAAAACCTATGTAATTCTCACCTACTTTTGTTGACCCAAAAATATTTTCAAAATTAACATGTTTCAGGTAACAATGAAGCTGAGGCTTAGAGTATGCATGAGGAAATACTATGAAGTTTATTTTGAAGTTATTTGAAGTTATTGCTTTATTTGATATCATGTATTTGGGATTTCTAGACATCATTTCATTTTGGATATTTATGATATGAATAAATTATTTAAAATTTCAATTTATACCATGTGCTACTGAAACAATCATCAATACGTGACATCCCGATGTTTCCGCCATCGGTTGGGGTGTTACACCGGGTAAGTTCTAATCGCTTGTTTTCTTAAGTTCCATCGGCCCTTATTGTGAACCCAAGCTTATGCTCTTTGGTCACTAGAATCAACCCCAACTAAACATGATAGGTTGATTATTATGAGATTAATCAAGCTTCTATCATGTGCACATTGTTTCACCTATGTATATCAATTATGTCATCTAGTGTTAGAGTAATTGTTTACACATGGATTCATGAAACATTTTTGATCAGACATCTTATACATGAAACATGATCTACACCAATTGATGTGGTTCACAAAAGTAGGTGCCGAGCTTGTGAGATAAACAAGAACATATTTTAATATGCCTTAAATGTTCATAGGGAGATCCTTGTTGGAACGATAGTTATTTTCTTTGCTTAGCTAGATCTCTCGCAAAAATACCAGGTGAGTTTCACTACTCTTTTCTCAAAAAGCATACGTCTCGAATGAGACAACTTTCTAAACTTTTTCATAGTCCGGTTTGAGACTACTCATACACATCCCGGGTTTGGGGTGCTATGATTCACTAGGTGAATCTGCTTTCACTAATTCATGTTTATGTCCTTGATAAACTAAACCAACTCTATCATTGATGTCCTTCTAAATACCGAATGAGTTGCCGGATGGCAAGCGGGTTACTAGTTGATAGCGCTATTAGGTCTCACAAACCTCACATCGTGTGCTGGAGAGCATGGGTGTGAACTATAACTCAACATATTATCATTGTTGATAGACAATGATGCAAGGCACTTTGCTCAGTATTATGGGATCTCGTTGTTTAGCAGTTCGGTATTACCGGTTTTAGTTATCCTGAGTGGGCTAGCTACCCCTGGCATGTGAATTAGCATTTACTCATCAAAACATGGTCTGGAGGACCTACGTATTTACCAAACCTTGTGAACTCACCAACTTTATGTTGACCAACGATTATTATACCTTTTTGCAGGACACTAGTTCGAAGCACGAGTAGGGCATGAATCATATGGCATCATGGGGATATGAATAATTATCTATTTTCGAGTGTTTAATTATCTATTATGATTTCGAACACGTTGTTTACTCTGACTATTTGAATAACTATTATCTTTAAAGATTCGCTTCCGCAACTATTGAAAATATTTGATTATCTATGAAACTTGTTTTACAATAACGAACTAAATGGTTTGGGCATTTAGAGTCGTTCATGTGACTTATGGCTATGGAGATCCTGGAACGTCACACGCCTCGCGGTATAAACCCCCGTAGTGGAAAGTGAGGGTGTGATAGAAGAGGGCTGAACTTGCAGGATACAACATGCCCTATGTGTGATACGAATGTTGTATATGTAGATCACCTCTTCGTGGACTACGTGTTTTCTTTTGGTGTGTGGAAATCGATTTGGAGCTGGTGCAAACTGGACCCATTAGACTTCTCTAATGTTGCTGACCTGTTGAAGCTGCCGATCGCGGGGGAACAAACAAAATGGTATAAACGGATTCTGCGAGGTATTTTAATGATTGTTTGCTGGGCGCTTTGGAAAACTCGGAATAAAAAGGTTTTTAAAGGATCTTCGACTAGTTATAGAGGTGGTCGCCATGATTAAAGCTTTGGCGTTTATTTGGCTTAAAAATCGCTCTAGGCTTATTTAGAGTGGAAGGATTGGTCGAGTTATGCTATGTATATTTTGTAGTTTTGTTGGCGGTCCTTGATTTAAGGTCCGACCTTTGTTAATGAAAGTTCTTGTTCAAAAAAAAAAAAAAAATTCTTTTAATCCTTTTCTTTTTTTTTTCTTCTCAAATTTCTCATATTAAATAATAATATTAAATTATAATTTTCTGTTTCCTTATCTTATTAAATAACAACATTAAATCATAAGTCTCTCTCCTATTAAATAGAAATATTAAATCTTAATTTCACACTTATCTCTTGTTCATTTAATATTTATTTTCTCAATTTTTTTTATGTATGTTAATAACCATTTAATATTTCATTCATCCAACCCCATGTAATGAAAAATAAATAGTACATCAAAGTTCATTTTTTAAACACATATTTTGATGTTGTACGAGTTAACCAAATACATTAGATTTATTCAACCATTGCTATATGTTTATTCAACCCCTTCAATACATAAGTTTTTTAAAAATGTAACTTTTATATTACTCAGTGTATAAAATTATATTTATTCAATTCTCGTAATACACATCAGTGATACTAAGCTAGTAAAATATTCAGAAAATTACACTTTGTGTTATTTATGTATTACTTTTTTTTTTTTTTTTTTTTTTTTTTTTTTTTTTTTTGAAATCTTTATGTATTACCTAATTTATGATACGAAGAAAAAAAAATTTAGTTTATTGTGTCCATCTTTTCGTAATAGACTCTGCACTTTTATATAAGGTAATACATAAAAATATAGAGTGTAATTTTGTCTATAATATAAGAAATGAAAATTAAAGTTACAAAGAAAAGAAAGGTACCGTAGATATTGAGCTTTGTTTTTTAATTATATATACAAATTTACTATAGTTTCAAACATTTTTAACAAAAACAATTTCCAAATGGACAAATTCAAATATCCCTCAGCTCCTAGTTTTCTACAAAATGAATAAATAATCTAAACTAACAAAAACATTCCCAAAGTTCGTCACGGGTTGTTTCATTATCTTAAAAAAAAAAAAACACTAAGAAACTAATGCATAAAAAACAAGTGGTACCTCATCCATCAATTAAAGTAAAAAAAGAACACTAGTTTCAAGTCATTTAGTATAATAATATGATTTGTAATATTTCGATAAGTAAAAATAAACACATACAGAAAATAAATACAATTGTATAAATGATTAGTAAACCAAAGTATCCAACAAATTTCTCTTCCTAAAGACACAAATGAACCCAAATTAATGAAATAATAAGAATTATATACTTAAAAAAAATAAAAAAAAAATTGTGACAAAACAAAATCTAAGCATCACAAGGAGCAATCCAATGTCGTCCATTGACAAAGCTTTTTCTAAAAAACTTATGGGCAGAATCGTAATTTAATTCACGGGCCCATGAAACTCCACGGACCGCTGCAGCCCCTGGGCCCCAACATCTGTAGACTCCAAAGTATGCAGTCCTGAAACCAATCACCAAAAACGACGTCGCATGAATAATAATAATAATATCAAAAGGGCAATTTTTGATTATGTACCATATTTATTATAGTTTTTGTCATTTTCAAGTAACGGTGTATAATGAAACGAAATGAAACTTACTTGCTTTTGTTGCTGGTATGGTCCCAGTCGTCCCAGCCACCGTGGGCCACCACGTCGTCGAAGTATGTGTACGAATAGACAATCCGTGAGTACTGACCCATGGCCCGACCCACGTACACTGGTCCCGTACCCGTCACCCTACATCCCACGAAAGCGAACCCGCTCTTATCCTCCGGTTTTCTTCTATCTTGCGCGGCTATTGACCCGAATCGCTTTGCTATCGAATGTAGCTCGCAATCCTGCATCACCCTCGTTGGGTAAACAAACGGGTTATCTCGAGTATTGATTGATATGTAATAGTAATAGTGTAATATGATATGAATTACAATGTGTTTAATATGGGCACTTATTACTCATTAGCAACTCGAGATTGAATAGTTAAAAGCTTGATTGAGTAAGTTTAAATGAGTGAGAGCTAGCATAAAAATAAGTTTGTTTAATAAATAAACTTTATGCTATAACCTCTATTATCATTAGGCTCGAGGCTATTAATTATTTATATAATTTATATTTAGCATATTAAATATGTATTTAGATAGTATTTAATTATTAAATGTATAAAGCTACTATAAAATAACTAAATAGTATATAATGTACAGGATAATTTGTAAATATAATTATGAGTGTATATATATATATAAAAATAATCATAAATTTATATCACACATCTAATAAATAAAAATAATCCGAGCCAAGTCAAGTTCGATTTGAAAAAGTACTCACGAGCTGATTTTGAATTTAAGAAAAAGAGAGCTCAAAACAAACCAAGTTCGAGTTAAACACATATGCATACAATCCGAGCTTGGGCTAATTAACTGTACACCTTTAAACATGTACGTAAGCATGCATATACATATCTTAGATTTAAAAGCAATATGAAGGTTTTTAAACATGTATAATGTATTATATAATATATAAAACAATGCAAGTAATAATTAATGCAATCTTAATTTAATCAAAATCATGCTTACTTTGTACATGGAACGACCATTGCCAAAAATGAAGTCGATAGAACCCTCGATATAACACTCCTTGAAATAGTGACGACCTGCGTCGTCGCATAACGTATCCTGCGCCCCGTAAAACCCGCACCCTAAGAAATAGGCTTTGTCGCCGGATATCCGAAACGCAGCGGCTTGCCACCCTTGCATTCCGGGCATAGGAGCCGGTGCTGTATTCTGCACCATATTTATGATCAATCTTAATAAACTTAAAAAAATAATAACTGTTCACTAGATTAAGTTGTCAATTAATTAAAACTTGTTATATTGTACCTTGAAGCTAATGTTACGGGCAGAGAAATAGCTAGCGTAGACGATGACCGAAGCTGTCTGATATGTGCGCAACTGCTGCCCGTTTGCGCCACGGTCACATGCCCGGTCATGCCATTCTATCACTGTCTTCTCTTTTCCTTGCCCTTGAAATGTAATGTATGGTTTATTCTGCGGAACCACCACTTTTTCTCTGTTATCACATTAATTAATGTAAGTGGATTAAAATTTATGAACTTATAATACTTAATTTGTTAAGAACTAAGAAAACTGCTTATTAATTTCAATACCAACAATAACTACGAAAACTACATGTTAATTTTAAAACCAACAATATGTGAGAACTCCAAAAACTACATATTAATTTATGAACCAACAATATATTGAGAACCGTAATAACTGTTACAGATATGTAATTATGCAACACTCAAATAAGTCATGCAATGAAAGTTTATACATTGCACATTATTATCATAATTTTTATACGTACACATAAGTACCGGCGGATATACGAATGAGGATATTCTTCCGGTTATTCGCAGAAACGGAGTCCACAGCCGCCTGAACCGTAGTGTAATCACCGTTCCCATCACCATCTACGGTGATATTGCGGTGGCCGCAGGGTCCCACCCATTTATGAGTAGGTTTAGAGGTTGTGTTGGTTGAAGTGGCAGTGAAGAAGAAGAAGAGGAACAACAAGTACAAAATGTAAGCAGCCATTAAAGGAGCAGAATGATGAATTAAATGTGTTATAATATAAAAGGGTTGTTGTATGTTGTGTGTGTATATATATATATATATATAGCAAGGAATGTTTTGTACAGTGTGGAGCAAGTATTGTACATAGATCAAGGGATTTTTGTGTGGATGATGATGTGGTGGATTAAATAACGGTGTGGTTAGCTCTATGATTTGCAACGGTCATCTTTGGAGGGAATTTTGGCGTCTTTGGATAAAAAGACAACCAAACCTTGTACTATTATTGAAGCTTGATACACTGCCTCCTTTGTTGTTTGTAGTATGGACGTTTACTAATTAGTCCAATGATATTTTTAGCTTTGTTAAATGTGTGTTCTTGCCGATTTCATAACCACGTACACACCTCAATACTACGTCCACTAATTTTTGACATGACCCAAACTCAACATTTAAAAAACAAGTTTGAATCAACTAACAAAACCTGTATAATATATCGGGGTGGGTTTAAGTTGACCCGTTCAAATATTGAAAAAACTTTTATATTTTTACTTTTGTTTTTTAAGTTTCTATTTTATATGGTTAGTTATAATAATGTTAGTTTTGGCATATCTAGGGGTGTAAATGAGGCGTAGTGGCTCGAGAGCTACATGAGATCGGATCAGTAAAAAGCTCAAATGAGCCGAGCCTTAACGAGCCCGAGTTCGAGCATGTAATATGACTCATTTAGTTATCGAGTCCGAGTTCGAGCTTTACATACAAAGCTCGTTTAGGCTCGTGAGCCTAAACGAGCCCAAACAAATGTTATATTATTTTTTATGTATGTGATTTGGTTCTTTAAACATGTTCAATTTTAACTAATAACATTGTTGAGTCGAGCTTGAGCCGAGCTTTTGCTCGTTAAAGCTATCGAAGTGAGCTCAGGTCAAACTTTTAGTTCGTTTACTAATGTTTTCAAATTGCCTCCAGCCGAGTCGAGCTCGAGCTCTATCTCAAAATAGCAGGCTCAAAACGAGCTCGAGCCTCATAAAAGCATGACGAGTTGAGCTCGGACTCAACTTGTCTTGTTTATGTTAGTACATGCAATGTATATGTCCCTAGCCTAGTATAGATATTAGTTTATCGTTATTGTATGTGTTTGGATGTGTTTGATATGATTTTGGGCTGTTTTGTATGTTCATGCAACTAGGTCCCTTGAGCACGACTAGCTTTGCTAGTCGTGTGGGAATCAAGACGACTAGCAAGCTAGTCGCCCCACCTAGTCGCATGGCAGAAACCTAGTCGCCTCGCGAGCCATGGACAACTAGGAGCAGGTATAAATAAATACTTGCAATGATTGCCCTAATCATTTAAGCTGTCATTTCACAAATTCCAACACCTCAGGTCATAGGTTTTCGAGTCTGTAAGTTGTATTGTACACTCGTGCTTTGTTTCTAATACGATTACAACCTTTAAACCATTTTGTGTGTGTTTTTTATATCTCGTTATTGTGTTTGTTGGCGTTTTTGTTATCAGAACATCATCTAGTGGATTCCGCACACTAGGTGAACCAGGTCGTGATAGTCGGGTTGTCCGAAAACAATCCTACAGTTTACACACACTTATAACTCGTCAATATTTATGACTCATTTAGTATATGGATGAAAAGTGTCATGTTCGGGTTGAAATGAATTTATGTGTGTGCGGGTTAGAGTTGAAATATATTACACGAATAATAATATGGGTCGGGCTCAGATTGGACATTTCAACCCGTAACCTTTCAACCTTACACGATTAACACCTTTACCCGTTACTCATCATAGATTTTTTTGCATTTCGGATTTCCCTGTCAGATTAAAATTTGTTTGCATTCCTATGTGTCCATGACAAAAATAGAAGTAGGACTGGCAATGGGTAACCTGTATAAGACACAATTAGACATGTTAATTGAAAAAGTACACTATGTGATTTTTTATTTTTTTAGATAATTAGAATTAAAAGGCTAGGATCCAATATTTTTCCTTCTCAGTACATAAAACATATAGTTGTGTTATAAACATGGGTTATATGGCAGTTAATCGATCGTGTTCATCTTTAAAATTTGTGTTGTTTGCGTCCTTAGAAACCTATTAAACTCATTAAGACATGATTTACCAGCCCTAAATAGAAGGTTTAAACCTCTATATTTATACCATGCTAATTGAAATATTATAGTTTTTGATATATATACATTTTAATAAAAAAATAACTACATATGTAAACAAAAAATAATGTAGTTACATTTAATTATGTAGAGTCAAGTTCACGTACAAGTATAAAGAGGCTTATCGTAAGAAACGTACGAACTAAAGGAAAAAACAAGCAGTGGCATATATGTAAATAGTGGAAACTTTATATAATTAAAGTAATTATATAATTACTCTAAGTAATTATTCTAGCGTTATTTTAACAAAAGTGGTTGTCATTATTTACGAAAATGCCACCGCCACTTCTTTTGGTTTCATTCAGTTCGCACGTTTCGTACGTTAATTTTGTTTGTGTCTAATTATGTAATATGTTAATCTTATTCTAAGAACTAAATTCAGATATCAATATTTAACAATGTTAAAATACTTTTTACTGACGGTTTCTCGTAATTATATAATATGTTGAGTCGATTTTTATGGCTAAACAAGTATAAGATCTCGTCTCAACACGTAAAAAAGGGTATAATTAATCACTCAAGTACTTTAGATTTTTATATTCTTTAGTCTTAATTTTGACCTAATCAAGATCCAAAGTTTGATGATGAGGTGCCAATAGTGGCGTTGGCTGGTGGTGTGCACGGTGGTTCATTAAATTAACATTATTATTTTTATTTTAAATATTATTGTGATACATAGCCCATACTGTTGCTAACGTGGGCCCATTGGGAGTTGGAAAATTCGAACGTTTGAACCCAAGACATTTGCCCTCCAATTTCTCCGTTTACGTTTTTCTTGTTTTTTATATGAAAAAGTGATAACAACATGGTTTTTTATTTAATTGGTTGATAAAAAATACGTTAAAACTTGAGATAACATTACATTACTGTGGCGTGTATTAATTTTTTTTTTTTAATTCAACAATTATTAGGTATTAAAGATTATTGACAGAATTTTTGTTTACAAGTATCGTGACAACCTAAAATAGATGGACGTATAGGATTTACAAATTATTATTGCATTCTTTTATTAAGTTGCACTATGAGCATTGAGAATCATCGGCTTTAGTTTAATTGGCATTGGTTTTTTTTCTAACAGTCAATAAAACTTTTATTCATAATGCTAACAAGACGCTAGCAAAACATTCCGAGACAAAACAACCAGAAAAACAAAACACAACCCGGCAAACAAGTGGATCCACCATCGTAACAAAAAAGCTAACCTCAAACACTACCCCATCTTATGCGTATCAAATCTACCACACGCATCCCACGTCATATCCAACATTCTCCCCCGGTTCGTAATCCACAAATAACTCATAATCTTGACTTCTTCGAACACATTCCGGACCACCACCGCGTTTTGATTATGAATGAGATCATTTCTCGCCTTCCATAAGCTCCAAAATGTCCTGACCCGACCCCACCATATTTTATTGGAGTCACCACTTTTTCCCACGCTAACCAACTCAACTTATCCACCTCATCCGTTCCACCCCAAAAGAACTTGCGTCGAATCCTCTCAAGGCTATCAATGACTTGTAAAGGAGCCCAAAATAATGAAAAAAAGTTGAGAGGAAGCAAACTTAAAACCGACTTTAGTAACGTAATCCTTCCATCATAAGATAAGCACTTAGACTTCCAATTCGATAAACGTTTCTTAACCATATCTAGGACCGGATCCCAACTCTTTACTAGATTCATATTCATAGCTATCGGCACCCCAAGATGAAAAAATGGAAGGTGACCATGAGAACAGTGAATAACCGAAGATAAATTCACCACCTCATTTTCAACTACACCAATCCCATAAACACAACTTTTGTTGGAACTAATCCTCAATCCCGAAACCAAATAAAACCCACGCAATAAAGGCCTTAAATTTTTCGCATTTGCAATAGACCGTTCCCCACAAAAAAACCACATCGTCGGTGTAAATAAAATGTGAGATCAAAGGCCCATTACCTCCCACATGTTTCAAATTCGAATGTGATTCCAATCAGGTTTTTATCGTAGTGAACCTTCGGGTGGCGACCTTTATTCGAAACTAGAGATGATGGGCTTGGACTATCTCTGCCATCGCATGCGAATGTTGTTTCCTTTGGCCATTCAGTTGCCCTAACGAGCTAGGCTTCTATTTGTTGACTGTAAAAAAAAAGAGCATAGAGAACCCCTCGGGATGGGAGATCCAAATGATCGACCACCTAGGAAAAATCATTTTACTAATTGAGATGGAGTGGATTGCTATATCGACGAGGACAAAGGATTCTGAAGCATAAGAGGCAAAATCAGGATAAGAATTAGGATGATCGGGAACACCTACAGCCCTCCCCCGTTTGTGACCGTACAAAATCTCTGTCTAGAATTCCACCCAATGTAGCCTAATGGTTTTCAAAACCCTTGACTTAATTATGTTTGTGTTGCTGTTGTTGTTGGTGCTAGTAGTGGTGGTGCTACTGTTGCTATTGTTGTTGCTTTTGGTGTTATTGTTGTTGTTGTTGTTGGTGGTGGTAGTGGTGTTTTTCTTGTTGTTGCTCTTGTTATTGTTGTTGTTGTTGGTGGTGGTGTTGTTGTTGTTGCTCTTGTTATTGTTGTTGTTGTTGGTGGTCCTGTTCGTGCTGTTGTTACTGGTGGTGTTAGTAGTTTTGGTGTTGTTGTTGTTGTTGTTGTTGTTGCTGCTACTGCTGCTGTATTTATTGGTGTTGCTAGTGTTGTTGTTGGTGGTTGTGTTGTTGCACGTGGTGGTGTTATTGCTGCTGCTGTTGCTGTTGTTGTTACATTGTTGTTGTCGTTGTATTATAATACGTATAAGCAATTTTAAAAGTTAATTAATTACAACATTAAAAATGTAAGATACAATCCTTAATTACATACTAGATTAACATACTAGATTAATGCATGTGTGAATACACGGTTCAATAAATTTTACTACTTTGAGGGGTAAAATTTAGTAAAAAATAAAATATATTGAAAATATTTCTGATAAACTGTTAAATGTAAGAAATACACATGTAATTTAAATATCACTAAATATTTCCATATGCACTACAATTTTTGTTTTCTTTATGACATTTCCATTGCTATCAAGTTTAAGTAACTTAACCCCTGCCCTACTCTTAACTCTTGACAATGCCACATAAAGTTGGTCATGTGTGATTACTGGGTCTCTCAAATACAATCCAACATTCGATAGAGAATGTCCTTCGTTTTTATTGATGGTCATTGCGAAACATACGGATAATGGGAATTTATGCATTTGAAACTTTACTGGAATCTTGTTATCATTTGGTATCAAAGTTATTCTAGGAATAAGAGTTTTCATACCAATGTTTCCTCTTGATATGATTTCAGCTTCAATAACACGCTTTGCAAGTTTGGTGATTCTTAACCTCGTACCGTTGCACAAACCATTATGTTGATCAATGGTTCACAACAACATAACAGGAACACCCACCTTTAGCACTAAACTATGATTATGTAACGTTTCGTATTTTTACTTATCTTGTCATAATCATTGTTTAAGAAAAATCCTGCGAATCTTGACGTTTTAGCGTATTCTACATTTTCATGACATTATGTATCACATTATGTTCGTGATAGTATAAAATTAATATTATGTTTTATCTAAAAATGCTATAAAAAATAATATTGTTTGGGCTGGAACTCGAACCCGCGTCCCAACCTGGGTCAAGATTAACATCACACGAATCAACCACTCAGCCAAGACTGTGGTTGTATCTAAATTACAAAATAATTAAACTTAACATCTCCTATAAATCGTGGTCAACCAACCCAGAAGTCAAAGGCCAATGTCAACTATTGTGAAGCAATCCTAGAACGCGTAGTCGATCAAAAATAGGAAACCAAACGGATTGATTGATCGAATGCGTGTTTTACACGTCCAATTACACCTAAACATTCCATATAATTGAACAATTACGCGTTTTCTTTAATGACATGGTCAAACATTCTAAAACTAGGAATCCGTAGGTTTATTATAAATTGGATCTCTCTTCGTGACCTAAAAGTGCCGAAATACAATTCCCCATTCTCATTTCCTGCAAATTCCTCGTAATAATCTAAGAAGCATTCGTTGTTGACTTTTTGGTTGACCGAGCAATTCATCTTCATTTCTAATTGTAAGTAACGATTTAATACATGGTTTCGTTCCTTGTTTCAGTCCGACCAATAACCCTATGATTATTGGGGTTATTGGTTGGTAATTCGTTTAATTAAGAAAACTAGGGTTCAAACTACATTATTAGGGAAGATGATACATAACTGTTATCGTTCTTATTTAAATCAAGTTAATAATAAATGCCACCAGATCTGTAGACCAGTTGGTAAACCTCCCTATGTTTAAGCTTTGGGGCCGGCTCGTGTCATGGGTTTGATCCCAGGCACCATGTTTTGTTTTTGATAATTATAAACCAATCCTAAGTAGCCTATATAATTAACTGAAACGGTTAGTTCTCGTTCTTAAGGTCCGAACCAGATGGTCTGGACTTGTGATTCTAAACCTTGAACCGGCCAGAGGCCCGGGTTCGATCCCCAACAGCCTCAAATATTTTTTTTACTATTTACTTTTATATTTGTTTGACTTTATCTTTTAAAATAAATTTTAAATACCAAATCTAACTTATAAATTCCATAAAATTTATTTTAAGTTATACAAATAATAAACTTTATTATACAATTTTTATTTTTACAAAAATTATTTATTTAATATATATTACATGTTTATTCTTATATAAACTAATATTCTAGAAATATAACTAAACAGTTTTATAAAATTCCAAAAAAAAATATTTTAAACTTATAAGGCAATAAACTTTTTAAAACTAAATTTTATTTTCAGAAAAACATTTATTAAGTATTTATAATTAATTTATGCTATTATAATCATAATAAATTCATAATAAATCCATTTTTCATCATTTTTGAACCAAAATTTCACATAAATTAATTTTGATAAACTAGACCTGAAAGATGATTTTATAATCTGAAAGTTTTGAGTTTTAAAATTTTTAAATATTAATACCATGTATTGACAAATACATTATAATGTATTATATACTCATTAATTAAGAAAATAATTTCATAAAAATTATTTTCACACTATAATATTTTGGTACAACAACCTTTGATCAAGATATTACAAAAATTATTTTTAATTCTTTATTTTCTCAATTTCTTTATTTATTATTTAATTAACTATTATTTTAAATTAGTTATTAAACGATCGTCGATCCCCAAATTAGGAACCCTAGAATAGTTTTAGACTAATAAACTTAGACTTTTAAGTTTTCCCAAACATTTATTTTATTACCTTGAACATAGGGTAATACTCGACAACATTTGGACCACATTTATTCTATTTCAAAGGATTTGATACTTTGCTAAGGTGAGTTTACGTAACCTTGTTTATGCAAATTTTATGCTTGAAACTTTATGCTTTTTATACTTAAGCAATTCTTTATACATGTCTAGTTGTAATCTTTGATGCCACATGTCTTAGATAAAAGTCGTTAGACTTAAACTTAAACTTACACAATCATTAACCCTGATCAAGCCGACGATATACAATAATAGATCTATTGGATTGACAACCCCACCTAGATTCGTTGACCATTTCTATGGGGAGCGCGGGTGATTGTTATCGTTCCAAACTTTATATTACGAAGAACCGTAGATGCGGGATGGAACTAAACTTTGTCGGAGGATTGATTATGTGCATACTATACTTTTTGTTTTTGTTTTCACATGTAGACTTAGATATACATTAGACATATGCATTGCTAAACTTTGAAACTTTAGCACTTATTGCAAAACTTCGCTTATGTATTATCACCAACTTTTAGTTGACCCCCCATCTTTTCCAAACTCAATAGGAAATACCGATGCTTGAAGTCTAAAGCTAGCATGAGGATTTATTTGAAGTTTTAAGTTTCGTTTGTTTGTTTGGTGTACTAGATTTCATTCAAGACTTTGTTATGTATTTCAATTTGGATATTTTTATTGGAATAAATGATTATTTAAAATTTGATTACAATGTGCTACTGAACAATCATCAATATGTGACATTCCGATGTTTCCGTCATCGGTTGGGGTGTTACAGATTAGGCAATCCAGATATTATTAGACCATTAAGCACATCAGGCGAATATAAATTTTTTGTGAATGATATTTAGCCTTGTCAGTCTGGCATATACTATCAGAACTGAAATTATCGACTTCATCTCCAGGAAACATTGCAAACAACCATTCATTAATTGATGATGCATGTTTGTGTGACAAACGCCTCTCTAGATTAGTGTCGTTTTTGTTTGGTTGCTAGGTTATTGTAACATGCATGGTGATGTTGTAAAGCATTCATGATAGTCTTATGTTTAATACCCTAGCGAACATGTGTAGTAACGATGATAGAAGAAAGGCGAACATACTTGTAAACGAAGATGCCTTATGGCATCTTCATGGACTATCTTCGTTGGATCTGGTTTCAAGTATAAATATCTTGCATGGGGTGTAGACTAGGGTGGGTTGGTTGGTTAAGTGTGCTTGTAATTGATTTTTATTCTTACTGAAAGTTTATTAATAGACAAGCCGGTATTAAAGTATTTTCGTGTGTGTGTTGTTACGTTCGATTCATCGTTTGCATAAACATCTATCAAGGGATTCCACACCTTGATAGATCTGATCATACTTGTAATCGATCCATTCAATGGACCTACAGTTGGTATTAGAGCATTTATGCTCAATTGTATGGTTTAAGTTTGGTTGTTGCAAAGATTGAATCGTTCTAACTCGCTTTACGTCAAAATCTTCTATTTTCAGGTTGTTTTAATGATTCTCAGTCTTTTAAAATCGTTCTCAGAAAGATTTCGGTGGTTTTGTTGAGTTTTTGGTCAAAATCGAGTTCTAGGGTTTGTCTCAGATCAGTAAAACGAACATAGGATTAAAACAAATAAACTTATCTTCGTTTTGATTAAATTCATTATTGAGCATCTTCGTTTAGAGTCAAATTCGTTTTTGAGCATCTTCGTTTTGAGTCAAGTTCGTTTTCTAGCACCTTCGTATAATAACATCTTTGTTTGGTAACTTCGCTTTTGGGTATCTTCGTGAGGCTCTTATCTTCGTTATTTGTGTCTGACGATCAGAATCATTCACGATTTGGACTGTTAATTGGACTTAGACATTGGACTTGTAACTTATACTATTTGTGTCTGACGATCAGAATCATTCACGATTTGGACTGTTAATTGGACTTAGACATTGGACTTGTAACTTATACTTGGACATTAAAATAAACTTAACTTTTATTAAACATAAATAAAATGTCGACTTTAAATAAGTTAATAGAAATGGACCATCAAGTCGGAAAATCTAACCCACCACCAAAAATGATTTCAGTTAATGATTACTATTGGTGGAAAGACAGGTTTGAGAGAATTGCCTTGTTAGTTGCTGAAAATGATCAAGTAGCGAAACACAACACTGACTTAGTTGTTCTACTAGATCAGGAAAAAGAGTTTAACTTAAGCAATAGGATTAGAGAAGGTAATCTTAAGACTAAGTTAAAGGCAGCCCAGAAAGAACTTAAGGACCTTAACTATGTCATTAAGGAAAAGTTAGATTACCTTGACCTATCCCAACTAGCATTAGTTGATAAGAATGTTGAAAGTGCTAAAAAGAATGTTGAGATAGATCAACTAAAGATTCAAGTGACTGAATTAAATAGGCAAGTTGATCAGTGTAGGAGCACCAAATATCTATACAATTCCTTGCTTGACTCTTGGAAAGAGAGAAATGAGACTAGTGGTCTAGGTTATCAGGATGTACCACCTCCAGTTACTGGAAATCACTCCTGCTTACCTACTGAAAAGGAGTTAACTGAGGAGATGTACAAGGCTATGCCTATTGAACAAAGCGTAGAGTTGAGAGAACAGAGTGCTAGTGGTAGTTCATCCAGTTTGTCAGAGGATGAATCACCAAAAGAGGTGACTGAGAACACTAAAGGGTCGGGGGTTAAACCAACCAACACTGTTAAACCTGACTTACTTAAAAATGACAAAGCTAAACCACCAGTTTCTAAAAATGAAAATGTTAAAGCTGAACCCAAAATTATTTTGAAAAATCCTAAGAATGTCAAATCGGGTGAGGCACAAAAGGTAGAAACCAAGCCGGTAAAGGCTGAGTGTTCTTAGTCAACCTCTTCTAAGTCTGTGAATGATGAAGATTCGAGCTCAAAGGTTCAGTACAAAAAGCCCCTTGAGAAATGATCTTGCTTTAAGTGTCATCAGAAAGGACATGTAGCTAGCATGTGCACTGTGAAGAATAGTAAAATGACTGCATCAACTGATGCAAAAAGAGGTAAATCACCTGTTAAAACTGAAAGCAGGAAAGAGGTAACTAACTCTGCGAAGAAATCCTTGCAGAGGAAGTTAGAGAAAGAAGAAGGTGGGTCTAGGGATCCTTGCAAACGTCCGGAAAATAATTTTTTTTGAAAAGCCAACATTTATTCCTAGACAGGTACTTGCCGGAAAGGAAAGCACCTCGAGTGCTACTCCAACTAGACAGGCACCACCTGTTAATGCCAACAAGTATCAACCACCTCATAGACAGCAACGTCACCAAAGTTTTCAAGGTGACAGAGTTAATAATTTGTTTAATCAGAATTCACAAAATGGTTATCGGGATAGATCCTATTCAAATAACAAAATTTTTTTCTAGAAATCAATACAATGCATGATACTCCAATAGGGGGAGCTACCCTCAAAACAAGTACAGTGGGCCAATGAATCAGAGAAGATATGTGAGTCCTCAAAATCAAAGGCCCCACAATCACAATTACCAACCACAAAGGAACAGCCCGCCAAGATCCAGGACTCTAGAGGGGAGTGATGGATACTGGAGGGAGTTCTCTTATTTCGATGAAATGGGACGACCCAAGACTTTAACAGCTTAGGTCCCATTCTCTAACTAATTTTTTTTGTTAATGCAGGAGCTGCTAGGGAGGGTTATCAACTGGTGGTACGTTGATAGCGGCTGCTCCAGACATATGACAAGAAAAATTGAGGCTTTTGATTGAGTTTGATAAATATGATGGATGTTATGTGAACTTTGCTGGCGCCAAAGGCGGGCGGATATCAGGCAGGGGGAAGGTCACAAATGGCATGATCACCCTGGACGGAGTAAACTATATTGAGGAGTTAAAGCACAACCTGATGAGTGTTTCCCAAATCTGTGACAAGGGACATTCAGTGCACTTCACCAAGACTAAAGCGCTAGTGTTGAAGCCAGGTGTTAAAATTCCAAAAGAGTGGATCATGATGCGGGCTCCAAGAATTAATGACACGTACATCATGGACATGAGTGTTCAAGACGATTCTTTAGTGGAGACCACATGTTTACTATCCAAAGCATGTGCATCAGACTCGCTTTTATGGCATAGGAAGATGGGACACATCCATTTCAGAAAGATGAACTACATCGTCAAAAACGGTTTGGCTATGGGTGTTCCATTGAAAAGTTTTGGGATTGAGGATAAATGTGTCCCTTGAAAAAAGGGAAAGCAATACAAGAAACCTCATAAACCCAAAACTATTAATTCCATTTCTGCCCCTTTCGAATTTGTGATACCCCGCAATTTCAGGTTCTCACTTTAACTTAACTCTAGTTACGTTCCTTGCATTATACTTAACTAGGGTTAGCTAGATAGGACACACGTTACATAGTTGTAAGTTAATAACTGCATAAGGTGGTAATTCGAGGAATTACCAGACTGTATACATGATTAGTGAACCTCGGACGTTGGTGAATAATGAAGTATAATAATAGTGAGTTAACTGATTTGGATTGATTGCAATTACGTGCTTCTATGAATTTCTGTGAAACTATGTGCAAACTATATGTGATTACGTGAACCTAAACCGAAAACGTTAATAAAAATCATAATAGGTGGACCATTAGGATGGTTGGGGGCTTAACACATGGGGTTACACTTGTTATTGTCCAAAATAGCGAAAACATCGAAGAAAACACACTCAACAACAAAGCAGGCCACCCGGAGTGGGCCGGGTCCATCCGACCGGCCGCGCGATTCATCCGACCGGCCGCGCGTCGGGTCCTGACGAACCCTAACCAACTTAATCCACTATTTAAACACTCTTAAGCCCCATGCAACCTCTATAATCAACCCTAATCGCCCCCTACTGCCTCCTTACGAATTATTAACCCCTAAACACCTGCTAAGGCGCAAGAACATCGATCGGGAAGCTTCAAGAGCATTCGGTTGATTGTTTTGAAGTGCTTGTGGTATAATCTTCATTCTCTTGTGTTTTAATCTTCTTTAAATTGTTTTAAAACATCAAAACCTTGTTTGTCTAGGTCTGAAAGTATTTTATAAAAATTAAAACATGATGATTAAAAGGGTCAAGCATATTGTTATGTAATGAATATTATGTGTTTTGCATGATCATGTGTGTTCTTGATGTTTTAGATAACTAGGGTTTGTGAATGATAATATATGCATGAATATTGCTAGGTTATGATCAGATAATGTCTTATAGATGTTGTAGAATGTTTATTGGCGTTGTTGATCGATAATATGCAACTAGGGTTCAAGATAATTGATGTTATTGCATGATTGAAACTTGGACAGAATCTGAAAGTTAATTATAGGGTCTGATACATGGGATAAAAGTTATTGTTTTTATGTGTTCTTGACATGGTTGTAATGTGCATGGTCTTAGATTTTCGTAATGGGAAAAATCGTTCGATTTGGACTTCGTTTGAGTAGTTTTTGGAATTTTCTTTGAAAATAGGTCATATCAGAATTTCGGGTTAACAAACTGAGCCTACTTTAAACTGTCATAACTCGAGTTTTATAAAGAATTAAGTTATAAAATTTTTACATAAGATTAACAATGGAATAATTTGGGTTTTCCAAGTGGATTCATCTCGTTTGGATGAATACACAATTTTTGGGAATTTTTCTACTAAACTGACCTTTTGTGAAAGTTTTCTAAACATAGCTGTGTTGAATGAATTTTAATAATTTTTGTGTTTGGTTTTGAGACAAAAAAAAAGTATGGGTTGTTAAATGAATCCCAAAGAATATTCAGTAAAAATTTTGGAGTTTAACTAACTGATTTAGTATTTTAAATAAATTAGTTTTGGTGACGCACAATCTGTCCTAAAAACGCAGATTTTGTATTTTGTGTTTGTGTGACTAATTGGAGTCCTATGTGGTGTGTGTTTGATATGTACTTGAATGGGCACTTATGTGAGATGCATATGAAGTGTAAAACTAATGGTAACCAACATATTCACCAACGGGTCCGTAGGGTTTACTTATGCATGTAGAACCACTAGGTGTCACTTATACGATTTTGAACAATTAAACGTCTTGGACAAACGGGTTATATGGTGTAATGGTATTACACATATACTCACTTAGTGACACATGTACTAGGGAGTCGGTAGCACACCCTACTTTGGAGTTGGATTTATTTGCTTGCATACTAAGGTGAGTTTCACTACTCTTTTCTCAAAAGCACGCGTCTCGGGTTGAGACAACGTACTTAACTTTTTCTAGTCCGGGTTGGGACTACCATTTTCTAGTCCGGTTGGGACTACTTACACATCCCGGGTTGGGATGCTATGGATCCTTGTGTAGGTCGGTTTTTGACTCCTTGTGTGAGTCGGGTTTTGCTAGTTCGCAAACTGTGTCCTTGATGAACTAAACCAACTCTATCATCTGTAAGTCCTTCACATACCGAATGAGTTGATAGCGCTATTAGGTCTTACAAACCTCACACCGGCTCGGGGAGTGCAGGAGTGAACTATAACTTAACAGATTTTATCATTGTTGATAGGCAATGATGTAAGGCATGCAGCTCACATTTGTGACTACACGTACATCAGCAGTTCGGTATATCGGTGTTAGTTATCATGAATGGGTTAGCTACCCTTGACATGTGATGAACTAGTGGTTACACGGTTTTTGGAACCAACTCAATTATTTACGCTTAAACTGATAACACTTGAACATTTGGGTCTGGGAGACCTACGCTTTCGGTTGCTTAATACTTGTTGTTACGTGGTCTGGGAGACCTACGCTTTTACTTGGTTATGTGGTTTTGGAAACCAGCGCATTTACTTACTCACCTTCTTACTTAGTGAACTCACCAACATTGTTTGTTTACCCACGATTTACATGCTTTTGCAGGTAGTTAGCTTCCGGTGCCAGGATTAGAAAGCACTGCACACTTCACTGCATTTGGGGTCTTGGGCATACACCTAAATTACATATTATTCTTTTACATTTTCTTTCATATGGTTTTAAATTTGGGCGCGTTGTTTTGCGCATGGTTTTAAAAGGTTTAAAGTTGGTTTACGCTTCCGCAGCTTAACCTAACTTGGTTTTTGAAAACGAACTAAATGGTTTGGGCATTTAGAGTTCGTTCATATGACTTATGGCTATGGGATCCTGGTGTGTCATGCGCCTCGCGGTATAAACCCCGTAGTGGAAATTTGAGGGTGTGACAAAATTAATTCACATTGATCTTTTCGGTCCAGTGAACGTAGGGAACATAAGTGGAACATACTATTGCCTTGTGATTACTGATAATTTTTTTGAGATTTTCTTGGGTGTTTTTATTTGGTGGAAAGGATGAAATAGGAGAGATCCCAATGAAGTTCATTCAACAAGCAGAGAAGCTATTCAACACCAACATCAAGAGAATCAAAAGCGACAATGGCACGGAATTCAAGAATAACACATTTTCAATCTTTTGTATTCCAAAGGAATTGAACATCAATTTAGTGTACCTTACGAGCCACAGCAAAATGGAGTCGCTAAGAGGAAGAACAGGACTTTGATTGAAGCAGCTAGAACCATGCTGGCTGATTCTAAGCTTCCTGTCCATTTTTAGTGGGAGGTTGTTAATACAGCTTACTATGTCCTGAATAGGGTTTTGACCATCAAGAAACACAATAAAACGTGTTATGAACTCTTGAACGGTCAAAAACCAAATATCAAGGACTTTAACCATTTGGGATGTAGTGCACTATCTTAAAATCTAAGGATCAACCTATGTTTGGTGAGGTGGCCGACGAGGGATTCTTCCTCGGTTATGTCCCTGGCTCACCAAAAAAACATGTTTTTTAATAAAACCAAAGGTGTTGTTGAAATTGTTTTTAATATTGAAATAACTAGTTACACACCTATGGCTAGTGCACAGGAACCCAACTGGATGTATGATTATGATGTTGTTTTTAAGTCCTTTAATGCAGATCCAATTATTGATGATGTTGTAGTATTTAATGAGGATGATGATGACATTGTCACGCCTAGATCAATTATTCTAATTTCTACAGAAAAGGATAAAACAGATGCTGGAGAAAGCTCTTCGGGAAACAACCAGTCTTCTTCAAAGGACAAAGTCACAGACACTGAAGATGAACCATTCACGAATCCATTCAGGACTACTTCAACTACAGAAGATGAGGCTACATGAGAAATTGGCTCCAACTTAGAAGATGAGTTACTGGTTGACACCACGGTGACAACACACTCAAACAAGGATCATCCAATAGACTATATTCTGGGAGATCCATGTGCGAGTATTCAGACAAGGAGAAGTTTTGCGAATTCCAGCTGTTTGTATGATAGGATTCGTGATTCTGGAGTTGTGAACAAGTGCTTGAAGTGTTTCATCTCACAAATAGAACCGAAGACTTATCAATTCGCTCTTCGTGACAGTGCATGGGTAGAAGCAATTCAAGAAGAACTCGCTCAATTTAGAAAGCTCAAGGTCTGGGAGTTGGTCGATCTCCCTCAGGGTGCACATGAAATTGGCACCAAATGGGTTTTTAGAAACAAGAAAGATGACAATGGTGTTGTGGTCAGAAATAAGGCTCGGCTGGTTGTGAAGGATTTTAACCAGCAAGAAGGGATAGACTTCAATGAGGTCTTTGCAACAGTTGCAAGGTTAGAGGTAATTCGTTTGTTTCTGGAATTTGCTGCTCATAAAAGATTCAAAGTGTATCAGTTAGACGTTAAAAGCGCATTTCTGTACGGTAAGGTCCAAGAGCTGGTGCATGTCTCTCAACCTCCAGGGTTTTCTGATCCAGAATATCCAGATCGGGTCTACAAACTTGATAAGGCCCTTTATGGACTTCATCAGGCACCTATGGCATGGTATGAGACATTGTCAACCTATCTCATGGATAATGGCTTTGAGAGAGGGAAGATAGACAGTACACTTTTCATTCGAAGAAAATGTGAAGATTTTCTGCTCGTACAGGTTGATGACATCATCTTCGGATCACCCAATGAAGACTTATTGTGACATCCGTCACTTTTTTATTATACATAATATATATATATATATATTTTTTATAATAATAATAATAATAATAATAATAATAATAATAATAATAATATTAGTCATCATGTTTTACCACTCTTAATCCATAATCCAAACCAAACCATAACCAACCCAACACACACAAGCCCACAAACTGGCCCAACACACAAAGCCCAAGTCCAGCCCACTCTTCTTCCCCTTATCTGTGTTAAAACAAAAAAAAAAGAAAACAGCTCTGCCGGGACTCGAACCCGGGCAGAAGCTGTACACCACGCACGCACAAACCACTTGAGCTATAGCTCATACTTGCATTTATCCCAAACCATAATATATTTAACCCCTCTTTGTCCTCCCTTTCTTCTTCACGTGAACAGCAGCAGCATATAGTCTTTTTTTTTTTTTTTTTCTTTCTTTTTTGCTTTTGACCAAGCCTAATCTTCAAAATTAAATAGTAATTGTTTCACATATGGCAAGATTACGTGATGTTCGGCCATCAGTGACTCATCGACACACTAATGATTATTCAATCGTTAATCAATTAAACTAATTACACGTTTGACATTGATTAGTGGTCAAACCTTACCATTTCTTCGATCCAGTGTAAAATCCTATAAATTGAACGCTCCTCAGCCTTCACAACTCGCTCACACTCTCTCTCAACCTCCAATTCTCTCTGAATCACCCTAAATATTATTATCTTGTTCGTAGTTTGACTTTTGCTTGACCACTCGTTATGCTTCGATTTGGAACTGTAAGTATAATTTTGCTTAGGGGTTTTGTTGATCGGTCTACACACAACGTTTACCCCATGATTAATTGGGTTAACGTTGTGTGGTTTAACCAATTGCAGATTCTAGGGCTCGATTGAAATATTTGGGGAAGAACACTAGGTTTTGTTTATCTTATTTATATTTGATGAACAATAAACAAACACAACCATCAATCCAGACCAGATGGTTGTGCCCGTTGCCTTCCATCCGAGCCACCCGGGTTCGAGTCCCGGCAGTGGCGGTGTTTTTTTCCTCTTTCATTTTTTTTAAGGCAATCAAACTTCCTTTAATTATATATAATACATATAACCTTATAAATTCATTTTTAAATATTAAAACTCTTTTATAAATTCTAAAAAAATTATATTATGTTAATCTGATGAAAAAGTTCAACGCCCAATTTTTAGTTTTCAAAAAATTTATTTATTTAATATATTTAATAAATAAATCAGTTTTATTCTATTATATTTATAAAATTCCATTAAAATATCAAAACGATCTTATTAATTTCCACAAAAATTATTTTAAGTTTTTATAACATTAAACTTTTCAGAAATGATTTTTATTTCTGAAAAATCATTTATTTAATATTTTTAATCAATTTTTGTTAGATTTAATCATAATTAAATCATAATAAATTCAATTTTCATCATTTTTGCACCAAAATTTTATACAAATTATTTTTAATCATTTAGAACAGAAATATGATTTTTAAAATAGAAATTCTTTAATTTTAGTATTTTTAAATATTAAAGTTAGAGTTTGACAATTTGTAATAAATAGATTTTAAAAATCTATTTTAAGGAAAATAATTTTGTAAAAATTATTTTTATACTTTAAACACATTATTGTGACCATCCTAGATTTAACATTTATGAAAAGATTTTTGGTTATTTATTTACTAAATTTCTCTCAATTGGCGAATATTTTTAATATTAATCAAACGAGCAATCATCCCCAATTCGAAGCCCTAGAAATACATATATCCTAGAGTTATTTCCCTTACACATTATCGAATCTTTAGGTTGATCATTTGGGAGTAATCTCAATTCATATTTCGTTGTCCAAGTCCAATTTCAAGTTATTACGTGAACTGTGAGTATTCCTACCCCTTTTTGCTTTTATACATTTTTGGGGTGTTACATGTACACTATTACAATTTCAAATACAAGTTTACATTTTTACAAATACAATTCTAGTACTATGTGCATTGCTTACAACGTGCTTTATGCTTAGACAATACATGTGGATTACATTTGTACTTAGTGAAATCATTAACATGGTACAAGCCGACCTTAACATTGGATAGCGCTATTTGGATTGACAACCCGCCTAGATTGATTCTCCCCCTTTTTCATCGGAGAATCCGTGGCCATTGTTAAGTCATCATCCATTTATTGGTTGAGTACACTACAGTTCATACAGTACATTATACAGTCACAGGGTTGATTTCGCTCATTTGTATGATACATAGTTTACATATTTGCACTGTAGCTTGCACTTGAATTGTATAACTTTTTAACCTACTATATATATCAAATCTAGGAATGCTCACCAACATTTCAAATGTTGACCAAATCTATTTTGTACATGTTTCAGGTGCAGTTTGATCTAGTGCTTTAGCAAGGAACATTTAGTGCTATATTTTAATTCAGTTAATTCAATATTTACATTTCATTTAGACAATGTATTTTTCATTTCCATGTAAGACAATTTTTGATTATTCAATAATATTTACATTTTAGTACCATGAGCTTTTGAACAATCGTCACTACGTGGCACCTCGATGATTCCGCCATCGGTTGGGGTGTTACAGATTGGTATCAGAGCCATGGTTATAGGGAACTAGGTTACTAGATGGAATAGGCCTAGACTATAACCGAACTTCAACTTTCATGCATAATATTTCCTGAATTACCTTACCCCTCATTTCCCTCTACTTTCCTTCTTCTATCTTTCCCTTCTTCTCTCTCTCCATTCTTCTCATCCTTCATCATGGTGCATAGAGATGGTGTCCTACAGGGGGTGGAAAGTCTACATCATCATGGAACAGGGACAGTACCTTTCATGAAGACACTCTTAGGCATAATGCCTACTTTTACTTTTGCTCCTTCAAAGTTGTTGAACTTTAATGAGTGTGATAAGGACACGTGCAATCTGGAAGGGTGGACGCCTGTACACTGGGTTTTCTGGCATAGGCAAGCATAGCGCATAAATCCATTTACGGACCTGTTATGCTTACCTGGGGATTCCTGGAGTGAGTGTCCACTTATAGGCTAAAACACGTCTTCTTTGATCACCATTGGGTTCAATTCCTTTGAAAAGTCAACGTTCTTGTTGGGCTTTACAGCTAGACAAGGGCACTCCAAGCATTTTATGCAAGTTTTTCCAATAATACTCTCTCGGTTCATATACAATATTTTGTATTTCACGATTTTCATATATTGTTTACAAATTCATACTTTCATAACCATCTATGGATTTCACAATCACACTTCACCTTACCCTCTTAGCCACTTTTTAAATATTCAACACCCTACCCAAATCATATTATTTCTTTTCTCCACATGTTATTTTAAAAACTATAACCTCATACCCTAGCACAAACTAAAGATTTCTAAAACTTGTTGCATTACCTACTAACTTTACAAAGTACATAATATTTTTTTTTAAAGGATGTCCTCGAACTTAAGTTCAATTGTTTTTTTTTTTATTGACGTAACAAACGATTTTCTATAAAATGCTTTAAACATCACTAACGAAACCTTGATCTTCAAAAATGTCATGTTTGAAAAACTCCAACTAACGGGACTATTTTAATCAAAGCCTACTTAGCTTGTACTATTTAACAACTTTTGCTTTATGTACAAAACCAATTTTGAAAATAATTTTTATAGGAATAATATCTAGTCTCTAGATTCTCCATCGACATTCACTCATTTTCAACCTGTTCAAATTTTCACAATATACCACAATCATGTTTTCTTATTATAACCTTTGATCCAAACCTCAAAATTTACACTGCTATATATAACCTCCTTACTATAAAATAAACTCTTTATCAACTATCTTCACATTCACCACCTCTCACAACCTTGATTCTGCTTCAAGATTTTTCATCATCATCCTCTCAAGAACTAAATTTATATCCTTCACCTTCCCACACATGAACTAGTTACCCATGATAATCAAACTACTAAAAACCTGATACTTGATTCTACAGGATTTTTTTTTTCTCCCAAAACATCATTGTTTATGAAACTTGATTTTCCCTTAATTTGACTATTCACAAGACATTTAATTATTCATGATACTCGTGTTTTCATTTTCTTAATCTTATTGTACCCAATTATGACATACTCATAGGCATATAACATCTAGAGATTTCCTTGCATACTATTATGTACGAACGCAAATTGGTGATCTATCATATTGGTTACGTTCATTTTAATCGTACACTTACATTTATTTGAAACGTTTAGACTTGATACTTGATCTTACAGAGCTTTTCTAAGAAAACATCATTGCTTATTATATGAAACTTGATTTTTTTCCTTTAACTTGACTATTCATTGAACATCTAATTATTCATGATACTCGTAAACATTTAATTATTCATGATAACACTTACACTTAATGGTTGTAGTACTTACAAACTTGCTTGCATAAACATGCTATCAATTTGCAATCTATGTGAATAATAATTGTTGCACTTATTAGAGGTCATCATGCCTTTTTCAACAGTCGGGAGAGGCCCTACAACCTGCTCCACGACTGGTGGAGGCTATCGAACATACTCAACGATTGGTAGAGGTCACTATGCCTTTCAAACAGTCGGGAGAGGCCCTACAACCTACTCCACGGCTGGTGGAGGCTATCGAACCTGCTCAACAATCGGTGGGGTCATAGAAGGACGCAAAACTTTAATGTAAGGTAAATTGATGATTCCGGTCCGGAACGTAATCATGAATTTACAAGTACATTAGGGTAGTGTGAAATTCTATTAGAGTTTTTGGAAAGGCGTCCAGTACGTTTTCAAGGTATCAAAGGTGTGGTGGGTTAGCTGCGGTACACCCTGTATACAAGCACTAATGATGCATTGAAAGTGAGATTGGAAGTCGGACCAGGAACAAACTCTAGTTATTTGGTAGTTCATTTGATCTTATCATAATCAATCAACTCACACAATTATTTTAGGATTCTAAGCTTAGTGTTTTATTAGATTCTTAATCTCTTTGTTATTCAAGACGAACCTAATCCAATCCTTAACCCACACCTATCAAATCTACTATCCAAATCATTTGAAACGGTTTATTTTGTTACCTATAAATTCACGTCGTACCTTAACTCAAATTCTCCAGACCACAGTTATCTTAATTTTTACCCAAGCATCCATAACCCTATGTTTCTAATAACTTCGGGACGAAGTTTCTAAAAGTAGGGGATGCTGTGACATCCGTCACTTTTTTATTATACATAATATATATATATATATATTTTTTATAATAATAATAATAATAATAATAATAATAATAATAATAATAATAATAATAATAATAATAATAATATTAGTCATCATGTTTTACCACTCTTAATCCATAATCCAAACCAAACCATAACCAACCCAACACACACAAGCCCACAAACTGGCCCAACACACAAAGCCCAAGTCCAGCCCACTCTTCTTCCCCTTATCTGTGTTAAAACAAAAAAAAAAGAAAACAGCTCTGCCGGGACTCGAACCCGGGCAGAAGCTGTACACCACGCACGCACAAACCACTTGAGCTATAGCTCATACTTGCATTTATCCCAAACCATAATATATTTAACCCCTCTTTGTCCTCCCTTTCTTCTTCACGTGAACAGCAGCAGCATATAGTCTTTTTTTTTTTTTTTTCTTTCTTTTTTGCTTTTGACCAAGCCTAATCTTCAAAATTAAATAGTAATTGTTTCACATATGGCAAGATTACGTGATGTTCGGCCATCAGTGACTCATCGACACACTAATGATTATTCAATCGTTAATCAATTAAACTAATTACACGTTTGACATTGATTAGTGGTCAAACCTTACCATTTCTTCGATCCAGTGTAAAATCCTATAAATTGAACGCTCCTCAGCCTTCACAACTCGCTCACACTCTCTCTCAACCTCCAATTCTCTCTGAATCACCCTAAATATTATTATCTTGTTCGTAGTTTGACTTTTGTTTGACCACTCGTTATGCTTCGATTTGGAACTGTAAGTATAATTTTGCTTAGGGGTTTTGTTGATCGGTCTACACACAACGTTTACCCCATGATTAATTGGGTTAACGTTGTGTGGTTTAACCAATTGCAGATTCTAGGGCTCGATTGAAATATTTGGGGAAGAACACTAGGTTTTGTTTATCTTATTTATATTTGATGAACAATAAACAAACACAACCATCAATCCAGACCAGATGGTTGTGCCCGTTGCCTTCCATCCGAGCCACCCGGGTTCGAGTCCCGGCAGTGGCGGTGTTTTTTTCCTCTTTCATTTTTTTTAAGGCAATCAAACTTCCTTTAATTATATATAATACATATAACCTTATAAATTCATTTTTAAATATTAAAACTCTTTTATAAATTCTAAAAAAATTATATTATGTTAATCTGATGAAAAAGTTCAACACCCAATTTTTAGTTTTCAAAAAATTTATTTATTTAATATATTTAATAAATAAATCAGTTTTATTCTATTATATTTATAAAATTCCATTAAAATATCAAAACGATCTTATTAATTTCCACAAAAATTATTTTAAGTTTTTATAACATTAAACTTTTCAGAAATGATTTTTATTTCTGAAAAATCATTTATTTAATATTTTTAATCAATTTTTGTTAGATTTAATCATAATTAAATCATAATAAATTCAATTTTCATCATTTTTGCACCAAAATTTTATACAAATTATTTTTAATCATTTAGAACAGAAATATGATTTTTAAAATAGAAATTCTTTAATTTTAGTATTTTTAAATATTAAAGTTAGAGTTTGACAATTTGTAATAAATAGATTTTAAAAATCTATTTTAAGGAAAATAATTTTGTAAAAATTATTTTTATACTTTAAACACATTATTGTGACCATCCTAGATTTAACATTTATGAAAAGATTTTTGGTTATTTATTTACTAAATTTCTCTCAATTGGCGAATATTTTTAATATTAATCAAACGAGCAATCATCCCCAATTCGAAGCCCTAGAAATACATATATCCTAGAGTTATTTCCCTTACACATTATCGAATCTTTAGGTTGATCATTTGGGAGTAATCTCAATTCATATTTCGTTGTCCAAGTCCAATTTCAAGTTATTACGTGAACTGTGAGTATTCCTACCCCTTTTTGCTTTTATACATTTTTGGGGTGTTACATGTACACTATTACAATTTCAAATACAAGTTTACATTTTTACAAATACAATTCTAGTACTATGTGCATTGCTTACAACGTGCTTTATGCTTAGACAATACATGTGGATTACATTTGTACTTAGTGAAATCATTAACATGGTACAAGCCGACCTTAACATTGGATAGCGCTATTTGGATTGACAACCCGCCTAGATTGATTCTCCCCCTTTTTCATCGGAGAATCCGTGGCCATTGTTAAGTCATCATCCATTTATTGGTTGAGTACACTACAGTTCATACAGTACATTATACAGTCACAGGGTTGATTTCGCTCATTTGTATGATACATAGTTTACATATTTGCACTGTAGCTTGCACTTGAATTGTATAACTTTTTAACCTACTATATATATCAAATCTAGGAATGCTCACCAACATTTCAAATGTTGACCAAATCTATTTTGTACATGTTTCAGGTGCAGTTTGATCTAGTGCTTTAGCAAGGAACATTTAGTGCTATATTTTAATTCAGTTAATTCAATATTTACATTTCATTTAGACAATGTATTTTTCATTTCCATGTAAGACAATTTTTGATTATTCAATAATATTTACATTTTAGTACCATGAGCTTTTGAACAATCGTCACTACGTGGCACCTCGATGATTCCGCCATCGGTTGGGGTGTTACACTTATGCAAAGAAATCGAGCACGTCATGAATAAAAAGTTCGACATGAGCGCGATGGAGGAGTTAAAGTTCTTTCTAGGTCTACAGGTGGATCAAAAGGATGATGGAATGCTTATCCATCAAACTAAGTATGTGCATGACATCCTGACTCGATTCAAGATGAATGATTGCTCTACTTATGCTACTCCTCTGCCCGTGAATCATGGACTAGGACCAGATATTGTGGGTGAGAAGGGGAAGCAGTCAGAGGATGAGACTGACAAAGACTATCAACTAGAAGATTCCGATGATGATGATATCCCACCTCTCGGGCAACACAAAAGATAGAGAGGTGGTGTAGTGATTCGTGAGCCTAGCTCACATGTATTATCGGCTACCACAACACCACAACCACCACCACTATCAGAACTCATAACCACCACACCACTCAGTATTACTACATCAGTTCCCACTTTACCTGTTATCACTTCAGTTACTATTACTGGAACAGTTGGTGAATCTTCACTTGGGGTCTCTGCACCTCCAAGTTCACTAACTGCTTCACACTTAGCTCCAATATTTGCCTCTTCTACCGTTACTACCATAATACCCATTCCTACAAGTGTTCAGACTACAGCAGTTGCCTCTTCATCAGAGGCTGCTACCTCACTGCCACTTCCTGAAGGGTTTATGTTTGATATCTTTGCTTTGGACTTTAGTTTTGATACTTCATTACCAGACAGGGAAAGGATTGTTAGGTTGGAACGCAGGGGGAGAGTTCAACGTGTAGGGAAATGAGCCCCCAATCACACCGGGGGAAATGAGCCCCCAAGTGCTTCAACAACACTTGGGATGCCTGCTACTACTCAGGGGGAGTCAGGTGTTGGAGTAGAGACTACTGGAACTGAAGATAGGGGCAAGCGACCTGTTTATGATTTAACAAGGCCTCCTTCTGTTTTTGATGAATTATTTCCACCTTCTGCAGATGACATCACTTTTGATGATCTATTAGAGTTCTAGGATATCAGGGAAAAGTTGAATGGCTCAGGGTTACTCTCTAAAGTTGATCCTGAAGATGTTTTTGATTTGGAAGAAGGGGAGTTTATGTCAGATAACTTGGAAGACTGGAATCCCATTGAAGGTGAAGAAGAGGTTGTTGATGAAGTCAATAAGGTTATTTCTCCGAATATGTATACAAAGACTGTGATTGAGGGATGTGATGCTGAGGTGCAGCAACATTTGAATGAGCTGAGACAGAAGCTGGAACAAGATCCTATTGATTCAGATCCTGAAGTCATTGATGAACCAGCAACAACTACTGATCCTGAAGCTACATGGAAGGCCTCTTGGAAGAAGATGAAAGATGAGTGGAATAGGTCAAGACCAAAGCTACTAAGATACATGGAGACTTATGATGCTTCAAGCTCAAGGAACGCAACCAGTGGTATAGTTGGTTCTATGATGCAAAGCTAAAGTTATTTATGATCAAAAGGTATGACGGCATTCAGTATTTTCCACCAAGGGTTATGTACTTTAATTCCTTACCCTTGTTGGAACTTAGAGATTTGGCGAAGAGGGATTTGATTGATCCTTCTAAGGATGGTTATGCTATTGGGTTGGAGAGAACATTGAGGTTCGAGGTCAAGGAAGACAAGTTTAACTACTTTCAGCCGCTGAAGGGCAAGTGGGTAAAGGACAAGACACAGATTGATCCGAGGATAGACAAACCTTGGATGAAGGTGTACTACAAGCCTGCTAAGTGTTTGAAGCGGGTTCCCTTGAAGAAGCTACCTCAAGATGTTCTAGGCAATCTTAAATGGTGGTATGTGGATAGCGACACAGCAGAAACTGTGATGGAAGATTAGAATTAAATGTGTTTGATGAGGATCTACGACCCGATGCATCTTGCTAATCTATCTCGTGCTGACATGAAGAAGTTATACAGGCAACAGATTTACTACAGGGATGATTGGAGACATCAGGGTTATCATTATCCAGGTGTAGTTGATCTTTGTGTGAAGAAGAAGTTTTACGTTGGCATCAGCTGGCATTTTCTTGAAAACGGAGCTGCAGGTGGAAGGATATCGAGAGAGCATTTGTCAAGGGGGAGTTTGTTGATGCATGTTTGTGTGACAAACGCTTCTCTAGATTAGTGTCATTTTTGTTTGGTTGATAGGTTTATTGTAACATGCATGTTGATGTTATAAAGCATGCATGATAGTCCTGTGTTTAATACCCTAGGGAACATGTGTAGTAACGAAGATAGAAGAAAGGCGAACATACTTGTAAACGAAGATGCTTTATGGCATCTTCGTGGGATCTGGTTTCGGCCCAAGCAAGTATAAATAGCTTGCATGGGGTGTAGGCTAGGCTAGGGTTGGTTGGTCAAGTGTGCTTGTAATTGATATTATTCCTACTAAAAGTTTATCAATAGACAAGCCGATTTTAAAGTATTTTCATGTGTGTGTGTTGTTACGTTCGATTCATCGTTTGCATAAACATCTATCAAGGGATTTCGCACCTTGATAGATCTGATCATACTTGTAATCGATCCATTCCACGGACCTACATTAATTTCATGTACTGCTTTGTTAGTATGTGCAAGTATTGCTCTTTCTGCAAAGTAGTATTTATCTTTATAAAGTTGAAAAACTGAAGGGTACACAAACTCAATTAATCTAGAAATCGGATCCAATGAGTTTTTAATTAACTAGAAGATCATCGGGAATCTCTACAATTAACTCATCATCATCTGCATCACCAATCTTACCCTCACCTAAATTAAGAAGCAAGTATGCAAAGGCCTTTGTTTGTTCCGATTCAGATGTGTTGTTACCCAATGTTAACCTCATGTTTTTGGTTAATGTAAGGACTTTGCAAGTACTCCAAATAGACAACGAACTAATAGAGGCATTTATAATTTCTCTTTTGCTCCCATTGGGAACAATCGAAAGGATCTATCTAAAATCACCACCCAAAACCATAACCTTACCTCCGAAAGGCATCTCAAAATTCATTGTAGAGTTTGATTTCAAGATGTTTTTCATTTTAATAATTAAATTACTCTGATGGAAATATTAGCATGAACATCAAAAAACTTATCTTCAAGGGAAGTAACTATTGGTGCTTCATTTGTTAATTTAACTATAGCATACCCATCAAAATGCTTGTCAATGTTGAAGTGTCCAACTTTTTTTTTAAAGCATTTTTTTTCTTCAAATGCCTCGAATTGAATAGGACGTTTTTTATCTTCACCGGACACCTAGAGAAAATAAAAATTAGTTATCTGAAAATACAATCATTAAACAACTTTGAACAATAATAAATACATAAATAAACACACATTTTTACAGATTTCTAACAGCTGCATTGCTGACATACCCAACAACTTTTTCGCTTCATGATCGAACAAAGTCAGTGATGTTATGCCGATGCAAACTTGTACTCGGATGGGAACTCTAAACCTAAAGTTTAGAATAAACATTGTAATTAGCAATTTAAACATGAAACATGTTACCATTCCTATAGAACAATATGAGTTCCATGAGAATTAAAGCAAAAGAGACATTTGGAGTTGAAGACATGTTAGAGACGAATTCGAAATTCCGGGGGTAATTGCTGGGAATTCCGCACAATGAAGATATCTTAAACGTGCTTAAATTTAGGAGTTGATCTTGGAGTGGATAATTATAGCTTATTAATTGTGTTAGTGAATTAATAAATAGTTGTAATTATCGTATCCTATTTAATTGGTTAATTATCAGGTTATCAAATATCCTAAACGTGTTATGTTTAGATGTTTATAGGATAATTAATAGAACAATCCTAATTATAGTCTAGTAGATGTGGTTAACTATATAAATACCATGGTGCGGGTATGAGGATTGAAAGTTCAAGTTTTTGTGTAGTTATTTTGAATCTAATAATATTGTGGGAGTTAGCAAAAATATTATGTCATTTGAGTATTGACGGGGACTTGATATATAACCAGTGGCGGACCTAATAATTATTTTATGGGGAACGATTGAGAGGATTAACCAAACTTTTAAAAGGCGTGATCAGGATTTTTACCTAAAAAATACACGGACAATTGCCCCTTTGCATGTATAGAGGTCAGCAACTGTATAGAACTTCAAATAACAATATTCGTTCTATCCTCATCCCTGCAAACCACCACACAAGTGCTACCACAACCAACAATGTTGAACATTACATTCATTCCGACCATCAACAACCAAACACAACACTAAAATCAAATACTCAAAAATGAAACACCTAAACTGCCCTCTACTAAATCAACAACACATAATAATATTATTTTCACTACCACCATCAACTATCAAACAAAACACTCAAATGGAATATCCAAAAACAAAACACGCAAAATAATAAAGATCAAAATCCAAAATTTGAAAACTGAATTTTAAGTTAACTTTTTAGGAATATTTTATTTCGTATAATAATAAAAAATTCTCATTTATTATGTGTTTTTAGCATGTGTTCAAATTTATTATTGAGAATAAAATGTCAAACAACAGGTTAATGTTGTAAATACCGAGTTCTTGTGGGGCATCAAGTTTGACCCCAAAAATTTCTTTTTGTTGGGCTTCTTTTTAAATTGTTTCGAACTATAGAAAGTTTTTTTTATAAGGTTTTGTTTAACCATATACATGTTTTTTACTTTCTAAGAATTAACCATGTGGGTGTCGCCCCGTAGCATAGATATATCACATGTGCATTTGAGTTATTGATGAAGCTTGATCATAATGGCAAATAGTGGGAACTATATGCATGGTTGTAAAAATCGCACCTGGCCTTCGATTAATCACTAGTCATAAGTTCACCGAGTAATTACCGATTATTCGCTAGTCGGTGGCTATCTAGCGATTCCAGCCAAATTCCGACCAAAATCTGTAAATTTAGGTCAGATTTCTACTAAACCTTGTAAATTCTAGCGATTATTCCTATATACTGAGTCGAGAAATTGGTTAAAACATGCCTACTTAAAAAACTACATATAAAATTTCAATCCGATTAATCAGGATTATTCCCTAATAATCCCGATTAATCGTTAGTCAGTACCTCACTGGCCGACTAGCGCATAACGATTCTTACAACACTGACTATATGTATGAACCTTAATTATTGATTAAAATAAGTTAGAACCACTATAAGTTGGACTAGATGAACATCCAGAGTGTAAATTGTAAATTCCTATAAAATTTACGGTTTTGACTCAAATTAATTCTGTATGACAATTCGTAAATTGGTTAATCAAATTAATTAAAGATGGTTTTGAAGAATAAGTTATACTCTCATAGGTATACTTCAACCTTAAATTCACGCTTAGATGGTTTTGAAATGAATAGACCAGGTTAAATTAAGCAACTAGCATACTTGTTGAATTTGGGTAGATGTTAAGTGTTCAGCAAACTTTGGGCACACATTGATTGGATTGGGAGTAATGAACATCGGATATACCAAATGAGACTTGTAGTTTTGTTAGCATTGTAATTAGCTAAATATTAATTTAGAACAAGTGTTACACATAAGAGTTGTTGAATGTGATCCTGCATATGCGGAAAATCCATTGCAGAAATACAGGGTAAGGATGCGTACATCAGGCCCAAGTTGGCTTGACACCTTAAACCATGCACATGCAGAATGATCGTGCTGGGTTTGCCCTTTTAACTTTTAGACGAAGTGTTGATTACAACTTGCATCTCACTACGAGTGTAAACTAATATCCTAAATAACCTGGAAAATCTTCCGCCTAGATATAACAGAGAAAAAATTTATGAGTTTTTAGAAATGTGTTTATATATAAATTAATGTAACAAAATGATTCGTAAAATTGTAAAATAAGATAATTTACAGAAACCATATAATTGTTGCTAAAATGTAACAAATCTATACATTCAATTTTGAGAAAGATTATAATAATAACTATTATATGTGCACATTTACTCTTATAATAAGAATATTAGTTATGGTAGCCGTTGAAGTAAACAAAAATTAAAAATAAAAATTTGTGTAAGCTTTTGAGAAAGGTTACATCTTTAAGTATGAAAATGAAAAAAGTATTTGACTTTTTACACATCCTATTGTTTCTTGTAGTTTTATAAGATTCCTTGATCTATAGCTTGTAACTAGCCTTTTTGACTCTTAGCTATCACTTGTTAAAGCGTATATATATGTATAATTCTTAACGAAAAATTCAATGAAATTGAATTAATTTACATAAAACTTTATGTTAACTGATGATTTGATTCATAATGCCTAGAATCGATATCATCGTGTTGCTTGTGTTTGATGTTGGATATATAATATGTCCGATGTAATTAAAAGTTGAGATCAACGTAACCCGACCCGGTACGATCCGAAGAGTTACACGTTGGTACATGAATCAGACAAGTTCACATATAGGTGGATTATTATTTATGAAATAATAATTGTTTTAGACTTGAGGGACTTAATATTAATAATATTAATATTAAGGAGTATTATGATATTTAACAAGGGGGGCTTAATGTAAGTTATTGTTTTATAAAAGGAGGGTTAAGGAGTAAACCCTAAATCACACTTTTATAAAAACAACAAACCCTTGCCTCCTCCTCTTTGTTCCTTGCGGCCGCCACACAAGGGAAAAGGGCCGCCGCCTCTTTTTGCCTTGTTTCGGCCAATAACCACCTCAAGCCGCCGCCTTCCTCTTGCAAAGTGTTGCTTCCCGGTTGGTTCGTGCTCGGTGTGAACTTCCTACTAGCGAGGATTCGTTGTAACCCGCGTGTTACAATTCCGGTGTAGTCGTCAAAGGTTGATTACTAAACCCCCTATGGTTGTTTATGTTTTATTTGTTTATACGCGTTTAACCGAGACCCTGATTGGGAATATTTTATTAATTGGATTAATAAAATTATTATTATTATTTTCATAAATATATATATATATATATATATATATATATATATATATTGGTTTTAAGTTTAAATAATAATATAAACCGTTTCCGCTGTGTATACGATACCATGATTCCCAACAGTGGTATCAGAGCCACGGTTACGCACGTATAGATGGTAAAGATATAATTTTGATCTATGTTTTATTTGTCAAAAATTATTTTTTTTTGACAAAAGATCAAAAGCTTTTTGTTGTTCATGGATTGTGATGTGAATCGAGCCCTAGGTATTTTGACCCTTATCATAGTTGTGTTTGTGATGTTTTATTTTTTTTATTATTGATTTGTATTTTTATTACGGATATTAGATCTGGTGTAATAGATAGGATTAGAATAGATTTGTTTTATTTATATTTCAAATTTATTTGTAATCCTACAAGTACAAGATCAAGACGAAGATAAAAAAAGGCGAACAGGTTCCATGAAGATAGAGATCTCGGGTCAAGTGGGAGCTATATCAAAATAGTTTTGAAACCCTTTTTGACTAGTTCGTTTCGTTTCTGGCTAAAACGAAACGGGCGACCTATTAGGGGCTCGATTCGTTTAATTTTATTATTATGTTTTGTGGTTGTGGTTTATTTATCGTAAATAATTTAGATAACCCAAAATAAATAAAATTTTCACAATCATGGCAACGGTTTTATTAAAACAAGTTTTATAAAAACCGAAAAGCATATTTAATAAAAGGAGTTTTATTAATATTAAAACAAGTCCATTCGTGATAATACGACCAACATAGTTTAAATAGGGTATTTAAAACTCTATCGTGTCGAGTGTTGAAAGGAGTTTCAATTATCACGAACAATATAAAATTGGATTTTATACACTATTGTGTGACTCACATCATGCTAACGAGTCATTCAATATATTTATGATAAATATTAAAATTAAATCCCAATTTTAAATTGATGTTTTATGCCACCCTTAACGAGTTAACACTTTGTTCTATATCGAACCCAAATGTTAGTGCTGACCCTGTATCTAGGCGTTGATCATGAGTGAAGGTAATCATCGCGTTTCCTGTGTAACATAGGCCGGTGCTACAGTTAATAGTAAAGGACCAAACATCGCTTGTTTGACAAGTGGGCATAGTTGGGGTTAAACATACATCGCTCTTAGCGATAACCCCAAATGGAGAGTTGTGTAGTGGACACAATTAACAATCGTTGTTTACCTACCTAATCGTACCAGTGGACAGTGCTAAGCCAGTTCACTGTGTATTGATGAATCAGGGTCTCATCCTAATTAATTTTGCTTTTGGGTCATAAGATAAATTAGGATATTTAAAACATAAAATACTAATAAATTAGATTTTGAACTTTGTAGATGTCAACTGAAAACAATTTCGCCTCCCAATTCTCTCGCAAGTCCATCTTAGAGAAGGACAAACTTAACCACTCCAACTTCATGGACTGGCACCGCAACTTGAAAATTGTTCTCAAGGCGGAGAACAAGTTGTATGTTCTAAAAACGCCAGTTAGCACTCGTGTGCTAAAAATGAAGGCATATGTTGATCACTTGGCTCGTCTGGAATCCCCCTTGAGCGATGAGTTAGCTGGGGATATTATCCTAAACTCATTGCTCAAGTCATATGACCGGTTCATTATGAACTACAATATGAACGGGATGGAAAAGACACTTGCAGAACTGCATCAGATGCTCAAAACTGCTGAGGTGAACATACCTAGCAAGACTGCACCATTGCTAGTGATCAAGGAGGGTCAAGTTAAGAAACCTAACACCAAGAAAATGGGCAATCAGGGCAAAGGGAAGGGCAAAGGCAAATCTGTTGTCAATAAGAAACCTCGGAAAGATGCCAAGTGTTTTCATTGTGATGAAACTGGACACTGGAAGAGGAACTGTGCTAAGTATTTAGCTGAGCTAAAGCAAGCTAAGGCTTCAGGAGGAGAGTCCTCAAGTATATATGTTATTGAAATCTTTGCTTTTCCTAGCAAAACATGGGTGTTTGACACAGGATGTGATTTCCACATTTGTAATGTTTTGCAAGGACTAAGAAAGATTAGAAAGCTGAAATAAGGCGACTTGGAGGTCCATGTTGGCAATGGACAAAGATTTGCTGTGAAGGCTATAGGAGAATGTGTTCTCTTACTTCCTTCTGGTTTAGAACTTGTTTTGAACAATGTTTATTACATTCCTAGTGTGACTAAAAATATTGTTTCAGTTTCGGCTTTGCGTGGACAAGGTTTTAAATATCGTTTCAATGGTGAATTTATTTCTGCTTATTTTAACGATGTATTTTACTTTGATGCAAAACCCAACAATGGGATCTATGAGATAGAAATCCAAAACGATAACATATTATGCAATATCTCCCATAAACGTAATAAGTTGGACTTTAATGATACGTATATGTGGCATCGTAGACTTGGTCACATAAGTGAGAATCGTGTTAAACAACTCAAAACCGTAGGAATCCTAGATTCCAAGGGTTCAGAGTCGTTTGGAAAATACGAATCATGCTTAAGTGGAAAGTTAACAAAAGCACATTTTTCAAATGTTGGAGGAAGAGCTAATGATCTGTTAGGACTTGTACATACCAATGTATGTGGTCCATTCAGAACAATGTCAAGACATGGAGAAAGATACTTTGTTACATTTACTGATGATTTCAGTAGATATGGTTATGTTTATCTTATGAAGCATAAACATGAAACTCTTGAAAAGTTCAAGGAGTACCAAAACGAAGTAGAAAATAAGCTAAATTGAACTATTAAAATGCTTCGATCAGATCGAGGCGGTGAATATCTTAGTCAGGAATTCATCAACCATCTAAAGGATTGTGGAATAGTTTCACAACTCACTCCACCTGGAACACCACAACATAATGGTGTGTCTGAGCGGAGAAACCGAACTCTATTAGATATGATTCGATCAATGATGTGTCGAACAAACCTTCCAAAATCCTTTTGGAGTTATGCTTTGGAAACTGCCGCAAGACTTGTAAATATAACTCAAACGAAAAAGGTTGATAAAACGCCTTATGAGATATGGCATGGAAAGAAATTTCATGTATCCTACCTTAAAGTCTGGGGATGTAATGCTTATGTCACTCTAGAATCTTCGGATAAACTAGATCCCAGAGGCGAAAAAGTGGTTTTCGTTGGATACGGTAAGAAGATCGGTTACCTATTCTACCACCCCACTGAAAATAGGATTTTCACTAAACGCAGAGGCACTTTCTTAGAGGAAGAGCTTCTGGCGCGAGGGATTAGAGATAACCATGTGGATCTTGAAGAAATTCGAGAATCACAAGTGACTGAACCAGTTGTTCAGACAGAAACAGAAGTAACTGATCCAGTTGTTGAAGTTGAGCCTGAGAGGACTCAAGAAACAACAGAAACACCAAGTGTTCGGAAAAGTATTAGGGATCGTCGTGCACCTGTAAGGTATGACGATATCTTCATGATTGATGAAGCTGAGCCTGCTACTTACAAAGCTGCAATCTTGGATTCAAAATACAAGAAATGGCAAGAAGCCATGAATGCAGAGATGCAATCCATGTATGATAACCAAGTCTGGGATTTGGTTGATCTTCCTGCCGAATGTCAGACTGTGGGAAACAAATGGATCTTCAAGAAGAAGACTGACATGGATAGGAATGTGCAAACCTACAAAGCAAGGCTTGTAGCGAAAGGTTTTACTCAGACCCAAGGAATTGATTATGAGGAAACTTTCTCGCCAGTAGCCATGCTTAAGTCTATTAGAATTCTACTTGCCATTGCAGCATATTATGACTATGAGATATGGCAGATGGATGTCAAAACCGCGTTCCTTAATGGACACTTACTGGAAGATGTCTATATGGTTCAAGCTGAAGGTTTTGTCGATCCAAAGAATCCTAATAAGGTATGCAAGCTGAATAAATCCATTTATGGATTAAAGCAAGCATCTCGCAGCTGGAATCTCCGTTTTGATCAGAAAATCAAAGAGTTTGGTTTTATCAAGAACGAAGATGAACCGTGTGTTTACAAGAAATCTAGTGGGAGCTATATCACTTTTCTTATACTGTATGTAGATGACATACTAATCATTGGAAACAATATCCCTATGCTTAAAGATGTTAAGACCTGGTTGGGTAAATGTTTCGCAATGAAAGATCTTGGTGAAGCCACTTATATTCTAGGAATAAAGATTTATAGAGATAGATCAAAGCGGTTATTGGGTTTGAGTCAAAGTACATATATTGATAAGGTCTTACGACGCTTCTCAATGCAAGACTAAAAAAGGGGGCTCTTGCCCATGGCACATGGAACCATTCTTAATAACAAGCAGTGTGCAAACACTGAAGAGGAAAAGAAGAAAATGGAAGGTGTTCCATACGCTTCTACGATTGGTTCTAGCATGTATGCCATGTTATGTACTAGACCTGATGTCTCGTATGCTCTTAGCATGACGAGTAGATATCAACAGAACCCAGGAGAGAGTCACTGGGCTGTAGTGAAGAACATTCTTAAGTACTTGAGAAGGACTAAAGACATGTTCTTAATATATGGAGGACTGGATGAGGAGCTGTCAGTTAAGTGTTATACTGATGCAAGCTTCCAGACTGATCGTGATGACTCAAGATCACAAACGGGATATGTTTTCATTCTGAATGGTGGGGCTATTACTTGGAAGAGCTCTAAGCAAAGTGTGGTTGCTCAATCCACCTGTGAATCATAATACAATGCTGCATCAGATGCTGCAAAGGAGGCTGCCTGGATGAAGAAGTTCATTACTGATCTCGATGTTATGCCTAGCATAAAGAAACCAACCGAGATACTGTGTGACAACACTGGTGCCATTGCTCTTGCAAAGGAACCAAGGTCACACCAGACCACAAGGCATATACTCAAGAAATTCCACTATATTAGAGAGATAGTAGAGCGTGGAGACATCGTGATAAACAAAGTTCATACAGATCTAAATCTGGCTGACCCCTTTACTAAGCCTTAACCTCAAGCTAAACATGAGGAACATGCTGGAAAGATAGGGCTTAGAGTTGCTAGACAGTGGGCATGATCTATAATTAGTATTGGTGTTTTATTTTGAACTATGACAGTTATATTGAATGTTTATTTGATTTAATGGGTTAAATGCAAATTTAAATATTTATTAACTGTGTTCATTATTTGTATGTTTAAATCCTTGAATAAGAGTATTCTAAATGTCCGTAGTCGATCAAATTAGATGGGAATGAATTTGAATGTAAGACTATTGTGAATTGAGATGGTTGTATTCATGAGATGAATAGCTCAAGGGTTTGAGGATCATAATTCACAGATATCATTAGGGAATGATATTGGATGTAACTCGCTTCAAAACGATCTCCATGGATCAGTGTCATAAGATGTTTTGATATTGATATGTTCAATCTGTCCTTTTTCCTAAGGCACATATTAAACTACATTGATCGAGGACTATCTTTGATGTTATCTAACACTATCCTGAAACATGGGTAGCAATAAGGGTAGCGTTGGGAGAAATCCAAGATTAAGTGGGAGTTGTATGACGCTGATGGAATTCTGTACTTCTATAGGATTAGAAGTCTAGACATTCTGGCGCCCTCGTAAACTCAAACTGGTATAAATGTGTGGCCACGCTCGGACTAAGGTAGTTCGTTAGACCACTTTGAATTAGAGACAAGAATAGAGAATGGTTGATCACTATATAAGAATGAATGATCCATGTCTTATGATCAACGGATGTCTATACAGAAGGGACGTATTGATAGAATTATCAGGGCTATAGTATTTGGTTAAGTAAAGCGTTACTTGAACTCAAAGAACTAGTTGACGACTGTAAAGTGTCATACTGGTTTGGGTGCAATGCGATGCAGCTAGGCGTCCAACATTGCGCACGTTGACTCATTTAATTAAAATCGTCCAAGTGGGAGATTGTTGGATATATAGTATGTCCGATGTAATTAAAAGTCGAGATCAATGTAACCTGACCCGGTACGATCCGAAGAGTTACACGTTGGTACACGAATCAGACAAGTTCACATGTAGGTGGATTATTATTTATGAAATAATAATTGTTTTAGACTTGAGGGACTTAATATTAATAAGATTAATATTAAGGAGTATTATGATATTTAACAAGGGGGCTTAATGTAAGTTATTGTTTTATAAAAGGAGGGTTAAGGAGTAAACCCTAAATCAAACTTTTATAAAAACAACAAACCCTTGCCTCCTCCTCTTTGTTCCTTGCAGCCGCCACACAAGGGAAAAGGGCCGCCGCCTCTTTTTGCCTTGTTTCGGCCAATAACCACCTCAAGCCGCCGCCTTCCTCTTGCAAAGTGTTGCTTCCCGGTTGGTTCGTGCTAGGTGTGAACTTCCTACTAGCGAGGATTCGTTGTAACCCGCGTGTTACAATTCCGGTGTAGTCGTCAAAGGTTGATTACTAAACCCCCTATGGTTGTTTATGTTTTATTTGTTTATATGCGTTTAACCGAGATCCTGATTGGGAATATTTTATTAATTGGATTAATAAAATTATTATTATTATTTTCGTAAATATATATATATATATATATATATATATATATATATTGGTTCTAAGTTTAAATAATAATATAAACCGTTTCCGCTGTGTATACGATACCATGATTCCCAACAGTGGTATCAGAGCCACGGTTACGCGCGTATAAAATTATTATTATTATTTTCGTAAATATATATATATATATATATATATATATATTTAATAGACGAACGGTGAAGATTGTTTTGTGCTTCTTCACACAGATTGCCACATCAGCAATCTCAACTGATGTGGGCTCGACGACTGGGCCCAAATATGGGCTTTCCTCCAAAGCTCTATTCCATAACAGCTGGGCCTATTCTTGGACTCAATCACTTAGACTTATCAGCAACTCAACCCAGCAACTCTACTCTCCCTTTTGTCCAGAAAGTCCACAAACAAAATTCTTCAAATAAACTTATGCAATATGTCAAAGCAACAATTATGTAAAACCAAAATATACTAACATTTATCAAATGGACATTATGTACATCTTTTAACCCCCCCCCCCCCACCATTTGATACACTCATTACCTGAAACAAATGGGTCAAACACTAGTCTATCCCAAATGGGTCAAATAAGTTTAAACTTTGGCATAAATCGTCTTGTTTTCCAGCCAACAATCCTTTGGTCATAACATCAGCTACCTGATGATCAGACTCAATTTTAACAGTTTTGATTATCCCTTTAGAGACTTGATCTTTTAAGAAAAAAATATTAAATTCAAAATGTTTGGTTCTTTCAAAGAAAACTGGATTAGATGCAATAGAAAGAGCAGATGAACTATCACAAAACATTTCAATTGGTAATTTCACCTTTTGACTCAATTCTTCCAAAACATGCACTAACCACATCAACTTACAAGTTGTAGCACACATTGATTTAAACTCAGCTTCTGTTGAGGACCTAAAAACAGTTGTTTGTTTCTTACTTTTCCATGATATCAATGTTTTTTCTAAGAATATACAAAAACCAGTCATAGATTTTCTGGTTTCCAAACACTTGGCCCAATCTGAATCAGCATAGGCCTTAATATCTAAATTGTCACCTTTTTCAAACAACAAACCTTTACCATGAGACTTTTTTAGATATCTTAAGAGCCTAATAGCAATTTTCAAATGTCCCTCTATTGGTTTATGCATATATTGACTCAAGAAATGTACAGTATAAGAGATGTCAGGTCTAGTGTGAGCTAGGAATATTAATTTTCCTATAAGTTTTTGATAACCTGTAATGTTTGTTAAAACATTACTGTTTTCTTTGCAAAAGTTTGTTACCACATGATGCTGTTCTATAAGGTTATTTACAAGTTTGCAAACAGTCATGCCATACACTGTTAATAACTCTAAACAATGTTTCCTTTGTGCAAGGCATACACCATTTGTGGTTTTAACAACCTCTATCCCTAGGAAATATTTAAGCTCACCTAGATCTTTAATTAAAAATTTTGATTTTAATTTTTCTTTAACTTTTATTATCTCACTTGTATCATTCCCATTTATTACAATATCATCCACATATACAAGCATAAACACAACTTTATTTTCAACAAACCTATAAAATAAAGAATAATCACATTTGCCTTGGACAAAGCCTAACTTTTGTAACACATTTACAAGTTTGGAATTCCACATTCTTGGAGCCTGTTTCAAACCATATAGTGACTTTTTTAGTTTTCATACCCTAGTTTCATTTTTAGAAAAATACCCATCAGGTAAGGACATATACACATCCTCATAAAGATCACCATAAAAGAATGCATTATTTACATCAAGTTGGTATAATTTCCAGTCAAACTGGACAACAATAGTAATTATACTTCTAACAGTAACCAGTTTAACCACAGGAGAAAAAGTTTCTTTAAATTCAACACCATGCTTTTGACTATAACCCTTGGCTACACGTCTAGCTTTGTATCTCTCTATTTCTCCTGTTGATTTATATTTAATTTTATAAATCCATTTACAACCAACAATACTTCTACCTACGGGTAATTCAACTAATTCCCAGGTATCATTCCTGTTTAATGCTTCTATTTCCTCATTCATTGCAGTAATCCAATTACTATCATGAACAGCCTCACTAAAGTTTTGAGGTCATATCCTTTGTTTAAAGATGTTGCAAATCACTTTCATTTAAAGGATAAGTTTGAATAATTCACTATCTTTTCTATGCCATATTTCACCTTTCCATCTAAGACATAATCATTTAGGTTTATTGGCAAGACAGCTCCTCTAGCAGACCTTCTAGGTATGGCTTGAGTATGTGACAATGTTTATGCACTCTCCTCAGAATTGGTTTTGTTCTCATGCCCAGGTGTCACACACTCAGCCCTGCCTGTTCTACTATGATCAACACTTGGATGCTCTAGATTAAGTGAATCTTTTTGAGCCATGCCATCAGTGTTATCATTAGCAGACGCAGGCTACTAAGACCTATGTGTCTCTGGCTCATTTTCTTCAACCTTTTTCTCATCATTGGGAAGGGGTTCTATGCTTTCATATTTGCCAAAAAAAAAAAAATTAGATTTGTTATTTCAAACTGATTTGGTTCATCAAAGTTTTGTAAAATATTTTTTTTCTTTAAAAGGAAACACGGTTTCAAAAAACATCACATCTCTAGAAAAATATGTTTCTTTATTATTTAAACTAAAAACTTTATACCGCTTTTTCTCAGTTGAATAACCCAAAAAAACACACTTGTCTGACCTACTACTTAGTTTGTCAGATTCATTTAAAATAGTACAAAAGCATAGACACACAAAAAGTTTTAAATGGTCTAAAAAAATGTTGAAAGCCATACACTACCTCATAAGGAGTATTGCCACCTAGAACTGATGTTGGAATCCTATTAATCAAATATGCATCAGTTAACACACAATCATATTAGAATCTAATAGGTACACTACTTTGAAATAGTAAAGACCTAGCCACATTCAATAAGTGTCTGTGTTTTCTTTCCACTATTCCATTTTGTTGAGGAATATTGCATGATGTTTGATGTATAATCCCTTTAGTTCTACAGAAACTTTGAAACTGATTTTTTATAAATTCAGTTCCATTATCACTTCTAAAACATTTAATTTTACTTTTAAATTGAGTTTCAATTATCTTTGAAAACTCTTCAATGTTTTCAAAAACTTCAGTTTTAGATTTCATCAAACATACCCAAACAGCCCTTGAATAATCATCAGCAATAGTGAGAAAATACTTAAACCCTTCCCTGCTACTAATTCTATAAGGACCCAACACATCCAAATGAACCAATTCCCCTATATCTTTACTTTTATGATCACTTAAAGGAAAAGGTTCTCTATGTTGTTTAGCCTTTAGACATACTTCACAACGTGTCACATGTTTATTTGAAAAAGTCAAATTCAGTTTATCTTTAAACATTTGGATGGCCTGTTCAGAAGGGTGTTCTAATCTACCATGCCATATATCAACATTAACACTAGAACTAAAACACACCTTATTAGACACACAAGTAAGACCGCAGTAATATAATTCATCCACTTGATTACCAGTCACCAGGACTTTCTTTGATATTAAGTCTTGTATATAACACTTGTGTTCATCAAAACCTATAGACAACTTATTATCTGTAGCAAGTTTATGTACAGAAATAAGATTTATACAGTACTTAGGAACAACAAATACATCATTCAAAACAACATTATTAGCTAGTTTTAGATTTCCAATTTTTGTTACCAAAGCATCAGTACCATTAGGGTGTTTTACCCTTATGTTAAACTCAGACACATCAATACAATTGGTTAATCCAAAATCATCTTTTACCATGTGTTGATTTGCTCCTAAGTCTGTTATCCATCCTTTTTCCCTACACTATCACTACTTGCAAAAAATAATATAGGTTTAAAGAAACTATTAGCACTAAAAGGAATAGACAGCCCACCTGAAACATGGAAACTTTGACTATTCTCAGTTGACTTATCACCTATCAGACTTAACAATTTATTAATTTGTTCACTAGTCAAACTATTAACAGTCAACTCAGAGTTATCAACAGTTGAATTATTATTTGCAACAACCTTCTTTCCTTGGTTACCTCTTGGTTTCATCCAAGAGGGATAACCAATTATCTCAAAACACTTGTCTACTGTATGCCCAACCTTGTTACACTAAGAACACTTTAAGTTTTGATTTGAAACTTTGTTGTTCTTTTTAAACTCTAAGTTTTGGTTAGATTTTGAAAACAAAGGCATAGGTTGGTTTTCCTTTCCACCCATGCTGGAGTTTCAATGGGATTCCTCCCTAGAAACCACAGCAAAGGCTTTCTTAACAGAAGGCAAAGCATCCCTTATCAAAAGACTTGTTCTTATAGATTGATAGACATTATCGAATCCCATTAAAAACTGCATAAGTTTAATCATATTGTTAAAGTCATTAAACTCTTTTGCAGCATTACAGTTACAAGTAGGTAGTTGCAAAATTTGATCCAACTGTCTTCGCATTATATTCAATTTGTGATAATACTCAGCAACACATGACCCACTTTGACTAAATGGATTAATTTTCTGATATAAGGCAAATACCACAGAACCATCTATTTTGTCATATGTTTCTTTTTACTCTAGCCAAACATCACTAGCAAGTTTAGAAAAAAACATGACATATATACAGATCTTCACTCATAAAGTTTAATATCCATGTTAACACTATTGAGTTACACCTTTCCCATTGATTTGCTAAGACATTATCATCTTCGGATTGTATGCAAGATTTATCAATAAAGCCTAATTTATTCTTAACTTTTAATGCAAGTTGTAAAACATTAGCCCAAATTGTATAATTCTTAGTTCCTTTTAGCTTGACAGTTATAATATTCAAATTTACAGAGTCACTAGGATGCAAGTAAAGAGGATCACTTGCATCTAGCTTACTGATTAAAGTGACATTACCCTACCCTTCATTCCCTATATTCACAACAGGACCAGGACCACCGCCTTCAGTAGGATCATTAGCCATGGTAACTCAGTTAAACAATCACACAGAAACACACAGAATCAACATGAGCAATTAGACACAAACCCTAGAATAGGCGAAACCATGCCAGTGATCCAGATTCTTGGTTCATCACTCAAAGGGTGCCAGGTCAAATCTTAACACGAGAGCCTGATACTAGACTTCTACAACTCACAATGTTAGGATCTGAGTTTGATTTGTTTTGATTGTTTAGTAAATGAAAGATGAAAGAAGTTAATCTAAAAATGGAAAGTGCAGCATAATAATAAACTATGAATCAAAACAAAGAGAATAATTGTTTTCAAATCGAATGCTTCTCATATATCAAATGATTACACAATGATTACACAAGTACTCCCCCTCAGCCTGATCACTCAATGATTGTTTGTCTGAGAGAATGTTTTGAGTGATAAATAGAACAATACATGCACTGTTCTATTTATAGACAAACTAAACCACTGATGACCTTTGACTAAAGTCACCTAACACAGTGACATTTAACAGAATAATAACAACATAAAACATCTGATCTAAATAAGCACTGTTAAATTGGAAACCTCTGATATCTAAACAGCTGATATGTAAACCTCTGATAGCTTGAATCATCTGTTGGAGCCTAAGTGTTGTTGGCTCCAACAGACCTTGTGTCTTCAGTACTTTGGCTCAGCAGTTGTTTCTTCATCAGTCCTTTGTGATCAGCAGTTGTTCAGCAGATGTTGGGGCACATCAGTTGTTAGAGTCAACAGTTGTTTAGGAGAAGTAAGTTGTAAACACTGATTTTTTTCTTGATCATATATAGTATGTTTTGGCTTTTCAGATCATCTGTTCTTCTCCAGGTCAGTAGACCCAACAATCTCCCCCTAGAACAGATGATGCCAAAACTCAACCTTTATTGCTGATCTTTATTCCTCATCAGACTTTCTCTAATTTTCCCTTTGAACTGTAACTCAAAGTTCAATGGGAAGAGGTATTTAGCATCTCTTTCTAGCTCTAAGTTAAGAAGATCTTGGAGATCATCTGCACACAGGCCATATGCATCATCCATACTCAACTTTTGAGCCTCTCCATCAGATCTAAGCAAAGTCAATTAATGGGTGTCTTTGTTGACATTCCATTTTAGAAATTTTGAACCTGAAGATTTCTTGAGCTGCAAATTTATTTTAGATGAGTTTGGTGATGGAGGTCTCCCAATGAGTTTTCTGAGTTCTTCAGTAATGGGATCAGAGAAATAGTGAATTTGGTTGAAGATTCCCTCTTTTACAAAAGTATCAGCAAACTTCTTTTGATCTTCTTTTGACATCTCCTTCTGCCTTTTGAACTGTCTTTTGGCACATCAGATAGGTCAGATGTTTCAAGTAGGCTGTCAAGTGTAAAGGCTTGTTGGGGTCTCTTAACCACTGGTGCATCAGGGTAACTTGGTTTTCTAGGTAGAGTGGGATCTGTCTTTCTATTCTCTTCCAATTTCTTGTAAGTTTCAACCAACCTTAGCTTAGCCCATCTTGCAACAGAACTCATTTCTCCATACTTTGCAGCCACAATTTCTTCCCTCATTCTTTTAAACTTCAAAGCTCTGGCTGGGTCTCTGCCTTTTCTAAAGTCAGGGGCAGAGACCTTCAAAGTAGGATTCTTGGTCATCTCTTCAATCCTAAAAAGTTCTTCTTGAAGTGCATGAGTGGTCCAGCCTGCAAACTGTTTCTTGTTTGATTTGTAAGCCATGGTTGCCAAGATCTGTTCAAGAATAGATTCCCTTACTACCCTTTCCAAATCACTGCTGAGTGGCATGTTAGACATGGAATTGCTTAGGGTCTTAGCAAAATCCTCAATCCTTCTCAATTTGCTAAGCTCTGCTGAATGGATGCCCTGAGTAGTCCTGTCATCCTTCCCTTTGCATCTCCCCTTGATGATCAAATCAGTCTGTTCAGCTTTGAATTTCAAGTATTGTTCTATGTCTCTGAGAACAGGAAAGTTTGGGAGAGATTGGAAGGTACTTTCAGATGGATCATCAGTATTGTAGAAGGATTGAATTTCTCCCTTGAGTAGATCAAGCTCAAGAGGATACTGAGCAGCCAATGGTGTGATGGATGGTGGTGGTCTATGGGAAGTGAAATGGGAAGTGTGTGGTGAAAAGGATGTAAGTGGAATAGCTGGAATGGGTGCAGATTTAGGTGTTGAAGTGGGAGGTGGTGTAGTTTCTATGTTCTCATCCTGTACCACAAAGGTTGACTTTCTCTTCCTTTTGTGCAGGATAAGTGGTGATGATGGTGTTTGGGTAGCAGTGGTTGTGTTAACATCTGTTGGCACTTGTGCAGTACCAGCAGATGTTTGGGATTGCAGTGGTGAAGTGGGTGGTATGGTTATAGATGGTGTATTGGTGGTTGTGGTAGTGGGTTCAATGGTTGGTTTTAGGGATGATATCGGTACCGTACCCGTACATATACCCATACCCGTACCGAAAATACCCGTACCGAATTTGAACAAAAGTGGGTAGTGAGTACCGTACCGAATATATAGGTACGGTACGGGTACGAGTACGGGTATCAGTGCCGATATTTTGGTACGGTACCCGTTTGGTACTATTTTGTTATTTTTTCTTTTTTGAGCACTCGTACGGGTACCAAGTTGGTAAACAATTACGAGTATCAATACTATACGGGTACCAAATTGAAAACTTTGGTACGGGTACCAATATGGTACATGTACCAAATAGGTAAAATTGATACGAATACCATAAATACCATAATACGAAGTAAAACATATAATCAAATTCAATAGTATATAGAATTCGGTACCCGTACCATTTTTACCCGTATCGATACCGAAAGTACCAAATACCGAAATCAGTAAAAGTAGGTACCGAAACCTACACCTATACCGAGTACTCAAAATCGGTATGGGTACGGGTACCAGTACAGGTTCGGTATGGGTACGGGTATAGGTACTCGGGAAAAAATGCTCATGCCTAGTTGGTTTAGTGGTTGTGGTGGTAGCAGATGTTTTGGTGGTAGCAGTGGTTCTAGCAACAGCTGTTTTAGGAGCAGTGGTTTTAGATGGTGGTTGCCTGACATGTTTTGCAGACATTTTCTTCCTTTTAGAGGAGCCAACATCCTCAACTTCTTGTTCTTGCTCTTGCTTCTTTTGTACTAGAGCCTCTGCCTTGACTTCCAATGTATCAAGCCTCTTTTGCTTAGCTTCAGCAGCCTCTTCAGCAATGATATTGGCAGAGTTATCAACTTCTTTTGCCTTACCAGCATTGGCAGTTTCAGCATTAGCAGTGGTTTGATCAGTGGGTTGTTGTTGTGCTGGTGCAGACCCTGGTTTGTTGGCAGCAGACTTTTGTGATTAACCTTTTTGTGAAGGTGGACATCCAATGTGATCTAACTTTGGCAATCTATCTCTGCCATTCTCCCCCTTTTTGGCATCATCAGCTGTGAATTCATCATCATCTTCATCTCTGAGAATAGTGGTAGGGGCAGAGCCAGTGGTCTTCAGCAAATAATCTTTTATGGCTTTAATGTCTGCTTGGGTGTCTGTGTACCTAGCATCTACCAAAGTTCTGATATAAGCCATATATGTTTCATGTGTTTGGTCTGCTAGTTTTCGATGATCTATAATGATGGGGGAAACAAATTTCCATAGCTCGCTAGCAATATCTTCCTTTGATGGTTGACTTTTGGTGAGAACAACCAAAGACTCCATAATAGTCTTGAGATCAGTCTTGATTTCAGCAATGGAGGTTTCAATGGATTGGACTCTCTCCATCAATTCTTGGTATTTTAATCCATCACCTAAGTTAATAGGATCATCTGGATTCCTACCAATGATGGTAGTTGTAACTGGTTCAGTTCTAGAAGGCGAGTCCATAGAATAAGAACCAAATGCCCCCTTTTCTTGGTTCTGGGGACTTCCAACTGATTTTGGGGTCACTATAGTGGCCTCATCAGTTGTTGCCTTCAAGGAAGTCTTAGGTATGTAACCATTGTTCTGTTGTGAGACAATGGTCTCTACATTAGTAGTGGCTGCTTCACTTGAAAACTCACATTGAGTTATATGTTACTCAAGGGGTGTAACCTCATCTATTCGTGGGCTAGCCAGTTGATTTTTCTCAGGCCCAATCACTTGTTGGTGTATACTCTCAGTGATAGGTGATGGAGAGAACTGGGATTGTCCTGAGTTTTATTAATAGCTTCGAACAAGGGTTGCATGGTTGGGAGGACATGTGATGGTGAAGGTGGAGGAGTGAAAAGAGAAGCAGCCCCGGGAGATGGGCTTTTGAACATATGGTCAAATGACTCATATGCCTCATGATGTGTGTCCCCTTGGCTTACAACATGATCCTTTTGTGAGGATTCATGAGAAGTTTGGCTGGGTTGAGATATCTCCAACTGTTGTGAGGAAGTACCAATAGTGGTTTTTTATTGCTTTTGTGCTACAACAGGGTTTACTTCTGGTATCTCATCTTCCATAGGACCCTTTTTAGATTTGGGGGGTTTGGTGGATGGATGTTTCTTTTTGGAAGTGGCTGGTGTGGGTTTCACAGCACTGGATGTAGTGCCATGATCACCAGGAGCAGTGGGCTCAAAAACAGAGGTTTTGACAACAGTTGTTGTCGTAACCTTTGCTTGTGTTTTGGAAACTTTGACTTTTGACACTTTTTCTTGGGTGTTTGGACCCAACATTCTTGTAAAAGTTTCTTGTGAGAGACTCTTCATTTGAAGAAATTCTCCCTTTTTAAAATTCTTTTCAGGTAAAACCTTTTGTAGGATTACACTTAAAAGTCTTGGGTATAAGAGAAAAGCATTGTTTGACTCAGACTTGAGTCCCTTCACATTTGCTACTAAATCCAAAAATAGAGCCTGGGATAGATTGTAGTCAGATTCTGACAACATTGCATATCCCAAGTACTGAACTTTCAATGGGATTTCATTGAAAGAAGTGGTTTTAGCAGAGAGACAGATAAGGAGTGCATGAAAGAAAAATTTCATGACTGGTGGGAAAAACTTTTTGTAAAGTGTTGAACCAGTCATCTGTGAATCATAACCCCTTTCCTGAAACTCAGTGTGAAGTTCAGCCTTAGGGAAAGAATCTTTACCAGCCAAGTCGTTCAGTGAGAAGGTTGTGGATATGAGTTGGGGGGTTATGGTGATATTTGTTTCTCCAATTTTTGAGATAATGGTTGTAGGCTTTTTGTCTTGAAGTAGGAACTCAGCATTTAACCAGAATTCTTGAAGAGTATCAATATATATGGGTGCATCAGCGGTTAGGATTGATAGGTATTTGGATTGGAGGAAGACGTCAATGGTGGTGTGAAACGGAATGTTTTCATCTGTTTTAACCAGATATGGAAGGTAATTGTGAGGGGCTTTTGCTTGAAGGTCCATTTTAATGGATTTCGAGTCAAATGATGGAAGGAATTAGTATGAGGGTTAGAGGTTGAAGAAGGCGGTTTCAGTATTTTGAATACAATGAGACAGTGTAACAACTGTTGGGGGGAAAACAGGGTTTTTATAGCCTCTGATGAAACCACAGATGTGGCCATAGCTCTGCTTTTGAGAGCAGACGTGGCAAACATCTTATGGAGCATACGTGGCATACAACTATTGAGAGTTGCCAAAGGACTGATGCAAACAGCTGTTGAGGTTTTTTTTGTATATATATATATATATATATATATATATAGTGGAAACAGTTGTTTTATCTGATAAGATGTTTGAAACAGATTTTTCAACCAAGCAATGGTTGTTTTATCTGATCAGATGTTTGAAACAGATTTATCAACCAACAGATGATAAAATGGATGAAATAGTGGTTGTTTTATCTTTAACAGATTTTTCAACCCAAAAGCTCTTTTTAAGGATGGACTTTGATTTTCTGAAACATTTTAATGTTTTTATCTAGGAAAACATTTTTGTTGTTAATCCATGTTTAGCATACCAATCCGAGAGATCAGTTTTTCAAAGGTAGATGTGTCTAAAGCTTTTGTCAACACATTTGCCAGTTGATCCTCTGTTGGAACATGGTGTAGAGAAATCAAACCTTTTTCATAGCTATCTCTTAAAAAATGATGTCTGATGTCTATGTGCTTTGTGGTGGAATGAGAGACTGGATTTTTGATGATATTTTCAGCAGCTTGACTATCCAGCATGAGTGGAATCTTTAGTGCAGTTATACCAAAATCCAGTAGTTGATTTTGAAGCCACGTGAGTTGGGCTGTACAGCTTGCAGCGGCAATGTATTCAGCCTCTGCTGTTGAGGTGGAAACAACTGCTTGGTTTTTTGCTTTGCCAAGAGACTAAGGCATTCCCTAGAAATTGGCACCCTCTTGATGTGGACTTACTTGTTGTGTGGCAGCCAGCAAAATCACTAACTGAATAACCTGAAAGCTCAATGTTTCCATTAGCAGGATACCAGATACCAAGTGTGGGAGCACCTTTTAGGTATCTGAATATCCTTTTCACAGCAATAAGGTTTGACTTTCTGGGTGAAGCCTGGGATCTTGCACAGACACAAGTGGCAAACATAATGTCTGGCCTGGATGCAGTTAAGTACAATAAAGACCCAATCATGCATCTATAATGTGTCTGATCAACCAGTTCATCCTTGTCATCAATAGTGAGTAGTTTGGCTGTGCTCATGGGTGTACTACTTGGCTTACAATAATTCATCTCAAATCAGGTTAGTAAGTTTTTAACATACTTGTTTTAGTGAATGAATGTGTCGTTTTGCAGCTGCTTCACTTGGAGACCAAGGAAGCACTGAAGTTCACCCATAGCACTCATCTCAAACTCTACTGTCATGAGTTCCCTAAACTCTTCACACATTTTGTTACATGTGGATCCAAAAATGATGTCATCCACATATATTTGAACAATCATTAAATCTTTCCCTCTCCATTTTAGAAATAAAGTTTTATCAATTTTACCTCTTGTGAAACCAATGGATAAGAGAAAGGTGGAAAGAGTTTCATACCAGGCCCTTGGTGCTTGTTTGAGTCCATACAGATCTTTGTTGAGCTAGTAGACATAATCAGGATGGAATGTGTCTTTAAAACCAGGTGGTTGACATACATATACCTCCTCCTGAATTTTGCTGTAAAGGAATGCACATTCGATGTCCATCTGATACACCTTGATGTTGTGGTTGACAGCAAAGGCTAGGAAGAGTCTAATAGCTTCTAGCCTTGCTACAGGAGCAAATGTTTCATCATAGTCTATCCCCTCTTCTTGTCTGAAGCCTTGAACCACAAGCCTGGCTTTCTTTTTGACAACTATATCCCTTTCATCAGTTTTGTTTTTGAAGACCCACTTTGTGCCAATTCGACAGACATCCTTTGGCACTGGTACAAGTTCCCATACTTGTTGTCTTTTGAACTGAATGAGCTCTTCCTGCATGGCTTCTACCCAACTGTTGTCTTTCAGTGCCTCTTGGTACTTGACAGGTTGTGTGAGAGATAGAAAACCTGCAAAAAGATAGATATTTGAGTATTGACTCCTTGTGAGCACTCCCTCTCTAATGTTTCCAATGATTTGGTCTGGTGGATGAGCTCTTAAGTAGATTAAATCTCCCTGGTATGGTACAATGGCATTTTGAGGTGAGGGACAGAGTTTTGGTGACTCTGTTGTTGTAACATCTGTTTGCACTTCTGTAGTACCAAACAGATGTTTGAAATGGAAGTGGGGGAATGGGTGCAAGTGGTGTAAAGTTGGACTGACTTTTGTCAACAATGGTTAGACTTTTGTCTACAGATGTTTGAACAGTAGTTGAACTTGATGAGGCAGTGGTTTGGGGGCGAGACTGGTCAACAGTGGTTGACACAACTGTGGCAGAGTTTTGACACGTGTTTTGAACATCTGCTTCCCCTGATGCAGAAGTGACTTTGTAGTGACTTGGAATCACAACATCAAATATGTAATCCTGTTGTGGAGACTGTGGAATACCTGCACTGTTAGTTTTACTAGTAATATCTTCAAATTTAAATTTGTCTAAATCAAACAGTTCAGCAGAATTTGTTGGGATTTTTAAGGATGAAAGTTGATTGAACTTTACATTCAGAGTTTCTTCTATTGTCCTAGTCCTTGTGTTAAGCACTTTATAGGCCTTGGCAGTAGAAGAATATCCCAGAAAATACCTACAATCTACTTTGGCTGCAAATTTTGAAATGGAATCTTTAAGATTTAAAATGAAACATGGGCAGCCAAAGATTTTGAAAAATGATATCAGTGGTTTGATTTTGAACAAAATTTCATAAGCAGTCTTTTGATGTCTAGGGTTGATTCAAACTCTGTTTTGAACATAGCAAGCAGTGTTTACAACTTCTGCCCAGAAGGACAGTGGCAAACCAGAATCTGCCAGCATAGTTCTTGCAGCCTCAATGAGAGTTCTGTTTTTCCTTTCAACCACCCCATTTTGTTATGATGTTCTTGGAATGCTGTACTGCCTCACAATTCCTTTTGACACATAGAAATCATCCAACTCCTTATTTTTAAACTATCTTCCATTGTTATTTCTAAAGACTTTTACTAGCAAGTCATATTGTTTCTCAACTTTGGTGACAAAGTCCTTCAAAATACTTGTAGTCTCAACCTTAGAGTGTAAAAAGTAAGTCCATGTAAACCTAGAAAAATCATCAACTATGACAAGACAAATTCTCTTTCTTCTTAGACTCATAATTTTAACTGGGCCAAATAATTCCATGTGCAACAATTAAAAACATTGACTTGTTTTAGACTCATCAATGGATACGTAAGAGCTTTTATGTTGTTTCCCTTTTAAGCAGGAAACACAATGCTCATCACATTTGAATTCCTTTGATGGAAGACCTCTTACAAGGCTTTGTTTGGAGAGTGAGTTGATAGTTTGAAGGTGACCCAGTCTCCTATGCCACAATTCTGTCTCTTTAGTGGTGGCAGCAGAAAACAGACAGACATATGCCATAGGATTATCCTTCAACATATCAACTACATACACATTGCCACTCCTGTGAGCAACAAGTTGTGCTTTGCTCTCAGCTATGATGGTATCAATCTTTTTAACCACTTCTGGCCCAATAATCTTACAAGTTTTCTTTGTGAAGAATGACCCATAGCCTTTGTCACTCATTTGTTAGACACTAAGAAGATTAAATTTAAGATTATCAATAAGATTAACATTTTCAAACTTGAGTTTCCTAGCCTGAACAGTCCCTGAACCTAACACTTTACCTTTAGAATCATTACCAAAAGATATATCACCCCCTCTATGAGCTAAGAAATCCAGAAGTAGGGCTCTACATCCTGTCATGTGCTTGGAGCCTCCACTATCTACATACCATAAACTATCTAAGCAAGCAGAAGCTGCCTGCACATCAGTAATGAATTAGTTTTGGTGAGTGTCCAAAGCCAAGTTGGCTTTGGATGGGTTCCCAGACTTTTCAGCCTCAAGCTTAGGAAGATGATCAGTGGTTTGAACTAGTTTTTGAACCAAGTTCAACAAATGTTGCTGACCATTTGCCAGTGTTTGAATATCAACACTTGGTGCAACAGATGTTTGACCATTTCTTTTCAGATGATAGTATCCATAAGGATTTTTGTTCACTCTTGGTTTTTAAGGCCTCTTGGCTTCTTCATAAACATGTGACAGACTATGACAAGGTGGTTATCCATATCCTCTAGGGTACTTGTTTGAGGGTGGAGCATCTGTTACTTGGACATCTCTGGGAGCAGATGTTTCAAGACTTTTGGTAACAGATGTTTGGGTTGGTACATAAGTCTGTTTGGGCTTTCCTTTTGGAGTACTCACCACTTGACTTGCTAGAGTTTTAGCTTTATACTCTTGTATTTTGACATCAAAATTTTTGAGATAAAGACACTCTTTGGTTTTGTGATTCTTTTTACCACATATTGAACATGTGGCTTTAGAATCACACACACTTGTTCCTTTGTTGATATCATAAGCTTTTAGAAGAAAACAGTTTTTAGTAACATGATTCTTCTTTTCACAGAAATCACTGAACAAGTGTTCACTCTTTTCTTTCTTTTTCCCTTTTTCATCCTTCCTTTCAACAGATGTTTGAGCAGCTGCTGGAAGGTCTTTCAAGGGAATGACCTTTGCCTATGGGGCTTTCTTACCATCAGGGGTTTTGAAATCAACTGGTTTGATGTTTTCAAGAGTATCACACTCATCTGACCAAGTAGGTTTAAATTCACACTTTTCAAGTTCAGTAAATGATGAGGAACCCTCAGGTTTTTCAAGAATGATTTTCTTGCCATTAGGTTCAGTGATTTTAATTTATTGACCCTCCAAATTAGTTGGCACAACCTCAATTAACTTTTGTTCCCTTTTTTCAGTGTTTTGAAAAGCTGGAGCAGTGGTTTCAAAATCAAAACCAAACTTCACATGACTTTTGGTCTGTTTGTTGAGGAGCATCTCAAAACCTTTACATGATTCCACCCATTTTTCACATTCAACTTGGGTAGATTCAAGCTCCTTTTTACAGCTATGATATTTAGTCATCATAGTTTGGAGCTGGTCTTTGGTTATAGTTGCTTCATGTTTTAAACTGCTGATTTCATATTCTTTTTCAGTCAATTTTGATTTTAACTATTTTGAAAGTTTTTCAAATTGAACTTCATCATCTAAAATTTTCTACCTAAGGTTTTCATTCACATCTTTAATGTTAGCAAATGCTATTACACATTTGTTTGAACACAAATCTTTTAAGATTTGAGGATGTACCTTAGTAGCAGCCATCAATGCACAATCACACTTGCACTCACAATCATCACCCCAAGGATCTGAGAGATTCATAACCTCTTCTTCAAACTTTTCATCTGAAACTACTGCATCAACAATATCATTAGTCACATTTTCAGATTCAGACACCACATCCTCAGATTCAACTTCTTCTACAATTGTGTCCATAGCCATGAAACAAAAAATTTCTGGTTCATTTTCAGCTTTGGCAACAAGAGCAAAGTTCTCATCTGTTAACTCATCTGGTAAACTGCTCCAATCAACAAAGCCTTGTGTGAAGAAACTCTGTTGACTGGTCTCTGCAGGGGCAGAGGGTGGAGTAGTAGTTATTGGCACATGTGCCTGAGCAACAGGGGTTTGAACATAGTGGATCTGAGGAACAGTGGTTTGGACATACTGGACAGGAACAGTGGATGAGGACTATGCAAAATAAGCAGTGTTTTGCACATTTGGTCCAGGGGTATTATGGGAAACTTGATAAGTGTTGGTCTGTGGCCTTTGATTTGGATAGGTACTCATAGGTGTACCATGTTGACTCCTACATTCCCTAGCAAAATGACCAATTCTATGACATTTATAACACTTAATTTTAGATTTATCCAACCCCACCTTTGACCTGCCAGTCAACCCTGGAAATCTTCTGCCAGTTTTCTTGTAGAAATTGTTAGTTCTAACACTAAACAGAGCCAATTGGTGCATTATGTCCATTTCTTCCAAATCATCAGGATCAAAATATTTAAGGTCATCATACTCAAAGGATATGTTATCAGATGCCTGGATATCACCACCACTTGCTGCAAAAGCATAGTTGGGTGAATAAGAATCAGAGTTAAAACCAGAGTTAAAACCTGAAGTTTTGTCAATGAAATGATAATAACTCTGATCCTTACTATTACCAGGCACTTCATCCTGACCCAAAAGTGTTGTATTACCAAAAACATAATCATCAGACACTTTTCCAGAGTCTTGAAGCTTCTTTTTCTAGTTAAGCTCTCTCTCATAGGTCAAGAGCTTACCATGAAGCTGGGTCAGAGATAGGTCCTTGAATCCAATTGAGTTTCTCATAACTATAGCAATAGTGTCCCATTTGTCTGGTAGTTGAATTAGGATAAGTTAGACCCACCAGTTTTAGTTCACTAATGAGATAGTTAAACCTCTCAAATTGTTGAGTTAATGACTCTCCCTTAACATGACTAAATGTTTCATATTGTTGGTTAAGTATTTCACGGTTGTTTTCAATATTCTCCTCAGTCCCACCAAATTATTTTTTAAAAGCATCCCACAACTCCTTTGCACTGTTACAGTGTAATAACCCAGCATAGATATCATTTGGTAGAGCCATGGCCACAATACTGAAGGCCTTAGCATTTAACTCAATTTTCTGAAAATCCTGATCGGAGTAGTTTTCTAGTTTCTTTGGCTCATGAACCTTGGGATCTTCGGTACTCGGCACCATCGGAACATGTGGTCCGAAGATAACCGACTTCCAACACCCGATGTTCTGTTGAGCTAAACATGGCTCATCCGACGTTGCCAGATATTATATTCAGATCTGACAAGCATCGGTGGCTCGTTGTTCGTGCCCGTGTTATGTGGATCGTGATTGATTGAAGCCATTCTCTGATTGTTTGTAAAACAAAGTCTGTTTATAAAACTTTTGAACGTAAATAAACTATTACTCTGTTTTCAATCCGACAAACAAACGATATCAATAATTGTGAGCTGATCTGTTTATATTAAATTGATTGGTTAGATCGAATTTAATTGACCAAGCTCTGATACCAATTGTTAGGATCTGAGTTTGATTTGTTTTGATTGTTTAGTAAATGAAAGATGGAAGAAGTTAATCTAAAAATGGAAAGTGTAGCGGAATAATAAATTATGAATAAAAAAAAAGAGAATAATTGTTTTCGAATTGAATGCTTCTCATATATCAAATGATTACACAACGATTACACAAGTACTCCCCCTCAGCCTGATCACTCAATGATTGTTTGTCTGATAGAATGTTTTGAGTGATAAATAGAACAATACATGCATTGTTCTATTTATAGACTAACTAAACCACTGATGACCTATGACTAACGTCACCTAAGACAGTGACATCTAACAGAATAATAACATAAAACATCTGATCTAAACAAGCACTGTTACATTGGAAACCTCTGATATCTAAACAGCTTATATGTAAACCTCTGATAGCTTGAATCATCTGTTGGAGCCTAAGTGTTGTTGGCTCCAACAGACCTTGTGTCTTCAGTACTTTGGCTCAGCAGTTGTTTCTTCATCAGTCCTTTGTGATCAGCAGTTGTTCAGCAGATGTTGGGGCACAGCAGTTGTTAGAGTCAACAGTCTTTTGGGAGAAGTAAGCTGTAAACACTGATTTTATTCTGGATCATATATAGTATGTTTTGGCTTTTCAGATCATCTGTTCTTCTCCAGTTCAGCAGACCCAACACACAGAAACCTAGATAAATCATAGAGCATAATCAACAACACAAACAATAAATCAATCAAAAACAGGAAAGATAACACAAAGCACGTAATGAGCCAATACCGGTACTCCTAACAAGAATATCAAAACAAATAAAACGATTCAAATATGAAACGGTCTCACCAAGAAGGGGGCTCAAGTTAGGGTTCTCCAAACTCACATCCTGTATCTTCACTTAGGGTACAGAGCTGTGAGGCAATTGTAGCTAAAGAAAAAAGTTCCAATTCCAAACCAGTGAATCCTTGTGACAGTACCTTGATCAACTTAGATTATTCCAAGATCTGAACAAGATCTTTGACCACAAGAATCAACCCTCAGTGGAAGCCACAAACCCAGAACTACAATTAAACCATGGATCTTCTGAAAACAAGATCTAGGTTAACCAGAGCTCAAGAACACAACCTAGTGCTCTGATACCATGTTACAAAACATGGATTTAATCAACTGAAACTTTATTCAAGAACCCAACCCAAATGATTATTACACCCTGAACAAATAACAACTGAAATAATTACAAATCTCAAACTCTAACCTATCAGAGATTATTAACACGATAATCTCTACAATCACTCTACGATCTAACTCTCTAGGGATGATTCAAGACAAATCATCTATACAATAAACCCTAACTATTGAGAGAAAATATCAGAGATAATAGTTGAGAGATGAAACTAAAAGTGATGAGTTCGAGATATTTTCCAACATTTGACGTGGAAGGCGTGGCAAAATCTGAGTCTCTAAAAGATGGGTTTCTCTTTGGCATTAGTTTTTGTTTCATTTTGATGTTATTTTTTAGAGGGGTATTGGATTTTAATAATCCCAAGTTTCACCTGTTGGCCGATAATAATCCCTATTTCAAAAATTCTCAATAATAATCCCAACTTTCAAACTTTTGGCCTCTGGTAAACCTTTTTTAACAGAGGACTAACTAGGTTAGTTTCTGCTGACGTGGATACAGACTGGACTTGCTGACGTGTACAACTTAGATGACGGGGCATTTTATTATTATTTTATCCTTATTATCAGTTTATATAGAGACATAAATGATCAAACAAAAAACCATAACACCCTTAAAATCAAACACCCAACAAGAACCCTAACAGATCATCAACTCAAAACCCTAACATCAAAATCAAACCCCTAAATCACATAATGAGCTCATCCTCATCTTCTTCACGTAACCCAGACAAGAACCCTAAAATTTTTAAACTTGATTTGGATGGAAATGTCTATTGCAACCACGAAAAGGGTGCAATCCTTCGAATTGTAGGTCGTAACAACTGACGAATTGGGCAGAAGTTTAATGGATGCCCTTTATGGCTGGTAAGTTATTCTAATTTGAACATCTAATTCATTCCTCTTTCAAATTCTGATTTTTTCTTTATTGGGTATTATAGAGGAGTGATTGCAAGTTCTTTATGTGGAAGGCTGACGTAGACAAAGTGCTAAGATCAGAAGATTTGGGAGATACTGTAATCAGTTATCAAGAGTTAAAAATGGAAAATTTGGAGTTACAAAACAAAATTTTGCAAGAGGAGAATACAAGATTGAAAGAGAAGTTGTCAATTAAGAAGAATGTGTTAAGTAGGGAAAATGTATTAGGGTTTGTAGTTGTTGTCTTGGCAATATTGTCACACCCCGCCTAAGGCGGAAACACGGGGTGCAACTGAAATGATTTCCAAGCACAAAAGTCACACGAGCATTATTTAATAAAATATGAATTACCATTTAAAACATTCAAGTCTTACAAAACATAACATTAATTGTTTGAATTTAGAAACCATTGTCAAAGTGTTTAGATCAAAACATCACAACAATAGTTCAAAAGATGGTATCCCTTAAATGCTCGCACACGACCTTCCCAAGTTCCATGCTCCATGCTAATTTCCTGAAAAACATGCATGAAACATATGTGGGAAAACATAAAGTTGGTGAGTTCACAGGTTTTTGTATGTTGGACCTGTAATCTGAAATCCGAGTAAATTACTGCCTAGCTAGGGCAATAATTAATATGTGATCTAACATGAGCCCATAACCAAACCTTTGACATGTTGTGCCTCGCCCATTGTACACTCAAGACAATGAATAAATGTGAAATACTAGCACTCTTTTGATATCTGTCATCCGGTTAGAGCGACTAACCAAGAGTGGGGGTGTCAACCCAACAGATCTATTCTGGTGTTTCATGGCTAAGTCCATAGCTAATGGTTACGGTATGATGTATGAAACGAGGGCTTAATGGATCCTGAACCTTGATGTCTCATGTTCACATAATAGTCATGTATGTAAATGAAAACTGAACATTGTACGCATGTTTTTCCCACGGAAAAGTGTAAAAACAGTGAAAACTGGGCAGTGAAACTCACCTTATGGTATGTCTTGGTAATGAACTAATGAGTCTGAGCTAGAGAGATTGACCTATGTGTCCTATGTAAAAGAGACATTTTAGGTCTATGTTACTTGTACTGTCTACAAGTTGTTCTCTTGTTACGCTTGTCTTTGTAACTTAACTCCTTAAGTTAAATGTGTCTTTGATGAAAAGATTTACCTACTTTATGTAAACTAGTGATCTTTGATAAAAAGATAGCTTAGTTTATCGAAAAAACATTACTTTTATTTGTGAAAAGCAAGTGTTTTATATACTTTGATGTGCTCATGTGTTGAAGGCTTCACAACTTTTTCTTGTCAAGTGTGTAGATCTACCATATTTAAGTATGTTTAACTTATTATTTTCATAACTTGACAACTTTGTGAATAAAATAATACTTCATGTCAAAACATTACTTTTCTTGAAAACACATGGATCTTGTTAAGCTTTGTTAACAACTTTCAACACTATTCCTTATGTTAATGAGTTTAGAAAAACATATACTTTTTCTTATAAAATTTTCGGCCATATATATGTGTGTATATATATATATATGTTCGGCCCTATGGGGTGTAAACACATATATTTACTAGTTAACATACTGTATTTAAAACATGAGTTCATTCACTTTCTTGATTAAGTTACAAGGGTAAACATACTAGTGGACAACCTTGTATTTAAAAGACTATGTGTAGATGCATTTATGCAACTAGTGCTTCGGATTGTCCAATAAACTTGTTTTTGTTGATAGTCAAATGGGCGAAGGAGTTTTAGTTTGGTCGAAGGAGACTCAGAAGGTGCGAAGGAGAGGTTTTGGTCGAAGGTAGAATAGGTTTCTTATGTATGGCTTGGTTCGACCGGATGAAGTGGTCGAACCTGCACATTCGCACTTACAAAGTGGGCGAATGTGCAGACTATATATATGTCAAGCTGATTTTTTGAATGTAACTTTGAGTCATTTTGTTCCCTCCACTTTCTGATTCTCTCTCTAGGATATTATTTAGCTTAATTCACGTTCATACCTTGTTGTTTTCACTTTATCAACGTGTAATTGAGTCTTGATTATTAATGAAAAAGCTTTGAATGATGATTTACTTGTTTTGATCTGTTTAATTATCATTTTGTGATTGGTTTAGGGTTTCCGCACCTAAATCAAACTTGTTTGATCATTTCTTTGTTGATTTGTCGATCCTTATAGCACATACAAAGTGGTATCAGACCATTCTGGATCAAACAACCACAAATTGATAGTTTCTCAGTTGATTTGGACCCAATTTTGGTCAAAAAGTTTCTGTTTTCATAGAACAAACTGATTTGATGAGTTTTTGATTGATTACAACTTGTTTTCATGGTTAAAATGGATAATTCTCTTTGTTAAACTTGTTCCAAATCAATTCCGATTCAAAACCTGATTAAAATCATCAAAATCTATCAACATTTGATAAACATGATCAAAATTAACTGATTTTCAAAGAATAACCGTTTTTGAAATACCAGGGGTCGAACCTAGAGAGACGGTCGAAGGAGTGAGTTAATTTGGTCGAACGAGTGATTTTCTGGTCGAAGGTGTTGATTTTGTGGGCGAACGTAGAGTTTCATAGCTTATTTGTACACATTCGTCCATTTGAGTTACATTCGACTGATCGAACGGTCGAACGAGAAAACAAACGGTCGAAAGAGTTTGTGTATTATCACAGTCCACATTCGTACCTTTCAAAACGGTCGAAGGAGAAGAAATTTCCTCATTCGACCATACGATAGTGCGAAGGAGAAACCTGTTTTAAAATTTTTCTAATCTTTTCGTGTTTGAACATTTACAGGTTAAGATGTGGAACTTTCCAACTACGCCAAAACCTAATCAAGCACCACAGCAGCAGACAACTAGAGATCCATGGTCAGTTGCAGCTCAGAAGACTAGTCCACCATCCCAGCCAATCAATTACATGGCTATGACTAGTTCTACTCCTCAGCAAGTTGTGCAACCGTTACAGCAACCAATTGACAATTATTGGGGAGTAGCAGCAGCTGCCGTTCACTCACAGACGACCAATGACATATCTACACTCATTCATGATCTATCATCAGGCAGTGGCAATCGTCCACCAAAGCTCATGGATATGAAGGATTACAACACATGGAAGACAAAGTTCAAGATACATGTGGAGGGACAAGGCTTAGAGGGAGCTGAGGCATGGCAGATGATAGTGAAAGGTTATGTTGCTCCTATTCTGGAGAACACTGGTGAACCTATACCGTTGGAGAATTTGGCTGATGATGAGAAGAAGAAGTTCGCGATCGAGAAAAAGGCGTTTTCTCAATTATCTCAGGTGATCAACACTGACTTGCTGCATCAGTTCGGATCGTGTACTACTTCAAAACAATTGTGGTATATGCTGAGAAATAGACATGATGGTAATGAGAAGACTAGGAAGCTGAGAATGGAAGAGCTTCGAAAAGAGTTCGAGAACTTTAGCTACATGGGTAATGAGACTCTAAAAGAATTGGTTCCAAGGTATTGCCACTTGCTCACAGAGCTTTCGAGCTACGAGATTAGCATACCGATATCAGAACTGGTGGATAAATTTGCTGATGCTTTACCACCATATTGGAACCAACACATTTAAGTGTTGAAAGAAAAAGATGCATACCAGTATTGGACTATCAATGAGTTCATACAAAAACTGGAGAACAAAGAAATGGAGGAGAAGAGGAAAGCCAAGAGAGCACACATTCCACAGAACCCAGAGTTGTATGTGAGTGGTACATCTACTTCTCTTTCTACTTCTAGCTCTACTTCAAGTGTTGCACCTCATATTGCTTGCGTATCTAATGTTGTTGAACCCACCAAAGCACCAATAAACTATCTTGCCCAAACTTCATCATACACACCACAATCTTATCAAACATCCAATTTCATTCCACCTTTTTCACCTATGCAACAAGCTACCTGTTACACAGCCAGTCAACCACAACAACAACCATATAATCATCACATGAACCAAATGCAGATCACTCAAACACAATCAAATCAAAGTCCGATTGTGTTAGAGACTTCTAATCTTAACAATGTTACTATTGAGATTGCTCAACAGCATGTAGCATTAGTATCTGCTATGGTTGCATCATACAACGGTTTAGTTGCTAGTCAGATTGGAAACAACAATCTAACCAATGAGGACTATGCACAAATCGATAAAGAGGAAATGGAGCTTATGGATATACAGTGGGCGTTTGCTAGCTTCATGAGAAGAGCCACTGATTTTATTCAGAAAACAGGAAGAACTGACCTTTCGACTTCTCCAAACACCACTTACGGCTTTAACAAAGCCAAGGTCACATGCTTTAATTGTGAGAAGGGTCATTTCAAGAGAGAGTGTACACAGCCGGCTCAGCAAGGTAATCGAAACCCGTTCAACTCAAGCTACCAAAACAGACAAAACCAAAACCAGAATCAGGTATCATACAACAGTCCCAACATCTCTAGCTTTCAACCTCAAAACAACTACCAGAACCGTCAAAACACACAACAAAACACCAATACTAGACAATCCACATCTCAAAACCAACCACAACAGAATCCAAACCGAACCATTGTTCCAATCTCTACACCTAACACTCAAACCCAAATCCAAACTGAAAATCAAAACCAAGCACTTGTGATAAAAAAAGATGAAGGTTTTGATTGGACGGGTATGCAATTAGGAGTGGAAGAGATTACTGCAGGAAATGTGGCTTGTGTAGCACAAAAGATGAGTTTGGATGAACATGTGGAGATTGAAGAAGATGTTGTGATAGAAAAAGTGTCGGAGTTGAAAATAGAAGAGTTGAATGAGGATGTGAATGTTGAGTTTAAAGATAAGAAGGCTGGAATGATTCTTGATTCTGTCACAGATGTTGGAGAGCAATATGATTCAGCTTACTCGGACATGGAAAGTGATTCTGACTCGGAAGCTAGTGTGAACTCACTAGACGATGACATCGATCAGTTGCTAGCTGAAGCAGATTTCCTTATGACCCGCAAGTCGTGCATGGTGGATGATGCCTGCACAAAGATTGACTACTCAAAATTCTTTGCAGGGAAGGAAGCTCATTTCGCACTGATGGCAATGACAGAACCACCTAAACTGGTAAGTACTGAATCTCAATCTAAAGTTTGTGTTAAATGTTCTGATTTTGATAGATTGACAGAAGAAAATAAGCAACTCAAGGTACAACTTGAGAGTGCTAAAATAAACTGTCAAAATTATCAAAAAGAATCAAAAGAATTCAAGAAAGTACTTGATGGTTACAAAAAGGATGTTTCTGAACTGAAAAAGACTTTGTCTATAAAGCAACTTGCCATTAACAACTATATAAATGAAATGGAAAACACAAAGTTAGAAAAAGACTTTGTCTATCAAGTGCTTCGCTGAAAAAGTGAATAAAAAATTAGAGAGCTATAAGCACATTGCTTATGTAGTTGACCACATCATCGAAGAACCTTCACAGTCAAGTAGTGCAAACTACAAAGCTGTCCCATCTCCGGTGTTGTTCGAAAATCATAATTTACATGCGATAGCACCAGAGAATTTAGTCAAATCTGACTCCACATCAGATAACGAGTCCAACACATCCAGTGTCGGAGACCCGTATTCTGATGTGAGACCTATTTTGGGAAACAATGAAGGTGTGGTAGGTGCAGATGATTCTGATGAAGAAGATGAACAATCTGAGATAGTTGTTGAGAATGAAAGTGATATTCCTGATGAAAATCATATAATCACTACTGAACCAGTCTCACCATCTCAGATTGTCCATCCCATGGCTAATGCTCACAGAAAGAATCAACCAGCAAAGAATGTTGCTAAGAAAGTTGAGCAGTCTGTTGATAAAAATGTTGAAAAGAAAGCTATTAAGAAAGTTGAGAAAAATGTGGTTAAATCTGCTGATAAGAAAATTGAAACTAAAACTGAGAAATCAAATGAAATGAACAACGAATCATGTGATAAACCTGTAAAAGTTTTCTATCAGATGCAAGGCTCCGATAAGATTATGCCTGATGACGAATATCCGATTCAATTTGTGAACTATTCCAAAATTGAAAAGATTTGGCAGGAAAGTACAATTTGGTTTCCAAAACATGAACGAACCAATGATATTCCTCCAGCCATTTTAAAGAGAATTTATTCGGATAATTCTAAACACGCAAAGGTCAATGTCACACAATTCGTTAAGCCAGTAGATAAGTCAAATAGTTTCATTGAGCCGACTTACTCAAAGGACCCAGCTCCTGAGAGTTTGAGAAAACAGTGCATGGTTGATCAATATCCCATTGCAAGTGTTTCCAAGTCGCACATCAAGGAGAACTATGAAGAGTACCGTGCGTGTTTTAAGTGCGGGGAAAGGGGACATTTACTTGCCACCTGCCCGTATGTACGACACAAGAGGCACGAGGTGGAGATGAAGCAAAGACATGATTATCCGGTTGACAATAACAGTTATCCACAAAGACGGTTTTTCCCTCAGCCAGCACCTTATTATAACCAAAACAATTTTTACAACACAAGGGAAAATCGTCCGATGACTTATGACAAACGTAACCGGATAGCCACTGAGAAACCATTGAAGAAACCATTGATGAACACAACTGCTAAAAACAAAAAGGTTCCTACTAAACCTAATGTCAAACCAACAGTTGGACCTGTCTCTGTTAAATCAGAGAAGGTAACCAAGAAGGTAGCATTCAAAGACGAAGTAAAGAAACCGGCTGAGACCTCAAAATCTCAGATCCGGATCTTGAAAAGATCTGAACAATCTTGGTCATCAAAGGAGTCTGAGGGTGCTTCAACTTCACAGAGTGTGAAATCTGAGAAAAAGAAAAGTTGAGTGTGAAAAGAAAGGGGTTGATATAACCCAAGATGTTTGTGAATCTAATGAATCTTTGAAACAACCAGTTCAAAGACCCAAGACCAAACAGGCTTGGGTCCCCCGAAAGATCTAATTGCTTTACTTGATATGTGCAGGGAGCTCCAGCTGGCCCTGTTAGCAGCCTCTGGATTGTTGACAGTGGAGCTTCTGGCCACATGATAGGGGATCTCACGTTACTTTTTGATATCAAGAACATAAATGGAGGTTACGTAGCGTTTGCAGGAAATAAAGGAGGCTACATTACGATAGAGGGTAGTGTTAGCAATGGGGTAGTGACATTTGAGCGGATATCGTATGTGAAGCAGATAGATTACAATCTACTCAGTGTCAGCCAAATCTGTGATAAGCAATTCTCTGTTTATTTTGACGGCAAATCTTGCTACATCTTGAAACCAGGTTTTGAACTTCCAAAAGAGTGGGTGATGCTAAAGGCACCGAGAGTAAACAACTTGTATATTCTCGATATGTCCAAAGCTATGGCAACCCATGGCCAAGTCACGTGTTTCCTCTCTAAGGCTACAGAAAAAGAATCTATAATGTGGCATAGGAGAATGGGACACATTCATTTGAGAAAGATGAACCAGTTGGTGAAGAATGAACTTGTCACGGGAGTTAATGTGAAACATTTCCATTTGAATGACAAGTGTATTAGTTGTAAAAAGGGTAAGCAACACAAACAGGCCCATAGACCAAAGAAAGTCAATTCCGTTGAACTACCGCTTGAGCGTTTGCACATGGACTTATTTGGTCCAGTCAAGCGTAAAAGTCATGCCGGGGAATTGTACTGTCTTGTGGTGACTGACGATTATTCAAGATTCTCATAGGTTATGTGCTTACACCAGAAAAGCGACACGTTTGACAACCTGAAAGTTCTGTTTACTCGTCTGGAGAATATCTATAGTCAAAAGATCAAACGAATCCGGAGTGATAATGGGACGGGGTTCAAAAACGCTCAGATGGATGATCTTTGTGAAAACAAGGGAATTCATCACGAATACAGCGCTCCGTATACACCCCAGCAGAACGGTGTCGCAGAAAGAAAGAACAGGACTCTTATTGAAACGACGAGAACAATGCTTGCGGACTCAAATCTTCCAGTCATGTTCTGGAACGAAGCAATTTACGCAGCATGTTACACTCTAAATTGTGTTTTAACAGTGAAGAAGTTTGGCAAAACTTCTTATGAGCTGTTGAACCGACGAAAGCCGAATCTAGAGTATCTAGAACCGTTTAGAGCCCCGTGTACAATGCTTAATCCTTCGGAGAAGTTCGCACCAAAGGCTGAAGAAGGCTATTTTGTTGGATATGCAACCCCACTAAAAAGGGTATTCAACAAAAGAACTAGAAAAGTCGAGGAGTGGGCTAACGTCGAAGTACAAAGATACACTCAAAATGTACAGGGAGGCGGTCCAGACTGGATGTTTGATTACAAAGACTTCTTTGAATCATTCAATCTAGATAGCATGGTTGAAGAAGCTGTACTCCGCTTATATTACGAGGTCAAAAACGCAGTGACTTCACCATTAATGCGTCCGATCACTGTAAACCCTCAAGTAGCTTCTAATGATACCACTGCTCCTGTGATGGAAGAAGAAGTGTTCCAAGAAGCTTCAACAACGCTTAATTCATCAGATTCAGAAGATGAAGACGATGATGCTACAAGTGAAGCTATTCTGGATAATGCTACAGTGACACCACCAGTGAACCCAACTACAAATGATGCTTCAACATCAAATGTGGGTAATGATCTGGTTTCTACAGAGAATTTGACGACTCAAATGGGAGTGCAAGTACCAGATTATCCGGAATCTCGGATACATCGAATACACCCGCTTGAACAAGTTATTGGTGATCCTGGTAGCAGCGTTATGACAAGAGGGCAATTAAGGAATGCTCAAGCACCAGAGAATATTGGCAATCTTGCTTTATATGCCAAAATACAAAAATCTGGTTTTCAAAATGACTGGTCTTTCACTTGTTATGTTTCGCAGGTCGAGCCGCGGATGTACAGGGAAGCTCTTTTGGATGATGCTTGGGTGGAAGCGATGCAAGAAAAGTTGTTACAATTTCAGAAACTTGGAGTTTGGACGCTGACAGATTTGCCCCCGGGAAGAAAGAAGATCGGAACCAAATGGGTTTTTAAGTGTAAAAAGGATGATAGAGGAGTTATAGTGAGAAACAAAGCTCGTTTGGTTGTCCAAGGTTTTCATCAAGTTGAGGGAATCGACTACAATGATATCTATGCACCTGTTGCACGCTTGGAAGCTATACGAATGTTTCTGGCGTTTGCATCCTGGAAAAAATTCAAGGTGTATCAGATGGACGTAAAGAGCGCATTTCTTTACGGTGTGGTTAAAGAGGAAGTTTACATAGGTCAACCACCAGGCTTTGAGGACCCTATTCACCGGGATAAGGTTTATGTTTTAAATAAAGCACTCTACGGGTTGCACCAAGCTCCGAGACAATGGTATGAGGAGCTGAGCACGTATCTTCTCTCTAAAGGATTCAAACACGGATTGGTAGATTGCACACTGTTCACGAAACAAGCAGGAGATGACTTGCTTCTTGTGCAAATTTATGTTGATGATATTATTTTCGGGTCTACTAACGAACTTCTGTGCAGGGAATTTGAAAAGGTTATGCAGGAAAAGTTCGAAATGAGCGCAATGGGAGAAATGCAGTTTTTCCTAGGCTTGCAGGTGGAGCAAAGACCAACAGGGATCTTTATTCACCAAACCAAATACGTTTCTGAAGTCTTGAGCCGATTCCAGATGGATGATTCGAAGCCGATGGATACCCCGATACAACCTAATCACGGGATTGGAGTTGACGCTAAGGGGGAGCAGACTGATCCATTTACATACAGAGCAATCGTCGGATCTCTGATGTATCTCACCGCGTCTAGACCGGATATAATGTTTGCAACATGTCTTTGTGCACGATATCAGTCGAAGCCGAAACAAAGTCATCTTGCAGCTGTCAAGCGTATCCTTAGATATCTGAAGGGTTGTCCATCGAAAGGACTTTGGTACCCTCATGATGATAATTTTGACCTAATCGCTTTTAGTGATGCAGATTGGGGCGGCTGTGACAAAGACAGCAAATCCACAATGGCTGGATGTCAGTTTATGGGGAGCAGGCTCGTGACCTGGCAATGCAAGAAACAGACCGCAGTTGCACTATCCACATGTGAAGCGGAATACGTTTCAGCATCGAGCTGCTGCTCACAGGTTCTTTGGATCCAACAACAGATGGTGGATTACGGTTTGCAATTTCTTAAAACCCCTATTTACTGTGATAATGAAGCCGCAATCGCATTAACAAAAGACTTAGTAAATCATTCAAAGGCTAAACATATCCGGATTAAATATCATTTTATCCGTGATTGTTATGCTAAAGAGTTGATCGATATGGTCAAAATCCACACTGATTACCAACGCGCAGATCTTTTTACCAAAGCTTTTGACAAATCCAGATTTGATTATCTTTTAAAAGCTAATGGTATTAAAGAAAAACAAGACTGATCACCACCTCAGTCTATCACTTTTTAGTTTAAATTTTTTACTGTTTTTCATAAAATTTCGAAAATCCAAAAACATTGAAAAATTTCAAAAACCATAAAAATTAGAAAATTTCTTTGCTGACTGCTATATCTTCTTCCCTTAGATTAATGCCGTCAGATTTCTGTGAACAAACGATATCTAGGCAGTCACATATTTGAAATGCTCCAGCTTATCCTTGGGATCAGTAAATTCAAAAATTTATAAAAATCAGAAAAATCAAAAATGATTGCCTGGAGTAAAAAGGGAAATGATAGTACATCAGTGGGGATCTGACACATTCTAAGTAATGTACTGCTATATAAGACGTGTGTCTGAGTCTGTGCGATGTGCTGATAGGCTTCGTAGACCTATTACTGCGTGCCTGATACATACATATCAAACGAATTGTTGTGTGGATGAACTCCTCATTGGCATATGGTCTTAGTACCGTAATTTCGTTTGATAGGGTATTTGTACAAAACTCGGAGGTTTAGGGTCGTTATGTTATTAGTTGTCTGGGGATAGCCTCTCTGATCTTCTGCTGTAAGTCATTACGGACCTAGATCAGACAGGGTGTCTTTATAAAAGAGCTTTATGCCAAATCCTAAAGTTACCGAATTGAGGAACTTTATATGTTTTATGATGATCAAAGATTATCTATTACATCGTATTAATCACTGATGCAAATCATGATTAATATCAGTCCTCAACCTAGTAAAGTGCACATGTTACTTTGCTGCATTAATTTGTTGACCTGTATACCTCTGTGTAGTCTACTTTGTAAATTACAGACGACGAAAGCATAATCACGCTTTACAATGAGTCTTTGTGCATTTACTTCTTGATACGGGAGTATGTCGTGCGCGTGGGAACCACAGACAATTATGTTTATACTATAAATAACAGTATCAGTTTAAAGCATTGCACAAAAGTCTGCATGTGAGTTTATGTGGATCACAATATCAGCAGTTGCCAGATCACACCTTGTCTTTAATGATAATAATTCAAAAGATCAATGGTGTGATCAGATTTCTCAATAACTGATATGATCCCTTTACCGGAAATCACAAAAACATTTACTGTTTTTCATTTACATTTCTGCATTTTATTTTCTCGTCAAAAATTACAAAACTCAAAAAGATTTTAGGTGTGTTTTAGCATAAACTTTAGAAAATTCAAAAAGATTTTACATTTCCATCTTCTTTTTGATAACTGATGGTGGTTAATATCAATTTTCTAAACCTAGATGAACCATTTGAGCTTTGTAATCTTTTAAATGTGAAAATATGAAGTTTTGATGCTTACAAGTTGAAAAATAATTGGAACGGGACTCGATTTTGAGATTTGAAAAATTTATCAAAAATTCCAGTTCTCGTTCGCCCATTCGTTTGGTCGAACGTGGGATTTTTAATGCTCCTTCGTATGTTTAAAACGGGTGAATGAGAGTGTTCTTGAACATCTGTTTCATTCGAACCCTTTTGCCTCATTCGAACCTTTAACTAGGGTCGAAGGAGACAAAAGTATCTCATTCGACCGGTGAGAATGGTCGAAGGAGCTTGCCTATATATACCCTTTCAGACTCATTCGATCCATTACAAATTTTTTTCAAAATTTTCTGCACTAAGTCCACTTGTTGCCCTGATCTTTTGCTGTATACCATTGTGTTCGTCTATCTAAGCTGATCATTTGCCACTCATTTTTACAGGTTAACCCTTCAAAAACAAGGAATAATCATTGTTTTTTCAGTATCAAGCCCTAGATTTCTAAACCCTGTTATAAACATGTTCATTATTGCAATTGATGCTTAGGATTCATTCTATCAATGTTTTAGGGGAGAAGAAACAACAATTAGTGGTGTTAATCCATCAGATTGATCAGATGATCATGATGAATAGATAAACCCTAATTTTGAACTGAAAACATGGATAAAATGAATGATATATAAAATTGTTGCTTTAAAAACATTAATCGGTGTCTTTACTTACCAAACAAATCAAAATAACATGATTAGAAACAATAAAATTCAGAATTGAAAATTTAAAATTGCAGACAGACTCCTTCGCACCTTTCGAATGGGCGAAGGAGATGTTTCACTAGGCGAATGAACAATAATTGGGCGAATGAAACATTTTATTAAAAACTCTTACATTCGTACCTTTAAAATTTCTCATTCGCACCAAGTTTTTCTCATTCGTACCCCCGTTTGGGCGAATGAGAAGATAAATTACCAAACTTTCAAATTTTGAATATCTTGTCTATTTTTAACATGTTTCTTTGTTTTTGTTTTGCAGATCAAACCATGTCTGAACAAGAGAAGCCTACTAAACAAGCAGGATCATCCTCACAGCCTGCAAAGAATGTCACTGAAGAGCTTTTGACATTCGAGAATGCGCATAATTGCTGTGCGTATCTTGGAGATGTTAAAAAACATACTGAGTTTATTGAGATTATAGAGTTCTTGAAGAGAAGTCGGGTGATAGACGCGATTGCTACACCTACCATTATTTACAGAGACATGATGCAAGAATTCTGGACTGAAGCGAAGTTGGATTTCTGGAATTGCGAGTCATCTGTGATTAGCAAGATCCAAGGAAAGATGGTGATTGTATGTGAGCAGGATATTAGAGAAGCCTTGAATTTGCAAGATGAGAAGACAGATCCCAAAGAGCTTAGTTTTATGGATCAACGAAAGTTCTTTCTGAGGATGAAGTACAATGGACCGATCACTGATGGTTCATTGCATAAGGGAAAGCTGTGTCCACAGTTCAAATACTTGGCACATGTATTGATACACGTCTTTGGTTCAGCTGCTGGAGGATATGATTTGATGCGTAAGAGTATTAGCTCGATGATGGTGGCACTGGTATTGAACAAACCGTTCAATGTATCAGGAATGCTAATGGAACATTTGTTGGAGCCTGTGAACGGCACGAGGAATCTGAAGTTTTTGCTGTATCCTCGATTCCTTCAGATGGTGTTTGATCATAAATACAAAGATTTGAAGAGGGATCCTAAGCACATTGTCGTTCAAGAACATATGTCAATCAATACACTGGCAAGGATGAAAGCCTATAAAGGTTTGTCAGTGAATGAACGTCCACCTGTTAGGCATTTATTTGGACATTTGGCAAGGATTGACTATACGGATCTAGGTGAAGGGCAAGTGAGACATGCTAACAGTGATTCAGATCCAGATAACCCATTACAACCTGTTGATCCAGATGCGAAACGAAAGAGACAGGTTGTTAATGTTGGTGCAAAGAGTGGAAAGGGTAAGGAAAAAGAGATCAGAATAGAGGTTGTTCCTGAACCTGCTAAGAAGAAGAGTACACCAAGAAGAAGCAAAACAATGGCTAAGAAAGGAGTGCATATTGTGGATGAAGCGTCGATTGATTCTGAAGAGATGCAAGAAGATGAACACTGGGATTCGAAAACTGAAACGCTGAAGACTACCACACCCAAGGTCACTGTGGCTGGTGAGTCTGCCAGTTTAAACCAGTCTGTTGAAGATCAAGGTAATAAGAGCCCAATTCCTGTTGATGAAGATGAAGAGGGTCTTAATGTAGAAAAAGATTTTCCTGGTTCACCAGTACAGGCTGTGAAATCAAAGAAGAAGCCTTAGTATAAGAAACAAGAGAACGTACTGAAACCGAGTCAAAAGAGAATGAGGGAGATTGAATCACTCATTGCTGGAAAGAAACTACCACCAGTTTCTAGTTCCAAGTCACCGGTTACTGCACCTGTATCTAAGAAGCAAAAGACTGCAACTACTTCTAGCACAGAACAGGGAGATGAATACCTGTTGATGAGTTCAATGAAGCGTTAGACAATGTGCTCAAGAAGATGAGGAAAGGCAAACTGCCTGAAGTTGCTGAGATGCCTGTTAAAAAGAAGGTCACAGTTGATAGTGATGTGATGACTGCTGTGAACCAAAGGCTATCTGAAATGATGAGCATTATCAACAAACAGCAAACCGAGATTGAGCAATTGAAGTCGAATGATAAAAAGATGTTGGAAGTTGTAGCCACATCTCATGATAACAGTGAAGAGTTGAAGGAAACAATCAAAAAGTTGAAGAAAGAGAACAAAAAGTTGCTGAAACACGAGCAGAGGAACACCAGAAGGTATATTGCTTTAAAAGAGGAGAACAAAAAGCTGAAGGAGAGTAACAAGAACATGGACAATCTGATAAAAGACTTGTACTCTCGAGCTCCTCAACTTCAAGCTGGTGAAGAAGATAAAGAACAAGAAGAAGAGAAAGTTGATTATGAACCATCTGACGATGAAGAGGATGAAGATCTTGATGAAGATGCTGGTAATGATCCTCAAACGAAAAAGAAGAAAGATGATGGAGATGATGGTAGTCCAGATGGTGGATCAAGTGATGCAAACAGCTCTGCTTTTAATAGTGATGATGACGATGATGATGACAACGCTGGGAAATATAAGTATGAGAAGCGTGATTCGAGCAAAGGTGGAGAGTCAAGCTCAAAGACTCCAGGTGAAAATGTAGATGATGACATTTTCTGGAATGAAAAACTGCAGTCTTTATCTGAAGAAGACAAACACATGTATCGCCAGATGCTTACAGATCGAGTCTGGACGATTGACATGACAGGCAGGTTTCCAGAAATATTTGAGTCTAGTAATAAGCCGTATGAGTTGGAGTTTGATGACTCAGATCTAGAAGATGGAGAGGTTTCTGCGGCGGTTTCTAAGGAAATACTTGAAGGTTTAGCTAGACAGGTTGGAAAGACTTTGGAAGAACTACTTGCTGATAATTTCATTCCAAAGATACCTGAAAAGGAAGCCGGGAATCATTCAGATGACCGTGACGTTCCTGCATTTGAAGAAGTTGAGATGGAAGACATTACAAGTGAGGAATATCCACAATACTTTAAGAATGATCAAGATTCTGGATTTCCTGGATTTTCTGATGAAGTGCTAAACCAGGCTGAGAAACTTGCTAAGGAAAAGAGCAAATTGTTTGAAGATGAAGTGTTCAAAGGGCATGATAAGCCACAGTTCGAGCAATCTGATAGTTTGAAAGAACTTTTGAGGAAATTGAAAGAGAAGGAGAATAACCGTCCTAAAGCTGAGATACAAGGTAGCTTCTACAAACTTCACAGTGAAATTTTCAAAGGTCGTGCATTGGCCTGGAAGTTTGTTAAGCAACTGAAATGCATAGCAGTCAAGTGGGAGAAGGGAATTCTGTACTTTAACAAATTCCATGACCTGAAGACTCTCCCTTACTGGGCTATTTGTGATATTTGTCGTCACCGAATATCGGGAGCGTCAAATAGTCAAATTTCATATGTTGCTGAGAGGATGACGAGAGAGAGCTGAACTAAGTGGGATTTATTTGCACCTCAATATCCAAAACGAATCGTTCATAAAAAGGATATTGACATGATTACTAGAATGCCCAAAGTGACGCTGAAGTATAAGCCACCGCGAGTGTTGAAGAAGATTCCTTTGATGCCGATTCCACAACACTTCGCCAAAGACTTTATTTGGTGGTACTATTATTGGAAGATAGCAGAGGCTGTGATCGTGCTGAAAGATGGTGAAAAGAACTTCAAGAAGATACACATTTTTGATCCCATGTGGTTGATTAATTGTTCACATGAGGATATAATAATGTTCTTCTATAATCCGATTTATTCTGAGGTTAAGGATGCTGAACAAGCAGGCAAATACCAACGTGTGGTATTTATGTGCTTTGCTTATGATATAAATGCTGGATGTGACTATGACAAGAAGCTCGGTAGGTTTGTGAAGATCCAGAAGGTGCCTGAAGTGAAAAAGACGAAGCCGAAGACATTTCATGAACCGGTGCTGACTAAGGAACAGAAGATTCAGCGGCATATCAAGTTGATGAACATCAGAATGGACGAAGAACGTCGACAATAATCCAAGCAATAGTCGAGGGGGAGTTTGTAGATGCATTTATGCGACTAGTGCTTCGGATTGTCCAATAAACTTGTTTTTGTTGATAGTCGAATGGGCGAAGGAGTTTTAGTTTGGTCGAAGGAGACTCAGAAGGTGCGAAGGAGAGGTTTTGGTCGAAGGTAGAATAGGTTTCTTATGTATGGCTTGGTTCGACCGGATGAAGTGGTCGAACCTGCACATTCGCACTTACAAAGTGGGCGAATGTGCAGACTATATATATGTCAAGCTGATTTTTTGAATGTAACTTTGAGTCATTTTGTTCCCTCCACTTTCTGATTCTCTCTCTAGGATATTATTTAGCTTAATTCACATTCATACCTTGTTGTTTTCACTTTATCAACGTGTAATTGAGTCTTGATTATTAATGAAAAAGCTTTGAATGATGATTTGTTTAATTATCATTTTGTGATTGGTTTAGGGTTTCCGCACCTAAATTAAACTTGTTTGATCATTTCTTTGTTGATTTGTCGATCCTTATAGCACATACACTATGTAAGAAAATAAAAACATAAGCTTATGAGAAAAATGTTATACCTCCTAGTGTCTTAAGAAAAGAGGGAGTTAGGGGCCTTGTACAACTTAGTTATGCTCCTTGTACCCCTAATGATCCCTTGAAAGTTAATGTTTATTGTTAGTGACTTGGGTGTGGGAGGTGGTTTGTAGTGGTGGTGGTGCCGTGGGGTGAGGGTGGTCCGCTGGTGGTGTGCGGCCGAGAGAGGGAGGTGGTTTTTGAACATTTTAATATACATCTTGTATAATTACTCGGTCCCTTGTTATAACTGGATGTTAAGAATGGTCTTTGTACAAGTCTATGTAATACAAGATAATATTATTGTGTGCACAATATATACTTTTTAACTAGTGGTCTTACTAGTCGTTTTTGGATATTGTGTTCGGATAATCCTTGTGTATGGACATTGTTTAATTTTGTCCCTGATTGAATCACAATTGAAATGTTATGTACCATTGTTAAGTTTCCAAAACTAGGGTTTTTGATATGATCTCTCTATAGCTTATCATGAGCTATTCTATATTTTCTGAAATTTGCTCCTACTAGTGGACCTAATGCTAGACTGTAAGCGTCGAAATTGACTTGCTGAGGCCCTGTATGGCTCAATTGTATTTAAACATGTAAAATGAAATGTCATGCACAATGTGTACGTGTAGTAAAGTGTACGGATATGATCTGTGATTTTGATGGGTGTCACAAATATGGTTGACCTTTGTACTTGTTTGACTTTAAGTAATCTAAGCCTCTGTGTAACGGTTTAGTAGTTGTTTTCAATGTTAAATGTGTTGTGCATACTAGACATGTCAATATGTTGTAACAATCCGACCAGGAGGGGGCTGTACGTTACAACAGTTTGGTAACAGACTTGCATAACGGAAGCAACGATAGCAAATATTTAAATGTTATACAATTTCTAATCCAAAAATATGAATACAAAACTAAAATAAATAGTCTAATATATATGCAGGGACGAAACGCGGCAGTCGTCGAAGCAGTCGATAAGGTGTGATCCGCTAATCGATCCAAATCCCAATCCATGCTTAGCTCTAATGCTCTATACCGCTACGCTTGCAGCTTGAATCCTCTACCATAACAATCTCTAATCCACACAAGCAAGCATATACCTCGTCCTCAAGATTTTCCAAATGCAGTACCTGAACACATGCTTAAAAGAGTTTTGGGTCAGCAAATATGCTGGTGAGTCCGTGTAAGTTGTTAAGTAAATCCAAAACATTTTAATAGTTCAAAAACAAGTTTACATAGTTCTAAACATGGTGATGTACAAGTATCACACCTCAATCCTAACACTGAATCCATCTACTCCCATTATGGATTCCCCACGGCAAAATATATGCCGCAACGGTCCGCAGACCTCAGTGGAGGGTTTTCCGGGCTTCCGGATCCACTGTGCGTGGGGGATTCCCCAAGTAGTACTATCCATATATTAAGTGGCCCAACTCCCTTGTGTTAATGAGTGTGCATCTGGTTTCGGGAGCCCTTGTCACATCAAGTAAGTTTACACAAAACAGTTTACACACACAAGCATATGTTCACCCCAAAGCATTTAAAACAGAAAAAGGGGAAGTACAGGAACTCACCTGGAAATAGTGCACACGCGTAGTTTATAGTAATCGAAGCGTCCAACAACTCATACCGGTATTCTTCCTGGTCGAATCCTCTCGTCCGACTACTGTGCGGGTTTTGACCAATGCTGGCTCGGTTTACTGTTGGCTCCTGTTGACCAGAATGGACTCGGTTTGACTTCTGTTGACCTGACCTTTGACTCGTTTTCTTGACCCGACTTCTTGACTTATTTCCAACTCAACCAACCATGACCACAAATCTTATCCTATCTTGAATCACCTACAACACCCTTAACCAACATCAACCATCCTCGGCAACCCCCACCCTTGACCGCCGTTCATTTGTCCTTAGCCATCAACCGTAACCACCACTGACCACCGTGACTCCATCTCCGTTAACCGCTATCAATAGCCACTAAACCCCGTCAATCCACCAAATGATCACCATCAAGCCTATGACCAGCCACCGACTACTACCATTAGTCAATACCAAGAAACCATGTTCACCCATCATCAACAACCCAAGCTATTACCAAAACCGTACCACCACTCGAATCACTAATAACCACTTCCAGTACCGTCACTCGTACCTCAACATCCCCTAACCAGAATCATCTTCATACAATCTATCACTATGATTCATAATCTATATAAAGGGGTTTTTACCTCTGATTGCCTGAGAGCTTGTCTAACCCAATCAGAACCCTATAGAACCGCCGCCGCCATCATCTTACTCGGAACCTCCTTGAAAACCCCTCCACGAGCCACAGCCACAGTCACCGTCTCTTCCTCTCTCTCCTCTACTTTAGCTTTGACCTCCGTCTCTCTCTCTCTCCTCTGTGTCTTGTCTCTCTCTCTCTCTCTAACCCTCTCTCCCTAACAGTAACCGGGTGTGTGTGTGTGTGTATGTGTGTGTGTGTGTGTGGTTTGCTTGTATAGATAAGGGTGGTTGGTTGGGGTAGCGCCGCCGTGCACCACCACATGTGGTGGTGGTCGGCCTTCATCTGATCCCTCTCTCTCTCTCTCTCTTTCTCTCTCTCTCTCTCTCTCTCTCTCTCTCTCTGAACATGTTGTTTGTGTGTGTGTGTGTTTATCAGAAAAACAAAAAGGGTTGGGAGGGTGGTTTGGGGTTTTATAATTGTGTTTAAGGAATGGTTTCTTTAAAACCATTTGTCTTGCAAATGGTTTTGAGATGTGAGGTGACACCATAAGGGGAGGACAAGTGTCCTCCCTTGGTGACTCATCATATCCGTTCGAGTCCGGGTTCGTTAATGGGTGTCAGTCCGATCTTGTAACGTATTTTCCTATACATCTGCAAGTATTCGGGTTCAAGTTCGTAACCAGTACTCGTGTATAATAATTATTCTTATATTACAAGATTAGTATTTATTATTTCTTCGTCATTCTAATTCTTAGTCGCGAAAAATTTTAGGCCTAGTAACCGGGTTGTTACATTCTCCCCCCGTTAAAGGAATTCCGTCCTCGGAATTATTTTTGAGCCATCTGTATTTACGCATCCAGTATGCTCCACACTCGGATTTATTGCTCAAGTTTACTTGATCGTGTCTACATAATTATTTTCTTAAATCCAATCGTAATTTAGGTGGTTTGATACCAAGCCTCACGCTATGTCTAGGTTTAAAACAAACGGTTTATATATTTGATAGTTTATGGTTTGTTCTTGGTTTGATTTTCAGTTTCATTTTTGACGCATCACTGGTGTTTATATATAGGGTATACCGCAGCTAACCTACCACACCAATGATACTTTGTAAACGTACTGAAAATCTCCCCAAAAACTTGATAGAAACGTATTTGAAAACGTATTTTGTCAAAAATTCCTATGTGTGTTCTAATAGTTACTAGTCCTTAAAACCTTTGCTTTAGTGTAGGTTAACTTGCCAAAATAGGGGTCTTCATATAAGACTATGGTCTCTAGAGTTGTACTTAAGTTTTGATGCCTAATGTGGGGTCTAATTCTATCCATACCATTGACTTTATCATTGAATTCTTATACCTTCAAAATCTCTATGGTATATGGTGTAGAATATAATGATAAAACATTAGAAATTATGAAAAGTGAACCATCTATACGTGCTATATTGATCTTAACCTTATCAAGGGCACACGTCTTATCTTTAGTATCCTAAGTCTTATTTTCTCATATGATCGATTTTTGCTATCAATGTAAATTTTTCTACTAACCTCAACTATACTTCCTTATTCTCATCAAATATTCCTTATAATGATCATCACGAATGCATCCGCTCCCCCCGTTAGGGCTTACCTATACATTACTAATATGTTTCATACAAGTAACTCGTCATTACACTTAAATGGTTACGGAACTAATCCAAATGTCTTGGCCCTAGTCTGAAGACAATACACGATAATAATATTAACGGAACGTGTATTAAATCTTACGGTTACCTCTTGTAGCGTTCAATCTTAATCTCTTCGGGTCACCGGATCGACAATTCATGGTTTGCGTGCACCTTTATATGGTTCATCGATGTTTCTATTGTTACTTGGAAATGTTCTTTAAGACCTGTCATAATATTACAAATCCAAGACACCATATTTGGTTTGAGTTGGTCAAGTCCGAATAAGGGAATCTAAAAGTAAAACCTGTATCTTTAACCTTAGCTGATCGATGAATGCAAACTTATGGTTCTATGGTTACAAATGAATTATATACATATATATATATATATACCGGGATCACGCGCTAATAAAGTAGACAATAACTACACAATAACTACTTGGTTGAAAGTAAAACTTATCGAATTATCCATTAGCTAAGTTGATCAAGATCTTTCTTAGTATTTCGGGTTCTTTCTAGCTGCAACACTGAGTTCCGGCGAGGTTCGTGGCACTTATAGTTAATCTTGCACTAAATCATGAAAAGTTAGTCGCATATAGTACTATTCACTAATAGTCATAATACGCATACATGGAGATGAGAGAATAAACATTACTATAGTCATGAGGGTATATTTATATATGTGTATATACTACAATGTTGAACAAATATCACTTATAAATCAAGTTATATCAAGTATATCGGGTTCTTGTAACTCTCTCTCTTAATATTACTACACGTCCGTACGTATATTTTGTGCTTTTTAATTCATAATTCGTCACTTATTGGTTTACGACTCTAACATAGTCTGTTTTCTCACATAAGTCTTATGATCATCATGGTTAACAATTACGACTTTGGCGAATCTTTGGATTTCTTATAACTTTTTCGTGCCTGTAAATTCACAATTACGTGACGTCAAGTGTAATCGTCAATTTACCTCAAAAAATTATTCTAGTAATCTCCGTTGTAGTCATTGTTCAATTATCTAAGAAAGTTCGCATACCGGTTCCAAGTCCCTATTAAGCATTCTAGTGTGTCCAGGTACTCAAGTCTCGACTTATTTCATTACTATTCTGATTGGTCTTATGTGATTCCAAGGCATTTCCTAGCTAGGTAATCTTAGAACCTTAAACTCTAAGTTCTCTAAGTTGTTCTGGACATGTTGTTTGTGTGTGTGTGTGTGTGTTTATCAGAGAAACAAAAGGGGTTGGGAGGGTGGTTTGGGGTTTTATATTTGTTTTTAAGGAATGGTTTCTTTAAAACCATTTGTCTTGCAAATGGTTTTGAGATGTGAGGTGTCACCATAAGGGGAGGACAAGTGTCCTCCCTTGGTGACTCATCATATCGGTTCGAGTCCGGGTTTGGGTTCGTTAATGGGTGTCAGTCCGATCTTGTAACGTATTTTCCTATACATCTGCAAGTATTCGGGTTCAAGTTCGTAACCAGTACTCGTGTATAATAATTATTCTTATATTACAAGATTAGTATTTATTATTTCTTCGTCATTCTAATTCTTAGTCGCGAAAAATTTTAGGCCTAGTAACCGGGTTGTTACATATGTGCAGAGCAAATTTTGGTGAATGTTGTGTAACAGACCATGTCAATACCCCAAAACTATCAAAACTATCAATACTGTCAAAACAGTCTTTTGACCAAATGGGTCAATACCCCATATTCAACACAAAACAGTCTTTAGACCAAATGGGTCAATACCCCAAACCTATCAAAACTGTCATATCAAAACAGTCAAATGGGTCAATTATCTGCTGTGACATAAATAGGCCATGAACAATAATCAACACAAGCTGCAACATACTGCAATTAATGTCAAAACAGTCAAATGGGTCAATAATCATAAGCTGCAACATACTTAGAACAATATTCAACACAAACTGTAACATAAACAGGCCATGAAACCATTACTGCAATTAATGTACCAAAATACATGACCCTTAAACCAACATAAACATACTAGACATAAACATAAGTGACCAAAGTAGCAAAATACATAGAGTTTAAACCAACATAAACATTAAAACAGCATAAACATAAAACAGCATCATTTAGCCACCCTCTTAAGCTTTGACTTTGAAAGTGGCTTTTTCTTTGACTTCTTTTGCTGACTTGGATCCTGACTACTTTGACTTGCCTGTTGGGTAACTTGACTAGGTTCTGTTGATTGACTAGCTTGCACTCTTGGCTTCTTTGGCCTTCCCCTTGGATTCTTGCTACCACTACCAGTTTCAAGTGGTCTTTTACCCTTATTCTTGCAACTTCTCTTGTTATGTCCCTTTCCATCACAATTACTACAAATCATCTTAGAACCAGGCTTAGTCAACTTCCCATTTTTCTTAGTTTTTTCATGTGGATCCCTTTTCCTGTTCTTCTTTGGTCTGCCTGGTTGACTCTTGATGGGAGGAGGGTCCAGGGGAAAATCAACAAGTGGCCAGTATTTCTCACTAGGCAAGGGTGGAATGGTGTACTCATATGTCTTCATGAATGTGTCCATATGATAACAGTTAGCAACATACTCCTCAACATTCTTGTTTAAAAATCCTACTATAGCACACACATGCTTACAAGGTATTCCTGTCAAATCCTATTTTTTACGGCTGCAAGTTATCTTGATCAGGTCTACAGAAATATCATCATAATCCCTTACTTGGAACACATTCAATGATGATGGATAAACCTCACAATGGTAAGCCCATGATTTCTCTAGCTCAAGCTTCTCTTGTATTTTAGGACACACAATGACATCCTCATTAGCTATTTCTAGCTTCAATGTAGTGAGCCTAGTCATAACTGCTACCCTGATGTCCTCTAACATATTGATGATATGCTTAGATCTTGGTTGAATAATGTAACCATTAAAGGCTTCTACCATATTGTTTACTATGACATTAGTGTGATTGTTTAGAAAGAACCTTGAAAAGCATCTTGGGTTTTGTTTAAGGAATTCTTCATGTGCAGAGGCTGATAAGTCTTTCATCTCTTCAAGTGCTTGCTTGTATTCAGGTTCATTATAAGCCCTGACAGCTTTCCAGAAAATCTCCTTCAAGTCATCACCCTTGTTCTTCTTATGCCAATTGGCATAGATGTGTCTAGCACAATTCCTATGCTCAGCTTCTGGCCACACCAATGTAACTGCATTTAACAAACCCTAGAACATTCAAAGAAACATAAGTGTTAGATGACACAAATAAACAAAACAGTTGCAAAGTAATGTAAAAGACATACCTTTTGTTGATCAGAAATGAGTGTCCATCCCTTCCCACCATCCTTAACCTCTATTGTTTTCCTTATAAGGTCCATAAACCAAGAGTCATTAGTTTCACCTTCAACAACAGCCTATGCCACTGGGAACATTTTGTTATTTGCATCCCTTCCAATTGCACCTAACAACATACCTCCTAGGAATGTTTTAAGGAAACATCCATCTAAACACAGAACTTTCCTACAACCTGCCAAAAAATCCTTTCTTCACACCATCAAAACACACAAAGAGTCTACAAAAAGTTTCTAGTGTTGAACTGGGATCTGCATTAACAAACCCTGGGGGGACAGTTAACATGTCAAATGTTGAAGTAGGGTTAGCTTCCTTTAAAGCTGCCAAATATGACCTAAAGCTTGCTGTAGTGATCTCTCATTGAACCATGAAGCCTCTTTTGTGCACAAACTTTAGCCTTATAAGCTAACCATTTTGATATCAACACCTTATACTTCTACTTAACTGCTAACTGTATCTCTTTAGCAGGCCAGTTTGGATTTTCTTTAAACACAGTCAAGAACTCATTTGCCAAAAAGCTTGCAGTTAACTATCTATTCTTAGACATGTTCCTTTGGCAGTTGTGCTTGTTTGTAACTTTCTTTAACATAAAACAAGACTTCCCTGGGTGAAAAGAACAATATAGTTTGAAAGGACACCCTGTCACACAACTCACACCTACACGACTATTTCTGTTTTTATCACTTACTAAAACTTTAAGGTTCTTACCATTAACAACAGCATATTGTCTAACTGCTTACTTGAATGCCTCTCTTGTTGGGAACCTAATTCCAACTACCCAATCAAACTTTTTCCAGTCAGTTTTTGCATCAATAATAGGAACAATGTCTATGTGTTTGGTCCCTAGTATGTCATCATCTTCACTCTCACCTGGTGTCTTCACATCTCCATCAGAATCCTCATAGTTACTCTCATCTTTAGTGTGAGAACCACCTATATCAGCTACTTCATGTCACACCCCAACCGATGGCGGAATACATCGGGGCGAGACTTGGGATAGATTGTTCAAAGACTTCATGACACTAGAATTCGTGACAATATGATTTAAAGATAAAATTTCATTCATAGCATAATTATCGTCTAAAAAGATAACAGAATACAAATTGTTTTCATGAAAAGAGAAATACGACATCAAAATATAGAACTTAAACTAGCGTGAGTTTCTAGTCCAATCCTAAGTAGATTTCTTGAATATCCAGCATCAAACATTTCCTGCAACATGTATAAAATATCCGTCAACACATAAAGCATTGGTGAGCATACTAGCTTTAGTTTACATACATAGTATTTTAGAATGGTTTACTCAAATCTCATACTATAGCATTGCACATACCTATCATACAAAAGACATAACTCAAACCCGCGAGTACCACAGCGTATACCTAACATATTCATGTTAGGCCGTTTAAATCTTAACAATGACCCATAAAGGGGGCGGTGTGCTAGTCCTATAGCGCTATACATGTTAAGTGGGCTAATAATTGTAACACCCCAACCAATGTCGGAAACATCGTGATGTCACTTATTGATGATTGTTCAGTAGCTCATGGTAAACAATAAATTTCATTATATGATTTAAATAAATTACATACAATTGTTCTACAAGAATTCGTACATCAAATTGATAAAACTATGCACACATCTTCAAGCATTAATTCAAATCTTCAAGCAAGTAGAACCTGAAACATGTTAAGTTGAAAATATTTTGGGTCAACAAAATGTTGGTGAGAATACATAGGTTTTTGAATATAGTTGATAACAATAGTTTGTACAACAATCACAGTTGTATGATGATAGAGTATGTTTCCGACATGTAACAATGCGTCTTTGTACAACCAAACCTTGTGTCGACTGATGACTAACTCGCAAGTTAGTTAAATGTTGTTACTGTTATCGATCATCCCTGAATTTATGCGGGGGGGTGGGTTTGTCAGACCTATAGCGCTATAATCTAAACTGGCGGCTTGATCATTGTTAATGATTGTACTGTGTCTTTTTGTTACAGTCAAATGATAGAATGATGATGTACTTGAATCATAAGTAAATATGAGTAAATGATAGTATAAAATGTTTAAACATGTTTCACCCCAAAAATAGTGAAAATAGGGAAAAGGGGCTATGTAAACTCAACTTAGCAAAATGTTATTTCTGTTGAAAAATTGAATAGTGGTGTTGCCCAAATGTGTCAAGTATCACCCTATAATAAGGTAATAAATATGTCTAAGTTTATCTAGTCTACCAATATATATATTCTAGGGCTTCGAATTGGGGATAAATGCTCGTTTGATTAATAATAAAAATGTTTGATAATTAAGAGAAATTTAATAAATAAATAAACAAAAATCTTTTATAAAATTTGAATTTAAGATGGTCCCAATAATGAGTTTAAAGTATAAAAATAATTTTTATAAAATTATTTTCTTTAAAATAGAATATTAAATCTATTTGTTACAATTTGTCAAAATTTAACTTTAATATTTAAAAATACTAAAATTAAAGAATTATTAGATTAAAAATTATATTTCTGTTCCAAATAATTAGAAATAATTTATATAAAATTTTGGTGCAAAAATATTAAAAATTGGATTTATTATGATTTAATTATGATTAAACTAACAAAAATTGATTAAAAATATTAAATAAACAATTTTTTAGAAATAAAAATCATTTCAGAAAAGTTTATTGTTATAAAAACTTAGAACAATTTTTGTGGAAATTTATAAGATTGTTTTGATATTTTTATAGAATTTTATAAATTAAATAGAATAAACTTGATTTATTTATTATATATATTAAATAAATAAATTTTTGAAAATTAAAAATTGTATGCAAAACTTTTTCATTAGGTTAACACAAAATAACATTTGTAGGATTTTTAAAAGTGTTTTAGTATTTTAAAATGAATTTATAAAATATAAGTAATTATATTTAAAGTTTGAAAACAAAACAAAAAGAAAAGAAAAAGAATGTTGCTGCCAAGGTTCGAACCCGCGTGGCCAGTTCAGAAGGCATCAGGCACAACCACTTGGTTCAGACCAGTGGTTGTGTTTGGTTTCATTTGATTTAAAATATATAACAGATGCAAAAACAGTTATCTTTCCCAATTGAAACTTACGAGCCCTAGCTTTTGTAATTACACAATTCACACAACATTAACCCAATTAACCTTAGGGTTAATGTTGTGTGTATGCCGAAGGATAGAACCCACAAAAAAATTGATACTTACAACACGATTGCAAAAGGATTGATCAGTCAACGTTTAAAGTCAAACGCGAACAATAACACACGAACAGTAGATTATTAAGAGAAATTGGAGATTGAGGGTGAGTATTCGGCGATTGTAGGAAGTGTTGTGATGTTCAATTTATAGGGATAGGTTCGGTTTGATGATTTGGGTAAGTTTTGACCCTAATGAATATGATGACGCGAATTAAGCCAAAATTGGTATGTTTTGACCGCGTTAATATGTTTAATACGCGTAATATGCTGTTAATTTCATTATACGAGTCAATCAAATGGTAGATTCCATGTTTAAGCTTCAATCAAGGAACAAATCTATGGTGGTTGTGACTCGGCACTGTTGCAGCGATGAATAGAAGAAGCAGACAAGAAACCAGGTTGTTTTAAATAAATAATAGGTTGGTATAGAAACAAGAGATTGGTGTGGCTCAGTTGGTTACGTGGGTGTGTTCTGTTTAGCTTGGCTCCGGTTCGAGCCACAGCAGGGGCATCCCCATTTTTTTTTCTTTTTTTTAACAGAAAGGGGGAAGGGAGGAAAAGGGGTAGTGGGCCGGATTTTCAATTTCTGGGTTGGGCTGCTTGCTTGGGCCGGATTTGGCTAAGGGTGTTGGGTTGGGTTCAATCTATTGTGTTTGTGGGCTTGGTTTAGTCAAGAAATTTTGACACAACATAATTAAAACAAATCTGATTATTATTATTATTATTATTATTATTATTATTATGATTATTATTATTATTATTATTATTATTATAAACCTTTATATATATATATATATATATATATAAGTTGTGTGGTAGTAATATAAAGACTTAGACACATTATGAATGATAAAAAAAATATAATATACGTATTAGAATTTGGGGAAAATTTTGCGATGTTACAATAATAGTTAATGATTTATGTCTAAGTATCTAAGTATCTAAGAATCATAAGCATGGCAAGTAGCATATAAGTATGTTTAATAGATTGAGCATGTGTGTTTATGAAAGCATTAGTGTGTTTTGCATATGATACATGTTTACACCCCAAAAGTGATAAAGAGTAAAAAGGGGACAAGTATGACTCACCTTTGGGTGCGTTTAGTAATGCTCCAAAGACGAGTCTTGGGAGGTTGGTTCCTTAGCCTTGGTTAACTAGAATTAGAGAATAAAGGGTCTTAGGTTCGAGTTTAGATTATAGATTCACGAGAGTCATGCAAGCCTTTTAGGCAAACCAAGCACAAATTGCCTTTAGGGCAATCCGGATGGTCATGAGATTAAGTAAGACCAAGCACAAAACCATCATAGATTATTCGGATGGTATAAAGTTAGGAATGTGAATCCATTTGATAGGTTCATGTCATAACCACTTCGCTTATGGAATAAACGTGGGTTTTGGACACGGGATTTCCCCTTTCTAGTGTGGCTAAATCCATAGCACAAGAAGGGTCAAGAGAGTTGGTAAGGTAGGGTGTAACCACAAACCTTCCAATGATTAATAATAAGCTAGTAAGATAGAAACTTGAAAGTATATGTTTATATTATTATATAATTCAGAAAACAACCACCTTTGGAACCTCTTTTAGGTGCTCTACCCTTATCACACTTCTGTGGATAAATATGGGGAAGATCCTAGAGGTTTCTCCAAGGAGTTTTAGATGAAAAAGAAGAAGAAAAATAGAATGAAAGTTGAAGTTTTAAGCCAAGAAACTTACTGATGCAAAACAGGAAGTTTGGCTTGAAAACTTGAAGACTAGAGAGTTTTAGAGAGAGTTTTAGAGATGAGCAAAGGATTAAGGGGTGGAGAGGAGTGGAATTTATAAGTGGGTTGAGAAGGTAGGGTATTAAATAGAGTTATTAGGGTGGTTGGGAGGAGATTAAGTGGGGTTAAGAGTTTAATTAATATGAAATGGTGATGGTTATTGAAGCTGCTGTTGTCGTGACTAAACAACAAAAAAAATAAAATCAACGACAACCTTTATAATATATGCAGGTTGTTGTGATTGCTTGGAGATGAAAGTCAAGGCACATTTGACGTTTCCTCTTTTTTTTAACTAAAAGAGTTATTAAATCTATATAATATATATATATGTTTTATTAAAAATAAATATATATTAAGATCTTAACTAAATGAGTTTCTAGATTGATTAGGATAAATTATATCAACGACTCGTCACGAATTGGTAGGAGTGACATAAAAGAAAACGAATAAAGGCGAACTTGGAATTTGTTTAAGTATAGAATTAAGAATATATGCAAAACTAAAATCACGCGATGTTACATAAAGTTTGCGTCATATAGAATTTATAGAATAAATGAAATAGATTAAGATTAAATTCAATTGATAAAATACTTTTCCATTGATCATAAGCTCGGGATTACAAGGGTATAGAGTGACAAGTTACAAGAATACGAGGACTAGAATGGTAAAAACAAAAAAGTACAAATGTTATAGTCTCCTCTACTTTAGGAAATTTCGTCTCGAAATTTATTCAAGTGGCTTGACTAAAAAGATGTGGGTACTTTTTCTTCATTTGCTCTTCATGTTCCCAAGTGAATTCGGGTCCATTCTTCGATTCCCAACGAACTTTAACTAGAGGAATACATTTTCGTTTGAGTTGTTTGACTTCACGATCCGTTATTTCCACTGGTTTTTCAACGAAATGCATAGTCTCGTCAATCCGTACGTCATCAAGAGGAATGTGTATGTTTCCTTTGGCTTAGCACTTCTTCAAATTTGAAACATGGAAGGTGGGATGGACATTGTTGAGTTCTTGGGGTAACTCGAGCTTGTAGGCGACTTTCCCAATTCGTTCAATGATTTTGAATGGTCCAACATACGGTGGAGATAACTTCCCTTTCTTTCCAAACCTGACTACTCCCTTCCAAGGAGACACTTTGAGGAGTACTTGATCACCAACATTGAATTCAAGGGGCTTTCGCCGCTTGTCGGCATAGCTTTTCTGACGGCTTCGAGCAGCTAAGAGATTATCACGGATCTGGATGATTTTGTTGGTCGTTTCTTGGATGATTTCGGGACCGGTGATTTGTGCTTCACCAATCTCATGCCAACATATAGGAGAACGACACTTTCGGCCATAGAGAGCTTCGAATGGATCCATTTGGATGCTGGTATGGTAACTGTTATTTTAAGAGAACTCGACCAATTGTAGATGAGCATCCCAGTTTCCACCAAAGTCGATTATGCAAGATCGAAGCATGTCCTCAAGAGTCTGAATCGTATGTTCAGTTTGACCATCAGATTGAGGATGAAAAGTTGTACTAAGATTAAGCTGAGTGCCCACGGCAGCTTGAAATGTTTCCCAAAGACGGGAGGTGAATCGACCATCACGGTCTGAGATGATGTCAAGAGGAATACCATGACGACAAATTATTTCCCTAGTGTAGATATGGGCTAGCTTTTCCACTTTGTAATCTTCACGAACGGGAAGGAAGTGAGCTGACTTGGTTAAACGATCAATGATTACCCAAATGCTATCATGACCGGATGATGTTCGAGGGAGCTTGGTAATAAAATCCATAGCAATACTTTCCCATTTCCACATGGGGACTTTGGGCTGTTCAAGCAAACCCGACAGTCGTTGGTGCTCGGCTTTTACTTTGGAGCAAGTGAGACATTTGGACACAAAGAGAGCAATGTCCTTTTTCATACCGGGCCACCAATAATTGCGACGGAGATCTTGATACATTTTATCCGCACTGGGATGAATGGAGTATCGGGATTTATGCGCTTCATTCATTATAAGAGTACGAAGGTCATTACGACTGGGAACCCAAATACGATCAAGATAATAAAGAATTCCATCTGCCTTAGATTCCAATTGTAATTCGGCACCACAAGACATTTCTTCATATAGAGTATTTTCATTGACCGATGTATGCTGAGCGTCTCGAATACGATTGAAGAGATCATTTTGAAATTGAGAGCTGCGAAGACGGTCGGTTTCTCGGATATTGCATAGAACTGCATGACCTTTTCGACTAAGAGCATCGGCTACTACATTCGCTTTACCAGGATGATAGCGAATTTCGTAGTCGTAGTCGTTTAACAATTCGACCCGTCGTCGTTGTCGCATGTTAAGATCCTTTTGATTGAAAATGTGTTGGAGGCTTTTTGTGGTCGGTAAAAACAACACATTTTGTACCATAGAGGTAATGTCTCCAGGTTTTTAAGGCAAAAAAAACAGCACCAAGTTCGAGATCGTGAGTGGTGTAGTTCTTCTTGTGGATTTTGAGTTGCCTTGATGCATAGGCGATGACTTTGCCTCGTTGCATAAGAACGCAACCAAGACCTTGATTCGATGCATCACAATAAACCACGAAATCATCATTCCCCTTGGGAAGAGCTAGAATAGGAGCATCACAAAGCATGTCCTTGAGGGTTTGAAAGGCTTCTTCTTGTTTAGGACCCCAAATGAAAGGTTGGGACTTTTGAGTCAAAGCGGTGAGAGGTGTAGCAATTTTGGAAAAGTTGGAGATGAACCGACGGTAACAACCCACCAATCCTAGAAAAGAACGAACTTCGGTAGGAGATTTTGGTGCAATCCAATTTTTAACGGCTTTAATTTTGGCAGGATCAGCATGAATACCCCTATCGTTCACAATATGCCCAAGGAATTGAACTTCTTTTAACCAAAATTCACATTTAGAGAACTTGGCATAAAATCGTTCGGCATGTAGGAGTTCTAGAATCAAACGGAGATGTCGTTTATGGTCGTCTTCGGATTTGGAATAGATCAAGATGTCATCAATGAACACAATCACAAAACGATCCAAATAAGGTTTACACACTCGATTCATTAGATCCATGAACACTGCAGGTGCATTGGTTAAACCGAAAGGCATCACCATGAACTCGTAGTGACCATATCTTGTGCGAAAAGTGGTTTTTGGAATATCTTCTTCATGGATTTGAAGTTGATGGTATCCCGAACGAAGATCGATTTTTGAGAAACAAGTAGCTCCTTGGAGCTGGTCAAAGAGATCATCAATGCGTGGAAGAGGATATCGGTTCTTGACAGTAAGCTTGTTAAGCTCACGATAATCGATGCACATACGGAAAGATCCGTCTTTCTTTTTGACAAATAAAACAGGAGCACCCCATGGAGAAGTACTCAGGCGTATGAAGCCTTTTTCGAGCAGTTCTTGGAGTTGACTAGCAAGTTCTTGCATCTCGGAAGGTGCAAGACGATATGGCGCTTTTGCAACAGGTGTAGCACCAGGTATGAGGTCAATGCGAAATTCAACAGAACGAGCAGGAGGAAGACCGGGTAGATCTTCGGGAAAGACCTCGGGAAAGTCACAAACGACAGGTATGTCTTTTATGCCTTTTTCCTTGTCTTTGGTTGTTACCACATGAGCCAAGAATGCAACATATTCCTTACGGAGATATTTTCGAGCTTTGGTACAAGACATGAGCTTGAGTCCTTTGGAGGCTTTTTCACCATAGATTTGTAAAGTGTCAAGCGGTATGCGGATGAATTTTTCGAAACAAACAACTTCGGCACGATGTTTTGCAAGCCAATCCATGCCTACTATGATGTCAAAACTTCCCAATTGCATAGGATTTAGATCTATGGAGAAATCATGGTCATTAAGATTCAAGGTGCAATTTTTGATAATGAAATCAATAGAGATGGGTTCACCATTTGCGACTTCAACGGTGAAAGGTTCCGTTAATTTAGATCGTGCACAAGCAAGTAAAGGTTCAAATTCTAGGGACACAAAACTCTTATCCGCACCAGTATCAAAGAGTATAGAAGCATAAGATCCATTAACTAGGAACGTACCGTTCACAACATCATTCTCGTTTTGAGCTTGGGCCGCATTGAGGTTGAAAGCGCGACCCCTTGGTGGTTGATTTTGAGCCATACCTTGAGCTTGAGCTGGGTTGTTGCGGGTACATTGAGGAGCAAAATGGCTAGGATCACCACACTTAAAACATGCACGACCATTGCCAATGGCTAGAGGAGGTTGGTTAGCGGCTCGGGGTTGGTTGGCAACTTGAGGTTGGTTGTTTTGGGTTCTAGGGCCGGTTTTGCAAGTTTGGACAAGGTGCCCATAGCGGTTACAATTGGTACAGAAACGGCAAGTAGAGGTTGGTGGGTGATGAAAATGGCACGTGTTACATTTTGGGAAAGAGCCGGTGTAGGGATTCTTGGCAGGCACTTGGTTAAGAGGAGTTGGAGCTTGAGCTTCGGTGGATGGAATGGTAACGGCATAGTTTTGGTTTTGGGATTTGCGTTTGCGGTTATTGCTATGGGTTGATGGGGTTTTGGCTTCCTTTGGTTTGTCGGTGGGAATAGTGGTGGTTTGATTGACGGTTTTGGTGGTGTTTGGGATAGTTATGGTTCCATATTTCACTTGGTTATCCGAGATTTTGGAAGCTAAACGAATGGCTTTTTCTAGGGTGGTGGGTTCGGCTCCTTCAACGATATCACGAACACTCGTTGGGAGGCCTTTGAGATACTTAGCTATGATTCTTTTAGTGGTGTTGAATTGGTGAGGTACAAGGACAAGGAGTTGCTTGAAACGATTGGTATAGGTTGGGTTATCACCACTGTTTTGCTTGAGTTTCCAAAACTCATCTTCGAGTCGCTCAATCTCTTGCGCGGGGCAGAACTCCTCAAACATGAGTTGCTTAAGTTCCTCCCACGGCAGAGCTAAAGCGGCTTCGTTTCCACGGGTGGCTCTCTCGCTTTTCCACCACTCAAGTGGCCTTGATTTGAAGACACTAGTGGCGTGACAAGTGCGGAGATCCTCGGGGAATTCGCTATTGATGAAAACTAGCTCGATGTGGTCGAACCATTCGAGCATAGCAGTAGCACCATCGTTTCTCGTGAAAGAGTCGGGTCGATGTAGGTTAAATTGCTTAAAGGTGAAGGAGGTAGTTTTAGAGGATTCGGCTTTTGAGTCAACAGAACCATGTGGGCTTCCGGAGGCTTGGATTTTGCTAACCACTTTGGGTATGACCTTGGCCATTTGCTTGGCCATGAAAGAGAGCATTTTCTTGTTGGTGCTTTGTTTTGAGCTTCTTCGGTTGGACATGGAAGACATCTAAGGGATAAACAAAAAGGGATTATGAGCTTTGATCAATGGTTTATTTGTATAAAGATTGCATTTTGTCTTTGTTTTTAGGAATGAATTAAGCATACAAAGCACATAGTGTCAAATAGTTCAAGTAGCATGTAGTTTCACATCGTTTATAAAGCATAACATATAAGTATAAGCAAGTATAGTGCATTTAGACAATATAAAGGAGCTTTGATTAGTGTTGGTTTGCGATTATTAGTATTGTTTGGAGATTGCTGGAGTACTTGAGATGCGAGTCTTGAGAGCCTTTGCGAGTAGTAAAAATAATAGAATATATGTAGTGAAAACATAGCATGAAAACAACATTGAAAATATTATTAACATAAAATGAGGGGCTTGTTTTAAGCAAGCCATTGGAGTGTTCCGGAACGGAACTAAGACTAACCAAAGTGGTTCAAATTTACCTTTGAGTTTGAAAACATGCTTTGGCCTAATAGGTGGAAATACTCTCGCCGAAACTTTTGGTTAACGGTATTCACCCTTCCAGTTACTACATGTTTCTTGTCATTAGTAAATTTGAGACTTTGGCGAGATTTTTAAAAAAATATCAAGGATTGAAACTAGTCGCTAAGTTGTGGATTTCACTCCTATCTTAGCGAGGTCGTTTCTTTGAGTGTGGTTTGTACACTTTGTCCAAAGTGGTAAGAAAATTAATTCTAACCTTCAATTGGTAAGTGTCCACTAGAACGAGAATTGTGAAATTTCCACCAAGGTGAGGATATCACTCCTATCTTGGTGTAGTTTCAAAAAAAAACACAAAGAATTTACGCGGATTGAAAGTTATCACCAAGGTGAGGGTTTCACGCCTATTTCGGTGATTTCCTTTCGTTTGTGTTATACAAGCATCTTCGAGTGTAGAGTAATCCACAAATAGGAAGGTAAATTTTAAGGACCAAGAGAATGGAGTAGAAGCAAGATAAGGAGAACAAGTATTTTAAGTATGATAAAAGGAATGGTCAAAAAGGTACTTAACTATAGTCTAGGTCAAACATGGCAATTTTTCCTAATTCTCTATAGTCATGGCTCAGATACCAATCTGTCACACCCCAACCAATGGCGGAATACATCGGGGCGAGACTTGGGATAGATTGTTCAAAGACTTCATGACACTAGAATTCGTGACAATATGATTTAAAGATAAAATTTCATTCATAGCATAATTATCGTCTAAAAAGATAACAGAATACAAATTGTTTTCATGAAAAGAGAAATACGACATCAAAATATAGAACTTAAACTAGCGTGAGTTTCTAGTCCAATCCTAAGTAGATTTCTTGAATATCCTGCATCAAACATTTCCTGCAACATGTATAAAATATCCGTCAACACATAAAACATTGGTGAGCATACTAGTTTTAGTTTACATACATAGTATTTTAGAATGGTTTACTCAAATCTCATACTATAGCATTGCACATACCTATCATACAAAAGACATAACTCAAACCCGCGAGTACCACAGCGTATACCTAACATATTCATGTTAGGCCGTTTAAATCTTAACAATGACCCATAAAGGGGGCGGTGTGCTAGTCCTATAGCGCTATACATGTTAAGTGGGCTAATAATAGTTAATGATTTATGTCTAAGTATCTAAGAATCATAAGCATGGCAAGTAGCATATAAGTATGTTTAATAGATTGAGCATGTGTGTTTATGAAAGCATTAGTGTGTTTTGCATATGATACATGTTTACACCCCAAAAGTGATAAAGAGTAAAAAGGGGACAAGTATGACTCACCTTTGGGTGCGTTTAGTAAGGCTCCAAAGACAAGTCTTGGGAGGTTGGTTCCTTAGCCTTGGTTAACTAGAATTAGAGAATAAAGGATCTTAGGTTCGAGTTTAGATTATAGATTCACGAGAGTCATGCAAGCCTTTTAGGCAAACCAAGCACAAATTGCCTTTAGGGCAATCCGGATGCTCATGAGATTAAGTTAGACCAAGCACAAAACCATCTTAGATGATTCGGATGGTATAAAGTTAGGAATGTGAATCCATTTGATAGGTTCATGTCATAACCACTTCGCTTATGGAATAAACGTGGGTTTTGGACACGGGATTTCCCCTTTCTAGTGTGGATAAATCCATAGCACAAGAAGGGTCAAGAGAGTTGGTAAGGTAGGGTGTAACCACAAACCTTCCAAGGATTAATAATAAGCTAGTAAGATAGAAACTTGAAAGTATATGTTTATATTATTATATAATTCAGAAAACAACCACCTTTGGAACCTCTTTTAGGTGCTCTACCCTTATCACACTTCTGTGGATAAATATGGGGAAGATCCTAGAGGTTTCTCCTAAGAGTTTTAGATGAAAAAGAAGAAGAAAAATAGAATGAAAGTTGAAGTTTTAAGCCAAGAAACTTACTAATGCAAAACAGGAAGTTTGGCTTGAAAACTTGAAGACTAGAGAGTTTTAGAGAGAGTTTTAGAGATGAGCAAAGGATTAAGGGGTGGAGAGGAGTGGTATTTATAATTGGGTTGAGATGGTAGGGTATTAAATAGAGTTATTAGGGTGGTTGGGAGGAGATTAAGTGAGGTTAAAAGTTTAATTAATATGAAATGGTGATAGTTATTGAAGCTGCTGTTGTCGTGACTAAACAACAAAAAAAATAAAATCAACGACAACCTTTATAATATATGTAGGTTGTTGTGATTGCTTGGAGATGAAAGTTAAGGCACATTTGACGTTTCCTTTTTTTAACTAAAAGTGTTATTAAATCTATATATATATAATATATATATATATATATATATATATATATATATATATATATAGGGGAGGGTTATCTTGAGAACGCTAAATATTGTGAGAACCGTGACAACAAGTTAAAAAATCAATCAAAATCAATTTTTTTTAATACAAACCTCATTATAATCAAAATACAACATTAATAAATAAATCTTCTTTCCAAATAATTCATGTTTTCTTGCAAAAAACACTTTCAAAATAACTTTTTACACATGTGTAAATAAAACAGTTTACACATGTATAAACAGTAAATTTACACATGTGTAAATACAAATTATTCTCGTATACGATTGAATCTTTACGCGTGAATTGTGTTTTTGAGATTGTATTTTGGTAATAAAGACAAGTGTAAAAAGAAATTTTGAATTTGAATGGTTTTAGATGCCGTTCTCACGGTTCGCACGAAATATAGGTGTTCTCAAATTAACTTTCCCCTATATATATGTGTGTGTTTTATTAAAAATAAATATATATTAAGATCTTCACTAAATGAGTTTCTAGATTGATTAGGATAAATTATATCAACGACTCGTCACGAATTGGTAGGAGTGACATAAAAGAAAACGAATAAAGGCGAACTTGGAATTTGTTTAAGTATAGAATTAAGAATATATGCAAAACTAAAATCACGCGATGTTACATAAAGTTTGCGTCATATAGAATTTATAGAATAAATGAAATAGATTAAGATTAAATACAATTGATAAAATACTTTTCCATTGATCATAAGCTCGGGATTACAAGGGTATAGAGTGACAAGTTACAAGAATACGAGGACTAGAATGGTAAAAACGAAAAAGTACAAATGTTACACTTCATCATTAGCAGATTTGTTTAAACACTCAGGTAACAAAACCTTTTTTAACTCCTCGTCTTCTTTTTTAGCTTTTTGTAAGGCTTCAACTGAGACTTTCCACTCCTCATCTTTATCTGAAGTACAACTAATCACATCATCATTCACTGAGTCATTATCATCATTTTCATCTTCAAGATATCCAAATGGATTTGAGTAAGGGTAACTAAATTCCTCATCTTCCTCAGTATCAACCTTATCAGCTTCTTTCTCAGAATCACTCTCACCTTCCTCAATATCAAACTCAACTTCTTCCTCAATATCAAACTCAGTTTTTTCCTTAGAATCTGACTTATCAGCCTCCTCCTCAGTATCAATCTGATCAGCTTGAACCTCAATATCTAACTTATCAGCCACTTTTGTCTTATCATCTGCAAACAGTTCCTTATCTTCTGCAAACAGTTCAACTATAGTACATACTTTAATAAGGGTTGAACTGGGTTTAGCTGAAGTTTCAGTTGGAAGCCTCTTCACTATAGATTTTGATCACCTTGGTGGGCTAATTATTGGGCTTCCTATTGGGCTTCCTATGAATCGCCCATCTTGAGCAAATACATCAATAACTTGGTTTGGATCAACCATCATCACCAACTCAGTTACATCTCTATCACTAACCAACTTTTTTAAGACTCCATTTTCAGGGTTTGTACAATACAAGTTGAAATCTTTAGTTTCATAACATTCGGTTTCCATTACATAATCCATCAACTCAAAGAAAGATAACTTATCAATTTCTATCTTAACCCTTTTAGATTAACCGTTCACATACCTGTGTTTGGGAGTAGAAATGTCAATCGTACCACCATACCAAAACTTGACGTAGATTGAATCTTCAGCCATTGTGTTTGGGAGTAGAAATGTCGTTGATCGATGTTTTTAGGTTTTAGGTTTTGAAGGATAAATGTTTGTATGTTTGTTTGGGTGTTTGATTTTGGGGAGGAAATGGTTTTAAGTTATGATCGATGTTGTTTTTATAATCTGATGAATTATTAGGATTTTTAGGATTATTATTATTAGATATTATTAGGATTATTAGGATTATAAGGATAAAATAATAATAAATGCCACGTCATCTAAGTTATACACGTCAGCAAGTCCAGTCAGCATCCACGTTAGCAGAAACTGTAACACCCCAATCGATGGCGGAAACATCGAGGTGTCACGTATGAATGATTGTTCAGTAACTCATGGTAATACATATGTTTACATAATCCTTTATTACAATATTGAATTACATTAAAGTCTTGAATGTAATCTAATACATCAAACAAACAACGAAACTTCAAATATCTCCTCATGCTAGCTCTAGACTTCAAGCATCAACATTTCATGTTGAGTTTGGAAAAATGGGGGGGGGGGGCAACTAGAAGTTGGTGAGAATACATAAGCCATGTCAAACAATTAAGTTTAAGAATAAAAGTTGAGCAATTCACATGTCTATCGTAAGTTTAAGTCTACATGAATAAACATGAAATGTTGAATCGACATAATCAAACCTCCGACTAGTTTAGGTCCATCCCGTCATCCACGGTTCACCTTAATAATATGTTGGAACGATAACAATCACCCGCGCTCCCCATGAAAGATGATCAACGAATCTAGGTGGGATTGTCAATCCAATAGATCTATTATTGAGTATCGCCGGCTTGGCCATAGCTAATGATTATGTATTGTTGAAACTTGTTGAAACTGTTGTTGTTGTCTAAATCATGAGCCATTAAAGTTTACAACTAGACATGTATGTAGAATTGCTTATGTATAATGTTGCAAGTATAAAGAATTGCATAAACATGGTTACGTAAACTCACCTTAACAAAGTATTAGGTCTTGAGAAAAAGTATAAGTGCAGCCCCAAAGTTGCCAAGTATTACCCTATGTATAAGGTAACAAATAAGTCTAAGTCTATCTAGTCTACAAGTATATTCTAGGGTTTCGAATTGGGGATAAACATTCGTTGGATTAATAAATAAAATGTTTAATAAATAAGAGAAATTTGATAATAAAATAAACAAAAGTCTTTTTGTAAATTTTAAATTAAAGATGGTCACAATATAAAGTTTTAAGTATGAAAATAATTTTTATAGAATTATTTTCTTAAAAATAGAATATTAAATCTATTTATTACAAATTGTCAAAATATAACCTTAATATTTAAAAATATTAAAAATAACAGAATTATTCATTTAAAAATTGTATTTCTGTTCCAAATAATTAGAAATAATTTATATAAAATTTTGGTGCAAAAATACTGAAAAATGAATTTATTAAGATTTATTTATGATTAAAACTAACAATAATTGATTAAAAATATTAAATAAATGATTTTTCAGAAACAAAAATCATTTCAGAAAAGTTTAATGTTATAAAAACTCAGAATAATTTTTGTGGAAATTTATATAATTGTTTTGATATTTTTATAGAATTTTATAAATAAAATAGAATAAAATTGAATTATTTATTATATATATTAAATAAATAATTTTTGGAAAACTAAAAATTGCATGTTAAACTTTTCTACTAGAATAACATAAAATAATTTTTGTAGAATTTATAAAGTTGTTTTAGTATTTTAAAACAAATTTTAAAAATACAAGTAAATATATATAAAGCTTTAATGTTGTAAAAAAAATGGTTGATGATGCTGAGAATCGAACCCGGGCCCTTGGCCGGTTCGTGTGTTCTAAATCACAAGCCCAGACCAGTTGGTCTGGACCCTGAGAACGAATAATCTCAGTTTAATTTAATTATATTACCATGTTGAATCTTGATTTATAAAGCTTTTAAAAGAAAAGGATAAAAACCGTTCATAGTGGGACTCGAACCCGCGTGGTCCGGGTCACAAGCACCAGACACAACCACTTGATCTAGATCAGTGGTTGTGTTTGGTTTTTGTCTGTATAAAATATATCATCAGGTTCAGAAAAGTGTTCTTCCCCAAATCAAACCCACTCGTGCCCTAGTTTTACAATTATCCAGATTACACAACAATAACCCAATTGAACATAGGGTTATTGTTATGTATAGGCCGAAGATCAAAACCCATCAATAAAATAGAACTTACAGAAACGAATCGTGTTTGAATCGTTGGTCAAACAGAAAAGTCAATCGCGAACACAATGCTTCGAAAGATGATTTAAGAACAGAAATTAAAGATTGAGAGAGAGATTTCGGCGAGTTTAGCATGTAATGGGAGGTCCAATTTATAGGGAGAGAGTTTGGATTGTACGAATGGAATGTTTGACTCGTTAATGATGATGACGCGATTGATTGTGTATAATTGGTAGGTTTGGACGATTAATTGACTGTGTAATTGACGCGTTCCAGTCAACAATCATCAATCATACCATAATAAGATCAAAAACGTGTGTAATTGTGTTGATTATGGAAATTCGTTGTCATAGTTGACTTTCTAAGTCAACTGTCAATATATTAATACACTATATATTTAAAACAGGTTGGAGAATAACCATAAGTGTTGTGTAGCCCAGCTGGTTGTGCTTGTTGTGTTGTTGACCCGGCTGAGGGCTCGGGTTCGAATCCCGGCCCCAGCCTACATTTTTTTGATAATTATTTCTAATATATATATATATATATATATATATATATATATATTATATGTTTAACATAGTATTTGGGGTGCAAATGCGTCACAATTAATTATTAAAAAGGTGATGAATAATGAAACTTGACGTTTTATTCGTAATAATCGTAACGTACAAGTATTATAATACGAAATGTTACAGTCTCCCCTACTTTTAGGAACATCGTCCCGAAGTTTATTGAAAACACAGGGTTGAAGGGGATTGGATAAAAATTAGGACAAGTGTAATCTGAAAATCTTGTGTTAAGGCACGACATGACTAGAATAATCTTGTTTCAAATAATTTGGATAAGAGGGTAGGGTTAGGTGTGTCTTGAAATCGCAAGGAGAATAAGAATCTTAAGTTTTAGGAGCCCTAAAAGGAATGGGTTGAAAGACTAAATGAACTACCAGGTAACTAAGGTTTATAATTGGTCAACCACCGAAAACCTTGATAGAATTTCACACTACCTTAACGTACCTGTAAATTCATGATTACGTTCCGGACCGCAATCACCAATTTACCTTACATTAGGGTTTTGCGTCCTTCTATGACTCTACCGATTGTTGAGCAGGTTCGATAGCCTCCACCAGTCGTTGAGCAGGTTGTAGGGCCTCTCCCGACTGTTGATAAGACATGATGACCTCTACCAATCGTTGAGTAGGTTATTTGGTAGCTAACTAACTGTTGTACAAGTAAGCAAGTTTATAAGTATAACGAGTATGGTTTAGATATTGATATAGCAATTAGTTCACATTCAAACAAGCATGCACCCAAGTGTTGTGATCAAACTAGATAAACGACTCTCATGTAAAAGACAAAAATTTCCAATACTTGAATCCAAGCGTCAATACATAGAATTTTAAATGCAAAAAATAACATTCAAACGGTGGAGCTTGTTGTTAAGTAGCTGGAGGGTCCCTAGCAGGATTATTTGGAGCAGCAATGGCATTTGCAGTAGGAATTCGACAAGCATCCGCAAGATGCCCATACCTTTGACAATTGGTACACTGACGGCAGGGCACTTGGGTTGGGTGGTGATACTGACAGGTGTCACACTTAGGTTGGTTCCCGTTATATTGTTTCTTGTTGGGTGGGACGGTGGCGTCTATCACAAAATTCCTGACCTTGCGCCTTCCATTGGTTAAGGCCTCAGTTTTAATTTCAACTGCAGGTTGAGGAGTATCCTTTGCAACAGTTTTCTTTTCCCCTTTCCGAGTCAGGGTTCCTGCCTTCACATGGTTATCTGTTAGGGTGGTCGCCAAACGCTTTGCTTCCTTGAGAGTAGCAGGGTTCCTTCCCCACACCGTGTCCTGAATCGGCATGGGTAAACCACCAATGTATTTTTCGATCGCAATAGGCAAGGGGGTGACCTTGTGTGGTAGCAGTAGACTAAGTTCGTGAAAACGAGTGTAGTAGGCAAGGTTTTCTCCACTATCTTGAGCAAGATCATGAAACTCATCTTCCAGCTTCTTGATTTCATTACGAGGGCAGTACTCTGCCTTCATAATGTCTTTAGCTTGATCCCAAGTTAAGGCCAGTGCAGCTTCAGCTCCGTGGGTGCGCTTTTCCTAATTCTACCAAGTGAGTGCTCGTTTGTGAAGAACACTCATGGCATAACGGACCTTTAAGTTATCGGGACACTCACTGTTAATGAAGGTATTCTCAATACCCTCGAACCATTGCAGAAGACCCGTAGCTCCTTCATCTCCACTGAATTTAGGGGGATTACAGGTATTAAAGTGTTTAAGAGTGCAAGCTGGGAGACCATTCCCGTTTCCATTGTGGTTTCCATTACCGTTTCCGTTGCCGTTTTCGTTTCCATTACCATTTTCGTTCATCTAGATGACTTGAGCCAGTAAGTTAGGAACCAGAGTCGCTATTTGTTGCGCCATTTGTTGGGAAATGATCGCGGCTAGTTGGGCATCGACACCGTTGTTGTTGTTGTGGTTGTTGTTGTTGTTGTTATGGTTGTCGTGGTTGTTATTGTTGTTATTTCCTTCCTCATGATTACCACCACTGTTATTGCGAGTATTGCGACGTGGAGGCATGATCTGTAAGAGACACAATGAAATGAATGAGGTAATATAAGGAATGTAATCATTTATTCATTAATTAAAACGAATAAACGAAAACGTTGACTTATCAAAGATTCTAGATTCTAATAACATAGTGAAGACATGCTTTAGCCTATAAGTGAACACTCATCCCGAGAATTCCCAGGTAGGCATCCGGGTCCCTCGTCTGATTGGGATATATGCGCAATGCCAGCCTAGACAGAAGACTCAGGATACAGGCGTTCACCCTTCCAGATTGCACGTATTCGTTATTAAAATTCTAGAACTTCGACGAGATCTCAAGGTGGTTCAGGCTAAACCTGAGGATTTTGTCTTATTAGTCTAAGAGTAGCTCCAGTGATGGAGAAGCAATCTTCTTGTAGGGATTAAAGTAGGGATAAGAAGTAGGAGGGAGATAGAGAATAGGAATAAGTAGAGAAGCAAGTAAGAGAAACAAGTACTGGTTAAATCCTATGGTTATAGACTAGATTATTTTTCTAATAACCTAATTTCCTATAACCATGGCTCTGATACCAATCTGTAACACCCCAACCGATGGCGGAAACATCGAGGTGTCACGTATGAATAATTGTTCAGTAGCTCATGGTAATACATATGTTTACATAATCCTTTATTACAATATTGAATTACATTAAAGTCTTGAATGTAATCTAATACATCAAACAAACAACGAAACTTCAAATATCTCCTCATGCTAGCTCTAGACTTCAAGCATCAATATTTCCTGTTGAGTTTGGAAAAATGGGGGGGGGGGGGTCAACTAGAAGTTGGTGAGAATACATAAGCCATGTCAAAAAATTAAGTTTAAGAATAAAAGTTGAGCAATTCACATGTCTATCGAAAGTTTAAGTCTACATGAATAAACATGAAATGTTGAATCGACATAATCAAACCTCCGACTAGTTTAGGTCCATCCCGTCATCCACAGTTCACCTTAATAATATGTTGGAACGATAACAATCACCCGCGCTCCCCATAAAAGATGGTCAACGAATCTAGGTGGGATTGTCAATCCAATAGATCTATTATTGAGTATCGCCGGCTTGGCCATAGCTAATGATTATGTATTGTTGAAACTTGTTGAAACTGTTGTTGTTGTCTAAATCATGAGGCATTAAAGTTTACAACTAGACATGCATGTAGAATTGCTTATGTATAATGTTGCAAGTATAAAGAATTGCATAAACATGGTTACGTAAACTCACCTTAACAAAGTATTAGGTCTTGAGAAAAAGTATAAGTGCAGCCCCAAAGTTGCCAAGTATTACCCTATGTATAAGGTAACAAATAAGTCTAAGTCTATCTAGTCTACAAGTATATTCTAGGGTTTCGAATTGGGGATAAACATTCGTTGGATAAATAAATAAAATGTTTAATAAATAAGAGAAATTTGATAATTAAATAAACAAAAGTCTTTTTGTAAATTTTAAATTAAAGATGGTCACAATATAAAGTTTTAAGTATGAAAATAATTTTTATAGAATTATTTTCTTAAAAATAGAATATTAAATCTATTTATTACAAATTGTCAAAATATAACCTTAATATTTAAAAATATTAAAAATTAAGAATTATTCATTTAAAAATTGTATTTCTGTTCCAAATAATTACAAATAATTTATATAAAATTTTGGTGCAAAAATACTAAAAAATGAATTTATTAAGATTTATTTATGATTAAAACTAACAAAAATTGATTAAAAATATTAAATAAATGATTTTTCAGAAACAAAAATCATTTCAGAAAAGTTTAATGTTATAAAAACTCAGAATAATTTTTGTGGAAATTTATATAATTGTTTTGATATTTTTATAGAATTTTATAAATAAAATAGAATAAACTTGAATTATTTATTATATATATTAAATAAATAATTTTTGGAAAACTAAAAATTGTATGTTAAACTTTTCTACTAGAATAACATAAAATAATTTTTGTAGAATTTATAAAGTTGTTTTAGTATTTTAAAACAAATTTTAAAAATACAAGTAAATATATATATAAAGCTTTAATGTTGTAAAAAAAATGGTTGATGATGCTGGGAATCGAACCCGGGCCCTTGGCCGGTTCGTGTGTTTTAAATCACAAGCCCAGGCCAGTTGGTCTGGACCCTGAGAACGAATAATCTCAGTTTAATTTAATTATATTACCATGTTGAATCTTGATTTATAAAGCTTTTAAAAGAAAAGGATAAAAACCGTTCATAGTGGGACTCGAACCCGCGTGGTCTGGCTCACAAGCACCAGACACAACCACTTGATCTAGATCAGTGGTTGTGTTTGGTTTCTGTCTGTATAAAATATATCATCAGGTTCAGTAAAGTGTTCTTCCCCAAATCAAACCCACTCGTGCCCTAGTTTTACAATTATCCAAATTACACAACAATAACCCAATTGAACATAGGGTTATTGTTGTGTATAGGCCGAAGATCAAAACCCATCAATAAAATAGAACTTACAGAAACGAATCGTGTTTGAATCGTTGGTCAAACAGAAAAGTCAATCGCGAACACAATGCTTCGAAAGATGATTTAAGAACAGAAATTAAAGATTGAGAGAGAGATTTCGGCGAGTTTAGCATGTAATGGGAGGTCCAATTTATAGGGAGAGAGTTTGGATTGTACGAATGGAATGTTTGACTCGTTAATGATGATGACGCGATTGATTGTGTAAAATTGGTAGGTTTGGACTATTAATTGACTGTGTAATTGACGCGTTCCAGTCAACAATCATCAATCATACCATAATAAGATCAAAAACACGTGTAATTGTGTTGATTATGGAAATTCGTTGTCACAGTTGACTTTCTAAGTCAACTGTCAATATATTAATACACTATATATTTAAAACAGGTTAGAGAATAACCATAAGTGTTGTGTAGCCCAACTGGTTGTGCTTGTTGTGTTGTTGACCCGGCTAAGGGCTCGGGTTCGAATCCCGGCCCCAGCCTACATTTTTTTGATAATTATTTCTAATATATATATATATATATATGTATATATATGTATAACATAGAATTTGGGGTCCAAATGCGTCACAATTATATTATATGTGATGTGTTGTGAAACACACCTTGTTAATATGTTAGTTTGGTATATATTTTAGTCTTTTATTGTGTACTTTTAGTCCGTCTTAGTTATTTATTAGTGCGCATGTGTTTTGTAGGTGTTCTTGGACATTGAGGCGTAGATGAGAAATTTTGATCGAGCGAATAACACCCGAGTTGAGAGCACCGAGTCATAATACTATATATAATAATAATAATAATAATAATTAATAAAACAAAAAAAAACGTTAAAGGCCTAAGGCCCAATTGGTCAAAAAAACATAGGGTTTTGGAATGCATTTATTAGTTTGGACGGCAATTTTGGTTTTGGGGGATATATATTATGAATCGAACGGCAATTTATAGGGAGGATTATGATCGCACAACGGACAACAAGAATATTGGGATTTCTTTTGTGACGCACAGAAGAGAATTAGAAAGAAGCTTTGGATCGCACGAAGAGAAGAAAAGAAAAGGGGGATATGCACGCGACCAAGATGCAAGGCTAAATCCTTTGTGACTTTCCCCGGGTGAACGGTTTTAATTTTCTTTTATATTAGACTAAGTTTATTTATGTTTGAACTGGTATATCTTGACCACTTGTGTTTGAGTTGTTGAAACGTTTATTAATATTTGAATTATTTATCTTTTACCAAACGTATTGGCAATTTCTTGCATTGTTAGCGGGGTGGTAATTGGTGGGTAATTGATATTTTTGAGCGGACAATTAGGTTGTACGGTTATTATTAAAAACTGTCCTTAGTTGTTAATTCAATTCATAAATCCCAAGGCCATGTCTATGTGGTGTTCTAGTAATTAAACTAAGTTTATATTAAAGTCTATAACCTGGATCCCGAGTGGAAGTTACTTTTTCTTAAATTGATAACTCTTTCATTCTTAATTATTTATTCACTTTTAATCAACCAAAATCACAAAGCAAGATTCGTAGTTAATTAATTGAATTTTCAAACTTATACTGACCACGCGTTCCCTGTGGAGACGACCTTACTTACCTGTACTAGTATAGGTATTTAAGTCATAAATACTTGTTTTTGATTAGCCCACGACAGCTACATCAAAATGGCGCCGTTGCCGGGGAACACGTGCGCTTAGTTTAGTTTTCTTGTTACTTTCGTTTTTCTCAAAAAAAAAATAAACAATAACAAATTAAAAAAAATTAAAAAAAAAACCCAAAAATATTTTACTTTTCTAGTATTTTAATTTATTTTCTTGTTTAGTTCGGTATTACGCAAAGTTCTTTGTTTGTCTGTGTGCAGATGACTTAAAATTTTATGCATCATACACGCCGTTCAGGAAAGACTTCACCTCTAATTTTTGATCCCGAAATTGAGAAAACAGCTAGAAAGAACCGGACACTGCATCAGAAAAAAATTGGTCCAAGTGAGTTAGCAAAAATAGAGACATCATTATCAGATATGAGCAATCACAGTAATCTTGCCAACCAGGGTAACCAGCATCCACCACAACAAAATCCATTACCAAATATGCCAATACCACCCTTTCCACAATTTAACCAACCTCCACCAGATCAACCACCAGCTCAACCATTTAACCCAGCACCACAAAATATTCCACCACAGCCTAACCCACTTCGGGTTGTTCATAGAGATCGTTCAGGAACCCATTCCACTCACCTGAACCGAGAGCCACATCCACATAGGGCAGACAGTGTATTTAATGAAGACAATATTCAGGTCAGAGTAGATGAATGGGATGATGGGGAATATCAAGAAGGTGACGATAATGGTCAGGAGTGGACTGATGAGGAAGATTATGGGGAGAATCAAAGAGGTCAGTATGATCTACCACTGAACAGGGATCAAGGTGGACTCAGGTATCAAAACCCACATAGGATGAACAGGGCACCAATGAACCCTCCTCACAGGCAAAGACGTCCACGAGTACAAGATCATCACGTTAGAGGAGTGGACAGTCATTTCAGGCCTCAGATAGCACCGAGCTCGTCACCTATAGTTATGCCCGTAGCTCGTGGAGGTAGAACATTTGAAGCTAAGCCTCACCTTTTGAACATGCTTCCCACCTTTCACGGGAAGGGTAGTGAGGAGCCATATGCGCATATTGCAGATTTTGAGGCAGTTTGTGGAATGATTGGGGTCATGGGTTTACACCAGAACAGGTAAAGTTGGTGTTGTTTCAGTTCTCATTGAAGGATGCTGCACGTAATTGGTTTACATCTTTACCATATGCAAGTATCTATGACTGGGAGGAGTTACAACAACAGTTTCTTGAAGAATATTACACTCCTCAGAGGACTAGTGAGGCCAGAGCAGCCATTAGAGAGTTCCAACAATTACCAGGTGAGTTGTTTTATGAAGCGTGGAAGAGATTTAATCAGTTGCTTAGAAATTGTCCTCATCACGGTATTCAAAGATGGGAGTTAATTACTGCGTTTCATGATGGGTTGTCGAGTGATGATATCAGGGATATTAAGGCTACCACTGGGGGTACCTTTTTAAGAAATCATGTGGATGTGGATTGGGATTATCTAGAGACAGTAGCTGCAGACTCCAAGAGACAAGCTCAGTCTGACCGAAAGAAAAAGCATTCAATAACCAAACCAGCCAGTAAGAGTATCACAAGTGCCAGGGTAGCTCAGTTAGAGAAAGAAAAAGAAGCTTTAGAGCGCCAATTGGCGAGTTTAAAAGGTTTTGGAGGAAAAGACACACTACATGCAGCTCAGTCTTATCCAGTATGTAAGGTGTGCAGTGAACTGGGCCATTCTGCACAGGATTGTCCAGATATGTACAGAGCAGCTAAAGAAGAGGTAAACATGGTGTATGGTCAGGGGGGACAGTCATACCAGAACAGACAGCTTGGGTACAATAATCAGAACCAATGGGGTTATAATAAAGGAAATCAGAGAAATTACCAGCAGGGTTTTGATCAGGGCAGAGCGGGTAATCAGTCTAGTGGGTCAACTAATGAAGTTCTAGAGATGCTGAAGCAGATCAGGAAGGAACAAGAGTTGCAGGCTAAAGCATACCAGACCTTGGAAACACAAGTGACTCAGCTAGCATCAGAGATGGCTCAGAACAGGAGAGACCCAGGTAAGCTTCCTAGTGACACCATCCTCAACCCACAACATCAGCAAGCAGGTTCTAAAACTACTAGAACTGCACAAATTAATGCTGTAAGTCTTCTCTCTACTGATGTTAGTGATGGGTCAGAAAATGGTGGTGACCAGGGTAAAATTTCACAAACTAAAACTGAAATGAAAAATCTTAAAAAGAGGTTTTGTGAAAAGTATTTTAATGAAAACCCCACTGAGTCCAAGGATAAGTGTAGGGGAGTTAAGGTTGTCCCCTTCCCATTGGCTTTAGTGAAGCCAAATTTAACATCAGGTTTGGGTAAACAAGGTCCACCTAAACTCCAAGATCCGGGAGCGCCCCTTATTTCAATCCAAATTGGGGATATTAGCATTGATCGGGCACTCATAGTGTAACACCCCAACTGATGGCGGAAACATCGGGGTGCCACGTATTGATGATTGTTTCAGTAGCACATGGTATAATTTAAATTTTAAATAATTTATTCATAACATAAATATCCAAAATAAAGTGATTTTCTAGAAATTCAAATACATGATATCAAAATAAAGCAACAACTTCTAATAGCTTCAAACAAAAGCTTCATGTTAAATCCTCATGCATACTCAAGCCTCAGCTTCATTGTTACCCGAAACATGTTAATTTTGAAAATATTTTTGGGTCAACAAAAGTTGGTGAGAATTACATAGGTTTTTGATAAGTGAATAAAAATGTTGTGCAATTCATGTGTCATGTCAATCTAGTCCATATGTGAGAACATACTAGAAATAAATCGAGTGCATAACCAACCCTGGTGACTGTTATAATATGATACATCCCATACGCTCATGGTTCACTTGAATATGTTATACGATAACAAACACCCACGCTACCTTTGTAGGAGGCACGTATCCGGGTGGGATTGTCAGTCCAATAGATCTATCAATGTATACCGTCGGCTTGTACGGAGTTAATGATTATGCTAGAATGGTGCTTACTCTAATCATGCTCAAGACATAATGCAACATAGAAAACACATAGACACATTGATGATTGAATTGCATAAATGATGTTATAACATGTTTCACCCCAAAAATGGTGATAAATAAAAGGGGCTATGTAAAACTCACCTTAGCAAATGTTATACTTCTTGAAAAGATGAAATAATAGTGTTGCCCAAATAATGCCAAATATCACCCTATAATAAGGTAATAAATAAGTCTAAGTCTAACTAGTTTATAAGTATATCCTAGGGTTTCGATTTGGGGATATCCAATTGTTGAATTTAAAATAAAATGTTAATTAAATAAAGGGAAATTGGATAATTAAATAAAAGAAAGTCTTTTTATAAAATTTGAATTTAGAATGCTCACAATAATGTGTTTGAAGTATAAAAATAATTTTTATAAAATTATTTCCTTTAAAATAGATTTTTAAAATTTATTTATTACAAATTGCCAAAATTTAACTTTAATATCTAAAAATACTAAAATTAAAGAATTATTATTTTAAAAATCATATTTCTGTTCTAAATATTTTAAAATAAATTGTATAAAATTTTGGTGCAAAAATAATAAAAATTGAATTTATTATGATTTAATTATGATTAAATCTAACAAAAATTGATTAAAAATATAAAATAAATGATTTTTCTGAATTAAAAATTATTTCAGTAAAGTTTAACATTGTACAAACATAGGATAATTTTTGTGGAAATTAATAAAATTGTTTTGATATTTTAATGGATTTTTATAAATATAATAGTATAAAATTGATTTAATTATTATAAATATTAAATCAATTAATTTCAGAAAACTAAAAATTGTAAATAAAACTTTTATCTCAGATTTGATAAATATAATTTTTTTAGAATTTATAAAAAAGTTTTAATATTTAAAAACGAATTTATAAGATTTGATATATAATATATAATTATAAATGGTTGGTTTTTAAAAAATGAAGAAAAGGTGGAAAAGGGGCGCCCAAGCCGGGATTCGAACCCGGGTGCCCTGGGTTACGAGTAACAGTCACAACCACTTGGCCTAGGCCTGTGGTTGTGATTCATTTCAGTTTATAAAAAATAAATACAGTATACACAAACAGTTTCTTCCCCAAATTAATACTTCGAAACCCTAGTTTCTGCAATAACACGATTCACACATCATTGGCTCAATTGATGTTAGGGCTTTTGATGTGTGAACGCCGGTGATCAAAACCCACAGAAAAGATTAAGCTTACAATGTTGTCTCGTGTTCGATTGCCCGGTCAAGGATAAAGTCAAACAGCGATCGTAATAATAATAATCAGATTGATTTGAAGAAAATTGGGGGTTGAGAAGAGTGTATGAGCGAGTTGTAAAGATTCGCAGAAGGCCAATTTATATAGGAGATCGATGGTTGGATTAATTGGTAAGGTTGACCCACGATTTAATTTCAAACGCGTATACAAGTAAATTGGGTAACAATTGATTATCAATCAGCGTATGGCTTAGTCAGACGAGGCCGGTCATCGAGTATTGTTGCCATAATTGGATCAATCACAAGTTAATTGTGATTGATTATGCATACGCGTCCATAGTTGACTTTCCATAGTCAATTGTGCAGGTTTAAAAATCAATATAAATTTAATACGCGTCCGGGTTTATTCCAAGGTTGATGGCTAGCCCAGCTGGTTAATGGTTGTGCTTGGTTTGGGCCGGCTTGGGCGCGGGTTCGATTCCCGGCCCAAGCAGTTTATTTTTTTGACATTTATTTCACACTTCCACATATAATATATATATATAAGGTATTAGGGTTCCAATTATGCGACAAAAATAATTAAATGCGAATGTAAACGATAGAATCTGACGTTTTATTAATTATGCCCATGTAACGTACAAGAATTAATGCGAAATGTTACAGTCTCCCCTACTTTTAGGAACTTCGTCCCGAAGCTGGAGTTGGAGAGTCTGGTGGAAAAAGATGTGGATACTTCGACTTCATCTGGTCTTTACGTTCCCAAGTGAACTCTGGGCCTCGTTTAGATTCCCAACGAACCTTAACGATCGGAATACGACTGCGCTTGAGTTTCTTGACTCCAGTATCAACAATCTCGATGGGTTTCTCGATAATGTGCATGCTTTCATCAATTTGCACATCCTCAAGAGGAACATGAAGGTTCTCATCCGCTAAGCATTTCTTGAGATTCGAAACATGGAAGGTCGGGTGAACATTGCTTAGCTCAGGTGGAAGATCAAGTTTGTAAGCCACTTTTCAAACTCTGTCAAGAATTTTGAAGGGCCCTACGTATCGAGGAGCTAGCTTTCCCTTTCTACCGAAACGAATTACTCCTTTCCAAGGGGATACCTTAAGTAGTACAAGGTCCCCAACTTGAAATTCCAAGGGTTTGCGACGTCTATCAGCATAACTCTTCTGGCGACTTCTAGCCTTGAGAAGATTATCCTGAATGAGTTGAATTTTGTCTGTGGTTTCCTGGATTAGTTCGGGTCCAGTAATACGAGCTTCACCAACCTCAGTCCAACAGACAGGTGAACGACATTTCCGACCATAGAGTGCCTCGAAAGGAGCCATGTTAATGCTGGCGTGATAACTGTTGTTGTATGAAAACTCAACCAAAGGAAGATGAGAATCCCATGCGCCACCAAAATCGATGATACATGCCCTGAGCATATCCTCAAGTGTTTGGATGGTCCGTTCAGTCTGACCATCTGTTTGTGGGTGATAAGCAGTACTCAGGTTCAACTTGGTACCCAAAGCATCTTGTAGAGACTCCCAAAAGTGAGAGGTGAAACGACCATCGCGATCAGAAATAATGTCCAGAGGTATACCGTGACGACATACGATTTCACTTACGTACATCTTTGCCAACCTTTCCACAGAATACTTCTCACGAATAGGTAGGAAGTGAGCTGACTTGGTCAAACGATCGACGATTACCCAAATACTGTCAAAACCTTTGGGTGTACGAGGGAGTTTGGTGATGAAATCCATAGCTATGCTCTCCCATTTCCAGACAGGGATCTCTGGTTGTTCAAGCATACCAGACGGTCGTTGATGTTCAGCCTTGACCTTGGAACAAGTGAGGCATTTTGCAACGAAGAGAGCAATGTCTTTCTTCATACCAGGCCACCAATAAGAATAACGGAGATCTTGGTACATCTTGTCAGCTCCAGGATGAATAGAATAACGAGACTTATGAGCCTCGTTCATGAGGAAAGTACGAAGATCATCACGGTCGGGAATCCACAATCGATTAAGGAAATAAAGAAGACCATCGGGTTTGGTTTCAAGTTGAGTTTCTGCACCACAAGACATTTCATCGTACATGTTACCTTGGGTGACTGATGTGTGTTGAGCCTGGAGAATGCGATCTTGAAGATCAGTACGAACTCTTGCACATTGGAGTTTGATACGCTCTTTACGACTAAGTGCGTCAGCCACAACATTCGCCTTACCAGGATGGTAGCGAATTTCGCAATCATAGTCGTTAAGTAATTCAACCCAACGTCGTTGCCTCATGTTAAGATTCTTCTGATCGAAGACATGTTGGAGACTCTTGTGGTCCGTGAACACCACACATTTGGTACCATAAAGATAATGTCTCCAAATCTTGAGTGCAAAGACAACAGCGCCCAATTCAAGATCATGGGTGGTATAATTCTTTTCGTGAGTCTTGAGTTGTCGAGACGCATAAGCAATAACCTTTCCTCGTTGCATGAGAACACAACCAAGAACCTGGTTCGACGCATCACAGTAGACCACGAAATCATCATTACCATCAGGTAGAGACAAGATAGGTGCATCACAAAGTTTTAGCTTAAGAGTTTCGAATGCTTCCTCTTGCTTTGGTCCCCACTCATAGGGCTTACCCTTGTGAGTTAAGGTAGTGAGAGGAACAGCGATCTTGGAGAAATTGGCGATGAATCGACGATAATAACCAGCCAAACCAAGGAAAGAACGGACTTCAGTTGGAGTCTGAGGAACACTCCAATTTTTCACAGCTTCGATCTTTGCGGGATCAACATGAATTCCGTTCATATCAATGACATGTCCCAAAAATTGAACTTCCTTAAGCCAAAATTCACATTTTGAGAACTTGGCATACAGTTGTTCTTTCTTTAGGAGACTCAAGATAGAGTGAAGATGTTGCTCGTGATCGGATTTTGATTTAGAGTAAATCAAAATATCATCAATGAAGACAAACACGAATTTGTCGAGATAGGGTCTACAAACCCGATTCATCAAATCCATAAATACTGCGGGAGCATTGGTCAACCCAAAAGGCATAACCATGAATTCATAGTGACCATAGCGTGTGCGAAAAGCTGTCTTGGAAATATCTTCATCGTGGACTCTAAGCTGATGATAACCAGAACGGAGATTAATCTTCGAGAAGTGGGTTGCTCCTTGAAGTTGATCGAAGAGATCGTCAATCCTAGGAAGTGGATAACGATTCTTGATGGTGAGTTTGTTGAGTTCACGGTAGTCAATACACATTCTAAGAGAACCATCCTTCTTTTTAACGAACAAGACAGGGGCTCCCCATGGAGAAGAACTAGGGCGAATGAACCCTTTATCAGAAAGTTCCTGTAATTGACTGGCAAGTTCTTGCATCTCAGAGGGTGCAAGACGATAAGGAGCTTTAGCGACAGGATTAGCACCAGGAACAAGATCAATTCGAAATTCCACTTGTCGAGCAGGAGGCAAACCAGGTAAATCCTCTGGGAAGACTTCAGGATAGTCTCGAATAATAGGAATGTCTTGGATACTTTTGCCTTTGTCCTTCTTCTCTATCACGTTAGCTAAGAAGGCTGTATACCCCTTTCGTAAGTACTTTTGGGCAGTAGTACAAGACATAAGCTTAAGCTCGCCACAAGGTTTCTCACCATAGATCTTCAAAATCTCACCAGATTCGAGAGGAATGCGTATGACTTTCTCGAAGCACAGAATTTCGGCACGATGAGTTGACAACCAGTCCATGCCTACTATAACATCAAAACTTCCAAGATGCATGGGGATGAGATCGATAGGGAAGGTATGATCGTCGAGGTTCAACAAGCAGTTACGAATAATAGAGTCGATCGAAATAGACTTCCCGTTAGCTACCTCTACCACTAAAGGTTCCTCTAGATTTGTGTGGGGTAAGTTAAGTAAAGGTTCAAACTTCAGTGACACAAATGACTTATCAGCTCCCGAATCAAATAATATGGATGCATTGTGGTTATTAATGAGGAACGTACCATTCACCACCTCGTTGTTGTCACGAGCCTGGTTAGCGTTGAGATTGTAGGCGCGACCTCGAGCACCTTGGTTCTGGTTGCGGTTCTGGTTTTGGTTTTGGTTTCGGTTTTGGTTTTGGTTTTGGTTTTGGTTTTGGTTTTGGTTACGATTAGGGCAGTTGTTGATGTAGTGATTAGGGCTGCCACACTCGTAGCATTGACCACGAGCAGGCTTGTTGTTTTGTTGGTTGGAAGCTGGGGTATTGTTGTTTTGGGCAGTAGGAGGGGCTCGACAGACGTTCACTAGGTGACCATATCTTTGACACTTAGTACAAAAACGACATGGCACCTGTGCTGGATGATGGTACTTGCAAGTGTTGCACAAAGGGTGAGGTCCGGTGTATGGTTTCTTGGCTAGGTTCTGGGCAGCAGGTGGAGTAGCAGCAACCATATAGTTTCTAGCCTTGCGCTTTTTGTTGCTTGAGGCCTCAGGCTTGACTTCAATTGCAGGCTGTGGAGTGTCTTTGGCAACCGTCTTCTTAGTGCCCTTGCGGAAGAGAGTACCGTTCTTCACGTGATTATCAGTAAGAGTGGCCGCTAGACGTTTGGCCTCTTCCAAAGTTGCAGGATTCCTACCCCAAACGGTGTCCTGGATTTGCATGGGCAGACCACCGATGTACTTCTCGATGGCTACCGGCAGAGGAGTAACTTTGTGAGGCAACAATAAGCTAAGCTCGTGAAAGCGGGTGTTGTAGGCAAGGTTTTCCCCACTATCTTGAGCTAAGGTGTGGAACTCATCCTCAAGCTTCTTAACTTCATTGCAAGGACAAAACTCTTCCTTCATGACCTCCTTGACTTGGTCCCATGTCATAGCAAGAGCAACTTCGGCCCCACGAGTACGCTTTTCTTCATTCCACCAAGTGAGTGCTCGTTTATGGAGAACACTCATGGCGTAACGAACCTTGAAGTTGTCGGGGCACTCACTGTTGATGAAGGTATTCTCAATACCCTCAAACCATTGGAGGAGTCCTGTAGCTCCTTCTTCACCACTAAACTTTGGAGGGTTACAAGAGTTGAAATGCTTAAGGGTGCAGGCTGGGGGTCCATTTCCATTGCCATTGCCGTTCCCGTTCCCGTTCCCGTTGCCGTGACCATTCCCGTTGCCGTTCATTTGGATGACCTGAGCGAGTAAATTGGGAACCAGAGTTGCGATTTGCTGCGCCATTTGTTGAGAAATGATCGCAGCCAGTTGAGCATCGATACCATTGTTGTTGTGGTTAGGAACTTGGTCATGGTTATGGTTGTCACCACCTTCTTCGTGGTTTTCACCGTTGCTGTTGCGAGTGCTGCGACGTGGAGGCATGATCTGTAATAGACACAATGAAATGAATGAGATTATATAAGGAATGTAATCATTTATTCATTAGTTAAAACGAATAAACGAAAACGTTGACTTATCAAAGATTCTAAATTCTAATAACATATGAAGACATGCTTTAGCCTATAAGTGAACACTCATCCCGAGAATTCCCAGGTAGGCATCCGAGTCCCTCGTCTGATTGGGATATATGCGCAATGCCAGCCTAGACAGAAGACTCAGAATACAGGCGTTCACCCTTCCAGATTGCACGTGTTCGTTATTAAAATCTAGAACTTCGACGAGATCTCAAGGGGGTTCAGGTTAAACCTGAGGATTTTGTCCTATTAATCTAATGGTGGATCAGGATTGCAGCAGACGAATAAGAGTAGTCACATGTAGGTCTAGGGTTATATAAGGTATAGGATAAGGATAAGATTTAGGAAGCAATTAGGGTTACAAGTAAGAGGAGCAAGTACTGTTTAAGTCCCTAAGGTTATAGTCTAGATTATTTCTAATAACCTAATTCCCTATAACCAAGGCTCTGATACCAATCTGTAACACCCCAACCGATGGCGGAAACATCGGGGTGCCACGTATTGATGATTGTTTCAGTAGCACATGGTATAATTTAAATTTTAAATAATTTATTCATAACATAAATATCCAAAATAAAGTGATTGTCTAGAAATTCAAATACATGATATCAAAATAAAGCAACAACTTCTAATAGCTTCAAACAAAAGCTTCATGTTAAATCCTCATGCATACTCAAGCCTCAGCTTCATTGTTACCCGAAACATGTTAATTTTGAAAATATTTTTGGGTCAACAAAAGTTGGTGAGAATTACATAGGTTTTTGATAAGTGAATAAAAATGTTGTGCAATTCATGTGTCATGTCAATCTAGTCCATATGTGAGAACATACTAGAAATAAATCGAGTGCATAACCAACCCTGGTGACTGTTATAATATGATACATCCCATACGCTCATGGTTCACTTGAATATGTTATACGATAACAAACACCCACGCTACCTTTGTAGGAGGCACGTATCCGGGTGGGATTGTCAGTCCAATAGATCTATCAATGTATACCGTCGGCTTGTACGGAGTTAATGATTATGCTAGAATGGTGCTTACTCTAATCATGCTCAAGACATAATGCAATATAGAAAACACATAGACACATTGATGATTGAATTGCATAAAGGATGTTATAACATGTTTCACCCCAAAAATGGTGATAAATAAAAGGGGCTATGTAAAACTCACCTTAGCAAATGTTATACTTCTTGAAAAGATGAAATAATAATGTTGCCCAAATAATGCCAAATATCACCCTATAATAAGGTAATAAATAAGTATAAGTCTAACTAGTTTATAAGTATATCCTAGGGTTTCGATTTAGGGATATCCAATTGTTGAATTTAAAATAAAATGTTAATTAAATAAAGGGAAATTGGATAATTAAATAAAAGAAAGTCTTTTTATAAAATTTGAATTTAGAATGCTCACAATAATGTGTTTGATGTATAAAAATAATTTTTATAAAATTATTTCCTTTAAAATAGATTTTTAAAATTTATTTATTACAAATTGCCAAAATTTAACTTTAATATCTAAAAATACTAAAATTAAAGAATTATTATTTTAAAAATCATATTTCTGTTCTAAATATTTTAAAATAAATTGTATAAAATTTTGGTGCAAAAATAATAAAAATTGAATTTATTATGATTTAATTATGATTAAATCTAACAAAAATTGATTAAAAATATAAAATAAATGATTTTTCTGAATTAAAAATTATTTCAGTAAAGTTTAACATTGTACAAACATAGGATAATTTTTGTGGAAATTAATAAAATTGTTTTGATATTTTAATGGATTTTTATAAATATAATAGTATAAAATTGATTTAATTATTATAAATATTAAATCAATTAATTTCAGAAAACTAAAAATTGTAAATAAAACTTTTATCTCAGATTTGATAAATATAATTTTTTTAGAATTTATAAAAAAGTTTTAATATTTAAAAACGAATTTATAAGATTTGATATATAATATATAATTATAAATGGTTGGTTTTTAAAAAATGAAGAAAAGGTGGAAAAGGGGCGCCCAAGCCGGGATTCGAACCCGGGTGCCCTGGGTTACGAGTAACAGTCACAACCACTTGGCCTAGGCCTGTGGTTGTGATTCATTTCAGTTTATAAAAAATAAATACAGTATACACAAACAGTTTCTTCCCCAAATTAATACTTCGAAACCCTAGTTTCTGCAATAACACGATTCACACATCATTGGCTCAATTGATGTTAGGGCTTTTGATGTGTGAACGCCGGTGATCAAAACCCACAGAAAAGATTAAGCTTACAATGTTGTCTCGTGTTCGATTGCCCGGTCAAGGATAAAGTCAAACAGCGATCGTAATAATAATAATCAGATTGATTTGAAGAAAATTGGGGGTTGAGAAGAGTGTATGAGCGAGTTGTAAAGATTCGCAGAAGGCCAATTTATATAGGAGATCGATGGTTGGATTAATTGGCAAGGTTGACCCACGATTTAATTTCAAACGCGTATACAAGTAAATTGGGTAACAATTGATTATCAATCAGCGTATGGCTTAGTCAGACGAGGCCGGTCATCGAGTATTGTTGCCATAATTGGATCAATCACAAGTTAATTGTGATTGATTATGCATACGCGTCCATAGTTGACTTTCCATAGTCAATTGTGCAGGTTTAAAAATCAATATAAATTTAATACGCGTCCGGGTTTATTCCAAGGTTGATGGCTAGCCCAGCTGGTTAATGGTTGTGCTTGGTTTGGGCCGGCTTGGGCGCGGGTTCGATTCCCGGGCCAAGCAGTTTATTTTTTTGACATTTATTTCACACTTCCACATATAATATATATATATATATAAGGTATTAGGGTTCCAATTATGCGACAAAAATAATTAAATGCGAATGTAAACGATAGAATCTGACGTTTTATTAATTATGCCCATGTAACGTACAAGAATTAATGCGAAATGTTACACCTAGATCTTGGAGCTTGTGTCAGCATCCTCCCGGGCCACTTATATGACCAGTTTGACTTTGGTCCTTTAAAGAAAGTCCACACCACCATGGTGTTGGCTGATCAAAAGCCTATACAGCCTAGGGGAATGTTGACTAATGTCACAGTGAAGGTGGAAGGTTGCCAGTACCCAATTGATTTCTTGGTTTTAGATAGTGAGCCGAATGAGAAAAATACAAAGTCTACAGTCATTTTGGGTAGACCATTCCTAGCCACTGTTCATGCTATCATTAATTGTGCTAGTGGATTGGTCACTATGAGGTTTGGGAAAAAGGAGTTGTGTTTTAATGTGTTTTCCAATCTAACTACTAATCAATCCGAGGAGGAGTGTTTTATGATTAACAGGATCGAGGTAGCAGATGAAGACGACACAAGAAAAAGAAGGAAAAAGAAAGCCAAGAAGCCACCTGAATTTGATAAAGAGAAGCATAGGCTGGCATTATTTGGACCAATCTGGAGGACTGTGGATGATCTACCTGAGTGCTGGAGGAGCACATACCTTGAGGCATTGGGACGCAAACATCCCACTAGACCACCATGAGTAGATATGTCGGGTATGTTTACTTGTAGAGTTTGTATAGTTGTGTGGAGTATTACAGGTACGTTTTATTTTATTTTATTTTTAGAGTTTGAGTCTGTTTTTGTTTTTTCTGGGAATGCTTGGTGTTTAACTTTTCAATCAGATAACCTCGCCTGTACTCAATCTCCATTCAGGCGGGATAGATCTGTACATCATCGATGTATCAGGCATCCCAGAATTTTATGTTTTTATTTTTCTTTTGAGTCTTAGTTTCAGGTTTGTTTATCGGCCGCGAATGAAATGCTATACGGTTCGATTGGGAGGAACTGCAGGGACCCATACGCGTACTGCCTATATCCAGGGGAGTCTGTTCCTTTTATTAGTGTTGTACATTTTTTTTATTTCTACTTTATTTTATTCCTAGCTCACATTGAGGACAATGTGTCGTTCAAGTGTGGGGGTGGGGGAAATTTCATTTTTATTTATTTTTGAGTCCTTTTAAAAAAAAATTGAAAATTGAAAATGTCTTGAAAATTGTTCTTAAAAAGCACTCTAATCAGACATAAAGCGGCTCTTTCGGTACCTACCAGTTGTTTGTTGATTGTTTTGGCAGTAGATCTTTAGTCATGGTCTAATTTGTGGAAAAGTAATATGAACCGTTTTCAGCAGGTAATTTTAAGGAAAAATGATTAGAATTGCCTGATTGGGTTTAACAAGCTATTGGTAATAAATACATGCACACATCGGTAACCCATTTCCACACTTTGGTGAGATCTTGAGCCTACTAGATGATAGATTGATACATATATATATCTTCATTTGTTGAGTGTAGGCCAGATGTTTCTCTGTTGCAGAACTTGTGTGATTTGATACATGCCGAGATTGTAGACTAGATATGCACATAGATGATAAAGGCAATTTAGGATTTCCCTTTTTCTTTTGATACCCACTTATTGTCTTGTGTTCACCCGTTTAACCAAATATTACCCTTAGTAGCCATGTTGAGCCTACACCCTTTCGATTGTTAAACCTATAAAGTTACCCAAATTGACATGTTTACCTTTGTGCAATAAATTGATGACATCCATTGTGTTTATGTTTTGTTCAAGTGATTGAGTTATGTTTAAGTTGTGAAAGAAAAAAAATATATATGAAAAAAAAAATGAAAAAAAAAAGAAAAAAAAATACAAAAATAGAAGTTTGTTTGTTATGTTTATTTATGACCAAAGTTGTGTTTATTTGTGTGTATTGTGAGAATAAGGATTGTCAGTCATGTAGAACCCTTTCTTTTGAGCCACTTTCTAGCCAAATCTATCCTACCTTTACCCTAAGCCCAAAACCCGTAAGTCCTTTAGATATGTGCATTGTATACAGTTGAAGTGTGATTGTTATACAAGCCTATGATAACAGGGTTGCATACTTGGTTTTTGAGTGAATAATACTAGCGCATTACATGCTAGTCCAGATATTAAACCGAGTGGAGTGAAAAATTGTGAGGGGTGTGTTGCATGAAAATAAAAGCCGAAAGCATGTTAGATTTAGTCGGGTAAATTCTGTTTTTAAATGGAAATCAATTTGACTTGCTGAATTAACACATCTAATGCTGATCTGTAAATGGGGTATGACTTTGGACCTTAGCTAAGGTATGATAGGGCGACTGGGGTGCTAGTCTGTAATAATATCTTGAGCAGAGTATATATATAATTTTTTCGAGACGAAAAAAGATAAGTGTAGGGGTGTGATGTGTTGTGAAACACACCTTGTTAATATGTTAGTTTGGTATATATTTTAGTCTTTTATTGTGTACTTTTAGTCCGTCTTAGTTATTTATTAGTGCGCATGTGTTTTGTAGGTGTTCTTGGATATTGAGGCGTAGATGAGAAATTTTGGTCGAGCGAATAACACCCAAGTTGAGAGCACCGAGTCATAATACTATATATAATAATAATAATAATAATTAATAAAACAAAAAAAAAGAAAACGTTAAAGGCCTAAGGCCCAATTGGTCAAAAAACATAGGGTTTTGGAATGCATTTATTAGTTTGGACGGCAATTTTGGTTTTGGGGGATATATATTATGAATCGAACGGCAATTTATAGGGAGGATTATGATCGCACAACGGACAACAAGAATATTGGGATTTCTTTTGTGACGCACAGAAGAGAATTAGAAAGAAGCTTTGGATCGCACGAAGAGAAGAAAAGAAAAGGGGGATATGCACGCGACCAAGATGCAAGGCTAAATCTTTTGTGACTTTCCCCGGGTGAACGGTTTTAATTTTCTTTTATATTAGACTAAGTTTATTTATGTTTGAACTGGTATATCTTGACCACCTGTGTTTGAGTTGTTGAAACGTTTATTAATATTTGAATTATTTATCTTTTACCAAACGTATTGGCAATTTCTTGCATTGTTAGCGGGGTGGTAATTGGTGGGTAATTGATATTTTTGAGCGGACAATTAGGTTGTACGGTTATTATTAAAAACTGTCCTTAGTTGTTAATTCAATTCATAAATCCCAAGGCCATGTCTATGTGGTGTTCTAGTAATTAAACTAAGTTTATATTAAAGTCTATAACCTGGATCCCGGGTGGAAGTTACTTTTTCTTAAATTGATAACTCTTTCATTCTTAATTATTTATTCACTTTTAATCAACCAAAATCACAAAGCAAGATTCGTAGTTAATTAATTGAATTTTTAAACTTATACTGACCACGCGTTCCCTGTGGAGACGACCTTACTTACCCGTACTAGTATAGGTATTTAAGTCATAAATACTTGTTTTTGATTAGCCCACGACAGCTACATCAGTCCAAATGCGTCACAATTAATTTTTAAAAAGGTGATGAATAATGAAACTTGACGTTTAATTCGTAATAATCGTAACGTACAAGTATTATAATACGAAATGTTACAGAAACTAACCCAGTTAGTCCTCTGTTTATAAAGGTTTACCAAAGGCCAAAAGTTTGAAAGTTTGGATTATTATTGGGAATAATTGAAGTAGGGTTATTATCGGACAACAGGTGAAACTTGGTATTATTAAAGTCCAATACCCATTTCTTTTAGATGATTTCATGTTGTGTCTGTTATTTTTTCGTTTATAGTCGGTATTTGGAGTTTGATGTGTGAGTTCTCACACTTAATTATCCCATATAATATTAAGTCGTTTACAATTGAAACAAAGTTGATGACTAACAAAGCGCAATACAAATTCTAAGAGAATAGAACATGACTACATGAGAATGGACAAAAATAAACTTATATAGTATTAATTTACATGTTGGTGTTGCATTATTGATTGTAAGTCTTACATAAGTGGTTGTACCCCACTTTTCTTTTGAGAAAATTGCAATTTTCGATTCTGTGGTTTGCTTAAATTAACAGGTTCAGCACGCGTATAACACCCTGAATATCTGTGGTTTCTTTAGTTAACACTTTACGTCCCTGAAACTAATGGCCGTTAGTTGTTCTGTTAGTTTGTGGCTGAAATGACTATTATACCCCCCAATCTTCTATGAAATGACTATTATATCCCCATCTTCTCCAACCCACCCACCACCACCACCACCACCTGCTTCTCCATCATCATCATCGTCTCCTTCCTCGCTTCATTACAAGCTCCAACAAATATTTTCATGAGATTGTTATTATCATTTCATAATAATAAAAAAAAACCAATCTGTTTTGAGCTCACCATAGATTTTCATGGTATTAGAGCTTCATCAATAGGTTCCCCGGTCATCTTCTCCAGTAGAACTCCGGCAAAACTCGTCTTCTCCGGCAAGAATTTTGGTCATCCTTCTTTCTCTCTATTTTTCGGTTTCTCTTTGTTTTTTGGTTTCTTCCCCGATTAAAAAAAATTATTCGAAATCAACTTGTTTTGTAAATGATTCGAAATATATAAAGCCATATGCTTACTCGAGCTAAACAATTTAGCTTAGTAAAATAAACGAGCCCAAACCCATCCTAGCTCTGCTCGTCTCATTTACATTTGCCTACCAAGTAGTTGGCTAGCAAGTAGCAAGTCCTAATTTCATTCTCAAAGCAAAGATATTTCTAGAAGCCCAAAGTCTATATTATCATCTATTGCCCTTCTTCTCTACCCATCTTCTCTGATTTGATTTTCCTTTTCTTTTTCAACGAGACAACGAACATCTCCACATGTTACTACGTATTTTAGATCGTAATAAGTAGTTTCGAATAGGACCCTTTATTATTATTATTGTGGTTGTGGTTGTGGTTGTGGTTGTGGTTGTGGTTGTGGTTGTGGTTGTGGTTGTGGTTGTGGTTGTTGTTGTGGTTGTGGTTGTTGTTGTGGTTGTTGTTGTTGTTGTTGTTGTTGTTGTTGTTGTTGTTGTTGTTGTTGTTGTTGTTGTTGTTGTGGTTGTGGTTGTGGTTGTGGTTGTGGTTGTGGTTGTGGTTGTTGTTGTGGTTGTGGTTGTGGTTGTGGTTGTTGTTGTTGTTGTTGTCGTCGTCGTCGTCGTCGTCGTCGTCGTTGTTGTTGTTGTTGTGGAGAGAGGAGATGGTGAAGAGAGGGAGGGTGGCGGTGGAGATGGTGGTGGTGGTGGTGGTGGGTATGTTGGTCGGAGAAGATGATGGAAGGGTATAAAAGTCATTTCACCCATAAACTAAAAGGTATAATAGTCATTTCACCACAAACTAACAGAAAACCTAACGGCCGTTAAGACGAGGGAGGTAAACTGTCAGAAACAAAAACCTCAGGTACTTAGGGTATTATGCACGTGCTGAACCTGTTAGTTTAGGCAAACCGCATGGACGAAAATTGCAATTTTCTCCTTTTCTTTTGTAACACCCCAACCGATGGCGGAAACATCGGGATGTCACGTATTGATGATTGTTCAGTAGCTCATGGTGAATAATAAATTTCATTATATGATTTAAATAAATTACATACAATTGTTCTACAAGAATTCGTACATCAAATAATCAAACAAAGCTTCAAATATCTCCTCATGCTAGCTCTAGACTTCAAGCATCAGTATTTCCTGTTGAGTTTGGAAAAATGGGGGGGTCAACTAGAAGTTGGTGAGAATACATAAGCCATGTCAAGCAAATAGTTTAAGTATAAAAGTTTAGCAATTCATATGTCTATCGTAAGTTTAAGTCTACATGAATAAACATGATATGTTGAATCGACATAATCAAACCTCCGACTAGTTTAGGTCCATCCCGTCATCCACGGTTCACCTTAATAATATGTTGGAACGATAACAATCACCCACGCTACCTATGTAGGAGGTACACGTATCCGGGTGGGATTGTCAATCCAATAGATCTATTATTGAGTATCGCCGGCTTGGCCATAGCTAATGATTATGTAATGTTGAAACTCGTTGAAACTCGTTGAAACTGTTGTTGTCTAATTCATGAGGCAATAAAGTTTACAACTAGACATGTATGTAGAATTGCTTAAGTATAATGTTGCAAGTATAAAGAATTGAATAAACATGGTTACGTAAACTCACCTGATAAAAACTAGTAGAAGAAGCCACCACAAGTATCAATTAATAAAGAATTCCAAGGCACTAATTCCAAACAGGTGTAGTCCTACGCAGGTGCTACAATAATATATCACACATAACACATAAGAACTAATCCTAGTATATCTTTTAAAGCTAAACAACACACACCGGTTATATGTTTTGTTTCAAAAGTTGTTTCAAAAGTGTTTTTATATAAACCGATGACTAGTATAAGTCTTGTTTCAAAAGTTGATGAGTGTTGATTATTTATATATATATATCTATATATCGTAAACGATTTCATGACAGTTTAGAAACTTTAATCATGTTTCAGTCCATGAAATAAACGTAATGACTTATTTAAATAGTTGTTTATGGAAATTAAGATTCTTTACATTACAAAAGTAAAATTACCATGGCTTGATTATTATAAAAGTGTTAACAATATTTGTAAAAAAAAAACTCCAACTCCAACTTGATAAAATAAGTTTACGTAACATCAAGATTGAAAAAAAAAATAGATAATTATTTTTGCTTTCATTGACCCTTACTAACGAAAACACAAGACTCCATATTTTTTTTAAATGTTGGAATTTAGATCAAAACAATAGGGACATGGATTCAGATCTTTACCGGATTCATAATGAGAAGTAGATCGAAAGACTTAAATGACGCTTGTATCGACAACAACGATTTGCCAGAAAACTGAAAGCAGCAACGGTAGCAATTCCTAACGGTTGCGCACGGGCTGGCTAAAACGAATCCAAACATATAAAGTGTAAAGCAGGGGTGGATATCGGTTGATTTCTATGGCGAGGGCTATTACTGTTGGGTGTCGAATCCAGCAAATAAATAAATAATAATAAACCTACTAGTATTAGTGAAAGTAAGGTTCGTGTCCTCAGGGATACAGACCAAATGATTATACCAAAAGCGTTTTCGCACAAATACTATTATAAAAAAAAGGGGGGAGGGGGGGTTGGTATAGTTTAAATTAATGAAAATAAAACCAAAATTAACAAGACGAATGCTTAAAAAAAACGTTAATTAAATTATGAGATAAATTCAAATATTAAAGCTAATTCCAACACTAAGGCAGTTTCTTAACTTGACCCGGACTTATGATCATTAACAATTATGGTGCAATGATCCTTTAATTAAACGGTTTGTATCAATACTAGACGTCACGCCGTTCGGACATCCACTCCATCTAAAGTCTAACCAAACGCCGTTCGTTGATTAGAGCCAACCCGCTACTCCAAGCTCACGCCGTTCGGATCTTAGCGTGCGGGTTGCAATGATAGAAGTATCGATTACAATCAAACACTCACGCCGTTCGGAGTGCTTAATTATATTTTTTTAATTCTCTAACGAATTTAAATTCATAGACAAACCTAAACCGTTATTTGTTCCTTTTATCAAATATATAAAACCGGTTAAAATTTCATGAATTGATGAACATTATTAGATTGATTAACAAAGTGGCCAATTTTATCAACCAACTAATATATTACCTAATGGTATAAAATCAAGAACCAACCAAACAAACCATTCAAGAATTGGATCTCATAAGAGTTTCACATAAGCTTACGAATCAAAATTAAGTAAACATACCAAAGTGCCGGAATTAAAAAGGTTCTAGCCGGACATGGCGGCTAGTTCAATCCAAACAAATATAATATAAAACAAAAAAAATTAAATCTTACGAAAATAAAATAGAAAAATACTAGTTGTCTTTTTGATGCTCAAATAAAAATATGTCTTCCCATATGCTTCCTTGGATCTTCCCTGTGTATTCCCACGAAAAAAAATGCCCAGGATATGAATGATGGAAATCCACTTCAAAAATATATCAATGATAATGATCCTCTTTTTTTTTTTTCGAAATCTCTTCAACTTCATCTCAAAGTTTGTTATTATTTTAAATCATTTTCAATTCAACCCCCTCTAGTTCTTGCCATTCTACTTGAGTCTAAACTTCTTTTCAACGCCTAACGAAATCCAAGTAAATTGCGACCCCGCCTCGTCAATGCTCGCCCTTTGCCTCTTTCAACTCTCCACACCTACAAAATCAACCAAAAACAAACCAAAGTAGATTCCACCCACCAAAATATGCATTTCACGAAAGATGATGCAATATATACAACCTAAATGCATAAAAACGCTAAACTAGCTACTAAAAAGATGATAAAAATATGCCTAAAAATGCAACTAACAAATCTCCCCAAGCTTAAACCTTTCCTTGTCCTCAAGGAAGTCAAGAATAAAACTAAGTCGAGGAGCAAACACGAAAACAAACAAAACACATATGCATGCTTGAAATGAAATATTTTTTTTCTTTTTGTCCCTTGGCAAAACCTCATGCTAAACACATCCAACACATTCCCAAAACATAGACGACTAACATCAAACGGAGTCGAATATAAGCCACAAACCGTAGGAACACATTAATTCACAAGACTAACAACGATCAATAGATTTACGACCCAACAAGTCTAGATGATGCCATTTTTTAAAAACATGGGCGTACCTATTCAAGTTTCGCCTCCCTTCAAGAATCTAACCATACATAGCATGTACCCCTCACAATAATCACTCAACACTCGGTTATATATATATGCAATTTGGAGTGATTCTCTCAAAACCGGACAATAAAAACATCGTTAACATAAGCTTGTACATTAATCAAATCTACACCTAATTGTTAAAACTTAACATAGATCAAGAGGGCTTTTGGGTTGGCAAAGAGTTAAAGGTAGGGAAAATTTGGGGAAGTGGCGAAAACAAAAGAAAAGACAATCCGGTCTAATAAACAAAACTTCTAAACACATAGCAACACTTAGTCTTTTCGACTCAACAATTTATTCTATTTTTTTTCTTCTTTTCTTTCTTTCTTTTTTTTTCACTTTTTTTTTTTTTTTTTTCCAATCACATAACATACTCTTCTGTCTTATTTATACACTTCAGTAAAGTCACGATGTAAGCACAAGTTAAACCGGATGTGGAAAACAAATCATGGGTTAAATCAAAAGAAAAGGTCAAGGCTCAAAGGGGCTACTATTGGGAATGTTTCAATTGGGTTGAAAACAAAATAAACGAAAATAAAGATGATGAAAAAGGGCTCAACATATGGGTAATCCTAATGCCTCTGTCACTTCTATGTCAAATCTCAACGTAAGGTCTCAAAATGTATGTAATGCACAAGTTCTAAAACGATGAATCATGTCGGTACACACACATCAAACGAAACAATGAATATATATGAAAATTTAAGGCTCAAAACTCACTGAACGTATGGAATTGGGCTGCCGATACAAGCTATGCATAGCTATCAACTATCCAGTCAACTACACCATCCTAAGTACCCCAAACATTTTATATTTTCTAAAAAAAATTGACTATGTTGGGCCTACTTTATCCCGCAACTTAAAGAATTTGCGTCCTAAAGCGTGTAAGCCCATACCGACCCGCTTTCAGCTTACGTTTTACAATGAATGAGACGTGCCTTTCGTGTGCAATCAGATAACCTTGGGAATTTTTTTAATTTTTTTTTTTTTTAGATATATATATGCTATATGCCACTAGAATGGATGCACAAACTAAGTAATGCAAAACAATAACAAGATGCAAATAAAAAAATAGAAAATACCTCTCCCCAAGCTTGAATTAAGCAGTGTCCTCAATGCTCAGAGACGAGGGTGGAAGGCAGCTACTGAGACAGTGGAGGTGGCGGATGCTTGCTCTTGATTTGGCTTTGTCTTTGCCCGCTTTGCCAATGGTTGTGATGGCGCGGTTGAGCCATGCTTTGCTGATATCCGCATCTCAAAACCTGGTATGTTACCTCAAAAACCCATGAGATTCAACAAATATCAACATGATCATACAAACTCATTAGCATTAACAAATGTGTTCAACCATTTTTTTTATATTCACACAGCAAAAGAAATAAGCACAATAAAGTTAAAATAAACGAAATTAAAGTTGCATAACTTAGGCAAAAGGAACTAGGGCTTAAACCAATAACAAGATTTGGACTAAGGGTTGACATACCGTGGGGACTCGGGACAGTGGGTGAGCGGCGGAAAGGTGGTCAGGGGCGGAGGGGGTGGCTGTGGGGTGGAAGAAGCCGGGCGGCGGACAAGGGCGGACCAGGGTGGTTGGTGAAGAACGAAGAGAGAGAAAAGGAAAAGACATACCTAGTTGTTGCTGCAGAATCCCGATCTGATGGAGACAGAGGGCGGCGGATAATGGTGGCTGTGGTGGGGTTGATGGTGACCGGAAAAGAAGGGTGGTGGGGGTGGCTGTGTGGAGGTGGGGGTGATGGAGGTTAGTGGCGGTCAGCAGGAAGAAGAAGGATGGTTGTTGTGGGGTGAGGGTGATTGGCGGCAGGAGAATGGTGGGCGTGGTGGCGGGGCAGCGATGTGGGGATGAGGGTGGTTGTAGGTGTGGTTGAAGGTAGGATGATGGAGAAGAGGATGAAGGTTTGGTTGTGTTGGAGTAGGGTTTGAAAGAAGGAGTTGAAGATTAGAGAAGGAGATATCAGATTATTATCTTTTTTTTTTTTTTTTTTTTTTTTTTTTTTTTTCAAACATTCAGATTACCCGGCCAGGTAAAGGTTTGACCCGCCCGGGTCATTTTTCAGCTCTTTAAAACTTTGTTCAACACGGCCGTGTCTCCTCGTGACCCGCCCGTGTCAATTTTCGGCCCCATTTCATAAATTCCAACCCGCCCGGGTCGTTATGACACCCGCCCGGGCTAAATTTCGGCAATTTTAAAAAATTTTCTAAGAAATTTTAACCCGCCCGGGTCTCTTCGTGACCCGCCCGGGCTAAATTTCGGCCAAAATAAAGTTCTTCAACCCGGCCGGGTGAACTCTTGACACGCCCGGGTCAGTTTTTTTTTTTTTTGTTTTTTTTTTTTTTTTTTTTGCAACATGAATAAAAATAACTAAATACGAAACCACGGGTTGCCTCCCATGCAGCGCCTGTCTTTCACGTCTTTGGCTAGACTTAGACCGAGTCTAATTAATCTGGAGCTTGCTCAATAAACAGAAAAAACTTTCGGATGGTGCTTGATATTTTTACTCTTGGTGCTTTTTGCCTTTCTTTCTTCCATGTATCAACTTCCATCAACTCGTCCCCAAGCTTGAACTTGTTAATATATCTCTCTGTAGCAACCTTAGCGATACCTCCATCTAACACTAAATCTTGAACCTCATGGTTAGACAACTCAAAACATTTATCGGTTAGTGGTTCAATGATATCAATATAATTCAAAGATAAGACATCACTCGGGTAACGCATAGCATCATCTATATTAAAATTGATTACCTCCCCATCAAATTCCATCGAAAGGGTGCCACTATAAACATCGATTTTAGTCCTTGCGGTTTTTAAAAATGGCCTCCCTAACAAAATTGAACTGGAATTTGGGGCGACCTCATCCTCCATGTCCAACACATAAAAATCAGCTGGAAAGACTAATTCGTTCACTTGAACCAATACATCTTCTAGTACACCTTTTGGGTGTACTATGGATCGATCGGCCAATTGAATAATTACCCCGGTCCTCTTTAAATGTCCTACATTAAGTGTTTTGAAAATCGAGTATGGTAGGACATTAATAGAGGCTCCAAGGTCCAGCATAGCTTTAGGGACAATGATATTCCCCAATTTACAAGGAACCGTGAAAACACCTGGGTCCTTGCACTTTGGAGGTAATCTCTTTTGTAGTACTGCTGAAATATTTTCACTTACCTTGATTGTTTCATTACCTTTAAGCTTCTTCTTTGATGTGCAAAGTTCTTTGAGGAATTTGGCATATCGTGGGACTTGTTTTATGGCATTAAGGAGTGGAATGTTTAGCTCGACCTTCCTGAATGTCTCCATGATCTCCTGCTCTTCCCTTTGCTTCTTTGTGCTTCGTAGCCTTGATGGGAATGGAGGTATAGGAGTGAATCTCACTTCACTTCTAGTCGGTTCTTGTACTTTCTTCTCATCCTGGTCCTTCTTCTCAACAATAATTTCCTCTTCTTCTTGTACACTTGGACCATCATAGTTCTTTCCACTCCTCAAAGTAATGGCACAAACATTGTGCTTTGGGTTATTCTCGGTCTGTGCGGGTAATTTACCTTGAGATTCTAACTTACTCACCGAGCTTGCAAGTTGAGCCATTTGTTGTTCCAAGTTCTTGATGCTAGATCTAGTCTCCTGTTGGAACGTATGGGTGCTAGTAGCCAAACTTTTTACAATATCTTCCAATGACATACCCGAGCTTCCCGCTTGTTGTGCAGGTGGTTGTTGTTGAGACTGAAATTTTTGGTGTTGTTGATTTTGTGGAGGTCTCTGCTGGTAACTCATGTTGGGAGGTCCCCAATTCTGATTGCCTCGTGGTTGTTCATATTGCCTCAAATTCTGTCCCGAGTAACCAATTGCATTTGCATCCGCAACATCATCATGCAATGTAGGGCACATATCCGTGGGGTGTCCACGTTGTAGGCATATCCCACAAGCTTTTGGTTTTTGTTCAACTCCCTTCTCTTTGGTAAGTAGCATCACAGCTTTTGTCAATTCAGCGATTTGGTTTTCAAGATGAGGAGTATTCACTTCTTTGACACCCCTTGGCGGATCAACATACCATTCTTCCTCATGTGCTGAATGCTTCGAGTCTTCAGCAATTGATGTGATTAGAGCTCGAATTTGAGTAGGAGTTTTATCAAGTAGAGCTCCTCCACTAGAGGCATTTATCAAACGCCTCTCCATCGGTGCCAATCCTTCACAGAAGTACTGAAGGAGTTGATGCTCAGATATGCCATGTTGTGGGCATCGAGCACAAAGCTTCTTGAACCTGTCCCAATAAGTGTGCAATGCTTCCCTTTTGATTTGCTTGATCCCGATGATCTCTTTACGGAGTATTGAAGCTTTTACTTCCGGGAAGTATTTGTCAAGGAACAGTGTTGCAAGTTCATTCCATGTGGTTATCGATCCCGGTGGCAGGTAATATAACCACTCCTTAGCTGAATCTTGAAGAGAGAAGGGGAATGCCCTTAGTTTGATTTGGTCTTCAGTAATGTCGTGTGGCTTCATACCTGAACACACAACATGAAACTCTTTAAGGAACTTGTGTGGGTCCTCATTCTCTAAGCCTCTAAAAACGGGTAACAGATGGATCAACCCAGATTTCAGTTCAAAGTTTTCCATTGCAGGGTAGTTGATGCAAAGTGGTTGTTGTGGGACATCACGATTCGCCCACTGTCTAAGGGTTTGTTCAGCTGCCATTGTTGGTTCGGGTGAGTTTGGTTCTTGGTGGGTATGGGTGGGTGAGTGTGGTGGAGTAATGAGTGTTTGTGGATGTGAGAGAGATTCGGTTTCAGCTTCGGATTCACTTGACAAGAGTATGTCTTGCCAAATGTTAGTGATCGGAGGTGAAGTGATAGAGGTTGGGGAGCTTGCTAACTTCTTTCGTTGTTTTGCTTGCTTCCTTAATCTCCTTGCAGTTTTCTCTATTTCCGGATCAACTTCAAGTGGTGTACCTGTACGAGAAGATCTTGGCATAAAACAATTAGAATTGCCGTATCCCCGGCAACGGCGCCAATTTGTTGGGTGTCGAATCCAGCAAATAAATAAATAATAATAAACCTACTAGTATTAGTGAAAGTAAGGTTCGTGTCCTCAGGGATACAGACCAAATGATTATACCAAAAGCGTTTTCGCACAAATACTATTATAAAAAAAAGGGGGGAGGGGGGGTTGGTATAGTTTAAATTAATGAAAATAAAACCAAAATTAACAAGACGAATGCTTAAAAAAAACGTTAATTAAATTATGAGATAAATTCAAATATTAAAGCTAATTCCAACACTAAGGCAGTTTCTTAACTTGACCCGGACTTATGATCATTAACAATGATGGTGCAATGATCCTTTAATTAAACGGTTTGTATCAATACTAGACGTCACGCCGTTCGGACATCCACTCCATCTAAAGTCTAACCAAACGCCGTTCGTTGATTAGAGCCAACCCGCTACTCCAAGCTCACGCCGTTCGGATCTTAGCGTGCGGGTTGCAATGATAGAAGTATCGATTACAATCAAACACTCACGCCGTTCGGAGAGCTTAATTATATTTTTTAATTCTCTAACGAATTTAAATTCATAGACAAACCTAAACCGTTATTTGTTCCTTTTATCAAATATATAAAACCGGTTAAAATTTCATGAATTGATGAACATTATTAGATTGATTAACAAAGTGGCCAATTTTATCAACCAACTAATATATTACCTAATGGTATAAAATCAAGAACCAACCAAACAAACCATTCAAGAATTGGATCTCATAAGAGTTTCACATAAGCTTACGAATCAAAATTAAGTAAACATACCAAAGTGCCGGAATTAAAAAGGTTCTAGCCGGACATGGCGGCTAGTTCAATCCAAACAAATATAATATAAAACAAAAAAAATTAAATCTTACGAAAATAAAATAGAAAAATACTAGTTGTCTTTTTGATGCTCAAATAAAAATATGTCTTCCCATATGCTTCCTTGGATCTTCCCTGTGTATTCCCACGAAAAAAAATGCCCAGGATATGAATGATGGAAATCCACTTCAAAAATATATCAATGATAATGATCCTTTTTTTTTTTTTCGAAATCTCTTCAACTTCATCTCAAAGTTTGTTATTATTTTAAATCATTTTCAATTCAACCCCCTCTAGTTCTTGCCATTCTACTTGAGTCTAAACTTCTTTTCAACGCCTAACGAAATCCAAGTAAATTGCGACCCCGCCTCGTCAATGCTCGCCCTTTGCCTCTTTCAACTCTCCACACCTACAAAATCAACCAAAAACAAACCAAAGTAGATTCCACCCACCAAAATATGCATTTCACGAAAGATGATGCAATATATACAACCTAAATGCATAAAAACGCTAAACTAGCTACTAAAAAGATGATAAAAATATGCCTAAAAATGCAACTAACAATTACCGGCGGCGATGTGGTCTTGACGGAATTTAGAGTGGACGTTGCTTACATAGACAAAGCCAAGGTGCAAAACAGAGATGAGGGATATCGAAAGGCTGAAGGTGTGTTAAGTGTAGTCGGCATTGAGGGTCGATCGTTGTTTCTATTATACCATGGTGCCGCGGTCATTATGGCCGTAAATCAGGCCACTAATTTTGGTGCAACATTTTCGATGATAACTAATCAATAGTATTTGTTTTATTATTTGGTCAATGCTTTTGAAAGTCCTCCATGTTGAAAAATAAAACATGAATAAGAATAGGAGCATTAATTGCTCCATGTTTTGTGTTTACCATTTCAAAAAAAAATTTGAAATCTTCTTATCGTTATTTATTTTTTTTTTATTTTTTTTAACATTAATGTTAAGAACTTTATTATTATTATTATTATTATTAAAAATAACACACACACACATATATATATATATATGATAAAATGGTGTTTTTATTAATTTAAAGATTGGGAAAAATACGTGATGTTACAGTCTCCCCTACTTTTGGGAACTTCGTCTCGAAGTTTATTAAAAACACAGGGTTGAGGATGACTAGGTACAAATTAAGTCAACTGGGGTTTGGAAAATTTGGGTTAAGGCACGACATGAATTTATAGGTAATAGAATAATCTGTTTCGAATAATTTGGATAAAAGGTTTGATATGTGTGAGTTTTAAGGGTTGGATTAGGTTCGTCTGAAATAGCAAGGAGAATAAGAATCTAGCAAAACACTAAACTTAAGTGTTAGGAAAGAAATTCATGAGTTGATTGACTATAGAAAGACTAAATGAACTAACAGGTAACTAGAGTTTATAATTGATTATCTACCGAAAACCTTGATAGAATTCCACACTACCTTAACGTACCTGTAAATTCATGATTACGTTCCGGACCGCAATCACCAATTTACCTTACATTAGGGTTTTGTGTCCTTCTATGACTCTAAACACATATGTAAGTAATGCAAAATAATCTTGTGATTGAATCTTTGTATCAATGAGTCTAATAAATCTTTGTATCAAATTAAATGTATGATGTATCCAAAAATGAGTCCAACTGTTGAGCAGGAAAAGACCTCTACCAGTCAGTGAGTAGGAACCTCTACCGATTGTTGAGCAGGTGCGATAGCCTCTACTAGTCGTTGAGCAGGTTATTAGAACCTCTACCGACTGTTGAGCAGGCATGATGACCTCTACCAATCGTTGAGCAGGTTGTTAGGTACTCTACTAACTGTTGAGCAAGTACTTCATCCTCTACCAGTTGTTTGATTAAGTGTACCAATTATTACACACATAAATTGCAAATTCATAATATGTACATGTAAGCAATAAAGTATCAAGTATAGCATGCAAGTTGTAATAGAGTTGCCCTAGACAAGGTTAATGACTCTAGGTGTGTCTATAGCAAATAGTTTATATCCCATGACTTCTAGTATTAAATGTTCAAATATGGTAGATAATCGAATCCTCATGTATAACTAAGGATTAAGTTTGATGCAACACACAATCAAGTTTCAATAGTTTGGTTATCATGGGTAACTAGCTCATGTTTGAGAAGGTGAAGGATATGAATTTAGTTCTTGAGAGGATGATGAAAAATCTCGAAGCAGAATCAAGGTTGCGAGAGATAGTGAATGTGAAGATGGTTGATAAGGAGTTTATTTTATAGTAAGGAGATTATGTAGTAGTGTAAATTGTGGGGTTGAATTATGGATAAGAAATATGATGAAGATGGAGAATAGAAACAAGTAGAGTTGCAAGTAAGAGAAGCAAGTACTGGTTAAAATCCTAAGGTTATAGACTAGATTATTTTTCTAATAACCTAATTCCCTATAACCATGGCTCTGATACCAATATGTAACACCCCAACCGATGGCGGAAACATCGGGATGTCACGTATTGATGATTGTTCAGTAGCTCATGGTGAATAATAAATTTCATTATATGATTTAAATAAATTACATACGATTGTTCTACAAGAATTCGTACATCAAATAATCAAACAAAGCTTCAAATATCTCCTCATGCTAGCTCTAGACTTCAAGCATCAGTATTTCCTGTTGAGTTTGGAAAAATGGGGGGGTCAACTAGAAGTTGGTGAGAATACATAAGCCATGTCAAGCAAATAGTTTAAGTATAAAAGTTTAGCAATTCATATGTCTATCGTAAGTTTAAGTCTACATGAATAAACATGATATGTTGAATCGACATAATCAAACCTCCGACTAGTTTAGGTCCATCCCGTCATCCACGGTTCACCTTAATAATATGTTGGAACGATAACAATCACCCACGCTACCTATGTAGGAGGTACACGTATCCGGGTGGGATTGTCAATCCAATAGATCTATTATTGAGTATCGCCGGCTTGGCCATAGCTAATGATTATGTAATGTTGAAACTCGTTGAAACTCGTTGAAACTGTTGTTGTCTAATTCATAAGGCAATAAAGTTTACAACTAGACATGTATGTAGAATTGCTTAAGTATAATGTTGCAAGTATAAAGAATTGCATAAACATGGTTACGTAAACTCACCTGATAAAAACTAGTAGAAGAAGCCACCACAAGTATCAATTAATAAAGAATTCCAAGGCACTAATTCCAAACAGGTGTAGTCCTACGCAGGTGCTACAATAATATATCACACATAACACATAAGAACTAATCCTAGTATATCTTTTAAAGCTAAACAACACACACCGGTTATATGTTTTGTTTCAAAAGTTGTTTCAAAAGTGTTTTTATATAAACCGATGACTAGTATAAGTCTTGTTTCAAAAGTTGATGAGTGTTGATTATTTATATATATATATATATATCTATATATCGTAAACGATTTCATGACAGTTTAGAAACTTTAATCATGTTTCAGTCCATGAAGTAAACGTAATGACTTATTTAAATAGTTGTTTATGGAAATTAAGATTCTTTACATTACAAAAGTAAAATTACCATGGCTTGATTATTATAAAAGTGTTAACAATATTTGTAAAAAAAAACTCCAACTCCAACTTGATAAAATAAGTTTACGTAACATCAAGATTGAAAAAAAAAATAGATAATTATTTTTGCTTTCATTGACCCTTACTAACGAAAACACAAGACTCCATATTTTTTTTAAATGTTGGAATTTAGATCAAAACAATAGGGACATGGATTCGGATCTTTACCGGATTCATAATGAGAAGTAGATCGAAAGACTTAAATGACGCTTGTATTGACAACAACAATTTGCCAGAAAACTGAAAGCAGCAACGGTAGCAATTCCTAACGGTTGCGCACGGGCTGGCTAAAACGAATCCAAACATATAAAGTGTAAAGCAGCGATGGATATCGGTTGATTTCTATGGCGAGGGCTATTACCGGCGGCGATGTGGTCTTGACGGAATTTAGAGTGGACATTGCTTACATAGACAAAGCCAAGGTGCAAAACAGAGATGAGGGATATCGAAAGGCTGAAGGTGTGTTAAGTGTAGTCGGCATTGAGGGTCGATCGTTGTTTCTATTATACCATGGTGCCGCGGTCATTATGGCCGTAAATCAGGCCACTAATTTTGGTGCAACATTTTCGATGATAACTAATCAATAGTATTTGTTTTATTATTTGGTCAATGCTTTTGAAAGTCCTCCATGTTGAAAAATAAAACATGAATAAGAATAGGAGCATTAATTGCTCCATGTTTTGTGTTTACCATTTCAAAAAAAAAATCGTTATTTATTTTTTTTTTATTTTTTTAACATTAATGTTAAGAACTTTATTATTATTATTATTATTATTAAAAATAACACACACACATATATATATATATATATATGATAAAATGGTGATTTTATTAATTTAAAGATTGGGAAAAATACGTGATGTTACATCTTTTCCTTTCAACCTTTATATTTTTCATATTTTATAAATTTGTCACAAAATACTTTTTATTTTTATACTTAATACTTTTTGACTTTCAATTTTCTATACTTTCCATCCTTTACATTTTTTTCCGTTTAACGACTTAGTCTTAATTTTATGAGTTAACACGATACAACGCGCGTATGTGCATCTACATTTTTGCATCTATTTTTTTCATCTTTTAGTAGCCTGTCGCCTCGCGCAGATCCTAACTCGACTTGGTTATTCTTTTCTATGTTTTAAATATTGGTCTATTTATTTCCCATCCCATCAACACACCGCAGGCGTGCATGGTTAAACTACATCTACTTCTTGTTCAGTTTAACAATCCCGCTACATGTCATGAGTCCAATGCCCCTTCAATACACGGGTCCAATAAAGCATTTCAATGTTACTTTTTGTACGATTTACGCCTCTAACGCAACGCGAGGGGTTTCATGCTAGTTATGTTAAAGTTGCGTTTTGGACATTTTTGTTCCCCGAGGCAACAAACGGGTTTGAAACCCACTAGTTTTTTTTTCTTTTTTTCTTTTTTTTAAAGCACATCAATTTCAGCATATAAGCTGTGAACTTTATATCAAGCATAAACTTTATATATATCATATATATTTAGAGGTTTTTTTTTAGGGTTAACTTTGTAGATAGTAACCAATTTTTAAAAGTGTTTTAATTAGAGCACTCAACTTTTTTTTGGTCTCAATTAAGTCACTCAACATTCACGTTTTATATTAATTCGAGGTTTTTTCACATATTTCATAGGTAACTATGGTAATGTGGCTTTGTGTTTCTTTTTTCCTATTTATAAATGCCGACGTTAAGTGATGACATGGACTTTAACATATTTTTTGTTTTTTTCATATAATTAACATGTCATTTTTTTTTCTAATATAATTACATATATTAAAAATCTCGACCCCAACATCTTGTCCTCCATTTCATTTGTGACATGTATAAAATTTACAAGACTCGATTTGAATGTTAAGTGATCTAATTGAAAAAAAGGTATGAATGGCCTAATTAAAAAACTTTAAAATTTTTTGAATGTTAGGGTGAAAAAAGCGTTTTATGCAGTGGTTTTAACAACTTTTTGGAGTATTTGGCGAGCAAGAAATGATTATGTGTTTAATCAAAATAAGTGTCAGTTCGAAAAATCATGGAGGAGATCAAGATAATGAGTTTTTTGTGGGTTACAAACCGAGCTAGGATGTTGAATATGCCGTGGGATTCTTAGGGTAGTTTTGATGCGATGAAAATGGCATAGTTTTGTTTTGTGTGGGTTGTTTCCCCATTTTTGGTTGTTTTTCGGACATTGTACCACGGTTTTCATTGCTAGTGTCTTGCTAGCCTTGAAATAAAGCGTTAAAAAAACTGATTACTATTCTTTCAAATATTTATTTTTTAAAGTATTTATGGTTGGACTTGGCAACAATATTACATACTCCTTCTTAAACAATATAATAAAAAAAACGTAATTTTTAAAGTAAGTCTCTTACTCCTCCATATCAAACATAGTTTTGGCATTAAAGTAAGTTGTTGCAACAAAGGTGATTTTTAAATAAATCTCTTACTCTTTCGTAAACAATATAATAAAAAAATGCATACAAAGAATTTCCTCTCACCCCCATAAAACCAAACAATCTTCAAAGGAATATTATAACTAGTTATGGAATATAAATGGAAAAGCATATAACATCAACCAAGACTACTTACATAAGGTGTTTTTTTTTAACGGTGAATTTCATAAAAACAGGCCATATTATATTAGCAAGTCGCTAGAGGCAAAATAAGGTTCTCTTCTACCGGCCACACAACACTATGTCAAAGGTAAATAATTGTAAACATCAATCACAAAGATTTTTTTTACATCAATATTTAAAAATTTTAAGAGGGGGAAATAATTTCAAGTTCAATTATTCTTCAAGATGTACCCCAAAAGTAGACCAATCAACGCGATGGCAATGACAACGATGATCGAGACACCACCCCCTTGACTTTTGTTGCCGCCACGCGATAAGAGTTCCTACAAGTTATGCCAAGTGGAAAGAAAGATGATGAAAAATAGTGAAGGTGGTAATTTTGACACGTTTACTTGAAAATATATCGATAGGTTAAATGAATAAAATTTTATAGATACACAAACAAAACCTTAGGTGTTTTCAAATGCTTAAAACCTTCTAAGACCTCTTTGCTTGAATAAAATTATATTATTAATTTAGATTAATGTTTTATAAAGTTATTAAGTATTCTTGACATTAAAAAAATATGGTGCAATCTGACGGGTTTAGAATTATATCCAAATTACATGTTTTGACTTGTTACCCCACATGCTTAATTGAAAGAAAAAGATTTTGAAAGAGGGAGTGGAACTCACAATTTCTTTACGAATTTTATTGCTTTGTTGAATAGCAACATTCTTTTCTTCAATCAACTTTGTAACGAGAGCTCTTGCCTGCAAATTAATGACCGTTTAATCTAAAACTTCAGCAACAGATTTTACCATATTATAACAATATGAATATAGCATATAAAATATTGGAGGTCAGAAATTCCGAAAATCGAAGTTGAGCATTGTCTTTTAAGGAAGAAGGTAGTAAGTACTTGGGCAATGAATTTCTGACATGTCAAAAACCTAACACGATATTTGCATTCAGTCTAAAAGGGTTTGAGTCAGTTTCGGGTTGAACTTGCGAACACCTTAAGCTAAGTGGGACTTGTTCAATTGAGCCATTTAACATGTTCCATTTTACACAGATGTTACAACTTAAAAGCGATTGTGTATTTTACGACAAAATCTAAAATCTAAAATATAAAAGAGAAATGAACATCAAGTTGCATAGTGTAAACTTATAATATTTACATTTGCATCGTTTGTTGAAAATCCTTAATTTTTTGTTGTTAATTTTCAAAAATAAAATAAAATATAATATTTTATTTGGTTAATGGGCCGTGTTTGTGTTAGTTAACCTGCAATAACACGTGGCGTGTTTAGGTTTATATGTGTTACACGATTTTTGGTTGATACCGGGTTCAACCCGCAAACACACCCATTTAACACTCGTACTAAAATAAACAAAAATGAGACACAAGCATCAACTCACCTCGGAGAATTTATCATCAGATTCCACATATTGTCTTGTAACCTATAACCATGACCAAGAAACATCATGTTAGTGTGGAAATAATTTTAAAAACAGGAATGTTTCATGAATCAAAACCAACCTCAGATCTATTCAGTTTTCCACTGTGATCAAGTGACACTTTGGGTGAGACCCCTTCATCGGGTTCCTCGAGAACTGGTGAAGGCGGTTGCGGTGGAGGAAGATATAAGACTTTCAATTTGCACTCTTCCACGACCCGCCCTGGCGCCTTACTGAACTGTAAACTCAAACCACCGTAAAGTTGCAGTCTTGAAGTGACCAAAATGAGTCAATAAAGGGTTACTCACACCCTTGAATAGTTTGATCTCAAATGTTAATAACTCAAGCAAAGCGAAAAACAAAATGTATAAACTTGCAAGTGATGAGTTCAAAGTACATTTTATATACCACTTCCTAAATCCTTTTATTCAAAGATTCAGATTATTGCTATAGTATATTGTATTAGTAATTATAATATTTGTATTTGTAACTAACACCATCATTTATCATTTAAAAATTAAAAAAAAGGTCCGCTAGTATTTACTGATCAACCCAACCTAATTATCATTTCCCAACCCAACCTCTCAAGGCCCGTATCCAGTCTCCTGTTTTTACGCACACCCATTTTGACAACTCATCTATCTTGCTAGTTTTTGAGAAAACATAGTGTTTAATTACCATTACCCAACCCGTCAAGGCCCGATTGGATCCAATGACCCATTTTAACACAAAATCATCATGATCCGTCACCCTAGCGTCAAGGCCCATTTGGACCCATTGACTTGTTTTAACCGAAGCCCATTATGACCTGTCACCCAAGCCACCCATCAAGGCCAACGGCCCCTTTTAACCCAAACCCATCTTGCTACTTTTTGAGAAAACGGAGCATTAAATTACCATTTCGGGGGTAATGTCCTTTGCAGCGATTCCTGGGGTAGCAACAACACTTTGAAGCAGAAACTTATCCCTACATTGCATGTCAGGAGGAGCTTCTTTCTGGGCTTGCATTGTTACTGTATTTTTATTAACAAAATGCAACATATCTTCCTTTCAATTCAATTCAATTCAATTTACATATCAACAACAAATCACCTCACCATATCTTATATTTTCACCCAATTCACTTGAATCTCAAATTACATTAAATTAAATTAAAGGAAAATGCACCTAATACATCGCATGTTGATCGAGGCAAAACCACTCCAGTATTTGGACGAACACAATACTTCTTTGGGTTCGTCGTCTTCACCTGAAAATTTAAATCGAAATTCCAATCATTGTCACATACAAACACCAGGGTAAGGATGTATACATCATGCCCAAGTTGGGCCGACACGTAAGAGCCATGCATGCAATCGAAATATATATTTCGAAGATCAAAGAAAGGATTCCATTTAATTTGATGATAACAAAAATGAAATGCATTAATTTACCTTGAAAGCTACATGATTCTCGGTTTTGTTGGATAGTTGAAGCGAGCATGAGATCTGTTTCTTCAATTCAACTAATTCATCATAGAGATAATAATATAAATATGAAAACCAAATTATATATGGGATTGGATTGGTGATGAAAGATATAAAAAGGCTTACATGGGAATTTGAGTTCAACAGGTTCGATATTGAGAAGCTCCCCGGTACTCATTTTTGCGTTTGATTACAAAATGCAAGAAAAGAAAATCATAAGAATGTTTGTGGCTTTGGGAATGTTAATAATAAGAGATTTAAATATGATCCGATAATATCTCAGAGAAACAAGGACATGTTTCACTTTTGTTTTTCACATTTTGAAAGGCAAAACCGGAGAGATCGTCAAACAAACATTCGACTTTTAAAGGTTTTTATTATTTCACCAAATAATCTATACTATGTTATAATTTATCCAAAAATTAAGAATTTTATTTTCATTAACAACCCTGAAATGTTCGTAAAATAGTCAATTCAAACACTTTTACACTTTACTATCTCATTTTAGTTACTTAAATTCCTCATTTTTCATTAGTAGTTACACTTTTCTCCCTTCACTATAAAGTTATAGTTCTTTTTTTACTTTTATCATAACTTTCAAACTATTATAGTATTATGTTTTAAAAACATTCAAAAAACATGTTCACTTTTGTCGACATTTTGATGTTTGTCTTAGTCAATATCAACGTGTAAATTGAAATGTATAAGAAAGAAATGCGTTATGTACAAGTGATTATCGCATTGCATGTTTAACTGAAAGAATATAAAAGAAATGAATATTATTTATTAATTAACTGAAAGAATCCAAATTTCACCTACAACGAAATGCTTTATAGCTAAAACTTTAAAAGATGTAACTAATATTGTTATAAGGTACATTCCATTAATGTAGGACTAAACATAAAGCAACTAACACGTTATATTCGGAGAACATACTATAAAGCTTGAATAGACATTAAATTAAAAACTAAAATGTAGGTGAAATTTGGATTACAAATCAACATAATTTGGACGCAATTAAAGAACGTTGACATGTTTATTATTAATATGGATATTGAATCATAACACCATTTCATGACCAAATAAAACTCAAAATCGTAAAATTGAATTTGGTTTTAAATAATGTTCCGTCCAATAATGAAAAATTCAGATTAATCAAATGCAACGATTCAAAAAACTAAACATGAAACTCGAAATCTACATATCAGCTCTGGTGATTCTTAAAATATGATAATGTTGTTAAACATTATGGTTCATCCTTGCTTTGGCAGAAAAATAATTTGTCACACGATAACAATACTGCAACACAAGCCTGGTACTCTAAGAATGCTTTATCACATTTGTTACCGATAGCTTCAATTGTATTACCCTATTTAAATAATCAACATTAGCAATATGTGCATATGTATATGGGTATGGATGCATATATTATAGGTATACACATAAATATAATTAATTAAAAGAAATCTCATTAAACTTTTAAATAAACATAATTAGCTAAATATATAAAACTTTAAAATAATTACAAAATGTAAATATGCATTGTAGATATTGATTATAGTTAATTTCTTTTATAAACTTCGTTGCATCAATTTGGCAGAAAACACATAATGGATAATATATATCCATGTGATATTAACATCTATGTTAATAACATCAAAACTCCCTAATTTGAAGGGGTTCTTTTTAACAAAGTTTTAAAAATAAAAGATAAAAGCATTGAATTCGGTATTCACATAAAACATAACAATCTTTTACACTTTAGTCAAAGATAAACAAAATTTCCTAATTTAAAGGGGTGGAAAAATCATGAATTTTAAAATTCAAACTATATACTAACCTACTAAAGTTTATCCTATAAATACATAGTAATGCACACTTACTTCACTTGCTAAAATACTTAGGCATGGATCTAAATCTGAATTCAAAGGTTGAAGCTTCTAATGTTGGTTACTTGTTAGTTTATGGTTTTCATTCGTCCCGTTTTACTAATTATACATTTTTATACACATCTTAGTCATTTAAATATTAACTTCTTGGTTTTGTAGATTCATTTAGATGAAAAACATACGGAAATAAACAAACCAATAGCCATAAAAGCGTCTAAAGTAGCGTCTAAGGTTGTATTTATTAATGTTTACTTTTTAATATTAACATGGTTGTTATTTTTTGTGGTATATTGTATGTGTTTTATTGTAGAATAATGGTTATAATAGTGTTGAGATTATTTGATATGGTGCAATGTTTAGTCCTTACAAATATAATCTTCAACGTGAATTTAGTAAAGAGGTAATATCAATATTTATTTCATCTTCTATTAATTTGTGTATTAAATATTTTTAATTTATTTTAAGGATCAGATGCATGAAACTAATAGGAAAAGACCCAAGAGGCTCTCTAAATGAAAATGGAGTCAAGTTATTGATCTAGAAAGTTCTAATGAAAATGACAAAGAAAACGTATTTGATGACACTTCAGATAGGGGAAGATGGAGGAAACTCATCCTTACCAAAAGATGTAATAATCAAACATAAAGATATACAAGAAATTCCAGTGATAGCTCTTGATGACGAATGGTGAGCAGACAATATAGATGAGATCATGCATATTTGGAAGGCGCATGACTAAATTGATCTCATGATTCAAGTATTTCACACTTGAGCTTTTATTTTTCAACGTTTATCTTTATTATCGTATGTTACTTTATTTTATCAAATGTTTCTTAAAGTACTTTACAATTTAAATATTAAATCTTTTTAGTTACTAGACATGTGTAACGCTTATGACGTATATCCACCGCAATAATGATACAACAAATACTATACGAATTTGAAATAAGTACCGCAATGAAAAGTGTCACTCCCATCGTATCACGCGGGTTTCCTACTAGTGATATTACAAGGAGGAGATATAGTGGTGGACATTTTTTTTTTTTTTTGGAGAGGGGGTTGTTATGTCTATTAATTTGACTTTTAAATTTAGGTCACATAAAACAATAACATAATTTTGGTAACAAATAGCTACAATAAGGTTTTTGAGGTTAACAATAATTCATTACCACTGAGGTGTAAACTGTTATCTTAGTATATTTATCTATATAGCTATCATAATCATTTATCTAATGATAGTCAATTACTAATATATCCCTAAGTCAATAATAGGTTATTTCTTGATAGATGGAACTACCCTTAATGACATACCCATGTGTGTATAAATAGATGGATTATTAGAGGTTGATGATTAGAAAAAAAAACATAACACCACAAACCCTTAGATCATTACCTCTCTCTCTCTAAATCGGTCACCCTGTAATCATTAGCCATCATTACTGTACACACTAAAGGGAACCCGATCACACTGACAAGGATGTCGTCTTCCAATACGCTTACAGTATCAGTCTCAAATCTCACCAATCTGTCAGATATTATTATTATTATTATCATGTTTTCCATTACATACAGTCAGAACTGGACAACATGTGGTATCAGAGCGATGTTGCTCAATCAGTTTTGATTGTTTTCCATTACAGTTTTTTAATTAAAATCGGAAAACAATTATGTTAAAACCCAATAATGGTGTTTACGGGTTCCTATAATTTTTGGCTTATGGTTATTTTTTTTACTGTTAAAGTGTTTTTTAAATCATGTTCATTAATCTCATCAAGTTTTTTTTTTCCGAGATGTTCATGATATATGATTTTTTACGGTTAACGTGTTTTGAAAGCTGTTTATAAACAATAAAGTTGTCAGATTTCGATTCCAGATTATGTTATGTTTTAATGTTTAAAGTAATTTCCGGTTGATGTTCTTCAAGAACATCATAAGTTTTTCGAAAGTTTCTTTATGTTTTGGTTCTAGATTGGATTAAAGTCTTGTTTTCGATATTTTTGAATAAAACTTAATCTCCAATGAATATAGAAATCATCTTGATAAAGTCAAAGATTTCGAAATATTAGGAAATCTTTGGAGATAATCACTCCTATTTAAAACTGGAAACAAATATTAATGAAACCCTAAAATCTCGAACCATTATATCATATTAGATTTTTCGATAATAATACGTTTTTTTTTTCGGTTTAAGGATTAACGAATTTTGGTTCTCGGATTATAAGTTAATTTCCAGATTTAGGTTCTCGAATTTTTCTAAGTTCTCTGTTTTAAAGTTTTTTCGACTAGGTTCACGGACAGGAGTTCTCGGCCAAGGTCTTCATCTTCGAAAACCACAAGTTTTCCAAGAACCCATTATGATTTTCGAGAACCATCATTTTTTTCAAGAACTATGAAGAAAATCGAGAACCAGTAACAAAAATCGAGAACTAATAATTTTCTGAGAACTATTATAGAATCCGAGAACATAAGTTATTATAGAACTCATAATATATCCGAGAACTCGTCAATAAATCGAGAACTAATTCTGATATTCGAGAACTCATCATGACATCCGAGAACCCATTATGATATCTGAGAACTCATAATTCTTCAAGATCTCATAAGTTTTTCCGGAAACTCATCATTTTTGAAAACTCATTAAGTCTTCGAGAACCCCTTATATTATTCGAGATCTCATAAGTTTTCCGGGAACTCTTCATTTTTTCGAGAACCCATTATGTTATTCGAGAACTCATAAGATCATGCAAATTTGAAAGGCGTATGACTAAATTGATCTCTTGATTCAAGTAGGTCATGCTTGAGCTTTTAGTTTTCAACTTTTATGTTTATTAATACTTAGTGTTCCTTTCGTATGTTACTTTAATTTATCAAATATTTCTTGAAGTACTTTATAATTTTATTAAATATTATACGAATTTGAAATAAGTACCGTTGAAGGGATATGGTATTAAAACATTACAAATATCATACCATCGCCCACTTAGAACAGGCTTCGCCAGACGCTTACCCGCCCGTTCTACGTCAGCGGATCGTTTCGCGCCCATCCGCCCGTTTTACGTCAGCGGAACACCTGGCGTCCACCCGCCCGTTTTACGTCAGCGGTACACTCGACGCCAGGCGCATGAACACCCGCCCCTTTTACAAGGGCGGGCCAAGTATACCTCAAGGCTTCCTTGACAAGCGTCACTACAAGTGGAAGATACCTTTTGGGGCAGCTTTGGAACTCACCCCTGCCCCAAACAAATATCTCTGACATGACAGGCAGCCCGTCAGAGTTCCTCTCCAATCAAAGACTTTCCCCAGTCTGACGAGCAGAAAAGGCGATGACGTGGCAGCCTCTCAACCAAGATATCTTCCTGACAAAGCAGACTTTCTCTGTCCGTCTTGAAATCCTGGAAAGTATAAATTGTCTACCGCCTGGATCCACCAATGGGCGAGCACCACGTGTCGACCGCCCATCAGCGTCCACTTACTGGGCGCCACGTGTACACGCGTCAGGACGGTAACATCTCCCCTAGCATTCCACTTGCTCCCACTTTACTAAAACCCACTTGCACCAAATGGGCCTAAAGGCTTGGGCCGGATTATGGAGACTCCTCTACCTGGGCCGGGCCCCGTCAAAGGTAGAGGATGGGCTGAGAAAGTGGGGCATCTCGGTACTATAAAAGGAGGACTCTCTTCTCCTTTTATTGGCATCGAATATCCAATACACTTTCACTCAAGAAGAATACGAACTCTCGTACCTTCTTCACCCCCCTCGTTTATTATACTAACGATTAGAGGCTCGGCTCTTCTGATTGGTAGTCTCGTAAATCCTTGGTCTTGCCTACAGACCCACACGTATTTTATAATCACACTCTCTTTATAAAATACAGTAGAACCACCATACGGATTGTTCTTCTTTGAACTATCCTTAAATACGTGTTTCTTCATTGGCGCCATCCGTGGCCTTACCACAACTGCTCTAACCCAATAAACTTTTACAGCCAAAATCATAACAATGACCTCACCTCCACCAGTCTCCGTCCGGGGTCGTCGAAGACATCACTGACGCCACCCCATCCCGCCCAACATCAGGGGACCATAACAACCAACAACATCCCCTTATAACCCCCAGAAATCTGGAGGCCCAGCTCACAGACCCAACTCCTCCAACTGAGGAGGAAATCGAGGCACTAAACAATGACTGGTACGAACGCCAGAGACAAATCCTCGACGCACAACTCGAACGACGCCGACGCACCGGCAAAGCACTCATGGGCTCCTCCTCAAGACAGCCCGCAAAAACACCGGCGCCCGCCCGTCACGGGGAAGGTCCAGGGCAAACCCCTGAGGACCAGGCCCGTGCAGAGCACAACCGGTTTGACGCCGAAGACTACGACGAAAGCTCGTGGGAGGACGATGCCTCCCGGGACTATCGTCATAGCCCATATTACAGGCGTGAACGATTAAACCGCTACAACGACGACGCCACCACCAACCTGTCACTCCCATATAGACCAACCGCCTTCGCGGATAAGTCTAAATTTACTCGGCGCATTTCTCAGGCACCGATCCCACCAAGACAACGTCTACCAGCCAACGTCAAAATCTACGACGGACTATCCGACCCAGATGACCACCTCGGCATATTCAACCAAGCCGGGGCCGTCATCGGTTGGACCCTACTTGTTTGGTGCCACATGTTCGCCCAGACACTCACCGGAGCCGCCAGGGTCTGGTTTGATCACCTCCCCACCGGAAGCATCGACAGCTACGAACAGCTGATCGAAAAGTTTTCTCTCCATTTCAGCCAACAGCGCCGCCACAAGCGCGACAAAAGCCAAATCTCCCTTTGCAAGCGCAGAGACACCGAACCTCTCGAAGGCTTCATCGTACAGTTCAATAAGGAGGCCCTCCAGTTGGGAACTGGCGACGAGGCAACCCGAACCTCCTTTCTATCCAACGTCAACGATGACGGCCTACAACACACCCTGCAAGGGAAAGACGGCGTCCCAGACGCTTGGGAAGAAGTTGTCCGCATCTCAAAACTCTACGCGGGCAACCAGAAAACGATGCGCCAAAACCAGAGAGGGAGTTCCAGCAACAACCGCAGCCGCGGCAACAACCGAGCATCCGTCTGGAACCACATCTCTGGTTCCACCGATGAAGGACGATACTCAACTTCTGGCGACGCCAGAAACATCATCGGCAATAAACAAAGCCGCGACCAACGCAACAGCGGCCGCCAAAACCAAGATTGGACACCCCTCACCAAAACGCCATCCCAAGTCTTATCACAAGTCCTCTCCACCGGAGAGGTAACTTTTAAAATCCCTAAACCCATGGGGGCAAAACGAAAAAATGTTGACACCACCAGGTTTTGCGATTTCCACAAAGACGTGGGCCACGACACCGATAACTGTTACAGCCTCAAAATGGAAATCGAAGCGGCCCTACGCTCCGGGAAACTCGCCAACTTAGTAAAAAATGTCCGCGCAGGGGCCCGCCGGCAAGACGAACCTGAAAAAGCTATCAAAGACATTAGAACACATCACATCCGCGGTACCCACAACAGACAGTGCAACATGACGCGAAGCACCAAACGGAAAACCAGCTTCCCTAACATTGCAACTACATCTGAAACCACAAACTGGCGGGAGGCCCAAGTCCTCCTCCCGGTAATCCCAGGGGGCGCTCAGTCAACGACCCCCCTCACCATCACAGCACTGTTCGGACACTACCGAACTTACAAAATGATGTGCGACGGCGGCAGCAGCTTCGACATCATGTACCAACAGTGCTTCGATCAGCTAGACGAAGAAGACAAGGCACGCCTACAACCAGATACGCCTATTGCTGGCTTCTTCAATGAGGTAATTCATCCTATTGGCAAGTTTGACTTTACAGTCACGCTTGATGACGGCATACACAGCCGCTCGGAAGTATGCACCTTCCACGTCATCCCAGCCATTTCCTCATATGATATACTGCTAGGAAGACAGGGTTTGGCAAACTTCAATTCCACCGCATCAACTCCTCACCAAACCATGGGTTTCCCAACACCCACCGGGATCGCATACATCTGAGGTAATCAAGAATGCCTCATGACAAACCACCCGGCAGACGACACAGCAACGCTTCCACCAAACCCACCAACTGACGAAAACTGGGTCCTCAACCCAGCTTTCCCTGAACAAACCATTACTTTGGGCCGGACCTTATCCCCCCAAGTAAAAACACACCTAAAACAGCTACTGGTGGCGAACAAAGACATCTTCGCATGGCAATCATCAGACATGATCGGCGTCCCAAGACACATCGCCGAGCACCGCCTCAACACATACAAAGACGCGCGCCCAGTGGCCCAGAAAAAGTGGCCACTCGGCCCCTACAGAGTCAAAGCCATGAATGAACAAGTCGACGATCTGCTAGATGCGGGCATTATCAGAAAATGCAATCACCAAACCTGGGTGGCCAACCCAGTAATGGTACTAAAAAAGAATGGGTCCTGGCGCATGTGCGTCAACTACGAGGACCTAAACAAAGCATGCCCCAAAGATCACTACCCTCTCCCGGAGATCGATTTGAAGGTTGACTCACTCGCGCCATTCAAATACAAGTGCTTCCTCGACGCATATCGAGGATATCATCAAAATCAAATGGCTTACGAAGATGAGGATCGAACGGCGTTCAGAACAGATCGAGGGGTGTACTGCTACACCAAAATGCCCTTCGGACTCAAAAACGCCGGCGCAACCTACCAACGCCTCATGGACCAGGCGTTCATCAACCAGATAGGCGTCAACCTTGAAGTCTACGTGGACAACCTAGTCATCAAAAGCACCCAGGAGGATACAATGCTTATGGACATCCAGCGCACCTTCGAACTGTTGCGCAGCATCCAAATGAAACTAAATCCGGGCAAATGCTCCTTCGGAGCAGAAGAAGGGAAATTCTTAGGCGTCATTGTCACCAATGGCGGCTTCAAACCAAACCCGGAAAAAGTCCAAGCAATCCAGCGCATGCCGTCACCAAACTCGATAAAAGACGTACAGACACTAATGGGACGTCTGGTTGCTCTCAACCGCTTCCTGTCAAACTACGCCTCTAAGTCTTTTCCTTTTGTTCATACTTTACGGAATGTACTCAAAAAAACACAGTTCCGCTGGACACCAGAAGCGGAGGTGGCCTTCCGTGAAATGAAGCAATGTTTAACCTACTTGCCAACTTTAACAGCACCCCTTCCAAAGGAGCCCCTTACATTATATCTATCCGCGTCAGAAACGGCAATAGGCGCCGTCCTATTAGTAGAACGCAACAAAGTACAAACACCGATCTACTATATCAGCCGCACTCTAGCAGACGCAGAAACCAGATATTCAACAATGGAAAAACTCGTCCTGGCATTAGTCCACGCGTCAAGACGCCTGCGAAGATACTTCCAAGGACATCCAATCAACGTCCTTACAGACTACAGGATAAACACAGTACTATCCAAACCAAAACTCTCTGGCCGCTTGGCCAAATGGGCAATTGAGTTGGGCGCACATACCATTGTCTACAAACCAAGACCCGCGATAAAAGGGCAGGTCCTGGCGGACTTCATCGCCGAAATCCCGATTGACAAAATCCAAGACTGCAAAGACGAACAAGACCCCAAGCCCATTCCAGACGACCGAGTAACTTGGTCATTATACACCGACGGAGCTTCCAATGACCAAGGCTCGGGCGCCGGACTCCGCCTCGTCAGCCCCGACAAAACGGAATTCACATACGCCGTGCGCCTCGAGTTCCCAAGCACAAACAACGAGGCTGAATACGAAGCATTCTTGGCAGGCCAGCGCCTGGCACACAAAATGGGCGCAAGGCACCTCAACGCTCATGTAGACTCCATGCTCATAGCAGGCCACATGAACGGCGTTTACGACGCCAAAGATCCCGTCATGGCCCAATACGTCGACCAGGCCAAGTGTGACAACCGGCAAATTTCGTACAACGATTAACGTGATTCTAATCATGTTTTAGAAATAATTAACATGGTTTAAGGTTAATTATGGTTAGTTGAGCTAATATGAGTCCTACGATGTCCTTTTGAAAGTTCGTTGAAGTCTTGATGCCTTTAAAGAAAGACTTCGCGTAATTAACGTAACGAACTGACATCAGTGAAAATTTGTCAAAGTGGACTAACATAAGGCTAATAAATGTAAATACGACATGTATTTACTATCGATGCGATCGAATGAGAAATCGGCGCGGTAAGCGGCCAAAAACGCAGCGTCTTGGAGAACGCGGAAAGGAACTGACGTGGGATTCGAACGTCAAAACGCGTGGTTTTAACCGTTATTAAACTTTCGGAATAATTATTTATTATAAATAATGTTTCTTATTGAATTTCGAAAGTTATCGGATCATTTAAATGAAGGATAACACAACCGAGTCGATTAACGCGATTTTAACGCGTGTTCCGTTTTCACGCGTTGAGTTACGAGAATAATAACTAAATTGCTCGGTTTAGTTGTGTTTTTAATTTCGAACAAAACCGAATGATTTTTATAACTTATCTTCGAGCCTAATAATAAATCGAAGCGAAAAACGTCTATACGGGTTCGATTCGCGGTACAAGTCACCTACCCCAAACCCTAACTATAAAAGGTCTTCTTCTTCCTCTTCCACCTCATTTCAGCAGCCGCATACCCCTCTCTCTCTCTCTCTCTACTCTCTCTCTAAAACTCTCTCTCTCTACTCTCTCTCTTCGATCTCCTCCCCTCTCTGCCCGATCTCCCTCTCCTCCTTCTGTGACAGCAGCCGGCCGACCACCACAACCCTCGGTGGCGGCGGCGTGGTGGTTTTAAGCCCGAAAATGGGCATGGAGCAGATGGTGAGGGCCGTATGTGGTGGTACAAGGCAGATGATGGGCCGATCTTGTTAGATCGATGGGTTTGGAGTGGTTAATCGGTGGTGGTTGTTCGTGTTTAGGGGTTGTAGGCGGTGGTTGTTGCAGGCTTGGTGGGTTCGTATGGTGGCTGCGGTGGCCCGATGGTGGTGGTTATGGTGGCCTGGTCAAAGGTTATTCACGTGGAGATGGTTGGGTCAAGTGGTTCGGGTGGTGGTGGATGCTTCAGCAGAAAGTGGCTTGGGCCAGTTTGGTGGGTCTTAGCCGAGGTGATGGCGGCTGCAGATGGTGGTTTGAAGGTGGTTTCGAGTCGTGGTGGTTGATCCAGCGGGTTTGGTTCCCGGGTCAGATCTGACCCGGTTTTGGTCGAAGTTCGGGTTCGTTTTGCGAGTCGGGTTCGGCTCGGGATCTCAGTTACGGGTCAGATCTAGTCAAAACATGAGTCTGGTCAACACGCGGGCAAGCTCGGTCAGCTGGTCAACGGGTCAGACCGAGTCAACTCGGTCAAACATGTCGACCCGGTCGAACACGTCGTTCTAGACGCATCAAGTCGCGCGCGCACGTTTTGGTATAATTATTTGTGTTTACTTTGCATTGCATATTATAAATTATAAACACAAATAAAACCGGAGTTTAACTCGCGAACGGACCGAAAATAATAAACAGAAAGTATAAGTTGGATGTTTGGTTTCGTATATTAGCGTGACAGGGTTAATTATCGGACCTAAATTGTGTATGTTTATATAAATGGTATAAATTATATGGTTGTCGAAACGTATAAACGTCTAGTTGAAATCGGAAATTGTATTAATGGATTGATTGTCTTGTTTTGGTGTCGATTTTGGGAAAATTGTAGACGACTTGTGTTGTCTGGTTTGTACAAAAACAGAGGAAACTCTGCCAAAATTTTTATAAAATCCGAAGCACGACAAATGTGATATTGTTGTGCGTTCTTATAAATAACTTCCCAAGTGTTTGATAAATGTAGTTTTATGCAAAATCACGACGTTTTTGACAAAGATTATTTGTAACAATAATAGTCTATTCCGGGCAACCTCTCAAACAAATATATAGTCTTTATGGTTACCAAGCGTCAAGTATGACGAGTTTTTTTTTTAAAGGTTATTCGATGACTACAATATATTTGTCGTTCGGATTCAAGATGTATAATGCGTGCGATTTTATTTGGAAGTCTTTACAAAAAGCAAAGTTTTGAGATCTGTAAGATATTCGGAGTTGGAAAAGAAATAACAAATGTTATTAAACGGATTTTAATAACTATATTATATTTCCGCAAGGTATATTTTCCGAAAATAATTATACAAGACAATCATATTATCCGATTTACGAGACAAGCTATTACTCGGGATGAGTTATGCGTTTCGTAGTAGTAGTCCAACCTGGTGTTCACACAAATAGTAACAGGTGCGCAAGTTGGGTACTATATCGTATGTGAACACATGAATTATGATAAATCACGATCGGTTCGTCGAGTTAAAACACTTAAAGACTCGGGTTAGTACCCACGGGTCAAGATAGTTGAATAAACCATCTTTTAACCGGAAGATAAGCTAGGTTTATATATGATAGACTTTAAGGTGTCCTTTATTGGTAAATAGGGCACGAGGAAGTCGGTCAAAGCTTTGGGTTTTATTTGCTAGCTAAGCATGGAAATTAAGGTGAGTTTCACGGCCCCATTTTACTGTTTTATGTCACACCACGACAATGGCGGAAACACGTGGCGCGACGGTTCAAGAGCATAAAGTCAAGGCTAACGCAAATCACAAGTAATTTTAAGAAAATGGGTCATTTATTAAGGCGTCAAATCTTGTTCAAAATATTACATAAAAGTAAATTGTTTTATAACACAATGGAGAGGTTTCTCAAATATATCTCATAGTCTTGGGAAATAAAGGTGAAACCCCGCAAAATATTTAACGCCGCATCGGAGGATTCCATGACCCAGCTTGCCCCGGTTTGCCTTCATCTAATTACCTGAAAGATATGTTTAAAATTTCGTCAATATAAATATATTGGTGAGTTCACAGGTTTTTAGTTTCCAAAACTTGAATACTTGGGAAATACCATGTTATGACAATATATAGGAGTTGCAAATTCCTATAAATCTACTTGAGACTATAATCAAACCAAGACATATAATAAATGTGCCCCGCTCCAAGTCGTTACTCAGTATCCTACGACTTAAGTTCAGAATATATGCACCCCAGGCATACACTAATGCATAATCGACGCTATCGATTAGGGGTGGGCCTTGTCAGGCACCAATAGTACTATCCAATATTCCACCGGTTTCATTTCCCTGAATAAATGATTATAGTGGCGAGGACTCAACCCCGAGTGGCGGTCACACCTCAAGTAATAAATCCGTCAAACATTTTCCCTAACATATCTTTCCCCCGAAAACGTAAAAATAGTTTAAAATGGGGCCGTGAAACTCACCTGAATCACTGTCCGGCTCACTAAGTAGATAGCAAAAAGGGTCTCGCACCTACAAACGTCCTAGACGTATAAGTCACTATCCCTATAGTGCATCTGCCTTCGCAAGTTGTACACCCAACTCCCGACCACAAGTTATTCCAAATCCCGTTTAGTTAAGCGCATATCCTAGGTTTCGTTGGCGTTAGATTACCCCCTTCTGTTACAAGTTACACATTACTCTTGTTAATATTTCCTTAACTTGTACCTTATTATCATCGACTCGACTTCACTTAACATATAATTATTTTCCCATTTAAATAATTATACTTAAGATCGCATCGCTCGACATAATATATATTTCAACACTCGACCCGACTCACTTTGCCGCACATTTGTTTTCCCATTTAAACAAATATGCTAAGATCTTGTCGTTCGATTGTATATTCTTAACACCCGATTCAACTCACCATACCGTATGTTTATTTTCCCATTCAAATAAATATACTAGGATCTTGTCGGTACGGCATACACATATATATATCTTTGTCTACTCGTCTCGTTTTCCTTCCCACATATCTACTTTCCCATTAAGTAGATATACTAGAATTTTGCCGAGACGAGCGTACATATATATAAATGTGTAATTTTTCTTGTTAAGTATATACGTTTGTTTAACGTCTTACGTTACGTTCTTCTCCCACGAATAATTCCTTCAACACTTAGGAAAGTGTTTATTAGTTTTCACCCATGATGTATATATATTTTACTTCCTAAAAATATATATTTTCTTATCTTGCCGCAATGGCATTTTTCTCACGTTTTGTCCGTGTATGGTTCGTTAACGCGTCTTAGTTCGATATCTTAGCTCGAATAGTTAATTTTTCCAAGTTTTCCCCAACATGTGTTTTATAGCAATATTATTCATATTTCTTCCTCTTAACACATACTACTTGGAAGGTTTAAAATACTTATGTATTTTTAACCCAACTTGTTAACTTAACTACAAAAATGTTTCCAATACTTTTATATTCCCATTTATATAAAAGTATTCATTTTTGTATAAGTTTCTCAAGTTTGTTTAATATTTTTATAAAATCTCTATTTTATAAAAATCCTTATGTTAATACAATCCATATTTTTATAACTTTCAAAAATTTACTTTTTATACAAAAATACCCAAGTATATCTACTAGTATTTACCAAATCAACCTTGGAAAATTATTACTTATACTTTTGACACCAAACTTTCCACTATTGCACTTTTGGACTAATAGTTTCTAAAATGTTCATTTTAGTCCTCTAACTTTCAAAGTTGCAATATTAGTCCCTTAACTTTCAAACGTTGCATTTTTCCATTCTAACTTCCAAAGTTAGCATTTTTCACTCAAAATAGTGGACTTTGAAGATTCATCTTTTTATTGGTAAGTTATTTTTGTATCAACACACTTTTATTAGTCTTATATTTCATATATAAGGCTACTTGTATGTGTGTTTTATGTATTTGCCCATTATATCAAAATATCATTCTTCTAAGTAAGTAAACTTTAATTTTTCAACTTCTTTATTCATGAACTTCTAACATGTTCCATCATTTATTATGTCTTAGATGATCATATAAAGATGATTAAAGTTACTTTTTAACACATTCAAGTTTATTCTATAAATCCAAATCAAACCATCATCTACTTAGTGTTTGTGTAGATTTTATACATTTTCAAGAACACTACTCTATCATCATCCAATCCATGATCCATTTACATATCTTTAATCATTTATTTTACTCATGTAAAACCTATTAAAGATTATGTTTCAAACCACATTTTAAACCCTTCATGTACAACTTGCTTTTAAGAACACATACATGAATAATAATAATCAAAAACAAGGTTAAGAAGCTTACTACTAGCACAAGGCTAGGGAAGACAAAACCTTGGATTTTGAGAGGGGTTTAGTGTGTTCTTCCTTAATGGTTAAGCTCCAAGCTTGAAACACACAATAGGGGTTTGGATGATGGATTGTTTTGAGTGATTTGGAGATGTGAAAACTTGAAAGAAATGTGTATATGGGAGGGGTATAACTCACGGCTCAAAGAGAGGAAAAGAAGATGGTTTTTGTTGTTTCTCCAAGTCTCTAACACATGTTATTTATAGTGCTATCATATGTAATCTTCCATGGATTGCATGTAATCTTCCCAAAGATTCAAGAGATCTTAAGAAGTACAAAAATGATTTAGATGGATGTGTGAAGTGGGTATGTGGCCGTGGGTTTTGGAGAGCAAGGGAAGGGTGGTAATCTTTCCAAAATCTCTAGTAATCATACTTGATCTTATACTTAGATTTTTATCCAAGCATGTGTACATACATAGGTTATGATTACTTGCCTTTGTCTTGGATTATATGGCCTATGGGCCGATTTTTCTTACAAGAGGAGACAAGAGGTTTGCATGCTTTGTACTTGTGTGTTTCTTACAACTTTTTGTCTTTTGTAAAGCATGTTTTATTATCATAACTTTATAGGTTATTATTAAACAACTTGTATGGACATAACAAGGCATTAGGCCGGCCACCTTTGTGGCTTGGGTGGGGTCCACAACTTCAAATATTTACCCAATACTTGTTATGTTTAATTCCTCGTCGTTCGGGTGTCGTTCGGGTATTTTTCGGGATTTAATCACGCGTTATTCGGACATTAAAAATACCTTTAATAACCCTTAAATATAGTCTAATTTAAGCGTTGATTGGCTATTTAGGCTTTTGCCGGGTGAAATTAGGAGTTATACGCGTATCGGGTGCGGTACGCACATTTTATTCGTTACCGGGAGATTTGTACAAGACGTTTCCACTTATGGTTTTGGAGTTCCAAAACTCATTATATTTTGTGAAAATACCCTTTATTTTATATCCTGGGTGTCCGGGATCCTTTTCGTTTATTTAATTATTACCGGGTAATTGCCAACGTCCATACCGGATATTTTATTCGCACATGATCCAATCATGTTTTACCATTAAACGTACGCATTCCTATGCATTATTTGGAAATCGCTATCTCCTAAGGCCTTGATAATTAAATCACACATAATTGCATTTAATTACGTTAATCATATATTAATTAATTTGTACGGAATTACCTTATTTTTGCCGGTTGTTACATTCTCCCCCCGTTAAGAGAATTCCGTCCCGGAATTCACTTCGAGTTCTCCGGTACAGGTGTCTTCTCGAATAGGGCAGGATATTTTTGCTTCATCCGGTCCAGCCTTTCCCACGTGAACTCCGGTCCACGCTTGGCATTCCAGCGCACTTTGACCAATCTGATCTTGCTGCGCCTTAGTTTTTGGACCTTCCAATCAGTTACCTCGATTGGTTCTTCAACAAAATGTAGCTTGTCGTCAATTTGGATTTCGTCTGCTGGAATGATGAGAGTTTCGTCAGATAGACACTTTTTCAAATTTGACACGTGAAACGTGTCGTGTATTCCACTAAGCTCTTGAGGCAACTTGAGCTTGTATGCCACTGTGCCTACCCTGGACAAGACTTCGAACGGTCCAATATATCGTGGGTTCAGCTTTCCGCGCTTTCCAAAGCGCGCGACACCTTTCCAAGGTGACACTTTTAGTAGGACCCTGTCCCCGACTTGAAATTCTAAAGGCTTTCGCCTCGTATCAGCATAGCTTTTCTGGCGGTCACGGGCCGCTTTGAGGCGTTCCTTTATCAAAAAGACCTTGTCCGTCGTCTCTTGAACAATTTCGGGCCCGGTGAGTTGTTTTTCTCCAACTTCAGCCCAACATAACGGAGATCGACACTTGCGTCCATATAGAGCTTCAAACGGTGCGGCTTGAATGCTCGTATGATAACTGTTGTTGTAAGAAAATTCTACCAATGGCAAGTGCGTATCCCAATTACCTCCGAAATCAATCGCGCATGCCCGTAACATATCTTCCAAGGTCTGGATGGTTCGTTCACTTTGACCATCCGTTTGGGGGTGATACGCGGTACTCATGTCGAGGCGAGTACCGAGGGCTTCATTTAAACTTTCCCAAAATCTTGAAGTGAAACGACTATCTCGATCGGAGATGATAGAAACAGGTACACCGTGTTTAGACACCACTTCCTTAATGTACAAACGGGTCAGTTTCTCCAACTTGTCCATTTCGCGAATCGGAAGGAAGTGTGCCGATTTTGTCAATCGATCAACGATTACCCAGATCGTGTCATGGCCGCTTGTTGTCTTGGGTAACTTGGTAATGAAATCCATGGTAATTCGTTCCCATTTCCATTCCGGTATTTCCGGTTGCTGGAGCAAACCGGAAGGTCTCTGATGCTCAGCCTTGACCTTTGCGCAAGTCAAACATCGCGCAACATATGTCGCTATGTCTCTTTTGAAATTCGGCCACCAATAAAGTTCCTTCAAATCGTGGAACATCATGTCTGCGCCAGGGTGAACCGAATATCTAGAACTGTGAGCTTCGGCCAATACTAGCTCACGCAATCCCCCGTACACTGGAACCCAAATTCTATTCATGAAATACAGTGTCTGGTCCGCCTTTGGTTCCAGTGAATCAACCATCTTTCGTAACCTTTCTCCTTTGACATTCTCGGGTTTAAGGGCGTTAACTTGAGCTTCACGAATTCGTTCAGTCAGATTCGTGTGGATAGTCAGACCCAAAGCTCGGACACGCAATGGTTTAACCCGTTCCTTGCGACTCATGGCGTCGGCCACAACGTTCGCCTTACCGGGATGGTACTTTATCTCACAATCGTAATCGTTTAATAATTCGACCCATCGCCGTTGTCGCATGTTTAAATCCTTCTGATCAAAGATGTGTTGCAAACTCTTATGATCAGTGAAAATCGTGCACTTGGTTCCGTACAAATAGTGCCTCCATATCTTGAGAGCGAATACCACTGCACCTAATTCCAAATCGTGTGTAGTGTAATTCTTCTCATGGATTTTCAGTTGCCTGGAAGCATATGCTATTACTTTTTCTCGCTGCATTAATACACAACCCAAGCCTTGATGTGAGGCATCACAGTAAACCACAAAGTCTTCCGTACCATCTGGGAGTGACAGTATCGGAGCGCCACATAATTTGTCTTTTAACAATTGGAATGCTGCCTCTTGCTTTTCCGTCCACTCGAATTTCTTATCCTTTTGGGTTAACATGGTTAAAGCTTGTGCTATCTTTGAAAAGTTCTCGATGAACCTTCTGTAATAACCCGCAAGGCCAAGAAATTGTCGTACTTCGGTAGGAGTTCGAGGGGCTTCCCAATTTTTAATTGCCTCGATCTTGGCGGGATCGACGTGTATGCCCTTCTCGTTTACCACGTGGCCTAAAAAGTGAACTTCCCGAATCCAAAAGTCGCACTTCGAGAATTTAGCGTAGAGCTTTTCCTTGCGTAGTACTTCGAGAATTAACCGAAGGTGATTCTCATGGTCTTCTTTTGTGCGTGAATAGATCAAAATATCGTCAATGAAAACGATGACGAATTTGTCCAGGTATGGCTTACACACGCGGTTCATTAGGTCCATGAAAACTGCTGGTGCGTTGGTTAAGCCGAACGGCATTACCAAAAACTCATAGTGCCCATACCGGGTTCTGAAGGCCGTTTTTGGTACATCCTCTTCTTGTATACGCAACTGGTGATAGCCAGACCTCAGATCGATTTTGGAGTAATAGCTAGATCCTTGGAGCTGATCAAACAAATCGTCGATCCTGGGGAGAGGATAGCGATTCTTGATGGTTAGCTTGTTCAGCTCTCGATAGTCAATGCACATGCGAAATGTGCCATCCTTCTTCTTTACGAATAAGACGGGAGCTCCCCAAGGTGAGAAACTCGGTCTTATAAAACCTTTGTCCAACAATTCTTGTAGCTGGCTGGACAGTTCCTGCATCTCTGATGGAGCTAGGCGGTATGGCGATCGTGCCACAGGAGCAGCTCCAGGAACGAGGTCGATGCGGAACTCGACTTGTCGAGGTGGTGGCAACCCCGGCAAATCTTCTGGGAATACATCCGGAAAATCTCTAGCTACTGGAATGTCTTCCAACTTTCGCTCGTCGGCTTTCTTGTCCACTACGTGTGCCAAGAATGCGACAAGCCCTTTTCTTAGACACTTACGAGCCTTCATGCTTGAGATAATCCTTAGCGGCGTCCCGTGCCTTTCCCCTTGAATTGAGAGAGTTTCACCGCTTGCGAGGGGTACTTGAATGACTTTATCGTTGCAAATCACGACGGCATGATGCGCGGACAACCAGTCCATGCCGACAACTATGTCGAAACTTCCCAATACGACCGGCAAAAGATCAATCCCAAACTCGTGCCCACAGAGTTCTAATTTACAATCTTTTGCTACTTCTCTCGTTTCAATAGTTTTACCATTAGCCAGTTCTATGGAGTAGGGTGTATCTAGTTTACTAGTTTTTAATCCAAGTAGTCTTTTAAACTCAATGGATACGAAGCTAAAGTCAGCACCGGTATCAAATAATACAGAGGCATAATGACCATTAAGAGGAAACGTACCAGTGACCACGTTGGGGTCTTGTCGTGCGTCACCGGCTCCAATCACAAATGCCCGCCCGCGGGCCTGGTTGTTGATCTTGGGGCAATCCTTTTTTCCAATGGTCCAGTGACCCGCATGCGAAGCATGGTCTAGCTCCTCCGTTTTTCGGTGCTCCGGACCGGCAGTCTTCAGTCTTGTGCCCTGTGCGGTGGCACTTTCCACAAGTTAACCTATTATTCCTTCCCTGATTACCCTGTTTACCACCATTACCACGTCCCGTGGCAACGTACCCTTTCCCTTTCTTGTTTGAGCTACCTGATGCTCTATCCCTCTTCCCTTCATCCCGTTTCCGTTTCCCAAATCTCGGCTTGTTCCCCTGATCGTTCGACACAACTGCTGAGCTTGTCCCCTGATTCTTGGCTTCTACACTGCTGGCCTCAGAAATTTTCAGTCCCAAAACTTGTCGGATCAGTGTACCCATGCGAATAGCATCTTCGGTGAGGCTTAGCGCAAGATCAATAGCTGCGCGCATGGTCGTAGGTTTGGAAGCGGTGACCATGCTGCGTATTTGCAGTGCTAATCCGAACAAATAACGCTCTATCTTGTTGTTTTCAGGGGTGACCAAACGTGGCACTAGTCTGGCGAGATCATGAAATCGGGACGTGTAGCCAGTCACGTCCGCTCCCATCATAGTAAGGTTCCAGAATTCAGTTTCCAGTTTCTGCACCTCGCTTGCCGGGCGGTATTCGGCGATCATGAGTTCTTTCAGTTCCGCCCATGATAGGGAGTAAGCAGTATCGTCACCTAATGACTGCACTTGTCCGTTCCACCACGTCAGTGCTTGATCCAAAAACAAGTTGGTGGAGTACATGACCGACTGACGAGGGGTACACCCACTGATACGGATCACTGCCTCGGTCTTTTCGAACCACTTGACCAGGCCAACAGATCCTTCTGTGCCGTTGAAGTTGATCGGCTTACAGTCTAAGAAGGCTTTGAAAGTGCAGCCACGCTCTCGCGAGGCCGTTTCTGCATTAATAAAGTTGTATGTTATTATGGGATAGGAGTTTTAGGATATTCTCCCATCGCTAATTATTTTTAAACCTTCTTACCATTGGGGGAAGTTTCTCGCCGGTCGCTCCCCGTTAAGTCACGTGATCGTTCGGAGCGAGCGGCTTCGTGCTCCGCGATCGCTCGGGCTATGCGCTCCGAGATCATGGTTTCAAGTTCAGCTGGTGTAGCGGGCAGTCCGTCTGCGCCGCTGTTGCTTCTGGTGGCTGGTGCCATTTTTCTTCAATAATAATTATCAAAGGTTAATTTGGCAAACATTTATACAATATAAAGCATAAATAACAAACCAGAATATGAACACAATAGTCAACACCATGTCATCACACAACATACCAACACATCATACAGAATGAATAATAATCAACACAACATCACCACACAATCACACAAATCACAATATATGGAGTAAGCAATAATAATCGTAGACAACAACATATTTCACCATAATAATAAGATTTTTCATTAATTTCAATAGTACGAGTACAATGCTTGTTCATAATAACAAAATAGGGAATACACCCCTCATACAATACATCGTTCTGAAATAAATAAAACATCATATCATGTGCCGTCGTATCCGTACGGCTAGGCAAAATGCAGACGAGTGTCATAACCCGTGCTATACTACCATACTGCTGCTACTATGTACATAAGCAGGTGATTCTTCCATGCGTCTCTGATGCATCCCTACTGTGGTGGTGGCGGCGGGAACTGATACTGTGGTGCGTGCGTACTGATAGTCATGCTAATCGTCATGATGCGCTCGTATAAGAACTGTCGATGCGCAAAATGCGCATCACCTGTAATCCGGCACTGTGCATCCATGCTCAGTAACTCTTCTGCATAGTGCGCTAAAGCATCTCGTGCATCAATCATCCGCGTCCACATCAGACGGGTCTGCTGCTCTACCTGGTTCACGGTGCGCTGCACCGTGTCGGCGAGGGTCTGGAAGTCTCGCTCTAGGGAGATAGCAGTGGACCATGCTGGTCCGGATAGGGGTGTCATCCTGGGTGGCTGGGATGGTCCGGGTATATCTGGGTGAACTGGCGGGGATGGGCCAAAGGGGGCTGGTATCGGTGTGGGGAAAAATATCGGGGCAAAACCCTGTGGTCTGGGGGTAAAGTGTGGTGGTATCATGTAGGGGTCCCCTGCACCCAGGGGATATGGTGCAGGTGGCATGCTGGGCAAGGTGGGGGTCGGTAGTGTCATGGCTACGGTGGGTGGTGGTACAAGCTCGGCCAAGGGGGCCAATAGAGGCTCTGAAACAGTGGCCCACTCTGGGGTGGATACCACTATGGTGGGGGTAGGAGGGCTCGCGGTGGCGAAGGCTGCCATACCTGCCCTGCGTAGCTCAGAGCTACCGGCGGGGCTACCCTCAAGGACATGTGCTGCTATGGCTGGCCCCTCCTGAGGTGCGGGCTCAAGTGGTGCTGGTGGGGCTACGGGGTCAGCAGGGGCGTCCTCCATCATTGGAGCCACTGGCTCCTCCTGGGCGGCTGGGATCTCGGGTACTAGCATGTGCTCAACCGAGGCCACTGACTCGTCGTCCGAGTCATCCGAAATCCACCCGTTCCTCCCACGGGAGATCGGCATGAGTCTCATGCCTGGAGGAATGTGGATGTGCGGTACGGGTGCTGGCTCATGATCAACGTGAGCCTGTCTATCGAACGGAGACTCTGCTGTCTCCGACTGGGCTGGGATAGGTCGTGACGGACCGGCACAGCCTTCAGGGAAGTCCCTGATGGCTCGGATGGGGCGTGGGGCTAAGGGTGCGGCAGGTACAATAGGTAGGTCGGCCTGCGGTGCGTCGACCACGGCGGCCGCGTCGTCCCCTACGGGTGCCCAGTCAGGATCCTCGCTAGGATCCGTCTCGTCCGAATCGTCGTCTGACCCTCCTGCGACGTTCATCTCTACGTCGTCTTCTTCCGCATCGAGTACAACCAGCTCGACTGGCTCCGGCGGAGGTGCGGGAATGATCTTTAGACTACTATCATAACTGGGCGCTATGCTTCCAGCGTCCGACATTCCTGGCAAAAGAACCGTACATGTATATATATGAATTAATTTAAATTAGATAGTTAAGGCGTACATTATCAGTATCCTTCCTAACCTCTAATACTACGTTAATGCATAACGATACCCATGGCTAGCTCGGTCGGAATCTCCTCATGCCCAATGCCTCTTGAAAAATTACTTTATTGCATTTAGCAACTATGTATATTTTTTTTTGAAAACTTTATCTTTTGAACCAAATCCGGTTATAGTCTAGTTTTTAAAGAAAATACTCTAGTTCGCTATAACCTTGGCTCTGATACCACTTTCTGTCACACCACGACAATGGCGGAAACACGTGGCGCGACGGTTCAAGAGCATAAAGTCAAGGCTAACGCAAATCACAAGTAATTTTAAGAAAATGGGTCATTTATTAAGGCGTCAAATCTTGTTCAAAATATTACATAAAAGTAAATTGTTTTATAACACAATGGAGAGGTTTCTCAAATATATCCCATAGTCTTGGGAAATAAAGGTGAAACCCCGCAAAATATTTAACGCCGCATCGGAGGATTCCATGACCCAGCTTGCCCCGGTTTGCCTTCATCTAATTACCTGAAAGATATGTTTAAAATTTCGTCAATATAAATATATTGGTGAGTTCACAGGTTTTTAGTTTCCAAAACTTGAATACTTGGGAAATACCATGTTATGACAATATATAGGAGTTGCAAATTCCTATAAATCTACTTGAGACTATAATCAAACCAAGACATATAATAAATGTGCCCCGCTCCAAGTCGTTACTCGGTATCCTACGACTTAAGTTCAGAATATATGCACCCCAGACATACACTAATGCATAATCGACGCTATCGATTAGGGGTGGGCCTTGTCAGGCACCAATAGTACTATCCAATATTCCACCGGTTTCATTTCCCTGAATAAATGATTATAGTGGCGAGGACTCAACCCCGAGTGGCGGTCACACCTCAAGTAATAAATCCGTCAAACATTTTCCCTAACATATCTTTCCCCCGAAAACGTAAAAATAGTTTAAAATGGGGCCGTGAAACTCACCTGAATCACTGTCCGGCTCACTAAGTAGATAGCAAAAAGGGTCTCGCACCTACAAACGTCCTAGACGTATAAGTCACTATCCCTATAGTGCATCTGCCTTCGCAAGTTGTACACCCAACTCCCGACCACAAGTTATTCCAAATCCCGTTTAGTTAAGCGCATATCCTAGGTTTCGTTGGCGTTAGATTACCCCCTTCTGTTACAAGTTACACATTACTCTTGTTAATATTTCCTTAACTTGTACCTTATTATCATCGACTCGACTTCACTTAACATATAATTATTTTCCCATTTAAATAATTATACTTAAGATCGCATCGCTCGACATAATATATATTTCAACACTCGACCCGACTCACTTTGCCGCACATTTGTTTTCCCATTTAAACAAATATGCTAAGATCTTGTCGTTCGATTGTATATTCTTAACACCCGATTCAACTCACCATACCGTATGTTTATTTTCCCATTCAAATAAATATACTAGGATCTTGTCGGTACGGCATACACATATATATATCTTTGTCTACTCGTCTCGTTTTCCTTCCCACATATCTACTTTCCCATTAAGTAGATATACTAGAATTTTGCCGAGACGAGCGTACATATATATAAATGTGTAATTTTTCTTGTTAAGTATATACGTTTGTTTAACGTCTTACGTTACGTTCTTCTCCCACGAATAATTCCTTCAACACTTAGGAAAGTGTTTATTAGTTTTCACCCATGATGTATATATATTTTACTTCCTAAAAATATATATTTTCTTATCTTGCCGCAATGGCATTTTTCTCACGTTTTGTCCGTGTATGGTTCGTTAACGCGTCTTAGTTCGATATCTTAGCTCGAATAGTTAATTTTTCCAAGTTTTCCCCAACATGTGTTTTATAGCAATATTATTCATATTTCTTCCTCTTAACACATACTACTTGGAAGGTTTAAAATACTTATGTATTTTTAACCCAACTTGTTAACTTAACTACAAAAATGTTTCCAATACTTTTATATTCCCATTTATATAAAAGTATTCATTTTTGTATAAGTTTCTCAAGTTTGTTTAATATTTTTATAAAATCTCTATTTTATAAAAATCCTTATGTTAATACAATCCATATTTTTATAACTTTCAAAAATTTACTTTTTATACAAAAATACCCAAGTATATCTACTAGTATTTACCAAATCAACCTTGGAAAATTATTACTTATACTTTTGACACCAAACTTTCCACTATTGCACTTTTGGACTAATAGTTTCTAAAATGTTCATTTTAGTCCTCTAACTTTCAAAGTTGCAATATTAGTCCCTTAACTTTCAAACGTTGCATTTTTCCACTCTAACTTCCAAAGTTAGCATTTTTCACTCAAAATAGTGGACTTTGAAGATTCATCTTTTTATTGGTAAGTTATTTTTGTATCAACACACTTTTATTAGTCTTATATTTCATATATAAGGCTACTTGTATGTGTGTTTTATGTATTTGCCCATTATATCAAAATATCATTCTTCTAAGTAAGTAAACTTTAATTTTTCAACTTCTTTATTCATGAACTTCTAACATGTTCCATCATTTATTATGTCTTAGATGATCATATAAAGATGATTAAAGTTACTTTTTAACACATTCAAGTTTATTCTATAAATCCAAATCAAACCATCATCTACTTAGTGTTTGTGTAGATTTTATACATTTTCAAGAACACTACTCTATCATCATCCAATCCATGATCCATTTACATATCTTTAATCATTTATTTTACTCATGTAAAACCTATTAAAGATTATGTTTCAAACCACATTTTAAACCCTTCATGTACAACTTGCTTCTAAGAACACATACATGAATAATAATAATCAAAAACAAGGTTAAGAAGCTTACTACTAGCACAAGGCTAGGGAAGACAAAACCTTGGATTTTGAGAGGGGTTTAGTGTGTTCTTCCTTAATGGTTAAGCTCCAAGCTTGAAACACACAATAGGGGTTTGGATGATGGATTGTTTTGAGTGATTTGGAGATGTGAAAACTTGAAAGAAATATGTATATGGGAGGGGTATAACTCACGGCTCAAAGAGAGGAAAAGAAGATGGTTTTTGTTGTTTCTCCAAGTCTCTAACACATGTTATTTATAGTGCTATCATATGTAATCTTCCATGGATTGCATGTAATCTTCCCAAAGATTCAAGAGATCTTAAGAAGTACAAAAATGATTTAGATGGATGTGTGAAGTGGGTATGTGGCCGTGGGTTTTGGAGAGCAAGGGAAGGGTGGTAATCTTTCCAAAATCTCTAGTAATCATACTTGATCTTATACTTAGATTTTTATCCAAGCATGTGTACATACTTAGGTTATGATTACTTGCCTTTGTCTTGGATTATATGGCCTATGGGCCGATTTTTCTTACAAGAGGAGACAAGAGGTTTGCATGCTTTGTACTTGTGTGTTTCTTACAACTTTTTGTCTTTTGTAAAGCATGTTTTATTATCATAACTTTATAGGTTATTATTAAACAACTTGTATGGACATAACAAGGCCATTAGGCCGGCCACCTTTGTGGCTTGGGTGGGGTCCACAACTTCAAATATTTACCCAATACTTGTTATGTTTAATTCCTCGTCGTTCGGGTGTCGTTCGGGTATTTTTCGGGATTTAATCACGCATTATTCGGACATTAAAAATACCTTTAATAACCCTTAAATATAGTCTAATTTAAGCGTTGATTGGCTATTTAGGCTTTTGCCGGGTGAAATTATGAGTTATACGCGTATCGGGTGCGGTACGCGCATTTTATTCGTTACCGGAAGATTTGTACAAGACGTTTCCACTTATGGTTTTGGAGTTCCAAAACTCATTATATTTTGTGAAAATACCCTTTATTTTATATCCTGGGTGTCCGGGATCCTTTTCGTTTATTTAATTATTACCGGGTAATTGCCAACGTCCATACCGGATAGTTTATTCGCACATGATCCAATCATGTTTTACCATTAAACGTACGCATTCCTATGCATTATTTGGAAATCGCTATCTCCTAAGGTCTTGATAATTAAATCACACATAATTGCATTTAATTACGTTAATCATATATTAATTAATTTGTACGGAATTACCTTATTTTTGCCGGTTGTTACATTTTAACTGGGGGAAAGATATGTTTGTCAAAAGTTATCACATGTTGAAATGTTTTCAAAGGTTAAAATGTGATAAGTGGCATGATGAGTACTTGAGTTTTTGGTCGCCACTCGGGGTTGGGTCCTCGCTACTGTAACCATTAATTCAGGTAAATGAAACCAAAGGAATATTTGGATAGTACTATTGGTGCCTGACGAGGCCCACCTCTGGTTGATAGCGTCTACCCGGTAAAGACAAGAGGTGCACATATTCTGAACTTAAGTCGTTGGGTTCCGAGAAACGACTTGGAGCGGGGCATATTTATTAGTCTTGGTTTGGTTATGGGACTCAGGGGATTGCTTATCATCATAGTTTGTAGGAGCTAGCTACTCCATACAAAGGCCACAAAATGTGCTGGATTTGCACAGGATGTAAAAATGTGCTGGATTTGCACAGGATGTATTAATGTTGTTATTACGAAACTAAAACCTGTGAACTCACCAATATTTTATATATTGACGTCTTTTTAAACATATCTTTCAGGTAACTAAGTGCTGAACAGGTATGCGGCTAGTACGGTGGAATTTGGGATGTCGGACACTGGTTGGGGGTTTCATCTATTGTTACCATCGGGTTGGGACATAAACGGAAACACCCCACTTTAAAACTTAATGTTGGTGGTTTTAAGTAATGTTTGAAACCAGGTACTCCTTCCCGACATCTTAATATAATGATCTTTTCTAATTAAATATAGTTTGTGTTAATCTTGACTTTGATATGCTTTCGAGCGTCGCGCCACGTGTTTCCGCCATTGGCGTGGTGTGACAGAAGTGGTATCAGAGCCAAGGTTATAGCGAACTAGGATTTTGAAAAATCTAGACTATAGCCGGTTTTGGCTCGAAAAGAAAGTTTTCAAAAATAAAACACAACGAAATATTTTTAGAAAAGAAAGAAAATTGTACATGGATTGTACAAGGGGAAATTCCGACTGACTAGCCATGTGTGTCAATATATAAAATGTTAGAAAATATGGATATGAATGTTTATATTGTGTAAAGATCCAATTTTCTAACTAGTGCTAGTTAACGCATATAAGTAGTACAGATAGCTTGCCTATAGGGATGTCGTATCGCACTTCACTTTAGTCCGCACTTTTGCATCGATTACCGATATCAACAAGCGGGGCGGAAGCGGTGGTCTACGACGAACTCACCCGCTTACCTGCGGACGGGATGATCGGAAGGGCTAACCTTTATCGTGCTAGTGGACGTTGTCGTGTTGCTGATGTTGTGAAGGCGAAGCTAGTCTAGGTCCTTTATTGTGTGAAATCTTTGTTTTTGGATCAGGAAGCTCGGAACTAGCGGGCACCAAAATTACCTGGCAACACCGATTATCATTGCGGGTGCACACGTAATAATAACTTGTGGTGCACGGTAACCTTGGTGGGCGCTAGGGCTGGGGTTGGTGATCACTCCTTGACTTGTCTATTCTTGTTCTTTAGGTTCAGTCTTAGCTTTTGGTTGGCCAACGGGTTAAAAGGGAGGTTTTGTCGATGCCCCTTGATTTCGATCCTAGCTAACCTAATGAGCTTTATTCGACGTTACCTTTAAGGGACAGGAGACGAAAACTTCCTTGTATAGGAGTTTAATGCCTCCGCACAAAGTTCTTCGATGGAGCGGACATACGAGGATGCACTGCCTACCGAAGAGATGAATGCTTGGTACGATGCGTGGAATGCTAAACTTGGAAACCAGTGAAGACCGAGGGTGCGTCCCTGCAAAACCAGTGCGTTTTGAGCACGGGACCCTGTGTGGATCAGTATTGAGACTAGTGGCCCGTGTGCTGCTGTATTATTACTGTGAGTAAGTCATTCTTGATCTAACACATGCCCAAGTTGTCTTCGAGGGTCAGGCGTTCCTTCCCCTATTGGAGGGCAGAATCGTCCTTGCTGAGTTAATAGGCTTGATCGTCTTATCTAGAAGGCATGATAGCCCCCGTCTAAATCAACAATGTCGAATCGGCAAGATCCTAGTATATTTATTTAATGGGAAAATAAATATATGGTAAAGTGAGCCGAGTCGGGTGTTGAAAACGAAATATCGATCGGCAAGATCCTAGTATATTTATTTAATGGGAAAATAAATATATGGTAAAGTGAGCCGAGTCGGGTGTTGAAAACGAAATATCGATCGGCAAGATCCTAGTATATTTATTTAATGGGAAAATAAATATATGGTAAAGTGAGCCGAGTCGGGTGTTGAAAACGAAATATCGATCGGCAAGATCCTAGTATATTTATTTAATGGGAAAATAAATATATGGTAAAGTGAGCCGAGTCGGGTGTTGAAAACGAAATATCGATCGGCAAGATCCTAGTATATTTATTTAATGGGAAAATAAATATATGGTAAAGTGAGCCGAGTCGGGTGTTGAAAACGAAATATCGATCGGCAAGATCATAGTATAATTATTTAATGGGAAAATAATTATACGGTAAAGTGAGTCGAGTCGATGGTCGTAAAATGTAATGTCGAATCGATAAGACCCTAGTATAATTATTTAGTGGGAAAATAATTATACGGTAAAGTGAGTCGAGTCGATGGTTGTAAGATGTAGTGTCGAATCGACAAGACCCTAGTACAATTATTTAATGGGAAAATAATTGTACGGTAAGGTGAGTCGAGTTGATGGTTGAAAAATGTAATATCGAATCGACAAGATCATAGTATATTTATTTAATGGGAAAATAAATATATGGAAAGGTGAGTCGAGTCGATTACGGGAAAAATGAAATCTCGACTGACAAGATCCTAGTATGACTACTTAATGGGAAAGTAGTTATATGGTAAAGTGAGTCGAGTCGGAGATAATTTTATCCAAGTCAGTTAATATATATGGAGACATACATATATATTGAATATAGGATCACGGCGTGCGTTTTGCGTCTGAATCCGTCATAATACTCGGGGAGTGAAACCACATTTCGGGAGCCGAAATCGTAAAGCGTGTGACTCGTAATTGTCAAGTGTCACAGAACGCTTTGGCTGACATTGAAATCCCCCCTCGAAAAATCAAATAACGGACTACCGGAAGTGGTCACGTTATTCTGTCAACTAAACTTACCCATGGGACGGCAATTCCATTACTCATGTTGCAATGTTGAACGTCCGCTACCCTCGTCAGGACGACGAGACTGGTTGCCTATTTGGGGTGGCAATTGATGCGAAGTGTTTTCCATCAATCCCCATAGGTATTGAGACGTTGCGTCCCTTTGTCACGGTGTTTTATAAACTAAGGTTGCGAGATCCATTCGTTATGGACAATGTGACTTGTCTAATCTCTTGTCGTATTCCGATACTCTCACTGCGTGGCCTATCAGGAAGAAAGTTCACTGGCCTTGCTTAGGTGGCGGAGAGGCATTTCAGTTGATGACTATCGGTGTTAGGGCCAAAATAACATGCAAGAGGACCCTAATGAGAAGGATGACTCGGCTGAATTGCCAGAGTCTGTACCGTTTTATTTTATCGTGGTGTCTCGATAAATCATGATCCTTCTACCTCTACTATTCTTGTTGTGACCAATGTTTTGATACTGGAAAAGATGTTGGTTGGTTTCTAGGTCCTATGGATACTATTTACCACACATCTAATAACTACGACGAGTCTAAGGCTCCCACCGAGCCTAATGTTGCTCCTGCTGTAATTGTTCTATGGCCCAAGCAAATCATGTCATCGTTGCTGAGAGTGTAGCTCATACGGAATGTATTGAGGATGTTTTTATGGCTTTTGTCAAGTTCGATGTTGTTATTGTTTCGGAGGCTCCTACTAAGATCACTGTCATTGACATAGACGTCTATAAGACCCTTGCCAAGCCGCTATGATCATGTTTGTGTCACGATGGAGTTCGTTCCTGTTAACTCCATTTTCTTTGAGGTTTTCGTTGAACCGCTCGTTATCATTCCATGGCTCCTGCCAAGACTAAGGTTGGCGATGGTTCTCAGGTATGGATGAGCCTGTCAATGCTGCAGTTGCCATTATTCGAGTGACTTATATCGAGCATACAGTCATTCTCCCTAAGAACGATATCGGCTTGATAAGTCTGCTAAATTATGTGGAACCCATCGTTCCCATTTCTTTTATGATGACGGATGCCCTTATTAACCCAATTGTTCCCACCAATGAGCCTATGGGGTATAGGTTGCTGCTGAGGATACGAATAAGGATTCCGTCACCATAAGTGAGCTGAAATGCAACGGGGTGCGCGCTCACCGAAATGGAGCTTTTTGTAGTTAGGTATAGTGGACTCGCTAGGTTGTGTGTCATCCTGCTATCGTGAATTCATGTTGTGGCGTTACCCCTAGCGATTGTGCATCCTTGCAGTTGCACAGTTTTGCCGACCGCATATCCATGTGGTTGCGTTTCGTTGTCGATGATGCACCTCCGTGGTTGTGTTGCTCCTGATGCGGTATTCCGTTGATGATGCGTTTCGCGGACGTGTTGCGATCATTGTCGTGTTGTCCGTACTGCCGTATTGCACCGTGAACGTATTGCTACATTTGTTGGATTGGCTTTATGATGTAACAACTTGTCGTTGTTTCACTCTTGGTTCCCTCGGGATAAAGACATTACCCCAAACCCACGTAGCTGTTGTTATGTTGCTGAGTGGTTGTGTAGTGTCGCCATCGATAATGTGGGAATTCGGGTGTCTAACGGACTTTCCAGTAGTCATACTAAGACACTCTAGTACTAGTATTAACACATGTATCTCTCTAAAGTCCGAATCTCGTAGTTTGAGTAATTGACCGAATCATGTGTCGACCTCCATATATGCCCGCGAGTCTCGTGAGCATTACCTCTTCAAAATCTAAGGCATCAGTGACGCCACGTCCAGCCTTGACCTTTTACGCGCATTTCGGTCGACTAACCACTCTCGAATCATGTCGGAAGGAAATCCCATGATTCGCACATGCCGAGGCGAGGTTCGTGATAAGGGGTTTCGAATACATCTCGAACTTGAAGGTATCGAGTAAATGAGAGCGATATTATGACCCATACCTTTGGACTAGTAAAAGTTGAAAGACTCAATTTATTATTGCTCATCCCAATGGATTCGTTTGACATCATACCTGCCAACGTGTCATGCCAATGACTACGGGAATACCAGTGTGGACCCACCCGCAGCGTGTGCATTGGTGGAGTCCCTGGTACATGATTTGGAGGTCTTATGAAACCCTGAATCTAGAAGGGCGTGTAGCATTGTCTACTCTATAAGGGTGCTACCCTACCGTGATGAGATCTTCGATCAACTCAGCCCTTCGATTGATGTTATCCTGCTAATGGTAGGTTTATCTTGTCTTGGTGTCGTTACGTAGATTCTTGGGATAGTGGAACCCTTTCAACCTTGGGTCAATATGGGTGTTCCCAGTTATTTTTCAGTAGCATTGCTCGCGCTAGAGCAAAGTCCCCTGTCCTCGACAGACACTGTTGGAGACACCATAGTAATATGAGCTGCCAGGTCAGTGCGTTTAGTACCTGACTAATCAAGATGAGCTCGAAAGCTTACGCATTGCACCCATTTGTGTGACTACCTGAGTCGTTGAATGGGATGCCTTATGGGAAGGCTCAAGGCTACTTCTTGTGGGGCGATCTCGGTCGTTTGTTTGTTTTAAGTGACGGCGTTGGCGTATGAAGTCGTCAAGCCCCAAGTGTGAAATCTATGCCAAATGCATTCGCCTATGATTCAATTTCACCTTTTACCTCGAAAGATCCTAAAAGGATGGAACCTTTGGCGAGTGAGGGATTCCAGTTTTAGGACCCCTTTCACTCAGATCACTGCATAGGATCGGATAGTCAATTCGAGGGAAAGTGTCCTGTATTGTTCAGAATTGACTTACTAGGTTGCTAATAACGATAGGACACCAGTGCTCGTGAGGCACATATAGCAGGACAAGCACTGGGTACCCTTGTTTTGGGTAGTTACCAATGCTCTGCTTACCGTCTCGAGGAAAGCCAACGTGTTGAGATGTTGTCGAGACCTTATCCTCTGTTTGTTACGGCAACCATATTATGATGATTCATATACATCATCCTTATGTTGACCAATGTGATGAGGTGATGCGAGCCTTTAGACATTTGTGTTTAAGTCGGCTTAAGTTCTCGTGTATTGTGGAATTGTACGGCCGTATGTTGAATATACACTGTCTACTGTCTGGGGAACTGAGGGGTGAAAGTGACGCAAAAACTTTCGACCTCCATCAGTCCATATTAGGCGTCCTAGTACCACTAACCACAATCGCTCATACGAAAAGGTTGTAAGTTGGTGCATAGTGGATTTCGGTCCATGTGAGGACACAGGATTACCATCCGCTACTATAAACAACCTGGAGCGTCCTCGAGAATGTCGACTGCTTTGTGATCTGGTAAGATCACCCGATTAGTGAAATTCGAACGAGCGAACCTAATGATCATGCCGCCTGAGGTGTCTAGTGGCTATGATGAGACACAGGCAATGATCGATCGCTGTTTGGAACCTTCTCATCCCCCTACTCGTTTGCAGTTATAATATGAGACAGGCGGATAGCCACCTATACTCATGGAGAGTCGTGGCTAGACACTAGATGCCAACGTTCACAATATCGGATTTTAGTAGCTATCCTGCCCCAGGGTGTGCCAAACCTGAACGCAAGTCTGGGATACTCAATTCGAGATGAGTATGGATTACCATTCTCGAACGAGTGAATTATTGTCCTAGACGGAAGTGTCCTACGATTAGTGTCGGTGGCAAACCGAATTCTCATACTTCATCGCCAGAATTTCCTATGTGATAGGAATTATCACCCTAGTGTTCGGGGTGCACTGCTCGGAGTCCTCTCGAGTGCATACGCGTACGTCTCTAGTACCTTGAATGACAGATAGAGATATACACATGAACTGACTTGAGTTCAAGAGATGACCAACGAATCTGGTAGATTCAAACCTGCTTGAATAAGTGGCCAAACCGATCAGGAAGTTGTACTAACAAGGCGTTGGCCTTAGGAACTTCGAATTGGTATAGGACTTTGCTGAGTGTTATACTCTGAAAGGGTGTTGTTAAGCACGAGAACGGTAATGGAGTGACTTCGCTTAGTACTCCAGTGACTCGGATATGTCAGTTAAAATTGGCCTTGCAACGAACAAGCTCGAACTATCGCAAGAGCTTAGTGGGACTCTTGATGAATCCCGCAAGTCTGGCTTGAGGAAGCATTGTCAATTCCTCGACCGACAGAATTCAGGTTGACGCAAAGCTCTACTATTTCGGGAAAACCGATATTTGTGCCGGATTGCGATATCCAAGAGCTCGATCGTGGCCGGCTCATGACATTGTGTTCGTTAGAACGCTAAGCGCGAACATGGGTTCACGTAGAAAAGAGGTAATCGTGTGAGTCGCAAACATCCCGCCCTGTTCAAGGATACTAACGTATCGGATGACTTGAACTGAATTCCGGGACGGAATTCTCTTAACGGGGGGAGAATGTGACAACCGGCAAATTTCGTACAACGATTAACGTGATTCTAATCATGTTTTAGAAATAATTAACATGGTTTAAGGTTAATTATGGTTAGTTGAGCTAATATGAGTCCTACGATGTCCTTTTGAAAGTTCGTTGAAGTCTTGATGCCTTTAAAGAAAGACTTCGCGTAATTAACGTAACGAACTGACATCAGTGAAAATTTGTCAAAGTGGACTAACATAAGGCTAATAAATGTAAATACAACATGTATTTACTATCGATGCGATCGAATGAGAAATCGGCGCGGTAAACGGCCAAAAACGCAGCGTCTTGGAGAACGCGGAAAGGAACTGACGTGGGATTCGAACGTCAAAACGCGTGGTTTTAACCATTATTAAACTTTCGGAATAATTATTTATTATAAATAATGTTTCTTATTGAATTTCGAAAGTTATCGGATCATTAAAATGAAGGATAACACAACCGAGTCGATTAACGCGATTTTAACGCGTGTTCCGTTTTCACGCGTCGAGTTACGAGAATAATAACTAAATTGCTCGGTTTAGTTGTGTTTTTAATTTCGAACAAAACCGAATGATTTTTATAACTTATCTTCGAGCCTAATAATAAATCGAAGCGAAAAACGTCTATACGGGTTCGATTCGCGGTACAAGTCACCTACCCCAAACCCTAACTATAAAAGGTCTTCTTCTTCCTCTTCCACCTCATTTCAGCAGCCGCATACCCCTCTCTCTCTCTACTCTCTCTCTCTCTAAAACTCTCTCTCTCTACTCTCTCTCTTCGATCTCCTCCCCTCTCTGCCCGATCTCCCTCTCCTCCTTCTGTGACAGCAGCCGGCCGACCACCACATCCCTCGGTGGCGGCGGCGTGATGGTTTTAAGCCCGAAAATGGGCATGGAGCAGATGGTGAGGTCCGTATGTGGTGGTACAAGGCAGATGATGGGCCGATCTTGTTAGATCGATGGGTTTGGAGTGGTTAATCGGTGGTGGTTGTTCGTGTTTAGGGGTTGTAGGCGGTGGTTGTTGCAGGCTTGGTGGGTTCGTATGGTGGCTGCGGTGGCCCGATGGTGGTGGTTATGGTGGCCTGGTCAAAGGTTATTCACGTGGAGATGGTTGGGTCAAGTGGTTCGGGTGGTGGTGGATGCTTCAGCAGAAAGTGGCTTGGGCCAGTTTGGTGGGTCTTAGCCGAGGTGATGGCGGCTGCAGATGGTGGTTTGAAGGTAGTTTCGAGTCGTGGTGGTTGATCCAGCGGGTTTGGTTCCCGGGTCAGATCTGACCCGGTTTTGGTCGAAGTTCGGGTTCGTTTTGTGAGTCGGGTTCGGCTCGGGATCTCAGTTACGGGTCAGATCTAGTCAAAACATGAGTCTGGTCAACACGCGGACAAGCTCGGTCAGCTGGTCAACGGGTCAGACCGAGTCAACTCGGTCAAACATGTCGACCCGGTCGAACACGTCGTTCTAGACGCATCAAGTCGCGCGCGCACGTTTTGGTATAATTATTTGTGTTTACTTTGCATTGCATATTATAAATTATAAACACAAATAAAACCGGAGTTTAACTCGCGAACGGACCGAAAATAATAAACAGAAAGTATAAGTTGGATGTTTGGTTTCGTATATTAGCGTGACAGGGTTAATTATCGGACCTAAATTGTGTATGTTTATATAAATAGTATAAATTATATGGTTGTCGAAACGTATAAACGTCTAGTTGAAATCGGAAATTGTATTAATGGATTGATTGTCTTGTTTTGGTGTCGATTTTGGGAAAATTGTAGACGACTTGTGTTGTCTGGTTTGTACAAAAACAGAGGAAACTCTGCCAAAATTTTTATAAAATCCGAAGCACGACAAATGTGATATTGTTGTGCGTTCTTATAAATAACTTCCCAAGTGTTTGATAAATGTAGTTTTATGCAAAATCACGACGTTTTTGACAAAGATTATTTGTAACAATAATAGTCTATTCCGGGCAACCTCTCAAACAAATATATAGTCTTTATGGTTACCAAGCGTCAAGTATGACGAGTTTTTTTTTTTAAAGGTTATTCGATGACTACAATATATTTGTCGTTCGGATTCAAGATGTATAATGCGTGCGATTTTATTTGGAAGTCTTTACAAAAAGCAAAGTTTTGAGATCTGTAAGATATTCGGAGTTGGAAAAGAAATAACAAATGTTATTAAACGGATTTTAATAACTATATTATATTTCCGCAAGGTATATTTTCCGAAAATAATTATACAAGACAATCATATTATCCGATTTACGAGACAAGCTATTACTCGGGATGAGTTATGCGTTTCGTAGTAGTAGTCCAACCTGGTGTTCACACAAATAGTAACAGGTGCGCAAGTTGGGTACTATATCATATGTGAACACATGAATTATGATAAATCACGATCGGTTCGTCGAGTTAAAACACTTAAAGACTCGGGTTAGTACCCACGGGTCAAGATAGTTGAATAAACCATCTTTTAACCGGAAGATAAGCTAGGTTTATATATGATAGACTTTAAGGTGTCCTTTATTGGTAAATAGGGCACGAGGAAGTCGGTCAAAGCTTTGGGTTTTATTTGCTAGCTAAGCATGGAAATTAAGGTGAGTTTCACGGCCCCATTTTACTGTTTTAACTGGGGGAAAGATATGTTTGTCAAAAGTTATCACATGTTGAAATGTTTTCAAAGGTTAAAATGTGATAAGTGGCATGATGAGTACTTGAGTTTTTGGTCGCCACTCGGGGTTGGGTCCTCGCTACTGTAACCATTAATTCAGGTAAATGAAACCAAAGGAATATTTGGATAGTACTATTGGTGCCTGACGAGGCCCACCTCTGGTTGATAGCGTCAACCCGGTAAAGACAAGAGGTGCACATATTCTGAACTTAAGTCGTTGGGTTCCGAGAAATGACTTGGAGCGGGGCATATTTATTAGTCTTGGTTTGGTTATGGGACTCAGGGGATTGCTTATCATCATAGTTTGTAGGAGCTAGCTACTCCATACAAAGGCCACAAAATGTGCTGGATTTGCACAGGATGTAAAAATGTGCTGGATTTGCACAGGATGTAAAAATGTGTTGGATTTGCACAGGATGTATTAATGTTGTTATTACGAAACTAAAACCTGTGAACTCACCAATATTTTATATATTGACGTCTTTTTAAACATATCTTTCAGGTAACTAAGTGCTGAACAGGTATGCGGCTAGTACGGTGGAATTTGGGATGTCGGACACTGGTTGGGGGTTTCATCTATTGTTACCATCGGGTTGGGACATAAACGGAAACACCCCACTTTAAAACTTAATGTTGGTGGTTTTAAGTAATGTTTGAAACCAGGTACTCCTTCCCGACATCTTAATATAATGATCTTTTCTAATTAAATATAGTTTGTGTTAATCTTGACTTTGATATGCTTTCGAGCGTCGCGCCACGTGTTTCCGCCATTGGCGTGGTGTGACACCAAGCTCCTCACCAAGAAATTCGTTACTTGCACCATCCTCCACATAAACCGCAGCGGCAACAAGGAAGCTGACGCACTCAGCAAAATGGCCTCCACCGCCTGGCCGCATATGGCCAAAGAGGTACGCATTGAAACCCTACCTCATCCTTCAGTACCACTTAGACAGGTCAATATAACGCAGACAGGCGCCAGGTCATGGATGACCCCTATTCAAGCCTATCTAGCAACAGGCACCTTGCCACCTCAAAAAGCGGAGGCTCGAAAAATCCAATACAAATCCCAACATTACCAACTAATGAACGGGATCCTGTACCGACGCTCATACTTAGGGCCATTACTAAAATGCATAGATGTCGCGACAGCCACCTCACTCATAAGAGAAATTCACGAAGGCATATGCGGGATCCATGTGGGGCCAAGAATGGTCGTCGCCAAAATCATGAACGCAGGATATTATTGGCCGGGTATGCATCAAGACGCCGTCAAAATCCTACGCACCTGCTTCAACTGCCAACAACATGCGCCAAATACCTTGTGCCCCAAAAACGATTTGGTACCAGTCACAGCCGCCTGGCCATTTCAAAAGTGGGCCATGGACCTGGTCAGCCCGTTCCCAATGGCCCCCGGAAAGATACAATACCTCCTCGTCGTCGTTGACTACTTCACAAAATGGGTAGAGGCCAAGCCACTCGCTTCAATAAGCGCGGAACAAATAAAAAAATTCATCTGGGAATTCATCATCTGCCGCTTTGGCTTACCCATGGAAATCGTCACCGACAACGGCACACAAATCACCGACAAAAAACTACAAGCATGGCTAACCCAACTAGGCGTCACTCAGATTTTTTCATCCGTTGCCCATCCGCAAGGTAATGGCCAGGTGGAGCGCATCAACAGATCCCTAGTCGAAGGCATTAAGACTCGCCTAGGATCAAAGCGGACGGGCTGGGTGGACGAGCTCCCACACGTGCTATGGGCGCATCGCACCCTCACAAAGACCAGCACTGGCGAAACTCCGTTCAGCCTAACCTACGGTTCCGAGGCTGTAATACCCGCGGAGATAACATTTCCATCACCACGGGTCCTCAATACAGCCAACACAGATAACAACAGAGAGCTACGCCTCAATCTAGACCTCTTAGACGACAGGCGCGATATCGCCGCCATACGCGAAGCAAACTACAAAAAACAATTGGAACGTTACTATAATTCGAAGGTCAAGGTTTGCGAATTCGACATCGGCGACTATGTCCTTAGGGACAACTATGCCTCCCACGCAGAACGCCCGGGAAAGCTAGCACCTAACTGGGAAGGGCCTTACAAAGTCCAACAAGTACTAGGAAAAGGGGCATATGCGCTCGAAAAACTCGATGGAACACCCATACCTAGATCATGGAATGTAGCGCAATTGCGCAAGTGCTACTTGTAAAGAAGTTTTAGTTTTTTATTCCTTCCTCCAAACTTATGAAGTTAATTTACTCTTCATAAACTAATTCGGCGCACTACTCACTTGTGAAGCTAACCCACTCTTCACAAGTGGCTTGGCGCACTAATCACTTGTGAAGCTAATCCACTCTTCACAAGTGGCTCGGCGCACTAATCACTTACGAAGTTAATTTACTCTTCATAACTGATTCAGCGCACTAATCACTCATGAAGACAAAACACCTCACTTACTTATTAGGCGCACTCCTCACTTGTTAATCTACTCAGCAAACGACGCACAAACACATCAGACAGATCAACAAGACGCAGAACAAAAAAGAAAATTCATTTCATTTCATCAAACAATATTTACAAGAAAGAGAAAATTACAAAAATAATCTACTGAGGAGGCTCATGAGCCGTCCCCGAGCTACCCGCCCCGGACCTTTCCTTCTCCGCTCGCTCCTTCTCCGCGCGCTCACGGCCTACACGATCAGACTCCTCTACCCACCGCTTAAATTTAGCGATAGGATCGGGATCGGCCAGGCATTGCCGCACAACCTGCAGCACGGGGAACTCAATCTGCTCCAACTTCTGAAGCTGCTCCATCAGCAGCTGGTCCGTGTTGACGTCGCCAAAGAGCTGCTCTTCCACTGGCGCGGCATCCTTGGCGGCCAAGTACCCCTCCAACCACCCGCTGTGGACGCCCGTGGTGCGAGCAGCATCAACCACTTCGGCAATCTGCTCGCCCATCTTGGGCGCATTCCAGCAGCGTTCATATACCTGTACATCAAACAAAGGTTAGAACAAACAAAAAATAAAAAGCGAAGGAAAAACTTAGAAAAAGATCCGGAAACTTACTGCGGAGATCCCGTCGGACATCACCCACAGCGACTTCTCACAGTAACCCCTTTGAGCATCCAACAGAAGCGTCTTCTCCAACTCCCACGCTTCCCGCTCCCTCGAAAACGCTGCAAGCTGCCCCTCCAGCTCGGACACCCGAGTGGTCATCTTCACCACATCGGCGTCCTTCGCCTTCAAATCACCAACAGCAGTGACGTACTTGGAGGACAGCTCCTCCAACTCCTTTCCCTTAGCTGCCGAGACCTTCTTCTCGTCAGCTAGGGCAAGCTCGGCCTTCTGTACAAGTTGGCGACGGCGGTCCAATTCCGTGTTCACCACCGCCGACGACTTCGCCCACGCCTTCTGCTTTTCAGCAGCATCGGCGTCCTTCTGGCGCAGGTCGGACTCCAGCTTCCAAACCTGCTCCAGAAGGCGTATACGAGCCGACTCGTATACTTCCTTCTCCCTCGCGAGACGCTCGGTCTCACCGGCGACCGACGCCCGCTCGTCTAAAAACTCACCCTCTCCTCTGTGCAGGGCATAAAGATTGCCCAAGGTCTGCGTAAGGTTCATGCACATCTCGGAGAAGAGGGTGCCACGGTCCTGAGCCCGATGATGGGCGCGCTCCGCCGGCGGGAGCGCATAGCTTACAAACTCCTCGGCCACGAAGGGATTGAGGAATCTGCAGCTTTCGGTTATACGCCACCCAGGCGTATAAACCGGAGCGTCAAGACGAAAGGCAGGCCCACTGGAGGACGCCACCGTGCCTTCGGCCCTTTGCGATTTTGGGGCCTCCGGCCCACCACCAGGGAAGGATGCCTCAGCGACATCCTTCTCGCTCAGATCTACAAACACGGGCCCGCCCCGCTGGCCCTCTCCGCCTTGAGCACCCATGCCCTCGGCCTGCTCCTTCTTCATATGCACCAAATCCTCGTGCTGTTTCAACAACACGAGACGGCGCTCCTCTTTCTCCTTCTCGGCCGCCAACTCGGCCAAGCGAGCCTCTTCAGCCCGCTTGCGTTCGGCCTCGGCCAAACGAGCATCTTTTGCCCGTTTGCGCTCAAGTTTGGCCTGGCGGGCGGCAGCCTCCTCTTCAAATCAGCCTCGGCGGCGCGCTTATCCTCCTCCTCCTTGCGCGCAGCCTCAGTCTGGCGCGCCCCCTCAGCTTGGACGCGCTCCTCCTCGAGCTTCTTCTTCCGCTCCTCCTGATATTGTCGGACAGAAGGAGGGACGGAACCTACAATCAAAAACAAAAAACAAATTAAGGCAACCATAAAGAAAAGATCAAAAAGGCAAAGGCCCGAGAGCCACTTACTACTAAGCTTCTTCAATGCCTTCATGTAAAACGGCTGACGCACCGGCGGCGGCTCAAGCTCTAGATCACCCGGCTTATCCCCACCATGAGCCGCCCGCTTAGGCGACGACCCACCAGCTACGGTCTCCTCAACCGCCTCCGGTTCCTTGCGCTTGCGAGCTGCAAACAACATCAAATCTCTCAACAGATAGACAAAAAAAAGGAGGTAAAGAACACTTACTGTCAACAGGCGCGTCCTCTACCAGGCGACCTTCAGCAGTCGCACCGCCGCCTAGCGCCGTGGTCGAAGAAGAACCGCCTCCTGCGCCACCTGTAGACCGACGCGAACGATGTACCAAATCAGACGATGGGTCGCTCAACTCATCATCAGACAAGAACACATAATCAACCCCCTCCGCCGTCTTGACAGACAGCGGGTCAGGGTTGATCAAAAAACCTACTTCAAGGTTAGAGGGCGCACCTTGAATAGGGCCAGGGAACAGGAAGTTCTCCGCCAACGCCTCCATCTCCCAGACTCCGCCCTCTGGCACCGCCACATACACGGTCTTCACAGCCCGGGCGGCAAAGTAGTCAAAGAGTAAATCACCTGCGACGAAACACAAAAATATGAGACACAAAACGAACTAAGAAAAATGGAAGCAACGATAAAAACTTACCCTCCACAGAAAGCGCACGCCTAGAGGGCTCAGCCCCAGCAAACGCAGAATACCCTCATCCAATTTGTCCAAGTCATCTAGACGACTTGGATGCGCGGAGAGGTCCTGAAACCACGCCTCCTCTTGGAAGTCCTTCATAACCTCGAAGGACGGCACCTTCTGCCCAGGGCGCAGTTCCAGCTTTGTCATCTCCACTAGGATGACCTCCTTCTTCACAAAGAAGAAGCACCTCTTCCAGTCCCGAAGAGTTTTTGGAGAACTCTTCGGTATGATCAGGCTCACGTTCTTGGATCTCTCCACAAAAGAAACCCAGCCCGACTCCTTAACTTCTAGCTTGTAGAACACATTGAAGTGTTCAAACACCGGCTGCCTCCTCAAGGCTCGACAGGTGGCCTCGAAGTGCATCACCCTCATCACCCCAAAGGGGCTCATCTGAGAAACGTGCACTCCGTATCTCTGGAGGGCAGAGATGAAGAAGCGAGAAACCGGCAACCGGAATAACCCCTTCTGAAAATATGCCTCATATAGGCATATTTTCCCTTCCGGGCAGTCTACCGGAGTCTGCCCCTTCTCCGGCAACTCCGGGTCCCAATCACGAAGAATACCAAACCTCTTGACCAAAGACCTGAACTTGTCTTTGGACCAGGAGATTTGGGCGTCTTTCATAGACAGCTCCAACTTCTTATCTTCGGGCGACATCTTCGACGACAAATCAGAAAACCCTAAGTTTTTGATCGGAGAAAGAAAGAAAAGGAATGGAATTCAGAAGAAAATTTCGAAGAAATGAAGAAGATGAAAGAAATCCAAAGGAGGGGGACGACTATTTATACCCATCGCATTTAATGCAGGTAATGATGATGGGCAGGCTTTTCGCGTGAAGGTCCAATCACAGGCAGACACGTCGCTCAGCCCACGTGCTAAAACAGCCCACGCGCCGCGCGTGTCTCAATCGCGAGACGGTCTTCCTACCCCAACTGGCAATTGCTGCCGATGACTGACACGTGTACACCCACGTCCAAAAATGGATGACGATGACTGACACGTGTACGCCCACGTTCAAAAACCACCATCAACAGCTGTCCCCACTCACCAGATGTACGATACGTGGCGACCTGGCAACTCAACAGTCGTACTAACTGTCAGACACGATCTCCAAAGCAGGTGTACCAACCGTCAGGCACGTCTTTTCAAATTCAAAACATTCCCGCCTTTAATTTACACAAATCCCAAAGAGACAAATTCAATGCGGAGTAAATGCAGGCGCAGACTGCGACAAAAAATGACTTTTCACAACCTCTGAACGCGCAAACAGGCCCAACGCCTATCTTGGCTCAACGCCTGCGCGCCAGAGCGAAAATTTTGAAAAAAATCAAATTTCACAACCTCTGAACGCGCAAACAGGCCCAACGCCTATCTTGGCTCAACGCCTGCGCGCCAGAGCGAAAATTTTGAAAAAATCAAATTTCACAACTTTTGGCCGCGCAAACAGGCCCAACGCCTATCTTGGCTCAACGGCTGCGCACCAAACACAATCTATGCGCATCCCGTCATACGCCCACAGCTTGATCTCTGTGCGCGCACCAGTTGACGAAGAATAAACAAAAACACACGTCCACTTCGGTACATGAAAACCCAGTGACGACTGGATGTCACTGAAAGTACACATGTGAAATCAAGTCCAGCACTCCCCAAAGATACAGGTCAGCACTGGACTGGGGGGACTTGAAGGGATATGGTATTAAAACATTACAAATATCATACCATCGCCACTTAGAACAGGCTTCGCCAGACGCTTACCCGCCCGTTCTACGTCAGCGGATCGTTTCGCGCCCATCCGCCCGTTTTACGTCAGCGGAACGTCTGGCGTCCACAAACCCGTTCTACGTCAGCGATGCTTATGCCGTCCGACGCGTGCATTTATATTCACGATCCACGTCGACGGAACACCTGGCGTCTACCCGCCCGTTTTACGTCAGCGGTACACTCGACGCCAGGCGCATGAACACCCGCCCCTTTTACAGGGGCGGGCCAAGTATACCTCAAGGCTTCCTTGACAAGCGTCACTACAAGTGGAAGATACCTTTTGGGGCAGCTTTGGAACTCACCCCTGCCCCAAACAAATATCTCTGACATGACAGGCAGCCCGTCAGAGTTCCTCTCCAATCAAAGACTTTCCCCAGTCTGACGAGCAGAAAAGGCGATGACGTGGCAGCCTCTCAACCAAGATATCTTCCTGACAAAGCAGACTTTCTCTGTCCGTCTTGAAATCCTGGAAAGTATAAATTGTCTACCGCCTGGATCCACCAATGGGCGAGCACCACGTGTCGACCGCCCATCAGCGTCCACTTACTGGGCGCCACGTGTACACGCGTCAGGACGGTAACATCTCCCCTAGCATTCCACTTGCTCCCGCTTTACTAAAACTCACTTGAACCAAATGGGCCTAAAGGCTTGGGCCGGATTATGGAGACTCCTCTACCTGGGCCGGGCCCCGTCAAAGGTAGAGGATGGGCTGAGAAAGTGAGGCATCTCGGTACTATAAAAGGAGGACTCTCTTCTCCTTTTATTGGCATCGAATATCCAATACACTTTCACTCAAGAAGAATACGAACTCTCGTACCTTCTTCACCCCCCCCCCCTCGTTTATTATACTAACGATTAGAGACTCGGCTCTTCTGATTGGTAGTCTCGTAAATCCTTGGTCTTGCCCACAGACCCACACGTATTTTATAATCACACTCTCTTTATAAAATACAGTAGAACCACCATACGGATTGTTCTTCTTTGAACTATCCTTAAATACGTGTTTCTTCAACCGTAATGCAAATTGTCGCTTCCGTCGTATCTCACGATTTTTTACCGGTCAATATATATAAATACTAAAACCAAACCGAGCTAATATCCAGTCGTACTTGTGTTTCCTCTCATTGCATGAGTTCATATATCACAACCAAGTAATGGCAAAATTTACTTCAGTAGACAAGAAGAACACAACACTTTAATAAACAGTCCAATGATACTTACAGCAGATCACTAATTACTATGAACACCACTTTATCATCACTAACGTCCTTACTAACCAAATGCAGCAAACACAACAACTTAATCACCCAAATCCACGCTATATCCATAACCACAGGCCTCTTCCACACCCACCAAACCTTAGCCTGCAAACTCCTCAACACATACTTCAAACATCTCAACAATCCAACCAAAGCCCACCAAACCTTCACCCAAATCCATTCCCCAGACATAATATCATACACATGTCTCATGTCCATTTATTTACACTCCCAACAGCCCTCCAAGACACTTACATTGTTTTCCCACATGATTGCATCATCTGGGCTTAACCCAGATGGCCATTGTGTTGTGGCTGCACTTTCGGCTTGTGGGTCGGTTAAAAACTTGCGTTTGGGGAAGATGGTTCATGGGATGGTGGTTAGATATGAGTTGGGAGGTGAAAAGGCTATTGTTTGTAATGCTTTGATTGATATGTATGCGCGGCTTGGACGGGTGGATTATGGTAGGAGGGTGTTTGAGATGATGGGCGTGAAGGATGTTGCTTCTTGGACTAGTTTGGTTAATGGGTATGTGTTGTGTGGGGATTTTGGGAATGCGGGTAAGGTGTTTGATGAAATGCCTGAGAGAAATGTGGTGTCGTGGACTGCGATGATTGTCGGGTGTGTTCGTGGGAAGGATGTTGTGCGTGGGTTGGAGGTCTTTAAGGAGATGAGGAGGGGAGAGGGTGAGGGTGAGGGGAATCGGCCGACTTGTGTTACTGTTGTGGCGGTTCTTTCGGGTTGTGCTGATGTTGGTGCGCTTGATTTTGGTGGTGCGGTGCATGGGTATGTTTGTAAGGTGGGTGATCTTGTTGCGGATGTTTCGGTTAATAATGCGTTGGTGGATATGTATGCGAAAGGCGGAAGCCTTGAGTTTGCGAAAAGAGTTTTTAGCGGAATGCGTGAAAAAGACGTATTTTCTTGGACGAGTTTGATTTCGGGCTTGGCACTGCACGGTGAAGGAAGATCTGCGGTAGAAGTCTTTAATAGTATGGTGCATAACGGATTATCTCCAAATGAAGTTACATTTTTGTCGGTTTTATCGGCTTGTGGTCATGGAGGTCTAATCAAAGAGGGGCGGTTTATATTTGACACGATGGTTCGTACTTATGGAATTAAACCGACGATTAAACACTACGGGTGTATGATGGATCTATATTGTCGAGCAGGGCATATAACCGAAGCAATGGAGTTGATCAAGAAAATGCCAATGCAACCAGATGCAGTTATTTGGAGGTCGATTTTGAGTGCTTGTTTGATAAAACGTGACCTGCAATTAGCTGAAACAGCAGCAAAGAAAGTACTCGAGTTAGAACCGTATGACGATGGTGTGTACATGCTTCTTTGGAACCTGTATCGGTTGACCGGCAGGTGGGAAGATGCATTAACGACGAGGAAGCGGATGAGAAATCGGAATATTAAGAAACAACCCGGGTGTAGTTGGATTGAGATCAATGGTCTTGTTCATGAGTTTACTGCAGAGAGCACACTGCATCAGCTTGACCCTGATATGCAAACTGTTTTAGAAGTTCTGAGTGGTCAGTCAAGATATGTTCATGAAATCTTTATACATTGATTTATAAAAAAAAAATAATAATAATAATAAGATGATGTAAGTTTATGGGTTGGAATACTGTATTCACAGTTTTTAGGAGATATGATTTTGTCTTCTAATGATGGAATTTGATTGATTGTTTTTGTAATCGTAAGACACAAATGGTTCCTGTTGTAATTAACTCAAATCATAATATTAACTGATCATGATGAGAGAAATCTCAAAAGGAAACTCATGTCATGAAATGTGTAGGAAATCTTGATATAAAAACCTGCATCATTTGATTGATTATCCAATACAAATGACTAAAAATTCAAATCTTATGTCACAAAATCATACAATTAAGTTTTAATCATGTGCCTGTTTGAATGATCCATGTCTGCATTGCTCCTAAATTCAAGCTTGTGAACTGCTCCCCACTCTTCCAGTTTGAGCTTTGGGCTTGGAATTGTGACGCGCATTTGTATCTATGGTTGAACATCGATTCATTTCTATTTCTTTTTCTTTGTTTTAGAACGGCGAACTAATTCTACTCCTAAACCTGCACCTTTTTATCAATTACGGGACTAGAACCCTCAACCTCAACCTCATGCCTTTGGAATTGGTTTGTTTCTTACCAGCCAGCCATGTATACCAATAAAGTAGTTTCAGGTTCTTAGGGCTTGATATTTTCTAAACAAATCCAAGACGTGGTCTGGCCTTTTTCTTATAGCAGTGAGAACCCATCCTCATAAAACTCACTAATACCCTACTACTACTACTACTAACGAATGAATGAGACTAGTCAAAGGCCCAGTTAACATCTGATGCATCTTCCAACCTCGACAACAATATAATTTCACCCAACACTGTATATATATTTTCAAATTTCGGGTGTGATTTATCAGCAACCAAGAACTCATGAAACTCGCCCTCCACTTCTATACAACTACGACCCGGAGTTTTCTTTACACCCTTCTCTCTCATCATACTTCTAACGTTTTTTACTTCATCCCATTCACATCTAGTAGCACATAAGCTCTCCATAAGCACATAAATACCACTATCATTTGGATCCAAATTTATGAGTTTTTCAGTAGCAAGTTTACCCAGATCACGATTGTTGTGCATCCTGCACGCATTAAGAACCGCACCCCAAACAGCTTTATCAGGTTCCATCCGCATTTTGCTTATCAGTCCATAAGCTTCATCCAAAAGCCCAATTCTTCCGAGTAAATCAATCATGCATGCATAATGTTCAACTCTCGGTTTTAACCCGTAGACCTTCTCCATCTCTTTGAAGTAACGTCTTCCTTGGGCGAGTAAACCTCCATGACTACAAGCTGATAGCACGCCGACAAATGTGATCTCATCAGGTTTGTATCCCATTTCTCGCATTTGTTCAAAAAGATCAAGGGCTTTCACTCCATGCCCATGGGAAGCAAAACCGACAATCATGGAGTTCCAGGATACCAAATCTTTATCTTGCATTTCATTAAACAGCTCTACCGCTGCATCAATGTTCCCACACTTGGCATACATGTCTATAAACGCATTTCCTAGACTCGCCGTAAGATGAACACGCTTTCGCGTGATGTAATTAAAGTACAACCATTGACCTAAATCCAAGCAACCCGACTGAGCACAAGCCGAAAGCACACATACTAAAGTGCTCTCTATAACAACCAAGCCCGCATTTTCCATTTCATAAAAGACTTCTAACGCTTCCTTCGGCTTATTATTTTGAGAATAACCCGCAATCATCGCATTCCACGATACAACATTTCTCTCCGGCATCTCATCAAACAACTTCTTCGCCATAACCAAGTCCCCGTTCTTAGCATAACCGTTAACCATACTCGTCCACGAGTACACATCCCTCGTCCTCATCCCCTCAAAAACCTCCCTCGCTGTAACCAACGAACCACATTTTACATACATATCCAACACCGAATTCATCAAATTAACACTCATATTAACACTCATCCTCTTCACATAATCATGAACCGCTCTCCCCAATGCCAAATCCCCTTTCCGCGCACAAGCACAAAACACCGCAATCATCGTCACCTCATTCCCCTCAACCCCACTCCCTTTCATCAATTCAAAAACTCTCAACCCCTCATCCCACATTCCTTCCTTCACATACCCATTAATCAAACTACTCCAAGAAACCACATCTCTCTCAGGCATTTCATCAAACACCTTACGCGCACACCCCACCCGCCCCTTCCCACCGTAAAACCAAACCAACCCATTCCCCACAACCAAATCCCAACAAAAACCCACCTTCCAAATCAAACAATGCACCGATTCCCCGACCCGTAACCCCTCACACGCCTTTAACCCAAACACAACACTCCTCCTATCCATATCCACACTTTTTCTAACCATTAACCTAAACAAGGACAAACCTTTAGCATACAAATGTGATTTTAAGTAACCCCTGATCATAATATTATACATGTAGACGTTTGGGTTAGGGAATTGGTTGAACAGGCGTTGAGCATAAGGGAGGTTGGCTGTGTCTGATAATGCACAGAAGGTTAAGAGTCTGCTTAAAGGGAAGACATGGGTGATGAGGCATGTTCTTGTCATGTGTGCTTGGATTTGTTTTAATGTGGTCATTGAAGTGCATGATTCTAGAGCTAAAAGAGTTGGGTTTGTGATTAAGAGAGTTGTTTGTGATGAGTTCCATGTGGGTTTGGATAGTGTGGAGAAGAAATGTATGTTTTGGAAAGGAGGGAGTTTCATGTGTGCGATCAATTTGAGAATATTATGTGTTCGGTTTGTTTGTTTGTTTGTTGTAGTTAAGAACATAAAAATGCAAAGATTTAAAAGTTAAAACAGCCACAAACTAAGTGCATGTTTGGATAAACTTACGGGGAAATGGAATTAAATAATTCCAACTTTGGGAGGTTGGAAAAAAATAATCTTAATTTGAAACTTGTAAGATAACAGTCCTAACTTATCAATGTTTTTATTTTGTTGCTCCCAAACTAACCAGGGTTAGTTTTTAACAGATCCAGTTAGTTTTCTGGTTAAAAATGTAATTTTTAAAAGATCAAGGACCATTTCTGCCATTAATCAAACTTTTTAAACAAACACATCTTCCCCCGACCACCCTCGTTCTCCGGCGACCACCCTCCTTCTCCGACGACCACCCTCCTTCTCCAGCGACCATCCAAAGTATTAACGTAACCTCTCGTCTTCGTCTTCGTCTTCGGGTGTTGAACGATTCGAGTGTTGACAGGTTCGAACCTGGGATGTTTATAAGAACTGAGTTAGCGTGGTGTCGGGTTAACCGGGTCTTAACTCTGGTTAATATTAATAAGGATGGTGACTGGATCGGGTTTGGGTCTGATAACTGAACAGGGTATGACAAGAACATGCCTCCCTATTAGTTGGCAAGTCCTAGGTGACGCGCGAGACCTTCTAGAATGTTCTATTTAATTCACCAATTCTAATGTGTGATGTGAGCTTGTGCATGTTTTTTTTTAACATTCAAACGCTGCTTTATTTCACACCAAAGAAGAACATTACAAATATCTAACTACTCATTTAGCCAGTGGTTAACTAGGTAGAACACCCGTTTCACCCACAATTGGCTTTTTACTACACTACCTCATACATAGTGGCGGATGTAGCATTAAAGGAGGGGTAACACCCGCTACCCCTCAACTTTCTCGGCGTAGTGCGAAATTTTATTTAGTTTTTATGTTTTTTATATTACGTTACCCCTGGAATTATATTAACGTTACTCCTCAATTTTTTAAAAACCTAAAACACTCTCAAAGTTTATCATTAGTCCATCATAAAAAAAGATAGAAGCATATATGTCCATAACCCATTGAACATTCCATTTGTATTTATAACATAGAAGCTCAAAAGGCTTAAGCCCAATTAGTTGGTTAAGGGTAGAGGTGCACATATCGAGGGTTTTTTAATATCCACTTCCGGGTAGAACACGTATGGCAAAATTGGGTATTGAGAGAAACCAGATAGGGTTTAGGTACAAGTATTGAGAAGAAAAATCATACCATATGTACCCAAGTAGGGTATGATCGGGTTTGGGTATAACCGGGTAAGGGTCCGGGAATTAATATCCGGTTTTAAAAAGTAAGTTTTTTTATTGTTTTGTTTAAAAATTATATTTGGTTTGTAATTTGGAAAAATAATTAATACAAATTACAATAACATAAATTCACCGAACTACAAACTATATGCTTTATAATATGCATTTTAAAAAAAACTTAAATCTAAAAGTTGTAAAGTAAAATAAAATATACTTTAAAAATTCGGGTATTAAAAAAAGTCGGTATCGGGTACAGGGTATGACCGGGTTCAGGCATAATTTATAACCAGTCTCTAGTATTTCCGGGTATAAATCGAGTATGGGTATGGAGCCCAAATGTATACATTATGGTGCAAAAAACAATAATAAGATGACGTCACAGAAATAGATTATCGATTGTTTCGTTTTCATTGTATGAAAGTGCATGCACGGTAAAAAAAAAATAAACGTTACCCCTAAAAATTTGGTCTAGATCCGCCACTGCTCATACAATCGATCTTATTAATAAACCAAAAACAAAAACTTTTAACTGAAATCAATCCCTGAAAAGTCTTCCCATTTGCGTGAATCAATCCCAACGATCATCGACCTGTTGGTGAGCTTGTGTGTGTACGGGTACATATCTCTTCCATTCTTGTTACGATAACTAAAATATTGTTTATTTTTAATCTTTTAATTGTTTTGTTTTATATAGAAAGTTTTATATTCCCCTTTTTCATCACTTTAATAAAAATTTAACTTTACTCTGAGAGAATCGCATGGTTGGTCTCTGTGCTTTTCAGATATTGCATTTTTGGTCCTAGTGGTTCATTAATTACAAGATTGGTATCTAAGTTTAACAAAAGTGCACTCGTGTGATCCCTATGACTAACGAATATTATCTTTTCTGGTTAAGTCCACCTATGTGCTGCCCACGTGGGGTATTATAGTCTTTTTGCCTTTAGTTATACAAATTATAATATCTACCCAATCCACCCCACTTCTGCCAAATTTATCACCACCACCGTAGCCATTCATCATTCTCTTTCCATATTCTCCACCACACTTGCAACTACCATCCACCTCTCCAAACCACCGTATACAACCACCATCGTACACCTCTCTCCTCCCCCACCACCATTACCACAACCACAACCGCCTCTGCTACCATTACACCTACCACCTCTCTTCACCAGACCACCATAACGACACCACAACCTCCATCGTCACCACCAACAAGAAATCCCAATTAGTGAACTTTGTGTTTTTTGGGATAAAGTCACCCACCTCCCACCACGCTGCTCCACCTCGATCTAAACCCTAATGTCACACCCTAACCGATGGCGGAAACATCGAGGTGAGACTTGTGATAGATTGTTCAAAGACTTCATAACACTAAATTGTGATAATAGACTAAAATAGATTTCATTCGTATCTAAGATGCAACAAGTTTACAATTCGTTCACAAGAAAAAATACAACATAAACATGAAGTAAAATAAAGATTTGTTTCGTTTGTTTCTAAGGCCGAATCCTAAGTGATATTCCTTGTATCATCTCATCAAGCTTTTTCCTGCAACATGTATAAAATATCCGTCAATACATAAAGTATTGGTGAGCATACTAGTTTTAGTTTACATACATAATATTTAGAATGATTTACTCGAATCTCATACTATAGCATTGCACATACATACCATACAAAGAACATAACTCAAACCCGCGAGTACCACAGCGTATACCTAACATATTCATGTTAGGCCGTTTAAATCTTAACAATGACCCATAAAGGGGGCGGTGTGTGTAACACCCCAACCGATGGCGGAAACATCGGGGTGCCACGTATTGATGATTGTTTCAGTAGCACAAGGTATAATATAAATTTTAAATAATTTATTCAAACATAATATCCAAATATGAAATGATGTCTAGGAATTCAATACATGAAATCAAATAACAAAACTTCAATAACTTCAAATAAAACTTCATGTTAAATCCTCATGCTAACTCAAGCCTCAGCTTCATTGTTACCTGAAACATGTTAATTTTGAAAGTATTTTGGGTCAACATAAGTTGGTGAGAATTACATAGGTTTTTGATAATAAAATGAATAAAAATGTTGTGCAATTCATGTGTCATGTCAATCTAGCCCATATGTGAGAACATACTAGAAATAAATCGAGTGCATAATCAACCCTGATGACTGTTATAATATGATACATACCATACGCTCATGGTCCAATTGAATATGTTATGCGATAACAAACACCCACGTAACCTTTGTAGGAGGCACGTATCCGGGTGGGATTGTCAGTCCAATAGATCTATCAATGTATACCGTCGGCTTGTACGGAGTTAATGATTATGCTAGAATGGTGCTTACTCTAATCATGCTCAAGACATAATGCAACATAGAAAACACATAGACACATTGATGATTGAATTGCAATGATAATGTTATAACATGTTTCACCCCAAAAATGGTGATAAATAAAAGGGGCTATGTAAAAATCACCTTAGCAAATGTTAAACTTCTTGAAAAGATGAAATGATGGTGTTGCCCAAAATAATGCCAAATATTACCCTATAATTAGGTAATAAATAATAAGTCTAAGTCTAATTAATTTATAAGTGTATCCTAGGGTTTCGATTTGGGGATATCCAATTGTTGAATTTAAATTAAAATGTTAATTAATAAAGGAAAATTTAATAATTAATAAAAGAAAGTCTTTTTATAAAATTTGAATTTTGAATGTACACACTAAAGTGTTTGGAGTATAAAAATAATTTTTATAAAATTATTTCATTTAAAATAGATTTTTAAATCTATTTATTACAAATTTCCAATAATTAACTTTAATATCCAAAAATACTAAAATTAAAGAATTTCTATTTTAAAAATCATATTTCTGTTCTAAATGTATAAAAATAAATTGTGTAAAATTTTGGTGCAAAAATAATGAAAATTGAATTTATTATGATTTAATTATGATTAATTCTAACAAAAATTGATTAAAAATATAAAATAATTGATTTTTCTGAATTAAAAATTATTTCAGTAAAGTTTAACTTTATAAAAAGTCAGGATAATTTTTGGAGAATTTAATAAAATTGTTTTGATATATAAATGGATTTTTATAAATATAATAGTATAAAATTGATTTAATTATTATAAATATTAAATAAATGAATTTCTGAAAAACAAAAATTGTAAATAAAACTTTTGACTCAGATTTAATAAATATAATTTTTTTAGATTTTATAAAATAGTTTTAATATTTAAAAATGAATTTATAAGTTTAAAATGTTTAATATATATAATAAAGCTTTGTTTGTTTAAAAAGAAAAGAAATCAAAAAATGTGGCCGTAGCCGGACTCGAACCTGGGTGCACGGGGTGACAGACCATGGTCACAACCACTTGGCCTAGGCCAGTGGTTGTGATGAATCCTGATTAAAATAAAATAAATACGCTATGTGATTCTGAGTTTATCCCCAAATTACACGAACGAACCCTAGATTTTACAATCAGACAAATCATACACTTTGAACCCGATTAATGTTGGGGCTTTTGTTGTATGTTTGCCGACTAACAAAACCCACATAAATAATTGAACTCACAGTGTTGTATCGTGTTCGTCTGCTTGGTCAAACCAGAAGTCAAACAGCGTAAAGATGGATAATTATCAGAGATGTTTCAGAGTAATAGGAGGTTAAGAGAGAGATGTGAGCGAGTTACAGAGGTTCGTAGAACATCAATTTATAGTGGGGATCAAAGGATTAGGTTAATTGGTAAGTTGACCTGGATTTATTATCAAACGCGTAGGATTCAAAATTAGTCAACGATTAGTGTTAATTGACGTGTAATACAGATCATACAAGGCCGGTAATCGTATAAGTTTGCCTAATTTAGATCAATCAAGCATTGATCTTGATTGATAATCAGACGCGTCCAAGGCAGTTGACTTTCCAAGTCAAAATGCAAGTTTTAAAAACGCGTATAAGATTAATAAGTGTCCGGGTTTAATCAGGTTGAAGGCTTGGCCCAGTTGGTTGTGTGTGGTGTTGATATGGGCTTTGGCGCGGGTTCGAACCCCGGCCAGAGCAGATTATTATTTTTTTGATATTTTAAACACATGACCACCTATATAATATATATATATATATAGTATTAGGGTTTCAATAATGCGACAAAAATAATAAATGCGAATATATAAGATAAAACTTGACGTTTTTATTAATGACGAACGTGTAATGTACAAGTTTAAATGCGTAATGTTACAGTGTGCTAGTCCTATAGCGCTATACATGTTAAGTGGGCTAATAATAGTTAATGAATTATGTTTAAGTATCAAGAATCGTAAGCATGGCAAATAGCATATAAGTATGTTTAATAGATTGAGCATGATAGTTTAAGAGTATGAAATCGTTTAAGTTTTGATAGTGATACATGTTGAACCCCAAAGAATAAAGAATAAAAGGGGGACAAGTATGAACTCACCTTAGGGTGTGTTATTTAGTTCCCAAAAACGGGTCTTGAGAATTGAAGATTTTAGCTCCGAATAACTAGAATTAGAAAGGAAAGCGTTTTAGGTTCAAGAGTTGGATTATTAGATTCAAGAGAGTCAAGCAAGCCTTTTAGGCAAACCAAGCACAAATTGCCTTTAGGGCAATCCGGATGGTCATGAGAGTCAAGTAGTGCCTTTAAGACTAATCAAAACACAAACCACCATAAAGGTGATTCGGATGGTCAAGAGAGTCAAGTATCGGTAAGGTAGGGATGTATCCACAAACCTTCCAAGTTATTAGATTAGTAGAGTTTTGAAAGTATATATTTTAGTATTTACATAATATAACTATAGGGTTAAAGTAGTGTATGGTGACTTAGTTTGGAAGAGCCTTGGCTTTCCTTTGTCAACCATTAACCATAGCACAAGTCCATATTAAGTTATTGGTGAACTTGGTTGGTATCACTTCAACTAACCTTCTAGTGCATAAAAACAATAGAAGATGAACCACCTTTGAGGCCTCATTTTGGTGTCCTACTTGTCTTCATTTGCCATAGCAAACAAGAGCAAGGTCCTAGAGGTTTCCCCAAGGGGTTAGAAGAAGAAAAGAAGTGAAGAAAGAATAATAAAGTTGGAGTTTATGAGAAAACTCACTTAGAAGTGGGCTTCCACACTTGGGATTTCTTTGAAGAATTGGGAGGTTTAGAGAGGATTTAGGAATGAGCAAGTGTTAGAATGGGTAGGAGTGGTGTATTTATAGTTGAGGTAAGGTGGTTAGGTAATTAAGAGAGTTAAATAGGGTGGTTTAGAGTGAGTTAGGTGGAGGTTATATCTTCAAAAGAAAATTAATAATAATAAGAAGAAGAAAAAAAAAAACGTAAAGCACATGAAAGATGAAAGTAATATTGTTTGTTGTTGGAGATGGAACTCAAAGCACCTAATAATCACGTTTGGGTGTTTTTATTTTTAACCTAGAGTATTATATATATATATATATATATACACATGTTTTATTTTAAATATATATTAAGACCTTAACTAAATGAGTTTCTTGTTATGACGCCTAAATTTAATAGGATAAATTATAATAACGACTCGTCACGAATTGGTAGGAGTAACATAAAAGAAATGAATAACGGTGAACTTAGAATTTGTTAAATATAGTATTTAAAATACATGTAAAACTAAAAATCACGCGATATTACACCTAACCCCTAAATTGATTTCAAATTTGACCTGAACCTAGGCCCCATCATCGTCATCCCTATTCGAAGCCCTAGTAGTAACGGCGGTGTAAGGCTCAATGATGGAGGTATGTATTGGTAGTTTGATCCAACGGTGGTTGTGGTCTGGTCCGACGATTTGGTGGTTTAATCTAACGATGGTTGTTTTCTGATCTAGCGGCGGTGTTGTTGGTTTGGTCAGGTGGTGGTGTTGATCTGGTCAGATGGTGGTGTTGGTCTGGTCAGATGGTGGTAGTGGTTCTTGTTGTCTGGAAAGAAGAGAAAGAGAGGGGGAGATGAAGAACGATGGGGTGTGTGGTGGTGTAAGTTATTTATTTATAATGTTTGTTTTTTTATAATGGCATACTAGACATTTCGTATCTATTTAACAGAGAATTTTAACCACCGTTAAGGGCAAGGACCAATCGAGTAACGAAATTAATATATTTGGATCATGTTAGTAATAAGTTTACAACCTTCGGAATCAATGGTGTAATTAGTGAACCATTAGGACCAAGAATGCAATATCTGAAAAGCACAGTGACCAACCATGCGATTCTCTCCTTTACTCCTCTCCACTTTAGTTTACTTTTGGTTTACACCCTTTATAATATTTTTTTACTTTTTGTTTACACCAATATACACTATTGCCCCATAATTTCAGTAAAGTTATTATTTTTAGTATTTATCGAACTTTATATTAAGTAATTTTCTACGGGTCTCTTATTTTATATGACCGCTCCATGTGAGTTATGTGTATTTATGTAACGTACGGTTTTGGTGTTTATCTTTATCTACGGTATTTTATTTGAATAACTTCGCTTCATATACAACGACATAACTTTTGTGTGACTTTCGTTATTAGTAGTGTTGTAAGAATCGTTAGGCGCTAGTCGGTCGGTGAGTTACCAACTAGCGATTAATCGTGATTAGTAGCGATTAATCGTGATTAATTGGATTGAGATTTTATATGTAATTTTCAATTTACATATATACCCACACATTTTATACGCAATTTTCTTAAGTAGTCATGTTTTAACCCTTTCCTCGACTCATATCTTTAAGTATATATGATTAAATCGCCAGAATTTACAGGTTTTTGTTGGAAGTTGGCCGACCTTTACAGACTTTGGCTTAAATCGCTAGAAAACCACTGACTGGTGATTAACTGGTGTTTACTCGGTAAACCTCATATTAGTAATTAATCAAAGATTTATCGGAGGATAGGCTATTAGTAATCACTAGGGCTGCAAACGAACCGAACGAACACGAACAAGGCCTTGTTCGTGTTCGTTGGTTAAGGAAAATATGTGTTTAGGAACAGTTGATGAACACTTACCGAATGAGATTTTCTATTCGTGTTCGTGTGTTAAGAAAACAATCATGTTTGTGTTTGTTTGTTAATTTTGTTCATGAACACAAGAAGTGTTCATGAACAGAAACAAACACAAACGGACATGTAGTAACTTTCTAATAAAATCAAATTCACACACACACACACATATATATATATATATATATGTTTATTTATTTGCTTGGGTTAAATAAATAAAATAAATTGATATTAAGACAAATTATAAAAATTAAAAACTTTATTAAACTATCGAACATAAACGAACATATAACTGAACGTTCATGAACATAAACGAACGAATATGGCTTCTGTTCATGTTCGTTCCTTTAACTAAATAAACAAAATGTTTTCCACCCTTGTTGGGAAGGGATCACCATTTCATGTTTTCCACCCTTGTTCCTATTTAGCATAGTTGTAAAACCTAAACTCCATTTTCAGAGCTCATAATAATAATAATAATAATAATAATAGGCCAGTGAGAATGCAGAGGTGGTGGTGGAAGCTCCGGTCACTGACCCTCCTCCGTCCATCTTCACCCTCTCCTAAACCCCATCCCCTCCTACCCCCTCTCCACCATCACCGTCTCTTCCATTCCTCCCTCACCAAAACCCTAATCCCTCCTTCCTTCGTTTCCCCTACTTATAATAATAATAATATTAATATTAATCGCACCCTTCTCTTCACTCCCAATTCGACTTCACTTCCTCTCTCTGTAAGTTTCCCTTGCCCCTCTCTGCATTCAAGATTTACTCTTTTTTTTTTATTTTTTTATCTGGAAACACAACACAAAAGATGTTTGCTGCCTTTTGGGTATTCAATTTTTATATATTTCAAGTAGATGTTTACTGGGTATGTATGTTGAATTAGTAAGATTTGGTGTAATGTTGCTCTTTCTGACATAATTTATCTACATTGTGTGTGTGTGTGTGAAACTTTTAAGGGTTGTTATTTTATATTTAAATGTAGTTAAGTTATCTGCTTTTGGTTGGGACAGAAGGAGCGCGGTCAAGTATATGACTTCTGTAGCAGATAATTGATTGTTTTCGACTTAACAACTTTTGTCATGAGTATATGAATTACGAAGTTGAATGTTGACTAAATGACAAATGGATAAAAGCGTGAGGTGCTATGATGCGTTTAGGTCTAAAAGGTCTCTATGTACAGCCAAATAAGCTTTGTTTACAACAACAAGCTGCCATTATCTCATTGTTTTTACATATCAACCATTTTATCAAGTATACTTTTCATAATTTCTTCATCCCTTTGAATGTTTTTACATGTGACCCTAATTTTGACCTACAAGTACACGAGGCTCCACCTGAGCATCCTGCGCTAGACGCCCTTTTCAATGACTATATACAATTATTCGGCAAGGATAAAGTCATAAAGCTACTCTTTCGCTTCAGAAATTGATATGTATATGGATATTATTTATGCTTTATAATCAACATTGGTCTGACTCTATGTTTGGATTACTTGTTAATAAGTTTAGCATACTTATATCTCTGTTGTCAAGGCCCACCCAGTGGCGCGCGCGCCTAGCCCACTTTTCAAGCTTGGCACAGTCTTCTCTCTTTGCGTGAAAAGCTCTACCTTCACGCCCTCGGGCACATTTTTCAGCCCATGTTTTGGTCGCCTAAAAAGACCTCACTTTTTATGCGCCTTGCACTATGGCCCAATGCTCACCCTTTCGCCTTTTAAACTGTGACTTATATTCCACTTGACAAGTGCATATTTGTTCTGAATTTGAAACTCAACCAAACAAGTGTTTAGTAACTTAAGAAGTGATGGTTGATGGCCTGAAAACCGGTCAAGTTTAGAGCAGTTTCACGGTTATAATCCTGAAGCAATGATGATGAAAAATAACATATTCTGCTAATTACATTGGAAGCTAAACTGTGTGCTTTATTGACTTCCTCTGTTTATACTATTCTGAAAGGGTTTGAACTGCTAGAGTACTTTTTATTTATTTATATCGTGGTATGACATTCTAGCTTACCATTATATGCAGTTCATGCAAGTGCGGCATCTTACTCTGAAGCAAAGGAAGAGGAAGCTAAAGAGTAGGCAACCACCTACCCCAGTAGTCTCCAAGTTGAAAAAAATAAAAATGAAATCTTATTCGTATGTACCTTTTCTTCCTTCAAGTTTTATGATCCTTCTGAATGCTGAGTCTCTTGTATGAAAGTAATTTGTTATTGGGATTTGTTCAGGTCTTTCAAGGGACGATTTAGGACTATGAAAGATGGCCAGATTAGGCGGTGGAAGGAAGGGAAACGACATAATGCTCATCAAAAGGCATGTTTATTTTCTCTTATTTTATGTTTCACGGTATTGAGTATATTATTTAGAATTAGTAACTACTGCGAATATAACAAATAAAATATCATTGATGACATGCTTTTACATACTTCAGTTTCGTTATTGTTAAAATCTTTATGCTATCTCTCCCGCTCACAAAAATGGACTTTCTGTTGGCATGTAGTTAATTGGGTGCTTGTTAGTTGTTACCTTTGATTTTATTTAAAGGTTAATGTTAGCCACACACACTGTAAGTAATGATATAGGTAAAAGCATCTGTACAATAAATAAGTTTATTTGGTTAAGTTTCTGCTATGAATTTGAGGATGGAGATTTTAAAGTTGATGCAAGTTGGAATTTTAATTGTAAATGTAAATGCTATTAGCATAGTGCTAATGGAGGTTATGATTTACGGTAGCATTCCCTTACCTCTAAAACCCCAAACAAGCACTCGATTAAATTTCATAAATGATGAAGACAGCCAGCTATAGCGAATAGTGTAGCGTAGCGTGAGCTTCTTGTTATAAGGTGTTTAGCGCCTCAATAGCGATTAGATGTATTTTTTCTTTTTTCTATTTAGTAAATACAGGTGTATTCTGATCAAATATGCATATTTTAGGGGTTTTTGTTACAAGATTGATATTAGAAGCATATATTCTTCCATGTTTATTTGAACTTTTATAAAATAGTGTTAAAATTTTCTTCTAGTGTATTCTTCGATGTTTATCTAAACTTTTATAAAATAGTGTTAAAATTTTCTTCTAGTGTATCGCTATTTATTAAATAGCACCCGCCATTTCATCTGTATAGCGTTTCGGTAGCTTGTCGCTATTCGCTATCAACAACTACGGACGGCTACTAGTTTGTCATTTGTCAATAAGTCAAATAGGTGTACATGCGCTTTCTTTTGTAGCTTAGACTTTAGAATCATATTTGATTAATGATATTCAAGTTATGGCCGTCTTTTCTAGTTATCTTGTATAAATCTGAAAGGTCGACATATCATTCTGAAACCTTAGTGCAAAGATTCTTGCTGTTTACATGATCTTTTGATAAGGCATTTTGAGATATTTGATATTATATAAACTAAGCTCAACCTCTCCAGAGCTATATAACTTAAAAGTGTTGTGCGGGGCATACACGGGTTAAGCAAGTTGAACCCGTTTGGACATGAATTTAATCGGGTCATTAACATCTCGACCCCCTTATGGGCCAAACTCGTATACCCGACACACTAACACTTTTATTTTGTATTGAATCGTGTTGTGTTGGCATGTCATGTCATAAATTCGAATGCTTTAAGGAACCTTCGTAAAGTAGAATCTTAGATACTTGGTGGCAGAAAAGTTCTGTACAATGGTCCTGATTGTATTTATAATTCTCTTAAGATCAGTATAACTATAACATACTTGAAAGCAAGTATTTTATACATTCTGTCACATTTAAGTGGAATATAATGTCTTAATTTGTTGGTGGTGTAATAATTCTACTTTGAATAATCATAGATTCATATCATTAACAAAAGCTAGTTATGGTTCATGTGGTTGATGCGAACGCATTTCTTCCTGCAGTCAAAGATTGCAAAACGTCGAGGCCGACTACCTGCCGTAGTCCCAGCAGCGTATGCTAAAGTGATGAAGAAGCTCAACTTCTGCGGTTAAGCCATCAGAAGCACGAGGCAAGCCATTTTCTAGTTTTTTGTTAAACATTTTACTCATAAAATCTGGAAAGATTATTTTGAATTCGAGACATTAAAATAGATAAGATTCGATCATTGTTTTCGACCAGTGTTCATTGCTTACTCTTAAACTGCCGTGATAATTAGATGTTAGCTAGCATATACCTTATTCAACTAACTGAAAACAAAAACACAGTTTGATAAATAATGAGCATACTGTTTAAGACAAGCCATTTCTTGATCATCATATCATAATGGACATCACAGCAGAAACTTTGTAAATTTTCTCTATCAGACGTCTGAGCACGCCAGCCTCGATAGAATCAAATAAGAACCAAGTCTCACATCACGAATCTATATGGAAGTTTAATATTCGCCATGCCATGGATCAAATTCGAGACGGGTAGGGAAGGTCTCACTTCGCCTATTCATCACATGACTTTCACTCAATCGCTTTGTCTTCCACCTAAAGAATAGACATCTCTACATTAAAATGTGACCCTTTTGATTAGGGTTGATCTTATCGTGTTAAACAAGTCAAAGGCGATGCAATTAACACAAGTATAAAACATGATAAGACTTGTTTAAATACTTCATACATCATGTCTATAACACAATTGTATGTTTTATGTACTAAGAATGAGAATTGATGGAACCTAGCCTCCTAATTATAATTATGTATAAAAAAAAAAAAAAAAACTACTTTTTGTTAAACGGGTTTTATTATGTCTTAAACAAGTCAGGAATTGTCGGCTCTACTTTTGCAGTTTTGAAACCGTAGACAAATGGAGAAATAATCTTTGAATAGATTCAAAATCCGATTTCCCATCTTCTCTTGAATATTTGTAGTTAATCAGTCTTTGAGCATTCATACTGTTACCATTTACAAAGACTTCATATAAGAAACTTTTTAAAGAGGTCAGAGTTTAACAGTGTTATTTTTAATTCTAAATAATAGTACACAAAACATAATGATTTTGATTATGTATTGTAGACACGTATAATTTTATTTAACATGTTACATGAATTATTGATCAAATTTATGACAGAATTACATTTGTAAATCGGTACACTAACTAAGAAACGGGGGTTTGTAAAGGACTCATAAAAAAAAAAAAAAAAATCACATTATAAAAGGTTAAAGTATTCTTTAAAAACACTTCTTCCAAACTCAACAATAAATCAATAATGAAATATTGGATATGTGACACTTTTAACTTTAATTACAAAGAAGATTAGTAATCAATATCATGTTGAAGGTGACACGATTATACGAGATCATCCGACTCTTTTATCATTCCATCTCAATGACTAAAACTAGCGATAACGAAAGTAACAAAGCGAAGCCACCACAGCTAAGAGAGGGAAACAAGTAGTAATCTAGCAAAACCCAGGTTAATTCCATCACTAAAACTAGCCAAAGGATATGAACAACGCTTTAAAAGTATGTAATGTTAAAATCTTATTATAAGTTTACAAAACCTCATAAATATGTAAAGTTTTGAAATCAGTAAATCACAATTTTATTTTTTAAACAATGCATTAACTCTCTCTTGAAATTTGGATTGTTTAATTTTCTACTCACTTTAGGGTTATTGATAATGAATCTTCTAGCAGTATTCGGTAACGCAATAAGTTGTATAATAAATAGTAATGCAACTCCAGAGTATAAGTGGACTCCTATAGTTCTTGTAATTTTAGTCTTAATTAATTTGTCTCTTGAATCAGTTTTATTTTATTTTTTACTAAAACCAACATATGGTGTAAATGAGGGGAGTTGGCCGTTCTTCGAATACGGCACGCTCTCCCAAGTTCCAAGCTTGGTAATCTAAGAGACGCACGATCCATACGTACACACTCAAAAGCCGGCCTTGTGGAGAATGTGGTGAGCCCCAGATGTCCCAGTACTCGTTCAGCATGGCCTGGGGTGAAACCCATCACTCACCAAGGCAGCTTCTACGTATTGTTCTACTAATTGCGCGTTTATAGTGGAGACCATACGTCGAAGGTTGTCTTACCCCCCCAGTTGAGCACCAAGTACTTGTTATACAACGCTTGGCGCCCATACCCCTCGCGAGAAGTAGAGGTTCGGGCAATTGGGGGATCACCAAGGGGAAAAGGTCGGGTAGTGACGTGGCTTGATAAAAAGCATGGATTGAACTTGAAAAACTATACAGAAATAGAGGCCGGAAAGGACGCATCTCGAGCACAAACTTGGACAAGCTTCGAATTGACTGAATCCTATTTGTTTGCCACCCTATAAACGTTCCCACCGATATTACCATAATTTCTTTAATTCGTTGCTTGTGCTAACATCTTCAGTTTTTCATAGTAAAACAGCTATTTGTCCTAGTTCTACGCCAGCAATTAAAGATCTTGTTTTTATAAGATCGTCTTATTGATCACAAAACCTTTATAAAGCATATTCAGGTGTTGAACAAAAGTGTATTAAGCATATTCAAGGCATACCGTAATAATAGACAAGATGCCTTGAAATTGTAAAGGTAACAATTCTCAAAAACAAGTTACAAACTTGTTTCCAAAGCATATTTATTAGTTTTTTAGGTTTTTAAGTTACCCTATAATGGATTGGGTTAAGAGGGGAAGAGACTGTATACAGAGAGGCAATAACCTTAGGGCGCATGTACACCTGCAGGTAAACATACACGTGATATAAATACACCAAAACCCTATCGAACTAACAAATGAGCCCGGGGACATCTTTTATGCATTATTATGACGATGTAGATGAAGCCTAAAAGTGTTATCAGCATTCCAGCATATTTCAGAAGTTCACAGACTATTGAATTAGTTGCCTTGTCTAAAGAAATACACAAAAGCATCCTTAAACAAGACAACTTATTCAACATAGATGGTATCCTTTTGGTCTTCACTAAAGAAGCACTTTCAAGAAAACTCCCACCCTAATTCCAAGGCTCAGTTGAAAATCGCACAAATGAAACCAAGCAATCAGCTGTAAGTAGGCAAACTGGTTACATTCATGCGGGAACGCATCAGATGACGATGATATCTGAAATCATGCTTTAAAGATGGCATATGCCAGAGACTAATGATTCTGGATCTCTTGGCCAACAGGGAGTAGCGGCGGCTGTGGTCAATCTTCAAGCACCATTTTCCAATCAGATTGACTAGACTTCTCCATATACACCACTAAAAAAAAAGAAACAATGGCGTTTAGAACTAATGATTGCAACAAATCATATATATAATAAGTATTCAAGGTCATTTTACTTGTCACCTAAAGATCCTTGCCAAACATGTGTAAAGCATGTTCCAAGTTACTAGGTGGTACATCCAGTTTTCATAAGCATGTCTTTTCGGAAAAACAGCAATGTGTTTCTTTGTTTTCGAAGAACCATATGGGTATTCCAAAAACAAACAAAAAAATTAAAAAAAAAAAAAAATACTTGATTGAGATAGAAGTAGGTGTGGTGTGCCCACTAAAAGCTCGAATCCAAGCCAGAATTGAAGCTGAACTATTTGCGAGCTAGTCAAGTTCAGCCCGCTAAAAGCTCGAATACAGCTTAAACAAACACAAGCTAGAATTGAAGTTCATTTTGTAAACGAGCACAAACTTTATTTACCAAGCTTGACTAGGCTTGCGAACCTAAATAAGACTACAATTTATATAAATGTAATAAGTTTTATTTAATATAGAATAACATAATAAATATTATTACATATAATAATGATAAAAATAACTAAAGAATATATGTTAAGGCATATATAAAATTTAAAATTATATATACATACAAAAATAATTATACAATTAAAAATTTTAAAAATACTTAAATAATAAACTAGCCAAGTTCGAGCTCGGATCACCTTGTTTACACCCCTAGGGAGAAGCTATAAAAAGACAAATTATAAATTCATGCTCCCCAGCATATGTGAATCCATCCCCCCTCTGTTCCAAATGAGATCACTTTATACTTCTTAAAAGAAAGAAAAAAACAGCGTTTTAGGATGGGTAAACACCGGATCAAGAGCCATTTGGCTAATTTGTCATCAATCAAACTAATATTGTCATTATGTATGTAAACACATAAGCATAATTACCTTGGAACCTCCCAAATGAATAGATCCAATCGCATAATGCATACAAAGAATCAGGGTCCTACAAGTTTGCACCAACACTTTATGATGGTCCATGCGTACAAGAACCTGGATAGTAAAAGAATATATGAAATCAGAAGCAGCCCATTTTGTTTACATCAAGCTGCTTTCATCAAAGAGAGCTGTTAACACTTGATAGAATGATATGCATTTCATGTACCTGATTCAGGTCATCATGGCAAACAAATTCTGAAGAACTCTGGTACCTATGTTAAAACTGAGATAATAAACATCAACAAACTCTGATTTAAAGTATGCACATGTATAGGGGCGTGTTCCATACAGAACCAATTGTAAATAGAGAACCGTGATAACTTCATAACAAACTTGTACGCAGTGCTTTATAATGAGAATTAAATAAAGAATAGGGCAATAGGTTGCATAACCACCGACTGTATCACATTAAAGCAAAATGTACAAGTGTTTATGTGATTCTCATGGTTCTCTACTCAAAATTGTTTCTGTATAGAGCGTCCCACTACGTGTATAATACAATGTAACATAAGAAAAAGTAATTTGGTCCTGTAACAACCAGCCAACAAATACAAAGAGAAATCACATAAATCTATTATAAGGAAAAAATTGAAATGTAAAAGGATATACAACATTATCCATGAAACAATCAAACCTTTAACTGGAAACAAAAATTAAGCACCCTCAAACATGTGCGTTGGAATCACCTTAAGATATTACATGAGGAATCCTGAGCAGAAGCATTGAAACAATCACAAATGTTTTGAGGCTGTTGGTAAATCCTTTCTCCATAATGTTGTAATAATAATCCAACTACTTGGTGATTGATATGCCATTAGTTTCCAATTATTTGGCTGAAGATATACGGTGCAGTGACCGCATCCAGCCACTTGAAGATGCTTTTCTACCAACGCCATCGTCATCTGGTTTGACTTTGAAGGTGCCACCCATAGAGAATGAGGTAGGCGCCTTTGGTGCACTACTTATCTGTAACAATCAAGAATCACAAGAGTAAGTATCGGGATGATGCTTGTTAATAGAAAAGGAAAATGTTGCATAATAACCAAATGGTCAGGGACTCACTTGTTTTCCATGTGGATTATTATCGTTAAGATCATACTGTGGTCTTGATTTCCCATGCATGTCAGGACGATAAGCTGGATTTCTTCGTTCTGTTGCTCCAACTTGGTAGGAATCATCATTACCCCCTGGTTGTGTAAAGCAGATCAAGACAAAAGAGTAACATAGGTAAATCACAAGCAACATAGACATGAAGCTAAATTTTATGAAATTCAAGAACAAAATCTCGCAAATTTAAGCAACTCCCTTGATTTTAAAAAGCGCAAGACTCTCCAAGGTGTTCAGGTCCCAAAAGTCGAGGCGTGCGGCGTTGCTCTATGAACAACCAAATAAGCTTTATGTATGACCAGAAGTTGCTTCTCACCAATCATTTTATCAAGAAAACCATTCATAATTTCTGCACCCCTTTGGTTGATTTTACACACCATCCTCCTACATACCCTAATTGTGACCCTAATGTGCATGAGGCGCCGCCTCAAGGCGCTGGGGGCGTTTTCCGAATCACTTTAAGCGTCTCGTACCTCAGACGCGCTTTTTAAAACCATGGTTACTCTGTTCAGAGAAGTTTCACACTAAATGAAAACTTTCCGACCGCTTCTAAGATTTTTTAACTTAAATGGCCTATATCCCTCACAGGAATCATGATAATTACCAAATAAATTCTGATACATAGTTTGCCCATGACATTTAATTCCATTCCGTATGTGGGTGCATTAAATAGGGGGACTTAACCCTTTTGAAAAGTTTCCATCTAAATCCTTTATAGGTAGTGTAGACCATTTAGAATTAAATAAGTGGCGCTTTCATCACAATTGATCCCTTCATACTCATCATAAAGAACAAATAACCACTACTATACCAAAGTGAAGATCAACCTTAACCAGTAAATTAATTGGCCTAATTTGGTTATTTAGATATTTCATATTGCATTCTTGGAAAAAAAAATCCCAAATTAGCATGTTTGATCCAGAATAAAAGATACACTACACAAAGTGATAAAAAGTTGGCATATGGGTTAACATGATAACTAAACATCGATGTAAATGTTTATGCACAAAACGCAAAGGAAAATACAAATGAAAATGAAAATGAAATTATGACACGTAATTCAAACCCAAAAGTTCACGCCCCGTCACATCTTCCCTCTCTTATTTTCTATCATACGCAATTTGAATGTGAATATCGTCGATAAAACCTAGGACTAGGAGTAGTACTCTATGCAAATCTTGATCCTTTTGTTACTTTACTTTTTCGAATCCTAAAGATTTTATGAAAATAGAAGGTCTTTGAAGCTAAAAGGAAATAAAAATTTTCATTATTTTTTGACCCCATCTTTTTAGTGGTCCAATGTAAAGATTTAAACAAAAAAAGGGAAGTCTGGCCATTATTAATAGAGAGCTTTATGAAGTTCAGAAGTTGTATATAATATTATAATGTCGCCATTAAAACGTATATATGTTGCCCCAACTTATTGCTTAAACTAAAATTAGATTTAACGTTGAAGTTGATATATAATCATGATTGGATTGTTGCCGACGCTTTTGCCTTCTTTCAATAATTTCATATATGATTAACATATTAAATATAACCACAAAACAATTTAAAGAAGTGATCCAAATTTTTTTTCATAAAGCAAGTCGGGAGGATGTAAACGCATGATCATGTCATGGTTGACTCTTATACCTTTGGTTTTAAACTTTTGCCTAATAGTAACGACTAACGACTTATTAACCAAACTGATCATTTTATCATACACGGGTCCCCTACTTTCCACCAACTGCCACCACACAGAATATGCAACTATAGTGGCCATATGAGCAGCAACTTTTCAGGGATCCAGAAAGGTATCAGGTACAGTTCATATATGTAAAACAAAGAAGACAATAGAATGAAGTAAATTAATAAGTTAAATCTCTCTGACCACTAGTGAATCCTGACAGAAACACATGATAATACATGTTCCAATATTCGTTGTATATAACTAAAACCATATCATAATTCCATCATTTTGGTAAAAAGAATTAACATCTTAGTAAAAGTCCTTAAATAGATGAAGTACCTTGACGCTTATTTGAATGTACCGGCATTGCTCGGTTGGTTGTTCCGGCAACTGGTCGACTCTGCCATATTTATTATCAAGCTGTTAGTAAATACAACCAAAAAAATATTCGATGCACCCTGCTAAAAAGAAAATTATTCTAGCGTGCAAAGATATACAAACTAGTGCTACCGAAATACTAACAGTAGAATGATGTTGTAGCTTTGTATTTTCAGACTTCTGATGCTTCAAGATTGTCCAATCAAACAAATAATCAAAATCATATCCTGAACATTATATCAATTAACACATAAATGAAAATTGCAAGAAAAATAGAAACTCATGAAATGTCAAAAATCAGGTATCTGGTCTACCTTCCCGGGTAAACAGATCGCGGAAAAGGCGCTTCAAGAATCCATAATCAGGTCGTTGTTCAAATGTCAAAGATCGACAGTATTGGAAGTAAGATGCAAACTCCGCATGATGAGACTTGCATAACACCTGTCATAAAACAATTTGGAACAAATCTGTCAAGCGCATACAGCATGATAGTACACTAATTAGCTCACATTGCTGAAGTAACATACCTCAATGGGAGTCGCAACCTTCTTCTCACGTATTTTGTCATATTTTTGCTTCTTCGTAGCACCTTTTAGACCCTGCCATGGTAGACTGCAGACAACAACAATTATCTTTTACATTACAATTTCCTTAAGAAAGTCAGAGTTCCCAACTTGTAAGGGTGTTCATTATTCGTTTTCAAAACCAAACAGTATTACGTATTCAGTTTTCGGTTCGGTTTTTCCGTTTTCGGTTTCCAAGTTTGAATTCAGCACCGGATAATGGCATTTAAGTTTTGTCATTCAGCCCAATTTAATTAATGTTTTAGCCCAATCCAATCCAATTACAAATAACGGTAATAAAAAATCAATATATATATATATATATATATATATATATATATATATATCTGTTTAATCAGACAAAACAGAGCCAAACAAATTCGGTTCTAAACCACCCGAATTTGACCGAAAAAAATCTGCACGCCAAATAAACAGAAAACCGAACTGATGAACAGCACTAAAAATATGTGTTCGGTTGTTGCATCAAACCACAAAAGCAATTTTTTTTTAACACATACCTCCCTCTCAAGAAGTATATTAAAACATAGCCAAGAGACTCCAAGTCATCACGCCGACCTTGTTCTGGATTTAGAATTTATATATCAAGAAGAGAAACCAATATGAAATATCAAAATGCAAGAAAACGATATAACACAAAAACGCATACCAATTCCCAAATGAGTGTTACAGCTAGCATAGCGTGCAGTCCCTGTCAAGTTTTTGTTCTCTCTGTATATTAAAAAAAAAGTAATAATGGTCAGCTTAGCACCAAACTTCAAAAAGACAAGATACAGTACCAAAAGAGATATTAATATTACACATAATTTAGTGTTATTTTCTGACTTTTTGTTGCTTACTAGCCTATTGCATATAAGATGGAATCAAGTTTATAGATGCTAAGCCTATTGTTTATAAAGATGGCATCTTCTGTAAGAGTAGTACTTCAAGATTCATAAATTTGTTTTATAAGAATTAAGATGACCGAATAAAGTCTATGAAACTATTTTAGGAGATTCAGGCACGTACAGACTATTTGAGAAATAGAAGACAAACTAAAATTGAAAAAATGAATGAAGTAACAAGCCAAATTAGCATATATTCATCTAACTAAAAAAACGATGAAAAACAGTGCATAGCACCTCGCTGGCATGATTTCATATAATTCATCAGCAGTGGTAAAGATGTGAACTCGGGAAATTTAATACCATACTTAAAGAGTTAAAGGAGACACAAAAAGTCTATGCAGCATACAGTATCCAAATGACATCATAACGGCAAGAGAATATTAAGTTATCAACACGATTTTAGACCAAATCATACTTGTAAGGAATATGAGAATTTGTAGCGGGATCACGGTATCTTTTAGCAAGTCCAAAATCAATGACATAGACCTGAAAAAGAGATAAATATTAGTTACATTAGTCAAAAGTCTAATTATACATCATAACATGGATGGATCCAACGCCTTTTCATTTTCGATAATCCAAAGAAGCAACACTGCCATAAGGTTGTATCCAGATAAATGGTGGTGAAAATTACCAGATTTGCTTTCCTGCCTAGGCCCATCAGAAAATTATCTGGTTTTAAGTCTCTATGCAGAAACCCTTTAGCATGCATGAGTTCTATTCTTGTAAGCTGTGGAAATAATAAGAGTCAGTACTAAATTGAGCTTCATAAACAAAATACAAGTTTGGTTTAGCATATGATGACATCAACAAATTAGGATTTAATTCTTGATTCACAAGAACTGTCACCGATGATCTACACAGCCTACCTCAAAATACTTGTTTCAAATAAAAAGACACACTATCTCATTCTCATTAAGCCATTCTATTATTTGCAACAGTAACACAACAACTTTACAATGCCACAACACCTAAAACATCATATCAATGTTGCCAATCATCATTTGCTTTCAAAATTTAACAAGTACACACGCAAAGAAATTACCATTTGATCAGCTAACATCAAAACTGTTTTTAATGAGAACTTCCTTCCGCAATAAACAAACAGATCCTCAAGACTGGGCCCTAGCAGGTCAAGGACAAGAACATTATCCTGAAGATCAACTCCAGACCAATGAATTCGAGCAACACCAACTGCATAGTACAAAAATAACAAAAACCAATAAAAAAAATGTGTTTTACACAGATTTCCAAGATTCAGAAAATGAGTGAAAGCATACCTATCCCCTGAAGATAATTATATAGCTTGGCCTCATAAAGTAATTGTGGATGCTTTGTCTGCCTATTCTCCTTTTAAAAACATAACAACAAAATTGAACTTCAAAAATCAGAAAAAGGCAAAAGGCTGCTAAAAAAACACTTATTAGTTATCATAAACAATAAAATCACTGCAAGTATACTATAGCATTCTAACTTCTAACCAACACATAGTGTATTAGTGTTGTGCCCTATGTTGTCAAAAGCCCACTAGAAGCACGTCTAGGCGCAGTCCAGCAGCGCTGCGCGCCTGCGCCTTTGCACTACTCCAGGACGGTTTTTGGCCAAACTCCAGCCAAAAATGGTAATAAAAAAAGACTCCTAAATAAGGCTGGCATCAACCTAAATAGGCATGGAGTCAACCTAAAACAACCTAAACTAGCCCTAAACAAGCACAAATCATGTCTAAAACCTCTAAAACTTGTATTTAAACTATGTGCTTAGCTTAAAAAAGCCCTCCCCTTAAGTGGTATCCAAATTCAATACTAATTAGCATTATATCACCACCAAAACTCAATCACACACACTCAATTCACCAAATCAATTACATAACAACAAAAACCCTAACATAAACCAAGATAATCCTTACCATTTTGACAGCAACAATTTCATGAGTATCCACATGAGTAGCTGCAAATCAGAAAACATAATCATACACTAAATCTGAATTATAGCATACGATTTGTGTAAATAATAATAAGAAGAAGAAGAAGAAGAAGAAGAGACCTAGAAAGATTTCACCGAAGGATCCGCTACCGATTTTGCGACCGAGCTTGTACTTTTCTCCGACGATCCGCTCCATGGAGTGACGCAGATTTATAGATTGTTAGACGGATTGCTAAAGACTGAATGAATGGGGATTTATTAGTTACGGTTAGGGTTTTTGTTTTTGTTTTTGTTTTTTGATGATAAAAAACAAAAGGAAAGAAGGAAGAAGGTTAGTGGTTTCGATAGGCTCGAGAATGATGGCCTCGCTGTCCATGTCATTTGCCACGTCACTTCTTTGCTGGACTATCATTTTTGGGCTACCTCCCTTTGACATTCTCAATTTTCTTTAATCTAAGTTTTTTAGTAGTTTTTTCGTGATACATAAATTTATTCTATTCTATTCTATCTATATAATAATTGAGGTCACTTGGGTTGAATCAAGACCTTAGAGAGGGTTTGAGGTATCCATATTGAATATGGAGCTCCAAGTTAGTCCCTATAAATACTCTTTTCTATATTTTAATTATGCACAATCTTTCATCACACTCTCAATTTCTCACTAACAAATCTTCCAACCAACATTCATCACTCTTCTTTTTATGCATTCTTGCTTCTAGGTATGTATCTTCTTCACCGAGATCGACGGAATTGCATCCATTATAATATGTTCCGATTCATAAACTTTTAAAATAGCCATATCATATGTTCCGATTTGAGTGAAACTTTTATGTTATCGCTAATCAATAAAATACATCCATATGATAAATTCGATTCAATATTCAGTTTATAAATCGTGGTTTATAAAAGTTATTTATAATCTGGAACCATTTCAGATTTGATTATTTGGATGTTTTTTCATTTGAATACTAGAATACCATCCGAAGACAAAGATTCGATTATGGCTTATCACAAGGGTGAGCAATTCTTCAAGGTCATGCATGACCCTTCGGCAAGAGTTTTGGTATTAATCTTATTTTCATCTTGATATGGATCTTTGTTTACTTTACAAAACTGATTATTACTTATGTTAATGTTGTTTTTAATGTGTTAATCCAGACATTGCCGACAGTTACTAAGGTGCGTAGATTTATTTTTATGGAATCATGATTACTTTTGGTCTTTGGATGTTTGTTTTCGGTTTATGGAATATTACCGAGTTTAGTCCGTAATGGATGACTGTTTTGGATTAAGATGTTGGAAGGTGTTCTTGATGTTTGGTGTTGATCAAGTATGAATCGGTTATTCATGAAGAGCCGGGTTATGTTTGTCGGTTCGTTATTGAATGGGGTTATGTTGATGTTAGATTAGATGAATGTTCTTGAGGGATGATAGATGCTCATAAGGATTATTGTTAAATGAAAGTTTTATCGGGTCCTAATTTGAGCTCCTTTGATGTGTTCAAGAATATTCATCATAGGGTTCTTCGCATGTTCTTGAGGATCAAGCGTATTTTGGATCTTCATTATGGGGATGAAAAGATGTTGGTGTTTGATCCATAATTATTCAATCGGGTTATGGTTTGGATCCGGGGATAGGACCGGATGGAATTATTTTCAAGATTGAGTTTGAAATTTTTTATTGACTTTCCTCAATTATCTCCTAATTTTTATGGAAAGTTAGTAATTACATTTGAATGCATTTATGGTGGGTTGAAATATCGAGGATTTGATGGGATTGATAGAAAGTTAGCTATTATTGGTATTACCTGCAATTAATAGGATTTATTCATTTTTTAATGATATTTATTATGAGTTTTAATGACATTAATAATAATTAATCAAATTAATTTATGAATATATTATTAAGACTAATACTAATATTATGATTTTTAATTTTAATCTCATTTATTTTTTATTGACCGTATTAAATTACGAATACTAAAACTAATATTACGATTTTTAATTTTAATCTCATTTATATCTTATTGACCGAATTAACATTTTCTATTACTATTTTTACAAATATATTATTAATTATTAATAATTACTAATACTAACTAATACTAATACTAATATTACGATTTTAGTTTTACTATTCGTAAAAATAGTATTGTTGACCGAATATATTATTAATACTAATTGAGATTAATAATAATTGACTGAATTAAATGTTATTTATTACGATTTTTTAATCTCAATTATTTATATTAATATTACTACGAACTTATGTTTAATCTATCTTTATTAATATTACTACGATTTTTTATGTTTGTAATTTAATTTATTTGAATTATTGATTACGATTTTGAGGTTATTTATTAAGATTTATAATCTCATTTATTTATATTACTATGTTTACGAATTATGATTAGTCTTGATTGCAATTAATAAGATTTATTATTTTTTATGTTATTTATTAAGATGTTTAATATTATTTATTGACATTAATAATAATTGACCACATTCAATGTTATTTATTAAAATTTTTAATCTCATTTATTTATATTACTTTTTTTGAATTTATGTTTAATAAGATTTAATCATTTTTAATGTATTTTTAGTATGTTACAATTAATATTATTTATTGACATTAATAATAATTAACCGAATTCATTGTTATTTATTAAAATTTTTAATCTCATTTATTTATATATATATTTTTTAAATTTATGTTTAATAAGATTTAATCATTTTTAATGTATTTTTAGTATGTTACAATTAATGTTATTTATTGACATTAATAATAATTGACCGAATTAAATGTTATTTATTACATTTTTTCATCTCATTTATTTATATTAATATTACTACGAAATTATGTTTAATCTATTTTTATGAACTTATGTTTAATATTATTTATATTACTATTCGTTCGAAATATTATTGGTCTTGCCTGCAATTAATAGGATTTATTCATTTTTTAATGATATTTATTATGAGTTTAATGACATTAATAATAATTGACTGAATTTAATGTTATATATTACGATTTTTAAGCTCATTTATTTATTATTGACCAAATTAATTTAAACTGAATATATAATTAATACTAATACTAATATTATGAATTTTAATTTTAGTTTTAATCTCATTTATTTCGTATTGACCGGATTAAATTACGAATCTTATTAAGCGAATTAAAATTTTCTATTACTATTTTTACGAATATATTACTAATTACTAATAATTACTAATACTAACTAATACTAATATTATAATTTTAGTTTGCTTCGATCAGAAGATAATTCTATTGGCGAGTATTGTTTCTTTAAATGGTTTTCAATCCAACACAGGTTGTTTGTTACTAAGTTTCCACCACAAAAAGTCATTGATTTTCAAATTTAAATTACGATTTTTTAAGTTTGTAATTTAATTTATTTGAATTATTGATTACGATTTTGAGGTTATTTATTAAGATTTATAATCTTATTTATTTATATTACTATGTTTACGAATTATGATTACTCTTGATTGCAATTAATAAGATTTATTATTTTTTATGTTATTTATTAAGATGTTTAATATTATTTATTGACATTAATAATAATTGGCAACATTCAATGTTATTTATTAAAATTTTTAATCTCATTAATTTATATTACTTTTTTTGAATTATGTTTAATAAGATTTAATCATTTTTAAGGTATTTTTAGTATGTTACAGTTAGTATTATTTATTGACATTAATAATAATTGACCGAATTCAATGTTATTTATTAAAATTTTTAATCTCATTTATTTATATTACTTTTTTTGAATTTATGTTTAATAAGATTTAATCATTTTTAATGTATTTTTAGTATGTTACAATTAATGTTATTTATTGACATTAATAATAATTGACCGAATTAAATGTTATTGATTACATTTCTTTAATCTCATTTATTATATTAATATTACTACGAAATTATGTTTAATCTATCTTTATAAAATTATGTTTAATATTATTTATATTATTATTCATTCAAAATATTATTGGTTTTGTCTGCAATTAATAGGATTTATTCATTTTTAATGATATTTATTATGAGTTTCATGACATTAATAATAATTGACCAAAGTTAATGTTATATATTACGATTTTTAAGCTCATTTATTTATTATTAACCGAATTGACCGAATTAATTTAAGAATATATTATTAATACTAATACTAATATTATGAATTCTAATTTTAATTTTAATTTTAATTTTAATCTCATGTATTTCGTATTGCCCGAATTAAATTACGAATATTATTGAGCGAATTAAAATTTTCTATTACTATTTTTACGAATATATTAGTAATTACTAATAATTACTAATACTAACTAATACTAATATTATGATTTTAGTTTGCTTCGATCAGAAGATATTTCCATTGGCGAGTATTGTTTCTTTAAATGGTTTTCAATTCAGCACAGGCTGTTTGTTACTAAGGTTCCACCACAAAAAGTCATTGATTTTCAAATTTAAATTACGATTTTTTTATGTTTGTAATTTAATTTATTTGAATTATTGATTACGATTTTGAGATTATTTATTAAGATTTATAATCTCATTTATTTATATTACTATGTTTACGAATTATGATTAGTCTTGATTGCAATTAATAAGATTTATTATTTTTTATGTTATTTATTAAGATGTTTAATATTATTTATTGACATTAATAAAAATTGACCACATTCAATGTTATTTATTAAAATTTTTAATCTCATTTATTTATATTACTTTTTTCGAATTTATGTTTAATAAAATTTAATCATTTTTTATGTATTTTTAGTATGTTACAATTAATATTATTTATTGACATTAATAATAATTGACAGAATTCAATGTTATTTATTAAAATTTTAATCTCATTTATTTATATTACTTTTTTTCGAATTTATGTTTAATAAGATTTAATCATTTTTAATGTATTTTCTGTCACACCCTCAAATTCCACGTGCGGGGTTTTACCGCGAGGCGCGTGACAAACCAGGATCTAAGTCAACGGTCACAATAAACGACACTATATGATACGTAAAATGACATAAAGAAACCATCAAGTTTTCATAAATCCATCGCTGCGGAAGCGTAACTTTATTACAACCCAAAATGTAAAAGTACTTAAGTCTGAAAAAGATAAGAAAATGCAAATGAATCCTAGACGCCGTGAGACTCCGTGCGCCTATCGACTGCCGCTACCTCAACGACCTGAGACAAACATGCTAAAAACGTCAGCAAATAATGCCGGTGAGTTCACAGGTTTTATATTAAATGTTTTAAGTAATGAAAGCCATCATGTTACCACTATGTCAGAAATGTTAGCGTTAGCTAGACGCATGAGTAATACTACTACGACCGGAAACCATTACAGACAACGATATATGAATTTGCCCGAAACGATTATGCACTACCATCCCCGGTAGCGTTATGACCGAGACAATATGCACCCGCCCGGCTCCCAGCCGACGGGTGGGGTCTGTCAGTCCCAATAGATCTATCCACATTTCCCCCGTTATGCTATCCAGCATATTCATGGTTTCCCCAGGACTTTACGTATCGTATAGTATGTAAATGAATTAACACTAGTATAACATGATAATTTATGAAATAAGTATGAGCATGTGTCTCCCCCGAAGTATAAAACGTAAAGTGGGGCCGTGAAACTCACCTGATGCTGCTCCTCGCACTAAGACAAGTAAACCTGCTCAATAGACGGCACCAAATACCGGTGACCTATCATGACGAGCGTATAAGGTGTTAGACTAACAACCCGTAGGTTGATTAGTCCCTAGTAGTCCAGACCATAACCGTGTACATATGAAATGATGTTTAAACGTTTAACCGACCACACCAGACAAGGTCCGACATCCCATTGGTGACCCGACATTCCACGTGTTAGATAAATACAAGACATCATGCCACATATGCAATTAAACACTTAATACGCGCAACAGTTCACCTAGTCTAGCATAATGTCCGATTAACGCGTAAACAGGTCCGAACACGTGTTACTAAGTCATTGGGTGTATCCCGGGGTTCCTATCATGTTCCTAGGCGTCAAATCATGTTCCGGGATGTTAAAATATACATATGGCAGCATTATACGCGATTAGGAATCAAACTAGCACTTAGGATTGTAAATGCCTTATGTATAGGCATTTAGGATTGTAAATGCCTAATGTATAGGCATTTAGGATTGTAAATGCCTTATGTATAGGCATTTAGGATTGTAAATGCTTAAGTATAGGCATTTAGGATTGTAAATGCTAGTAGTTGAGGGGAATAGGCCCCTATTCGCATATACTATAGGCGAATAGGCTTGTATTCGCCTGAACATCAGGCATTTAGGAGCCTACTCGCCTAAAGCCTCATGCGAGTAGGATCCTACTCGCCTATACAGTTCTGTAGTGCAATTTTGCGCGCCGAACACTCCAAATCAGATCCGAAACATGTAAGAACATTCCATAATTATCCTAACACATTAACAAACATATTTCAAGCAAAACCCCTAAGTTTTCATCGTTCTAACAGTTCCGAATGCGAGCGTTTTCCCAAAATAGCAACTTAGCATGTAAACATCACATCAACATGCAAGAACTTGCCCTAAATAGTAATTATTCAGATTAAATCACATAACCACGTTATCCGATAGCATCCTACTGTTCTAGCATCATCCTAGAGCAAACCCTATCATCATACAATCAACAACACACCTCATATCATCCTTAATCATCCAAAATCCTTCAAATGGGTCAAAACATCAAGTATCAACAATACACAACCAAAACCATTCAAACTCCTAGGACATCATCATACTAACTTGTAATAGCCATAAACATCATAATAACACAAAAACAATCATGATTTAATCCTAAAAATTCTATCTTTAATCACATATAACACATGTAAAGGTGTGGGTTTGTTTAAAAACGGTTTTAAATGGATTTTCAAAGACAAAAACGTTTATAAGTCAGGTCTGGACTTTTAGGGAGTAAAACATAATCATTTAAAGGTTTGGGTTTGAAGAACACACCTTGTATTTAAGAGGAAATGATGGAATAAGCTTGGAAATGGTTGTTTTGATGTAAAAATAGGTTCCAGAGGGTGTTTGTGGGTTGAGATAGGTTATGGGACGGCTAGGGTTGTATAAATGATGTTTTAGAGGTCAAGGGTGGCATTTATAGGCGTTTTTGATCGTTCAAAGCATTACAGGCGAGTACGCAGCAGTATAGGCGAGTAGGGCTGCTATTCGCATGAACCATCATGCGAATAGACACCCTATTCGCCCCTAAAACACCCTACTCGCCCTTACTAATGGCGATTAGGCTATCACACACAAGCCTAATCGCCCATAGTCCAAGTGTTTGTGTTTTTGGCGCGTTAAACCCTATTTTAACATATGTAATCACGTTTTCACATACCGACAAGCCACATAGTGATTACTAACATATAATGCACGATAACTAATACGTTCCCACCCGATCACCAATTCCCGGGACTCGAGACTTGCGTACGTGCGTTAAATCCGATGATTCCACGAATCACCGATCCTTGTACACATGGTTATGGGCCGACACCCAATGGTCCTTCGGACCATTGTAACGACTCCCGATGATTCCCGAATCATCGGTACGACTTAACTGACCCCAGTTAAGTATGATATTAAGTAGTTGTTTTCAATGTTTTCGTTGAGGTAGACTCGTATGTATGCAAAGTATGAAACACATGTATGTAAAGTACGAAACGTATGTATGTAAAATATGAAAAGTATTAACCTAAATATGCCGGGTGTCACATCATCCCCCAGTTGAAAGAATTTTCGTCCCGAAAATTTCCCGAAGTCAAAGAGAATGAAACGATAAAAAGAAAAATTTCCCCAAAAATTTCCCGGTCATCACATCATCCCCCTGTTGAAAGGAATCTCGCCCCGAGATTCACTCTTCGACAGTGATGAGTGTCGACCTAACCAAGTAACGTTTCCCAGAATGTAAACGAAAGGATAACAACGAACGAAGAATGATAGCAACGGTTACTCTATGCCGGGGAACCGCCTTTCCCAAAGTGAATACAAAACAGTGAATCCTCCTGATCGAAGGCCTACCAGAGACTACTGTGATCGGTATAAATGATACACCGGTACCGTCCAAGTAGCATCTCTAAAGGACCCACATCAGACCGATGAATGCAAAACGATGATCAAATACCACTAAATGCACACAATGAATACGAATCGCCAAGCAATGTGAATGAAAATGAATACAAGTAATACGAGAATCAAGAAAAGAATACTCACCAGTAACAGTATCAGGATCCTCCTGGTTCTCCCTAGCACCGATGACATAAGCACGAGCCGGAGCAGTTCGACCGCCACCCTCGCCTTGCTTCGCCTTGGGACAGTCCCGCCTGAAGTGCCCCGTGTCGCCACAGTGATAACATCCCTGATTTCCCCTGGGTGCAGCAGTGGTAGTAGTAGCAGTAGTAGGGGCGACCACCTGTTGTTGAGCCTGAAGATTCACCCTGCAGCTCTGGGCCTGATGTCCGTTCCTCTTACATCGGGTACAATAACTACAATCCCCAAGATGATGGTACCCACAACGATCACACCTAGGCAGCCTCCCAGTATACCCACTCTGCCTCTGCTCAGAAGATGCACCTGTAGCCTCAAATTTCTTCGGCTGCTGCTGAGGCTGAACTGTACCCTTTCCCGCGCTCTCCCATTTCCTCTTGTTGCCATCAGAGGTCTTCACCACAGTACCCTTAGGAGGCAAAACACCCTCCTGAACCTTCTGCTTAGTCAGCCTATGAGCCAACCGAATGGTATCCCGAAGTGTAGTAGCATCATTCGCGGTCACCAACCCGCGCACCTCAGGCACCAACCCACTAATGTAGAACTTAATAGCCTTATATTCAGGCGTCACAGAATCCGGGCACAAAAGTGCCAACTCATGGTAGCGAGTGGTATACTCCTCTATCTCAGATCCCACCATCTGATGATTCCACAGCTCGTGCTCCAAACTCTTGATCTCATCCCTGGGACAATACTCCCTCTTCAAACGAAACACAAACTCGGTCCATGGCAACGCATGGGCCTCCGGTAAACCAATAGTCTGCACCGTCGAATTCCACCAAGTCAAGGCACGTCCCTCGAATGTCCCTGAAGCATACTTCACACGATACTCCTCTGGGCAGTTACACATGGAGAAAGCAGACTCGACCTTCTCTAACCAACGAAGTAGTCCCACAGCTCCCTCAGTCCCACTGAAGTTATGGGGCTTGCAGTCCTGAAACATCTTATAAGTACAGTGGACTGGAGGAGGTGGAGGTGGTGGAGGTGGAAAAGCACCCCCTGTTACAACAAGCAACACAGGTCAGAAAACGAACATCACACGACAAAAGATAAGGAATGAGAGTAGGGGTAATTAAATTACCACCATGGCCCTGGTGGGCGGCCTGCTGCGCAGCAATAGCAGCTGCCACGTGCTCCTGGATCAGATTATTCAGCTTCGCCTGGGTCATGCTGATGTTACCACGACCCCCATTACGTCCACCGCCATTTCGGCCACCAACACGACCACCAACGCGACCACCACGACGTCCTGCCATCTTCTGTCAAGATCAAAGACAAGACATCAGATTCCAGAACAGATAACAAGGAATCATGAAGAAATTATAAGCAATAAGGTCAACCAGAGAACTGGATTCCATCATGGTTATTAGATCAAACACAAAGTCCACCAGGATTTCCATGCATTTCAACTTATTATTTCGTGTGCACCCGAAATGATAAGTCGCTCTACATGGTCCCCGAGGCGTGCTCCTAGCCTGACTTTCAAACCACCGGGCACCCACATTCAAGAATAGATAAGAACTCCTAGGTGATACAACACCCAAGATGTAGAACAACAAGTACAAGTGTGAGATGATGTGTGCGAGCAAGTGTGTCCATTGGAGTATGGAAAGGGGAGATGTCCGAATCTTGGACAAATCTCCGAAGGATGCCGAAGCCACTCCAACGTACACCACTGCCGTGCAAGGGTAGTAAGGCCCCCTCGTCTTCAGCACGAAGATGAAGAACAGGATAGGAAATAAGAGTAATAGATAGATGATGTAAGCATAAATGATAATAACGAATGTAATACAAACACCCCGGCAATTCCCATATGACATGACTTATATGAATGTGACCGTCTAGTGTGTGCGACTCGGCTATAGACTTGACTCAACATGCAGTCCTAGTTCACTATAACCATTGGCTCTGATACCAATCTGTCACACCCTCAAATTCCACGTGCGGGGTTTTACCGCGAGGCGCGTGACAAACCAGGATCTAAGTCAACGGTCACAATAAACGACACTATATGATACGTAAAATGACATAAAGAAACCATCAAGTTTTCATAAATCCATCGCTGCGGAAGCGTAACTTTATTACAACCCAAAATGTAAAAGTACTTAAGTCTGAAAAAGATAAGAAAATGCAAATGAATCCTAGACGCCGTGAGACTCCGTGCGCCTATCGACTGCCGCTACCTCAACGACCTGAGACAAACATGCTAAAAACGTCAGCAAATAATGCCGGTGAGTTCACAGGTTTTATATTAAATGTTTTAAGTAATGAAAGCCATCATGTTACCACTATGTCAGAAATGTTAGCGTTAGCTAGACGCATGAGTAATACTACTACGACCGGAAACCATTACAGACAACGATATATGAATTTGCCCGAAACGATTATGCACTACCATCCCCGGTAGCGTTATGACCGAGACAATATGCACCCGCCCGGCTCCCAGCCGACGGGTGGGGTCTGTCAGTCCCAATAGATCTATCCACATTTCCCCCGTTATGCTATCCAGCATATTCATGGTTTCCCCAGGACTTTACGTATCGTATAGTATGTAAATGAATTAACACTAGTATAACATGATAATTTATGAAATAAGTATGAGCATGTGTCTCCCCCGAAGTATAAAACGTAAAGTGGGGCCGTGAAACTCACCTGATGCTGCTCCTCGCACTAAGACAAGTAAACCTGCTCAATAGACGGCACCAAATACCGGTGACCTATCATGACGAGCGTATAAGGTGTTAGACTAACAACCCGTAGGTTGATTAGTCCCTAGTAGTCCAGACCATAACCGTGTACATATGAAATGATGTTTAAACGTTTAACCGACCACACCAGACAAGGTCCGACATCCCATTGGTGACCCGACATTCCACGTGTTAGATAAATACAAGACATCATGCCACATATGCAATTAAACACTTAATACGCGCAACAGTTCACCTAGTCTAGCATAATGTCCGATTAACGCGTAAACAGGTCCGAACACGTGTTACTAAGTCATTGGGTGTATCCCGGGGTTCCTATCATGTTCCTAGGCGTCAAATCATGTTCCGGGATGTTAAAATATACATATGGCAGCATTATACGCGATTAGGAATCAAACTAGCACTTAGGATTGTAAATGCCTTATGTATAGGCATTTAGGATTGTAAATGCCTAATGTATAGGCATTTAGGATTGTAAATGCCTTATGTATAGGCATTTAGGATTGTAAATGCTTAAGTATAGGCATTTAGGATTGTAAATGCTAGTAGTTGAGGGGAATAGGCCCCTATTCGCATATACTATAGGCGAATAGGCTTGTATTCGCCTGAACATCAGGCATTTAGGAGCCTACTCGCCTAAAGCCTCATGCGAGTAGGATCCTACTCGCCTATACAGTTCTGTAGTGCAATTTTGCGCGCCGAACACTCCAAATCAGATCCGAAACATGTAAGAACATTCCATAATTATCCTAACACATTAACAAACATATTTCAAGCAAAACCCCTAAGTTTTCATCGTTCTAACAGTTCCGAATGCGAGCGTTTTCCCAAAATAGCAACTTAGCATGTAAACATCACATCAACATGCAAGAACTTGCCCTAAATAGTAATTATTCAGATTAAATCACATAACCACGTTATCCGATAGCATCCTACTGTTCTAGCATCATCCTAGAGCAAACCCTATCATCATACAATCAACAACACACCTCATATCATCCTTAATCATCCAAAATCCTTCAAATGGGTCAAAACATCAAGTATCAACAATACACAACCAAAACCATTCAAACTCCTAGGACATCATCATACTAACTTGTAATAGCCATAAACATCATAATAACACAAAAACAATCATGATTTAATCCTAAAAATTCTATCTTTAATCACATATAACACATGTAAAGGTGTGGGTTTGTTTAAAAACGGTTTTAAATGGATTTTCAAAGACAAAAACGTTTATAAGTCAGGTCTGGACTTTTAGGGAGTAAAACATAATCATTTAAAGGTTTGGGATTGAAGAACACACCTTGTATTTAAGAGGAAATGATGGAATAAGCTTGGAAATGGTTGTTTTGATGTAAAAATAGGTTCCAGAGGGTGTTTGTGGGTTGAGATAGGTTATGGGACGGCTAGGGTTGTATAAATGATGTTTTAGAGGTCAAGGGTGGTATTTATAAGCGTTTTTGATCGTTCAAAGTATTACAGGCGAGTACGCAGCAGTATAGGCGAGTAGGGCTGCTATTCGCATGAACCATCATGCGAATAGACACCCTATTCGCCCCTAAAACACCCTACTCGCCCTTACTAATGGCGATTAGGCTATCACACACAAGCCTAATCGCCCATAGTCCAAGTGTTTGTGTTTTTGGCGCGTTAAACCCTATTTTAACATATGTAATCACGTTTTCACATACCGACAAGCCACATAATGATTACTAACATATAATGCACGATAACTAATACGTTCCCACCCGATCACCAATTCCCGGGACTCGAGACTTGCGTACGTGCGTTAAATCCGATGATTCCACGAATCACCGATCCTTGTACACATGGTTATGGGCCGACACCCAATGGTCCTTCGGACCATTGTAACGACTCCCGATGATTCCCGAATCATCGGTACGACTTAACTGACCCCAGTTAAGTATGATATTAAGTAGTTGTTTTCAATGTTTTCGTTGAGGTAGACTCGTATGTATGCAAAGTATGAAACGCATGTATGTAAAGTACGAAACGTATGTATGTAAAATATGCAAAGTATGAAACGTATGTATGTAAAGTATGAAAAGCATTTCACTATTATAGTTAGGTTTTTTTTTCATGGGTTTAGCTTTAGGGTTTATTTTTTAGGTATGATGGTAGGTTTTTTGGGGTTGTCGGTGAATAAACTTAAAAAAACCTCTATATAAAATTATAAAATAAGATAATTGTACTACATGCACATGTGCATTTCACTATTATAATTAAGTTTTTTAATGGGTTTAGCTTTAGGGTTTAGTTTTTGTGTATGGTAGAAGAGGGGGTATCTTTTTGGGGGGATGGGATTGAGCGTTTTGGTTTTTGGGGGTGTGGGGTTAGCTGCACATGTGCATTTCACAATTGGTGGGGGGGGGGGGGGGGGGGGTGTTGGGGTGGTGTGGGGGATGGGGGGTTTAGGTTTTTAGGGAGTGAGGTGGGTGGGTTTAGGTTTTTAGGGGGTGGAGGTGGGGTTTTTAGGTTTTATTTTTTTTGGGTTGACAATGGTTCTCTGGTTCTCTCCCTAAAGTTGGTTCTCGTATGATCCTTACCCTATATATATATATATATATATATATATATATATATATATGTGGGAAAGATCCTGTATAAAGTGTTTTTTTGGTAAGAACTGTGAGAATCAAAGAAAGATATTTTTTTTAATTTATTTTTTCGAATTTTTTTTCCCATATTGTTAAACATGTATTATAGTATTGAAATCTAAAAAAACAAAAAATAAATAAATTTTGGTGTAGAGTAATTACGTAATTGAATGTTATTTATTACGATTTTTTAATCTCATTTATTTATATTAATATTACTACGAATTTATGTTTAATCTATCTTTATGAATTATTATTGGTATTGCCTACAATTATTAATAGGATTTATTCATTTTTAATGTTATTTTTTATTAGTTTTAATGACATTAATAATAATTGACTAATTTAATGTTATATATTACGATTTTTAAGCTCATTTATTTATTATTGACCGAATTAAATTACGAATATATTACTAATACTAAAACTAATATTACTGTTTTTAATTTTAATCCCATTTATATCTTATTGACCGAATTAAATTTTTCTATTATTATTTTTACGAATATATTACTAATTACTAATAATTACTAATACTAACTAATACTAATACTAATATTACGTGTATAAATTATTTCTCAAGTCGCTAGGTTTGTTATTTGCATATTCAACATTTTTGTTTACAATATTCTTATTTTATAATTAGTTACACATTCTACATTTTCTATATATAATGCTTTTATAAAGGTTTGTGATTGGAAGACCTGTTTTGCTTTAATCAGAAGATACTTCTATTGGCGAATATTATGTCTTCAAATAATGTTCAATCCAGGACAAAATGTTTGTTACTAAGGCTGCACAACAAGATATCATTGAATTTGAAATTTAAATTATGATTTTGATGTTATTTATAGAGAGTTTTAATGTTATTTATGATGATTTTAATTTCATTGATTTGAATGATTGATTATGATTTGGTTGTTATTTATTAAAATTTTTAATCTTATTTATTGATATTACTAATATTTCGAAATTCATTTTATATTGTTGACCGACTTTAATTTTGATATTACAACTTTCCTTTAATCAATTGTCATGAAACGATATTCTTTTAAACATATACGACTTTCTTTCAAACATTTATTTAAATCTATTTAACAATGTTAAATTTATTTAACAGTTTATAATTTAAATATAATCCAAAGATAACAATGTACATTTATTTTCCTACACTTTTATTATTCTGTTAATAATAAATATAATTTAAATATATTTAATAGTTTCCTAAAATATATAATGTATTCAAAATAATTTTCAATGGTATTACTAATATTACGACCTTTATTTTAATATTGTTGACCGAATATGAGTAAAAACTTTTTACGTTTTTGTTAAATTGATGGACGTCAATTCTTTGACTATATGTCTTTGAGTTTAATTGTGCTAATTTTAAGTATTGTTGACCAATTCACGTCAATTACCAATCCTTCCATTTTTTATAATTCAAAGACTTTCCTTTAATCAATTGTCATGAAACGATATTCTTTTAAACATATACGACTTTCCTTTAAACATTTATTTAAATCTATTTAACAGTTTATAATTTAAATATAATCCGAAGATAGGAGTGTACATTTATTTTCATACACTTTTATTATTCTTTTAATAATAAATATAATTTAAATCTATTTAACAATTTCCTAAAATATATAATTTATTGAAGATAATTTTCAATGCTATTACTAATATTACGACCTTAATTTTAATATTGTTGACCCAATCTGAGTAAATTTTTTTTACGTTTTTGTTAATTTGATGGAGGTCAATTCTTTGACTTTATGTCTTTGAGTTTGATTGTACTAATTTTAAGCGTTGTTGACCAATTCACGTCAGTTACCAATCTTTCCATTTTTTATAATTCAAATATATAAACAAATATTCCTACTCAATCACGTCAATCGAGGCACACTATTTCTGATTTTGCAGAATTGTTTGAGACACAACAATACTATACAAACCTTAACAAATAATAAAATCATTTAATCGTCATACCAATTTTAACAACGAAATTAAATGATAATATAAATTTTCAAAATTTTACTTTCTGTTAAAGAATTATATTATTTCAATCACAACTAATAATGATTATTAAAGATGTCAATAATAATTAGTATATAATGGGTAATGCAAATTGAGACGCGGATGATTTTAATGTAATTTATTTGAATGATTGATTATGATTTTGATGTTATTTATTAAGATTTTTAATCTTATTTATTGATGTTACTAATATTACGAATTTCATTTTAACATTGTTGATCGACTTTCATTTTGATATTACTACTTTCTGTTAATCAATTGTCACTAAACGATAATCATCATCTTGATTTCAATAAGTGTGCTAATTTTAAGATGTCAATAATAATTTGTATATAATCGGTAAGGCAATTTCAGACGCGGATTATTTTAATGTCATTGATTTAAATGTTTGATTATGATTTTGATGTTATTTATTAAGATTTTTAATTGTTAAGTACTATATTTACACAGTTTAAATAATGACGTTTTTTGGCGGCATTTTGTAACATGTCAAAAGTTTCCTAAAGTGTGTGTACAATGAGTCCTTTTGGCTACATGTTCAAATAGGTCTGGGGTTGATCCTTTTGGTGTCTATTTTTTAATAAAATATAGGAAATTTATGTTACAACATGTGACATTAGACCCATTTTCTTATTAGTTGTTTTTTAGCTATGTAATCGGTTTGAACCATTGGAGAGATAACATGTAAAATTTAAGCTACCCATTCAAGTAAGTGGGTTAAGGATTGTTTCTTGATTTACTTATCACCGTATCCATATCTTTACAACAACTATATTTTATGTAGAACACAAATATGGAATACAATGGTGGAGGTTTTCATAAATTATTGTAAATGAGCTGCACTCCGAGGATCGTGATGACAATGATAACAACTTCGAAGGTGAAAAATCAGCTATCAATGAGCAAGACTTGGAAGATTTTGATTGAAGTAATGAAAATAGACCATTGGTTGAAGTTCGTTAAGCCCCAACTAAATGATAAGTGTTCTATGCTTAAGCTTAGTTATGATTAGAATATTGATATTACCCAAATGATGTAATCTGTGATATTGGTTGAAGTTCGTTAAGCCCCAACTGAATGATAAGTGTTCTATGCTTAAGCTTAGTTATGATTAGTGATGTGTTGTGAAACACACCTTGTTAATATGTTAGTTTTGTATATATTTTAGTCTTTTATTGTGTGCTTTTAGTCGGTCATAGTTATTTATTAGTGCACATGTGTTTTGTAGGTGTTTGTGGATAATGAGCTCAAAACAAAAGAATTTTAATCGAGACACAAACACTTGAGAGCAGGTGTTCATAGACGTTGAGGCGTAGACGAGAAATTTTGGTCGAGTGAAGAACACCCGAGTTGAAAAATAATAATAATAATAATAATAATAATAATAATAATATAATAATAATATTAAAAAAATAATTATAAAAAGGAAAAAGCCCATTTGTTTTGTACGGGCAATATTATCAAAGGAGTCTTTGACGGCAATTGGGGGAGATACGATTGGAAGGATTTTTTTTTTTTTTTGGGAGGTGATACAATTTTCTTGGGCTGTTCTGTTTTGTGGAGGATAGATCGCACGAAGAACAGGAACAAAGAGGAGGCATGCACGCGACTAAGATGCAAGGCTAAATCTTTGTAACTTCCTCTAGACGAACGGTTTGATTAGGTTTCATACTTTTTATGTTTATTTAAGTATTGGATTTTGTTTTTGCTTGTGATGACAAACATCTTAAACATTATTGATGCATTAGTTAATTAACAGTTGAACTGTGTTTTGAGTCCTTTCTTTACAACTTGTTCGGTTGATGACAAAACTTAGTAGCGGGTTGGGTGACATAAAGAGGGTAGACTTGACACTTACAACTGGGTAGTTAATAGGGTTGATGACAAGAATCTGTGCTACTAGCTAGTTAACTAATTTCCAGAACTATGTCTATGTGGTTCCCAATCTTTAAACTGACAACTGTGTGAAACCTAGAACCCGAAGTTTAGAGGGAGTTACGGCTTTATTATTATTGTTTTCTTTTCAAATCAATTCAATTCAACTGTTGCAAGCACCGCAACATTTTACTTCATAAAATATTATTTTTAATTAGTTAGTTAATTAATAAAATACTATTAACACTAACCACATACTCCTCGTGGTTCGACAACCCTACTCCCTATACTGCAGTCCTTGTAGCTAAGGAGTTGTTTTTAAAATATTTTTTGATTAGCACTTCGACACGCGATCAATTAGAATATAGATATTAACCAAATAATGTAATGTGTGATATTGTGATAGTATGCTATGTAGTTTGCAGTCGTCAAATTAAACTTTACTTACTCAATATATCCATCATTTCGTTACATTAAACTGTTAGATGACATTTTGCATTTAACATCAAAATTCATACATATTGCAATATCAAACATTTAGTAACCAAAACAAATTGCATAATACAATTCTTATTTTCCTACTTTTTTTTTCATTTTGCTTTGGGGTGAACCGTGGGTCCCCACGGGACTCTAACCTAGTTTAGCATAAAATAATAAAATGTGTGTACCGTAAAAGAAATATATCGTTTTAAAAAGAAAATTATCAACATTTGATAACCTATAAAACCTAATTCTAATTCTACGTGTGCACTTTTTTATTTTCCTACCTAAAACTGTATATAAAAGGTATATGTTTTATATACATATATATATATATAGGATTTTGGATCATTTGAGAACCACCATTTAGGAAGAGAACCAAAGAACTAAGTGTGAATACAAAAACCCCTCCACCAAAAAATAAAAAAAATAATAAAAAAATTATATAACCTAAAAAAATAAAAACAGTAAAAACACCAAAATGTTTTTTTACTGTTAATCTTTCTGAAAATAAAATAAAAAAATACAAAAAAACAAAAAATGGCCTTTTTTACGTCATAATTACGTCAGGTCTTATGCACATGTGCATTTTGCTATTATATATATACATACATATACCGTATGCACATGTGCATTTCACTATTAGAGCACACTTTTGAATAAATTATCAATTGCCATAATGAAATGATCATTAAATGGACGTGATATGATATATAAGGTGGAAAAAATTTTATTCAATGATCTTTAAATAAACGCGAAGTGCATTTCACTATTATAGTTAGGTTTTTTTTTCATGGGTTTAGCTTTAGGGTTTATTTTTTAGGTATGATGGGAATGGGGTTAGGTTTTTTGGGGTTGTCGGTGAATAAACTTAAAAAAACCTCTATATAAAATTATAAAATAAGATAATTGTACTACATGCACATGTGCATTTCACTATTATAATTAAGTTTTTTAATGGGTTTAGCTTTAGGGTTTAGTTTTTGTGTATGGTAGAAGAGGGGGTATCTTTTTGGGGGGATGGGATTGAGCGTTTTGGTTTTTGGGGGTGTGGGGTTAGCTGCACATGTGCATTTCACAATTGGTGGGGGGGGGGGGGGGGTGTTGGGGTGGTGTGGGGGATGGGGGGTTTAGGTTTTTAGGGAGTGAGGTGGGTGGGTTTAGGTTTTTACGGGGTGGAGGTGGGGTTTTTAGGTTTTATTTTTTTTGGGTTGACAATGGTTCTCTGGTTCTCTCCCTAAAGTTGGTTCTCGTATGATCCTTACCCTATATATATATATATATATATATATATATATATATGTGTGTGGGAAAGATCCTGTATAAAGTGTTTTTTGGTAAGAACTGTGAGAATCAAAGAAAGATATTTTTTTTAATTTATTTTTTCGAATTTTTTTCCCATATTGTTAAACATGTATTATAGTATTGAAATCTAAAAAAACAAAAAATAAATAAATTTTGGTGTAGAGTAATTACGTAATTTCTGTTGTAGAGTAATTACATAATTACTCTAATGTAAACTAATGTATTTACTTTAATGACGTAATTACACTAAAAAAATTAAAATTTTTTTTTGTATTATTCATCTAGAAAGTATGTTTAAGCACATGAGAAAAACAAATTCTAAAAAAAAATAAAAAAAATCCCCCCCTTGATTCTCACAGTTCTCACAAAAAAAAAACACTTTGGAGCTGTTTGGTAGTCTCTTAATCAGCCTCTTAACCATTTAGGTCTGAATCATTCAGCATTCAGACTGTTTGTTTCAGCATCTGAATGGAATGATTAAGTGCTGAACCATTAAGCTAATAAGGGATGCTGGATGATTCAGCTCTTAATCATTCAGAGCAACTTAACCATTCAGACCTCTTAATGATTCAACACTTAATCAACCAAACAACCCCTTTGTATTTGATCTTTACTATATATATATATATATATATACATATACACACACATGTTGATGAAACTTATATGTATATCAATATATACATACTTTCAAAGCTTCTTTTTTTTTTTTTTAACATTATACATTGCAATAGCATGCACATTACACACACACATGGGATTATCACCTACCCTTGGCGGAATTTTCATATAACTAAAGCCATCACACAACTAATGGGATGCCACCGTATGAGAAGTTGTTGTGTTTGGCGACTACCTAACCTTATAAACTGGGATATGATAGAAGTGGGATATGCCTGCTCTGATCTATGGTGTTGGTTTTGTGTCATGGTTGCTGCTTAGTTTATGTTATATTTGTTATGATATATAATAGACTATGTTTAATGGCTACCTGATATGTCGAACTGAGATATGACGGAAGGAGGATATGCCTGCTCTGATCTATGGTGTTGTTTTGAGTCAGGGTTGTCACATAGTTTATCTTATACGTAGTTTTAAACTGAGCTATGACAGAAGTAGGATATGCCTACTTGATCTCTAGTCTTAGCTTATGTTGTATGGACGCAGATGTAGAACTCTTGTTTGTTGGGGTCCCGTTGGGGCAGAAGCAATGGAGTAGTTTGGAAGTGGTCCAGGGAAAATTAAAGCTTTCATTAAGGCAGCTCAGATTATTATAATCTTATCATGTTATTCTCAAAACATCACCTTTGGTGGTTCCCTATACAAGAGGATTCGAGGACGAATTCTATTATAAGGATGGTAGACTTGTAACACCCTAAAATTCAATATTCAATTACCTCATTTTACGTTATGCACTTCTAGATTTAAGCATGAAGGGTCTTTCTATATTTGTAACAAAACAAAGTTGGCTCTCATATTGTTTACTATTAATTTTTAAAGGACTATTAAGGCTGTTATGATAAGTAGAAAGGCCTGGTTGTAACTTGGCAATGCAGTCAATTCATTAAAAACCTTCTACACGTAAAACTATTGATGATGATCATCATTCTTAACTAAAACCCTAAAGCCGCCACTAGCGAGGAACACCTTGGTTTCGATCATCAAGCGTGACAAGGCAATTCTTGTCTTCTTCTCGATCTTCTATCTAGTGCAAGAATGTTGGGTTAGAAACTAGCAACCATTGGTACCGGCTTTCAGCGAGTTGCGGGTTTTGATTAGTCACCTCATCACCATTACGTCTTATCAAGCTTTATTTAAAGGGTTTCGACCAGCATCACCAATACGTTGGAATTCGGTGGGCGACATCAATGCTACACAATTCAGGTACTTAACTACTGTTGGCGTGCTTCGTTTTGGCTGGGTCTTGGGGACGGGATTGTGGGGTGAAAATAACCCATGTAAGTCTCGAAGAACCTGGTTACAGATTACCATATTGGTCAGGTTTATGGTTGGTTCAGGTAGTGTTCAGCATAGGCGTAACAAGATGTGGTTTGGGTAATTGTATGTTTTGATGGGTTTTGTTCGATTATGGTTCCAACAATTAGACCCACACTTAGGTCTTAAGGGTACGTATGCAAGCATGAAAGATGTGTTGTTGTTGTTGTTGTGTCATTAACATGATACATATGGGGTGGATTCTGTAGTGAACCAAAAGTACACAGGTGATAGGGACTGTTATGGTCACGGACTGAGGCGACGACACCGGATTGTGACAACTGTCAAAATTCGGATATTATTCGGTTACGATAATAATGACCGTAAGAATGATGAGCTGTATGTAGTATACTTGATTGGGGAAAATTAGAGTTGTTAGAAGCTCAATAGTAACTTTCAAGTAATAATTCGAAATTTGATGGAATTTTAGGAACTTCCAGATTGTTTGATAACGGGTTATTGGTATTGATTGATGACGACCCGGTTAATATTTTAGAGCCTGGAATTGATCCGTAAGATATGAAATAATATTTTAGAGTAAAAATATTGTTAAGGCTAGTATAGATTTTAATTTGTGGCTTTTGAACCGTTAAGGCCGGAAAGTTGCGTATTTTAGTTTTTTAGCGCAAAACCGAGACCCGGAACGATGAGAAAACCTCTAATATGATCGAAATTAGCTAAGAATAAATATTAGTTTAGGGGAATGTTATTATGGACCGAACAGGTAGAAACCTTAATTTATTATTACGAAAGGGGATTTTATAGGATAGGAGATTGAGTATTATGTTTTAAGATTTATAAAAAATAAATATAATACTCAAACCCCCTCCCCTAGAACCGGTTGAAACACCCCCATATTATAACTTTGTGATTATTATTGTTATTGTTATTATTATTATATTGGCGAAACACTCACCATTTCCCCATAAATACCCACCCATACCTCATTTCTTACACACATACACACACATACACTTCAAGAAAAACCATCCAACTTCTTTTTCTTCTTCTTCTTGGCCGATTACCCCCAACAACACAACCATCTTCTTGTTTTGTCCATGCAATCACATAAATGGACCCTACAACTTAGATAAGTTAGTGTTCTTGGAGATTTAAAGCCAAAAGATCAAAGATTCAAGAGAGAGAAGCAAGGATTGGAGCCTTTAATCAAGGTAAGTTCTTGAATAGAAAACCATTATAATCTTTGTTTTAATCAAAACTTTCACCAAACAATCAAAGATAATCAAAAGGGATTTTTGTTAAATAAACAATGAGAATGAGATGTAATGAAAATAAAAATGGATACATATGTATATATGTGTGCCATGAGTATATATATATATGGGCCGCATACATGTATACAAAGGGGATAAACGTGAAATCGATTGATTAGTTGGTAAAATGATAGATTAAGCTTAGATCCTTTGATTTTAAGGACATGCAATAAGGTTTTCTAAAAGGATTCAGATATGATGTAAAAGTGTATTTTGAAGATTTAGATGGTCTAATAATATGGTATGAAGATAGGATTGGTAAGATGTGGTTTAGTTGAAGAAGGTGTTTATGTTTAGGCATTGTTTTGTTGAGTTTTTGAGGTAGTTTAGACTTATGTGCAGGTCTGATTATAATAATAAAAAGATGGTTTTCATAAGTTTAATATGGTGTAAAACACGATTGGATAGGTTCTACACGCTTGGGATACCTTGCATGTACGATCCAAACGCGTTTTACGGCTTAAAACACCTAAAATATGAGTTTTAATAAAGATATTCTAAAATTTATTTAGAACAGGTTTTTATAGCTTAAAATGATGTAAAATAAAGGATAATTAAATATTTATAAAAAGATTTTGGTCGAAACTTGAATAAACTTGTGAAAGATGCGCAAAAATGCTTATTTTCGACAAAAACGACGCATCTAAAAGATTATTTTTAAATCTGATGTAAAACAGCTATTTTTCATTAAAATGAGTATAAAAGACTTTATTTAGGATGTAAGACATGTTTACCATGTTGAAGGATGTTTACAGTACAAAACTATGTCTTAGAAGTCACTAAGTATGTGGATTTTTGAGGAGTTTTAGTGATAGAATAAGCAAATGATTTAAGATGATGAATTTGGGTATCATTAAAGTATAGATTTATACACTAAGTTGATGTGTGATATCGGCATTATATACGGGATGAAAATTGTCAAGATAAGCTTTATTAGGTGTTTTAGTGACATATTGACTAGAATTAGAGATACGAGATAGATCGGGTAATGACATTGAACATGAGATGAATACTTGGAGATATTAGTTAAGCTAAGATGGTTTATGAGCGATTCATATCTATTTTTAGGGAAGAATGTTCCAATAAGAATAACCGCGTGTATATATGGGTTTAGTTTGTATTGACGAGATTAGACTAGATATTACATACGAGTAAGCATTATGACATAAGATGATTTCACATGCAAATGCATAAGGATGGATTTAAGGATTGGGTAATTTGACGCTATATATGTATATGTAAAGATTTAACTTTAAATCATTTACCGAAATCACCAATGGGTAGATAGGGTAAGGATTAATGGAAATTTCATCATTTTGATTTAACAACAACAACAAAGATTGGTGAAATATTTGATTAGACATAGGATAATTACTAAAATAGTCTTGCATATTATAGGTTATAATAAGTAAAGGACTTTGATTGATTGATCTTGTGAATTTGTGCATTAAGGAGAGTTCATGGCCCCTTTTCTTTAAATGTTTTTGAATGTTTTCTAAATCGGGGGATTAACATGTTGTATGAAGGGTAGGACTAGGATTACTGAATACTTGATGGCCTTAGGTAGTGTACGAGGTATTAGTCTTTGTATTAGTACCCGTAGGTCGTCTACAGACTGACATTTCTCCGCACGCCTTAATCATTAACTCTTAGAGCCGTAGTTTATGTTGGTAGATCTATCGGGTTGCCGACCCTTACTATCCGGTTAATTTTATTGATACGGTAAAACATAACCTTTAAAAGTTGTTTCCTCATTAAATTGGGGTTGTAGCTTGAGAGGCTAATTGTCGTGGCTTGATTAAGCGCCTTAGGTTACATCATACATGTAGAACTAGCTAGTCTACATGATCCACTTCAAGTTGTACTCTATCATACTTGTTAAATTAAAAACTTTATGTTTGATTATTTGCTATAAAACCTGTGAACTCGCCAACATTTTTGTTGATGTTTTTAAGCATGTTTTTCAAGTACCAATGTTTAGGGAATTTGAGAGTGGGGTTTAGCAGGCATTACGATGGACATGATGTTGGGACCATAAACTATAAATCATGAGCTTATGTACTTATGATTTTAAATAATAAACTATGTTTTCTATTATTTCTAAATAATTGTAAACATTAACTATGTAACTCGCTTCACCTTGGTATTAACATGTTTTTATTAAACTTTCTTAAGACCGGAAAAGTAAATATGTTAAACTAGAGGGTGGTTGCAAGATGTCCATACGTTACTCACATGCGATGCTAGACTTTTCGGTAACAACTTCCGTTACCTCATGACTTGCTTTCCGTTGTGCGCTATCGGGGTGTGGCACGAATGGTGGAGAGAAGTGAGCTAGATGAAATATCATTGTCTCGTGGTCGCGTCGGTATATTATTTGAAGAAAACGGAGTTAGGATGATAAGGTTTTGAGCTGCGCAAAGACATATGTGTAGAAACGGACGAGCTGACGCACAGAAGTGCGTGCTGGCAGCAGTGGCAGCGCCAATGGTCGACGCAAATAATATTGAGATGTCGGGCATGTTGAGACAATTTCATAGATATGTGGATCGCGCGAAACGATTATCGTATGATCAAGTTATGAGAAAAACAAGATTTTTGCGTATTTTGTTGCAAGTTTTCAGAGTAGAATAGAAGCGCCAAGTATGGCATGTATGCAAAGTTTGAGATTTTTTGTACGCGATTGAACGAGTTGGTTATGCAATTTGGAAGGTTTAAGCTAAGCTTGTGGCTCATTGCGCTAGAGTAATTTGTGTGACGACATTTTGAGTACACAATTCGACACGCTTAGCTTGCGAAATTGGAAGTTTTGCAACCAGTGAGTTCTTGTGCCCACTCTTTTAGTTATTATTTTTTCTAAATATTTTTGGGCTGACGTGCATGCTAAACTAGCAAGATTATTTTTATGAAGTCACAAAATATTTTTTTTGAAGTTATAAATATTTTGTGTACGAATGAAATCCACATTAACTCATGCATATTATTTTGGTATGAAACGTGAGTAGGCGGAATGCGCCTAATGTGTTATTATATGGTTTGAGTTATATGTGTTATATATATATACATATGAATAAACTGTTGTCCTGATTAAAGTGTGGCTTAAGTTTTTATTTAATAAGCGGAATGCGTTTAATGTTTTGGCCACGTATTTGAAACCTTACTTGGTAGATCAAGTTTTGTCTTGATTGTTACTTGTTTAGGTTATATATATAAACTGTGTATGTCAGTTATCGGGAATATAAACTGAGCTATAATAGTATGTGATATGCCTGCTATGAATTATAGTTAGGGTTTGAGTCGAGTAGGCGGAATGCGCTTATGCAGACTTGGTATTGTTGTGCTAAATAGGCGGGATGCGCTTATTATGGATTGTAACTAAAGTCTTGGGTTGAATAGGTGGATTGCGCTTATCCTAGACTTTGAATATTGTTTAGGGAACAATTAGGCGGACTGCGCGTATTGTTAACTTTAAGGTTATAGTATTTTGTCATTGCTTATTTTAACAATTTACTTATTATTGAAAACTTATAAAACTTGAACTCACTCAGCGTAGCTGACTTTTGCATACACGTTAGATTGATTTCAGGTTGTTGATGAATAAAAGACGCCTTGGCATGCAGTGGAGCTACTCAGTTGCGGTTGACATTTCAATTAAGAAGACGTCTACCAGATTGCTCGAACGTTATTTACATTATTTTCCAAAGGTTTTAGTTGTTTATTAAATATTCTTTTGACCCGTCTTGGGAAAACCATATTTGGAAATTTAATAACTTCTTTTAACATTCAACTGCGTATTTTCTGAAATAAAATAAGATTTCTTTTGAGTTGTTAACATGGTTTTAGTCTTTGAATGCCAACTGTTTGACTCGTTGGATTTGAGGGTCTTACAGATTCATCATCAACTTTGTTGCTGTAAAATAAAATAAATTAGTGGCTTGCTTAAACATGATTAATAAATTACATTAATACTATGTGTTTTTTTTTCTGCATAAACAAAAACCCGGTAAAAAAGTCGTCTTTTTTTTTGTATAGCACTATGGCACACGTTGGAAAGATAATAAAACATTCGTTAATTTGGTGTATTTAAAAAAAAAAATGATGTATATAAAAGTTATTAATGGTGGGAAGAAGTGTATGTGTCATGCACATGAGAAGAAAAAAAACTTTTGGAGGGATATCAAGGGGTGGGAAGAAATCACCTAGTGTCATGTGGCATATCCTTTTTGTTTATTATATATATATATATATATATATATATATATATATATATATATATATATATATATATATATAGGGTAGGGTTCAAATAGGAACCATACCTTAAGTAGGAACTATAGGAACCAATCTTAGTCATTGATCTCTAATGACATGATTGTAAATAAGTAAAACATTAATTAAATCTTTAATTAAATCAAAGGGCAATGTGGTAATTGTATATTGACTATTAACAACACATGTTTAATTAGTTTCCTTTTATTTTTAATACAATAACCATACCCAGTAAATCCCACCAATAGAAAACTATTGGTAGGGTCTGGGAGGGGTGGGATGTAGGCAAACCTTACCCCCATCCCTAGGGATAGAGAGGTTGCTTCCAAGGAGACCCTCGGCTCTAAACAGGAGAAACTGGATATATATAAAGTAAACACTACCAAGTACCAACAATCAAGAAAGTGTGAAAAAAAACATGGCAGACAATGGAACATATATAGCATGAAACATGAATACACAACCTATATGCAAGCATGGTTACCAACACAAACTAGCCCAACGAAAAAAAAGACAGTCCCTAAGAATCACTAGCCTTAATTCTACGTCTCCACGAACTCCTAATTAAAGGAGTACTTTTAATATACATCATATTTATTATTTTTGTTTTTTAAACTAAGAAGAAATCATTACTATTTTAAAAACTCAATCCCTATAAAATCTCCTTATCAGTTTTTGTTTTATTTCAATCATCATCTTCATCATTATCAACATATATATATATATATATATATATATATATATATACACACATTGGTGTATATCAGTTTTTTTTTGTTTTTTCATTCAGCATCATCACTAACACAGATATACATTGGTGTATATCAGATATCGACATGAAACTGAATACACCTGTGTATACAACAAATAAGTATTATCAATCAACATTAGTTAATGCATTTAACATTACAAAAATAAATACAACTATGTATATCATTGTATAGATTTATAGCATGCACAAGTGTAAGTTAAAAACGTATAAACGCATTTCAAATGAAAAATGAAACATACACCATTAAAATTAGACAGATTAAAAAAAAGAGTACAAACGCATTACAGATAAACAAACACTTGATTAAAATCACAATTACTTTAAATCACTATTACTTTACTTTTTTTTGGTCGGCACTATTACTTTACTTGATTAAAACAAATAATAGTTAACTAGGTGGGGGCAATTAATCTTAAACCTGTGATGCTAGATGCACGGATTTGTGAGACGACTGTTTGGTTCGTGTTCCTTCGAAAATCGTATCAAATGACGATTGATTAGTTTCTGTGTTTCGTTGATATCTGTTTCCAATCGTAAAGCAATTTGATTGATGTTTTTTTTTTGTTATGGTTGAGAGATTTAAGGAAACCTAATAACTAATGGCAAGGAAATCGCATATAAAAAGAAAACTGCCATATAAAAAAATTCTCAATTAAATAAAAAGTTAATATTTAATTGTCTAATTACACAAATACCCCCTAAATCAAAATAAAAAATGGATGGCTCAGATTGGTTCCTAAGTTCCTAACTAGGGTATTGGTTCCTATTTGATCTTATTCCTATATATATATATATACTAGCAGGAAACCCGCGCGATGCGGCGGCGGCAAAAATTTTCAACGTTGTACTTGTTTTATTTTAGTTTATTAATTGTCTTATGACATATTGTAGTAGTTAAGTTAGTTTATTTATTCGTGTAATATGCTATAACTAAATTAAATTAACATATCAATCGCCACATGCTAGATTCGACGCACATATTCCTATGTGAGTAAAGTAATGGTAAGTTATTATAAACACACATTTTGTAGTAATTCATTTGGGATTAATAAGCTAAATGTACAAATATATTCTTTTGAGTTCAAGTTCTTGCTTGTCTTGATTTTACTTTATATGCTTTTGAATTCCAACTAAATGTACAAATATTTAAACACTTTATGTTCATAACATTTAGGACAAATTAGTCTTATGAGGAAGAAGAAAACTGAAATTTAACACTAAATATACGACAAATTAGTCTTATGGGCTAATGGCAGTTACACAAGAAATGACTAAAAAAAGTATAAATAAACTATATTCTATTATATAACAAAAATGAAAACTGGCACAACAACAAAATAGAAAACATATCGACTTCATAAGAAAATAAACATGTTAACATGTAAGTTTCAACAATTTGAAGATTCTATAAAATAAATAGATGGTGTTGAAATGCTTACAATAAATAAATATTTTAGTCAAAGTTTATATAGTGGTGACAACATGATATGGTTAGAGCCTTAGAGGGTAGCAAACTGCAATGGTTTAGATTTGCTTTTCTCTTGTTTGACCCTATTTTCATCAACCATTTTAGGAACTATTGTAGTCTAAAAATATAGATTCAGTTGAAGATTTGCTGCAAGTTGTGCTGAAAGTGACGGGGAGTAGGAGATGGAGGAAGCTTATTCTCATGGTTGCTATGGCTACAAGCTGGAAGATTTGGCAAGCGAGGAACGCGGCGGTTTTCGACAGTAACTTTATTCCGGTTCAGCGTACGGTGGATGCGATTAAAGAGGAGGTGTTTTTGTGGGTTCGTCATAGAGCCAATGGTCACTCAATTTCTTGGGATGATTGGGCGAACTTTAATGTTTCCAATTTTGTGTAATTGGTGGTGTTGCTTGTCTGTGGTCCTCTAGTTTGGGGCTGTGTTTTGTCTCCTTTGTACTTGCTTTCCAGTAGCTAGCTGGTTTCTATATATATATATATATATAGAAGTAATGCAGTTCAAAAAAAAAAAAAAAAAAGTGAGTTACAAATCAAAAGCTGGAAATGGGTCCTGCAAGATTTGGTCATTTGATGTAATTGACTTCAATCATACTGATTTAACTTGAAAGTGACTAATCCTATGACACATAAAAAATTAAAAAAAAAAATATTAGAAGCCTAAAATAGGCATGAAGAATTTGGTATTGCAAAAGTTGGGACAGAAAAATTCTATATTCTTTTTAATCTTTATCTTCAAATGGAAAGAAAAGAAAATAAAACCATTTAAACCGATTTTCATATGGTTATAAACATTTTGAAGTTATAACTTCTAACATGTTTTGTTATGAGAACCAACTTATCATTTAGGGCGGATGGGGCGTGACCAGAATTGGACACGGGTACCTCACTACCAGCACGGTAATACCGCCGTCACCCGTGCTGGTAGGGGTCCCGTAAACTGTTTTCTGGTTGTAGTTAACGGGCTGGTAACCATTAATAATAATTGCAACGGTCGATTTTTAGTATTTATTTTATTACTTTTTGACCGTTTGAATGAATTTAATATAAAACGGTAACAATTTTTTGACCGTTAATTTAGTATAAAACCATAGCCAATTTTTATCAATTGGTCATCTTGAACTTGAAAACAAATGGCAAACCAGAACCCAAATCCAAATCCAATCTCGCCCTCGCTAAACTGTGTGCGAGCACCAATCTGGAGCTTGGAGGATGAACTCGCATTGGTGAATAGCTATCTTGATGTTCAAGAGCAAGGACCCCGAGGAAGGCAAAGTTTTTGGAAAGCGGTTGCCATAAGATTCAACAAACAAATGGGTGAAAACACTTGTTCAACGGACACGATATATGGAAAGTTTATATCGTTAAAGTCGAAGTGCGCAGTATTTCAACAATTATTCGTTAATGCGATGGACGCCAATCCGGCTTTAAACGCAGATGGGTGGCTTGAAGAAGCCTGTAACCAATACCGAAACCTACACACTAATAACTACCCGAGGGTCGAGGTTTGGAGAGCTATGAGAGGACATTTTATAATTAAACATTAATTAAACATATGATTAAACGGTTTTAAATAATGTTTGATGTCATGTATTGATGTTATTTTATGAAATATTATGTAATTTTATTTTATTTAGTTTAATAATATGTTTAATTAATGTTTCTTTAAAAAAATAATAAAAAATAAAGATTTCAGTGAAGTGAATCGGTGAAGTGCTGCCTACAAAAAAGTGTTTCAGTGAAGTAAATCAGTGAAATGATGTGACAGTGTATAATTGGTTAAAATCAGTGAAACAAAATCAATAATCTAAGAGTGCCCCTTAAGGCCTTACAACAAAAGCAACGTCATTATCTTACGTTTGTATACTCCCTGACGCTATAGAAAGAGGGGAACACAAGAACAAATATATGCGCATATCATACGCACCCATTAAACTATTAGAGATGCACCAAATTTTCATTGTTATAATTGTATATTTTGGATATGTATTTTCATGTCAAAGTCATAGTCAAAGTTTTGGTCAAGGTCATAGTCAAAGTTGTTATTAGTATTTAATATTTGTAGGTTATGCCTTTCTTCATTTTGTATATATATAGTGTATGAATTATGAATACAATGTGGTTGATCATTCTCTTATATGGTATCAGAGCATTATCTCCAACGAGAAAGCTCTTGATCCCATCAACATGAGAACCGTCGCCTATCACCCCTAAATTTCTTTTCAGGCTACTGCGATCCCCACTCTAAAGCTCAATTTCTTCAACTATTCCGTGATTACCACCACTCTAAAATTCTTCAAAACATCTCCTACCATTTTTATCACCTTTCCAACATCTCTAAAAATCACATGACTATCAACATCTTCAAAACTCCGATCTCATCCCCTCAACAGGCTCTATCTGCCTCACACTATTACACTTTGTTACTCCTTCAAAGTTCAAGCGTAACTTATTCTCCTTCTGCCTGGTTTTGCAAAACCTAAAATCTTGTTTGTGCCACAACCTTTATGTTCCGAACAAACTGTACCTCTAATCTTCTATCACCTATTCCATTTACCCTCTGATCATTCTTCTCTATTTCTCTTTTATGGCTTTTAACCATCTCTATTTCATCTATATAAGAGATGCACCAAATTCTCTTTTATTCATGTTTTTCACCTGTAATATTAAAAAAAACACAAAATGTATTTTCTCTTGATTCATCTGCTTAATCAACTTGATCTTTCTTTACATCTTCAACTTCATCAACTTCTTCTCTTGCTCAAACAACGACATCATCTACTTCTATACAAGATTGGACTTATTCCAAGGCCGTCCATCTTGCGGTGGCATATTAGAGATGCATCAAATTCTCATTGTTATAATTGTATATTTTGGATATGTATTTTCATGTCAAAGTCATAGTCAAAGTTTTGGTCAAGGTCATAGTCAAAGTTGTTATTAGTATTTAATATTTGTAGGTTATGCCTTTCTTCATTGTGTATATATATAGTGTATGAAGTATGAATAAAATATGGTTGATCATTCTATTATATAAACCACCATCACTCCATTATTCGAGCACTCTTGGCTTCTAATAACATGACATCCCATTTTTGTCTAGACTCATCCCCAAAAGAAATTTCTCATGATTTCAAGAGTCAGATCTTTATGAAAGATCAAACATAACCCAATCTAACTCACTCGTAGTAAAATGGTTAAATCGCAGTCTATGCTAGTGCAAAATTACCATAAAAGATGATAAATTCTTTATAATATATAATTTATTGTTTTTAACAAAATACTTCTTGCATTGATGCTTCAAGCCAGTTTAGATGTCATTACGAAGTAAATGTCATCATGTGAGTTTATACATACACAAATCTTGATTCATTAATTGCAAAATCAATCAATATATTTAACGTTCAATTTTTCTTACCCACAAACAAGTTAGAAGGTAACAACATCAAAAAAAAAAAAAAAAAAAAATTATAGCCTTTCCACATCTGGAGTTCTAAAATGATCAAATTGCCCCTGAATCTACTTTAATATGCTTTGAGACACCTGTAATAGATTATATCAACTACATTAAATGTTAGAAAAGCTTTATATTTATAAATGGATTGTAATTTACAATTTTTCGGTAAGTCTCTCTCATGGTACCAGCAAAAATGAAATCAGTTGATGCTTGGGCGACTTTGAATTAATTTTATTATTTTGGTGGTACCAGCCCATTTTGTCCAAAATTATTTAAAAAACAAGATTTATAGTTTAAGAAACATTGTCCCGTTGATTCGAAGTTGCTATCAATTCATAAAATCGTAAACTGAATTCGATACATTTAACGCACAACTAAAAAATTATGTTTTAGATTAATAAATGGGGTGCAGGGTCAATACGGTCAAAATCCGAAAAAAACTGGTGTACTCATAAAAATCAAATCGGATATGAATCTCTTGCAATTATCTATTAAGACAGAGAAATGTAGTGGAAAAGAATGTGAGAAATGTTAGAAATCTTACAGTAAACTGGAGCGTATGACGATTCTGCAAACAAAAGAAACTAACAAAACGAAATAGTTAATAGAACCGGGCTTGTGTTTGACACAATTCCCTTAAACAGATTCGTCGTCTGTTCCCAGGGTACACCGGTTCAACAGTGATGGTGCACTGCGGACTATCCCACTTGCCTAAAAAGAAACCGGAACTGACTGCCTCTAAAAAATGTTGCTGCAGCAAACAGATGTGAAAGTGTATGTTTTCTGTTGTGTGTTGTGTTCTGCACACAAGTCTGTCTTATATACTTGAACAACCAAAAACTGTTGGAAGCTGTTCAGACTCTAATTAATCATGCGAATTAATCACCATTATTATGGTGTTAATTGCTGATGATAATCAAGAGTTGCAACAGTTGGAAGATGAAGGCAAAGAGTTCTTTCTAGAATAATCAGCTACATTATGCAAAAATTAAAACAGACATCAAAAACCAGTCTCGCACGGACCCGGGTTTTTCGAGCTGCATTCGTGTCCGCAGGTCGTGCGGGCGTCGCGTTGGTTCAAGGATTTTTCCGAGCCAGAACCCATTTTTGCACCCCCCTGCGCGCGGGTAGGAGCCAGAGGATAATGTAACTTTAACAATTTAATTCCTCCATTCAAACTTTACCTTATAAAGTCTTCCAATTTCCATCTTCCCACCATTGTGGGACACAACCAACTCACACAATTAACTCACATTCACTTCTATAATTTTCCAACAATCCCCCACATGAATGGGAGTTATTCTCAGAAACAAACTCGTTCCGATTAAATTTCAACAGTTGAATTTTGCATACGATAGGTAGGTGTGACCCTTTGAACCTTCGCTTATGAAACGCACTTAGCCTATTGGCTCTGAGTAGAACGCGATGTCTTTGAACTCGTCTGCCGTTTGTGTAGACGACAATACACTTCACACAAAACTCTCCCTGACAACGTCAAGTCCTCATAGTTGTGTCCGTTATGGTCATGGACACGTGCCTTGTTCTGCGAGAGCTATTAAGTATTGTGCCCCAACAATACCCTTCGAAGCGACCCCACTTCTCTCTCACATAGGTGATCTATTGGGACTGGTTACCTCAGTCAAATCATTAAAAGCTATAAGCTTAACCTCAACCTTGTCACTTTTAGGAATGGACTAGGAAGCTTATTAATTTTATAATAAGCTCCCTTTTTTCAAAATGTGGGTTTCCAACAACTTTCCCCCCACAGTGACCTTCGCCAGTTCATACAATTAGGTTGTCCTATTGAACTCAGATCTTGGGATCTCCAGTCAGCTGAGTTAGGTTTCCTTCGCATAAACCTAGCCTTTCATGGGCTTTAGTCCCATTCCCATTGACGACTTCTGAACTAACTCTCTGCTTAAGCCTTTTGTTAGCGGATCCGCGATGTTATCCTTTGACTTCACATAGTCAACAGTGATAAGTCCTGTAGAGATTAGTTGTCGTACCGTCTTATGTCTACGTCTTATATGCCTATTCTTACCGTTATACATTGTGCTACGAGCTCTGCCAATTGCCGATTGGCTATCACAATGTATACAAATGGCCGATGCCGGCTTCGGCCACCTTGGTATATCCTCAACAAATTGACGTAGCCATTCTGCTTCTTCACCTGCTTTATCTAAAGCGATGAATTCTGATTCCATCGTGGATCTAGCAATAACAGTTTGCTTAGATGATTTCCACGATATCGCTGCACCTCCAAGTGTGAATACATACCCACTTGTTGCTCTGGAATCATTCGTGTCAGATATCCAATTTGCATCGCAGTAACCTTCAATAACTGCTGGATATCTACTATAATGCAGCCCGTACTCTCGTGTGTATCTCAAGTATCGAAGTACCCGTGTCATGCAACCCCAATGAGTTAAGCTTGGGTTGCTCGTGTATCTACTTAGCTTGCTTACAGCATATGCTAAGTCTGGTCTGGTACAACTCATCAGATACATCAAGCTGCCAATAATTCTTGAGTACTCTAGTTGGTTAACAGGCTCACCTCGATTTTTAGCTAGATGTTGACTGGTGTCAATGGGAGTTCTAGCCACATTAGAGTCATTTGCATTGAACTTCTCAAGAATTTTATCCACATAGTGAGACTGACTTATCACCAGTCCATTCTGGGTTCGTGTGATTTGTACTCCCAAAATCACATCCGCTATGTAACACCCCAACCGATGGCGGAAACATCGGGGTGCCACGTATTGATGATTGTTTTCAGTAGCACATGGTATAATATAAATTTTAAATAATTTATTCAAACATAATATCCAAAATGTGAAATGATGTCTAAGAATTCAAATACATGATATCAAATAACAACTTCAATAACTTCAAATAAAACTTCAAGTAAAATCCTCATGCTAACTCAAGCCTCAGCTTCATTGTTACCTGAAACATGTTAATTTTGAAAGTATTTTGGGTCAACATAAGTTGGTGAGAATTACATAGGTTTTTGATAATAGAATGAATAAAATGTTGTGCAATTCATGTGTCATGTCAATCTAGCCCATATGTGAGAACATACTAGAAATAAATCGAGTGCATAATCAACCCTGATGACTGTTATAAAATGATACATACCATACACTCATGGTCCAATTGAATATGTTATGCGATAACAAACACCCACATAACCTTTGTAGGAGGCACGTATCCGGGTGGGATTGTCAGTCCAATAGATCTATCAATGTATACCGTCGGCTTGTACGGAGTTAATGATTATGCTAGAATGGTGCTTACTCTAATCATGCTCAAGACATAATGCAACATAGAAAACACATAGACACATTGATGATTGAATTGCAATGATAATGTTATAACATGTTTCACCCCAAAAATGATGATAAATAAAAGGGGCTATGTAAAACTCACCTTAGCAAATGTTAAACTTGTTGAAAAGATGAATTAATAGTGTTGCCCAAAATGATTCCAAATATCACCCTATAATAAGGTAATATATAATAAGTCTAAGTCTAATTAAGTGTATCCTAGGGTTTCGATTTGGGGATATCCAATTGTTGAATTTAAATTAAATTGTTAATTAATAAAGGAAAATTTGATAATTAATAAAAGAAAGTCTTTTATAAAATTTGAATTTTGAATGTACACATTAAAGTGTTTGAAGTATAAAAATAATTTTTATAAAATTATTTCATTTAAAATATATTTTTAAATCTATTTATTATAAATAGCCAATATTTAACTTTAATAATCAAAAATACTAAAATTAAAGAATTTCTATTTTAAAAATCATGTTTCTGTTCTAAATAATTAAAAATAATTTGTATAAAATTTTGGTGCAAAAATGATGAAAATTGAATTTATTATGATTTAATTATGATTAAATCTAACAAAAATTGATTAAAAATATAAAATAAATGATTTTACTGAATTAAAAATTATTTCAGTAAAGTTTAACTTTATAAAAAGTCAGGATAATTTTTGGAGAATTTAATAAAATTTTTTTGATATATAAATGGATTTTTATAAATATAATGGTATAAAAATGATTTAATTATTATAAATACTAAATAAATGAATTTTTGAAAAATAAAAATTGTGAATAACACTTTTAACTCAGATTTAATAAATATAATTTTTTTAGAATTTATAAAATAGTTTTGGTATTTAAAAATGAATTTATGAGTTTTAAATATAATATATATATATATATATATATATATATATATAATTGTTGTTTTAAAAAGAAAAGAAAAGAACAAAAAAAAGAAGTCAGAGCCGGGACTCGAACCCGGGTGACTGTTGATGCAACCCTTGGTCACAACCACTTGGCCTAGGCCAGTGGTTGTGATGAAAGCCGTTTATATTTAAATAAATACACATGTCAATTTCAGTTTTATCCCCAATTAAGCACGAACGAACCCTAGAAATTTCAATCAAACAATTCAGACAATCTAAGCCCGATTAACGTTGGGGCTTTTGTTGTTTGATTGCCGACTAACAAAACCCACAAAAGAAAAGTAACTCACAGTGTTGTTTTATGTATGATTGTCGGGTCAAAGCCAAAGTCAAACAACGAGCAAGATGATCTAAATCAGAGTGTTTCAGAGATAATTGGAGGTTGAGAGAGAGTTGTGAGCGAGTATTCAAGGATCGTAGGTGGTCTATTTATACTGAGGATCAAAGGGTTTGGTTAATTGGAAGGTTTGACCATGATTAATTGTAGACGCGTGGGTTTTCAAAATTAGTCAACGATTCGTTGCAATTGACGTGTAATTGAGTCACACTGGGCCGATAATCACACGAATTTACCATATAAAGATCAATTACGAGTTAATTCCTTGGATTGATTAACAAGCTAACCCACAGTTGACTTTCTTTGTCAACTGTGAAAGTTTTAAAACGCGCTTATAATTAATAAGGATCCAGGTTTCTAACAAGTTGCAAGCCAGCCCAGCTGGTTAAGTGTTTGATTGGTTTGGGCCGGTCTTGGCGCGGGTTCGATTCCCGGCCAAGACAATTATTTTTTTGATATTATTCCAATGTTATAATATATATAATATATATATATATATATATATATATATATATATATATATATATAGTATTAGGGTTCCACAAATGCGACAAAAATAATAAATGCGAGCATATAAGATGAAACTTGACGTTTTTATTAAATACGAACGTGTAACGTACAAGTTTAAATACGTAATGTTACAGTCTCCCCTACTTTTAGGAACTTCGTCCCGAAGTTGGAGTTGGAGAGTCTGGTGGGAAAAGATGTGGATACTTCGACTTCATCTGGTCTTTACGTTCCCAAGTGAACTCTGGGCCTCGTTTAGATTCCCAACGAACCTTAACGATCGGAATACGACTGCGCTTGAGTTTCTTGACTCCAGTGTCAACAATCTCGACGGGTTTCTCGATAATGTGCATGCTTTCATCGATTTGCACATCCTCAAGAGGAACATGAAGGTTCTCATCTGCTAAGCATTTCTTGAGATTCGAAACATGGAAGGTCGGATGAACATTGCTTAGCTCAGGTGGAAGTTCAAGTTTGTAAGCCACTTTTCCAACTCTGTCAAGAATTTTGAAGGGGCCTACGTATCGAGGAGCTAGTTTTCCCTTTCTACCGAAACGAATAACTCCTTTCCAAGGGGATACCTTAAGTAGTACAAGGTCCCCAACTTGAAATTCCAAGGGTTTACGACGTTTATCAGCATAACTCTTTTGGCGACTTCTAGCCTTGAGAAGATTATCCTGAATAAGCTGAATTTTGTCTGTGGTTTCCTGGATTAGTTCGGGTCCAATAATACGAGCTTCACCAACCTCAGTCCAACAGACCGGAGAACGACATTTCCGACCATAGAGTGCTTCAAAAGGAGCCATGTTAATGCTGGCGTGATAACTGTTGTTATATGAAAACTCAACCAAAGGAAGATGAGAATCCCTTGCGCCACCAAAATCGATGACACATGCCCTGAGCATGTCCTCAAGTGTCTGGAGGGTTCGTTCAGTCTGACCATCAGTTTGAGGGTGATAAGCAGTGCTCAGGTTCAACTTGGTACCCAAAGCATCTTGTAGAGATTCCCAAAAGTGAGAGGTGAAACGACCATTGCGATCAGAGATAATGTCCAAAGGTATACCGTGACGACATACGATTTCACTTACGTACATCTTTGCCAACCTTTCCACAGAATACTTCTCACGAATAGGTAGGAAGTGAGCTGACTTGGTCAAACGATCGACGATTACCCAAATACTATCAAAACCTTTGGGTGTACGAGGGAGTTTGGTGATGAAATCCATAGCTATGCTCTCCCATTTCCAGACAGGAATCTCTGGTTGTTCAAGCATACCAGATGGTCGTTGATGTTCAGCCTTAACCTTGGAACAAGTGAGGCATTTTGCAACGAAAAGAGCAATGTCTTTCTTCATACCAGGCCACCAATAAGAATAGCGAAGATCTTGGTACATCTTGTCAGCTCCAGGATGAATAGAATAACGAGACTTATGAGCCTCGTTCATGAGAAAAGTACGAAGATCATCACGGTCGGGAATCCACAGTCGGTTAAGGAAATAAAGAAGACCATCGGGTTTGGTTTCAAGTTGATTTTCAGCACCACAAGACATTTCATCGTACATGTTACCTTGGGTGACTGATGTGTGTTGAGCCTGGAGAATGCGATCCTGAAGATCAGTACGAACTCTCGCACATTGGAGTTTGACACGCTCTTTACGACTAAGTGCGTCAGCCACAACATTCGCTTTGCCAGGATGGTAGCGAATTTCGCAATCATAATCGTTAAGTAATTCGACCCAACGTCGTTGCCTCATGTTAAGATTCTTTTGATCGAAGACATGTTGGAGACTTTTGTGGTCCGTGAACACCACACATTTGGTCCCATAAAGGTAATGTCTCCAAATCTTGAGTGCAAAGACAACAGCGCCCAATTCAAGATCATGGGTGGTATAATTTTCTCGTGAGTCTTGAGTTGTCGAGACGCATAAGCAATAACCTTTCCTCGTTGCATGAGAACACAACCAAGACCCTGGTTCGATGCATCACAGTAGACCACGAAATCATCATTACCATCAGGTAGAGACAAGATAGGAGCTTCACAGAGTTTCAGCTTAAGAGTTTCAAATGCTTCCTCTTGCTTAGGTCCCCACTCATAAGGTTTACCCTTGTGAGTTAAGGTAGTGAGAGGAACAGCGATCTTGGAGAAATTGGCGATGAATCGACGATAATAACCAGCCAACCCAAGAAAAGAACGGACTTCCGTTGGAGTGGTAGGAACACTCCAACTCTTTACAGCTTCGATCTTTGCAGGATCAACATGAATTCCGTTCATATCAATGACATGTCCCAAAAATTGAACTTCCTTAAGCCAAAATTCGCATTTTGAGAACTTGGCGTACAGTTGTTCTTTCTTTAGGAGATTCAAGATAGAGTGAAGATGTTGCTCGTGATCGGATTTTGATTTAGAGTAAATCAAAATATCATCGATGAAAACGATCACGAATTTGTCGAGATAGGGTCTACAAACCCGATTCATCAAATCCATAAATACTGCGGGAGCATTGGTCAACCCAAAAGGCATAACCATGAATTCATAGTGACCATAGCGAGTGCGAAAAGCTGTCTTGGGAATATCTTCATCGTGGACTCTAAGCTGATGATAACCAGAACGGAGATCAATCTTCGAGAAGTGGGTTGCTCCTTGAAGTTGATCGAAGAGATCGTCAATCCTAGGAAGCGGATAACGATTCTTGATGGTGAGTTTGTTGAGTTCACGGTAGTCAATACACATCCGAATAGAACCATCCTTCTTTTTAACGAATAAGACAGGGGCTTCCCATGGAGAAGAACTAGGGCGAATGAACCCTTTATCAGAAAGTTCCTGTAATTGACTGGCAAGTTCTTGCATCTCAGAGGGTGCAAGACGATAAGGAGCTTTAGCGACAGGATTAGCACCAGGAACAAGATCAATACGAAACTCCACTTGTCGAGCAGGAGGCAAACCAGGTAAATCCTCTGGAAAGACTTCAGGATAGTCTCGAATAATAGGAATGTCTTGGATACTTTTGCCTTTGTCCTTCTTCTCTATCACGTTAGCTAAGAAGGCTGTATACCCCTTTCGTAAGTACTTTTGGGCAGTAGTACAAGACATAAGCTTAAGCTCACCACAGGGTTTCTCACCATAGATCTTCAAAATCTCCCCAGATTCGAGAGGAATGGGTATGACTTTCTCGAAACACAGAATTTCGGCACGATGGGTTGACAACCAGTCCATGCCTACTATAACATCAAAACTACCAAGATGCATAGGGATGAGATCGATAGGGAAGGTATGATCGTCGAGGTTCAACAAGCAGTTACGAATAATAGAGTCAATCGAAATAGACTTCCCGTTAGCTACCTCTACCACGAAAGGTTCTTCTAGATTAGTGTGGGGTAAGTTAAGTAAAGGTTCAAACTTCAGTGACACGAATGACTTATCAGCTCCTGAATCAAATAATATGGATGCATAGTGGTTATTAATGAGAAACGTACCATTCACCACTTCGTTGTTGTCACGAGCCTGGTTAGCGTTGAGATTGTAGGCGCGACCTCGAGCACCTTGGTTCTGGTTGCGGTTCTGGTTTTGGTTTTGGTTCTGATTTTGGTTTTGGTAACGGTTACGATTAGGGCAGTTGTTGATGTAGTGATTAGGGTTACCACACTCGTAGCATTGACCACGAGTAGGCCTGTTGTTTTGTTGGTTGGGAGCTGGGTTGTTGTTGTCTTGGGTAGCAGAAGATCGACAGACGTTCACCAGGTGACCATATCTTTGACACTTAGTACAAAAACGACATGGCACCTGTGTTGGATGATGGTACTTGCAAGTGTTGCACAAAGGGTGAGGTCCGGTGTATGGTTTCTTGGCTGGGTTTTGGGCAGCAGGTGGAGTAGCAGCAACCATATAGTTTCTAGCCTTGCGCTTTTTGTTGCTTGAGGTCTCAGGCTTGACTTCAATTGCAGGCTGTGGAGTGTCTTTGGCAGTAGTCTTCTTAGTGCCCTTGCGAACGAGAGTACCGTTCTTCACGTGATTTTCAGTAAGAGTGGCTGCTAGACGTTTGGCCTCTTCCAGAGTTGCAGGATTTCTACCCCATACGGTGTCCTGGATTTGCATGGGCAGACCACCGATGTACTTCTCGATGGCTACCGGCAGAGGAGTAACTTTGTGAGGCAACAATAAGCTAAGCTCATGAAAGCGGGTGTTGTAGGCAAGGTTTTCCCCACTATCTTGAGCTAAGGTGTGGAACTCATCCTCAAGCTTTTTAACTTCATTGCGAGGACAAAACTCCTCTTTCATGATCTCTTTGACTTGGTCCCATGTCATAGCAAGAGCAACCTCGGCCCCACGAGTACGCTTTTCTTCATTCCACCAAGTGAGTGCTCGTTTATGGAGAACACTCATGGCGTAACGAACCTTGAAGTTGTTGGGGCACTCACTGTTGATGAAGGTATTCTCAATACCCTCAAACCATTGGAGGAGTCCAGTAGCTCCTTCTTCACCGCTGAACTTTGGAGGGTTACAAGAGTTGAAATGCTTAAGGGTGCAAGCTTGGGGTCCATTACCATTGCCATTGCCATTCCCGTTCCCGTTGTTGTGACCATTCCCGTTGCCGTTCAATTGGATGACCTGAGCGAGTAAATTGGGAACCAGAGTTGCGATTTGCTGCGCCATTTGTTGAGAAATGATCGCAGCCAGTTGAGCATCGACCCCATTGTTGTTGTGGTTAGGAACTTGGTCATGGTTGTGGTTATGGTTATCACCACCTTCTTCGTGGTTCTCACCATTGTTGTTGCGAGTGCTGCGACGAGGAGGCATGATCTGTAATAGACACAATGAAATGAATGAGAGTTTATATAAGGAATGTAATCATTTATTCATTAATTAAAACGAATAAACGAAAACGTTGACTTATCAAAGATTCTAAATTCTAATAACATATGAAGACATGCTTTAGCCTATAAGTGAACACTCATCCCGAGAATTCCCAGGTAGGCATCCGGGTCCCTCGTCTGATTGGGATATATGCGCAATGCCAGCCTAGACAGAAGACTCAGAATACAGGCGTTCACCCTTCCAGATTGCACGTGTTCGTTATTAAAATCTAGAACTTCGACGAGATCTCAAGGGGGTTCAGGTTAAACCTGAGGATTTTGTCCTATAAATCTAATGGTGGATCAGGATTGCAGCAGACAAATAAGAGTAGTCACATGTAGGTTTAGGGTTATAAGGCATAGGATAAGGATAGGATTAGGGAAGCAATTAGGGTTACAAGTAGGAGAAGCAACTACTGTTTAAGTCCCTAAGGTTATAGTCTAGATTATTTCTAATAACCTAATTCCCTATAACCTGTCTCTGATACCAATCTGTAACACCCCAACCGATGGCGGAAACATCGGGGTGCCACGTATTGATGATTGTTTTCAGTAGCACATGGTATAATATAAATTTTAAATAATTTATTCAAACATAATATCCAAAATGTGAAATGATGTCTAAGAATTCAAATACATGATATCAAATAACAACTTCAATAACTTCAAATAAAACTTCAAGTAAAATCCTCATGCTAACTCAAGCCTCAGCTTCATTGTTACCTGAAACATGTTAATTTTGAAAGTATTTTGGGTCAACATAAGTTGGTGAGAATTACATAGGTTTTTGATAATAGAATGAATAAAATGTTGTGCAATTCATGTGTCATGTCAATCTAGCCCATATGTGAGAACATACTAGAAATAAATCGAGTGCATAATCAACCCTGATGACTGTTATAAAATGATACATACCATACACTCATGGTCCAATTGAATATGTTATGCGATAACAAACACCCACGTAACCTTTGTAGGAGGCACGTATCCGGGTGGGATTGTCAGTCCAATAGATCTATCAATGTATACCGTCGGCTTGTACGGAGTTAATGATTATGCTAGAATGGTGCTTACTCTAATCATGCTCAAGACATAATGCAACATAGAAAACACATAGACACATTGATGATTGAATTGCAATGATAATGTTATAACATGTTTCACCCCAAAAATGATGATAAATAAAAGGGGCTATGTAAAACTCACCTTAGCAAATGTTAAACTTGTTGAAAAGATGAATTAATAGTGTTGCCCAAAATGATTCCAAATATCACCCTATAATAAGGTAATATATAATAAGTCTAAGTCTAATTAAGTGTATCCTAGGGTTTCGATTTGGGGATATCCAATTGTTGAATTTAAATTAAATTGTTAATTAATAAAGGAAAATTTGATAATTAATAAAAGAAAGTCTTTTATAAAATTTGAATTTTGAATGTACACATTAAAGTGTTTGAAGTATAAAAATAATTTTTATAAAATTATTTTATTTAAAATAGATTTTTAAATCTATTTATTATAAATAGCCAATATTTAACTTTAATAATCAAAAATACTAAAATTAAAGAATTTCTATTTTAAAAATCATGTTTCTGTTCTAAATAATTAAAAATAATTTGTATAAAATTTTGGTGCAAAAATGATGAAAATTGGATTTATTATGATTTAATTATGATTAAATCTAACAAAAATTGATTAAAAATATAAAATAAATGATTTTACTGAATTAAAAATTATTTCAGTAAAGTTTAACTTTATAAAAAGTCAGGATAATTTTTGGAGAATTTAATAAAATTGTTTTGATATATAAATGGATTTTTATAAATATAATGGTATAAAAATGATTTAATTATTATAAATACTAAATAAATGAATTTTTGAAAAATAAAACTTGTGAATAACACTTTTAACTCAGATTTAATAAATATAATTTTTTTAGAATTTATAAAATAGTTTTGGTATTTAAAAATGAATTTATGAGTTTTAAATATAATATATATATATATATATATATATATATATATAATTGTTGTTTTAAAAAGAAAAGAAAAGAACAAAAAAAAGAAGTCAGAGCCGGGACTCGAACCCGGGTGACTGTTGATGCAACCCTTGGTCACAACCACTTGGCCTAGGCCAGTGGTTGTGATGAAAGCCGTTTATATTTAAATAAATACACATGTCAATTTCAGTTTTATCCCCAATTAAGCACGAACGAACCCTAGAAATTTCAATCAAACAATTCAGACAATCTAAGCCCGATTAACGTTGGGGCTTTTGTTGTTTGATTGCCGACTAACAAAACCCACAAAAGAAAAGTAACTCACAGTGTTGTTTTATGTATGATTGTCGGGTCAAAGCCAAAGTCAAACAACGAGCAAGATGATCTAAATCAGAGTGTTTCAGAGATAATTGGAGGTTGAGAGAGAGTTGTGAGCGAGTATTCAAGGATCGTAGGTGGTCTATTTATACTGAGGATCAAAGGGTTTGGTTAATTGGAAGGTTTGACCATGATTAATTGTAGACGCGTGGGTTTTCAAAATTAGTCAACGATTCGTTGCAATTGACGTGTAATTGAGTCACACTGGGCCGATAATCACACGAATTTACCATATAAAGATCAATTACGAGTTAATTCCTTGGATTGATTAACAAGCTAACCCACAGTTGACTTTCTTTGTCAACTGTGAAGGTTTTAAAACGCGCTTATAATTAATAAGGATCCAGGTTTCTAACAAGTTGCATGCCAGCCCAGCTGGTTAAGTGTTTGATTGGTTTGGGCCGGTCTTGGCGCGGGTTCGATTCCCGGCCAAGACAATTATTTTTTTGATATTATTCCAATGTTATAATATATATAATATATATATATATATATATATAGTATTAGGGTTCCACAAATGCGACAAAAATAATAAATGCGAGCATATAAGATGAAACTTGACGTTTTTATTAAATACGAACGTGTAACGTACAAGTTTAAATACGTAATGTTACACGCTAATCCCATATCTTTCATGTCAAACCTTGCTTTCAGGACGTCCTTTGTAGATTTTATCATTTTCTCATTACTACTAGCAATGAGCATGTCATCCACATACAAACACAGGATGACATATCCGTCTGGTGTGTCTTTCACATACACACATTTGTCACATTCATTGATTTTGAACCCAGAATCAAGCATGACATGATCAAACTTTTGATGCCATTGTTTTGGAGCTTGCTTCAAACCATATAAAGATTTTACAAGCTTGCATACTTTCTTTTCTTGTCCCTTGGCTATGAAGCCCTCGGGCTGTTCCATGTAAATCTCCTCCTTTAGATTTCCATACAAGAAAGCCGTTTTCACATCCATTTGGTGAATTTTCAAATTTCTAATGGCTGCAATGGCTAGTACCATCCTGATGGATGTTATTCGCGTGACAGGCGAATATGTGTCAAAATAATCCAAGCCTTCTCGCCGTTTATATCCTTTGATCACCAACCTTGCCTTATACTTATCAATGGTGCCATCTGGTTTCATCTTTTTCTTGAAGATCCATCGATATCCTAGTGGTTTGCATCCCGCAGGAAGATCCACTAACTCCCAGGTGTGATTTTGTAAAATAGAATCTATTTCACATTTTATGGCCTCCTTCCATTGAGGTCCATCCGAGGAATTTACCGCTTCTTGGTAAGTTTGCGGTTCCTCCTCGACCACATAGGTGAGGAAATTTGGACCAAAGGATTTTTGGGTCCTTTGTCTTTTACTCCTTCGGATTTCATTTTCATCTATTTGAGGTTCATCATTTGTAACCTCTTCTCTTGAAACACCTTCCCTAGTCGAATTTAATGGGCCCGGTTCATCCTCTAGAACACTATCATCAATTGGGCTTTGTGAACCCAACTTAGGCCTATCCAAGCATGGGAATATGTGCTCGAACCAAGAAGCATCCTTAGATTCCAATATAGTGCCGTTAGACACTCCAAGGATTCTTCGAGTCATGCACAAGAAAGCGAAGTGGACCACCCAAACGAGTGTATCCAATGAGCACACAATCTATAGTTTTGGGTCCTATCACAAGACGCTTTGGTGGTGTCACAACCACCTTAGCTAGGCACCCCCACACTCGCAAGTGATTATATGATGGTTTGACTCCTGTCAATAATTCATATGGTGTTACATCTTTCTTTTTTCGGGGAATTAAATTTAGAATGAAATTTGATGATAACAACGCTTCCCCCCACATGTCCTCGCTCACCCCCGAGCTTATCAACATGGCATTCATCATTTCTTTCAACGTTCTATTTTTACGTTCTGCTATGCCATTTGATTGTGGTGAGTAAGGAGGTGTGAGTTCATGTATGATTCCACTTTTTGCACAAAGATCAGCAAAAGGTGAAACATATTCACCACCTCTATCACTCCTCACCTTTTTTATTTTCCGGTTAAGTTGATTTTCAACTTCGGCTTTGAACACAACAAATTTGTCAATAGCCTCGTCCTTACTCTTAAGTAAGTACACATAGCAAAATCTTGTGCTATCATCAATAAATGTTATGAAATACTTGTTCCCACCTCTAGTAGGAATAGATTTCAAATCACACAAATCTGTGTGGATCAAATCAAGAGGACCGGTGGTTCGTTCAACCTTTTTGAATGACGTTCGTGTTTGTTTTGCCTCGACACAAGTTTCACACTTATGATTTGAGTCAATATCAATTTTTGGTATGCTATTCAATTTAATTAAATGTCGAATGAAATTAAAATTCACATGACCTAGTCTACCGTGCCAAACATTAGAAGACTCAAGCATGTAAGCAGAATTATCGTTATTCATTCCATTCATCACAGTTACATTTAACTTAAACATACCATTAAGGGCATAGCCCTTACCAACATATATACCACCTTTGGTCAACACGACCTTATCAGACTCAAACACCATTTTGAACCTAAACTTGTTCAACTGCCAACCCGACACAAGATTCTTACGAATCTCAGAAACATACAACACATTAGACAGAGTAAGTTCCTTTCCCGACGTCATCTTCAAAAGCACATTACCTTCGCCTTTGATATCTGCAGTAGCAGAATTCCCCATGAAGAGCTTTTCACCAGCAACTTCCTTGAAGGTGTTGAAAAAACTCTTGTCAAAACACACATGCCGGGTTGCCCCGGTATCAACCCACCAATCCTTGGCATCCGTTCCAACCAAGTTTGCTTCAGTGATCATCATTGAAAAATCTGACATCATAGCAACAAGATTATCAATCATGTTTGCTTGTTTGCCATTTTCCTTCTTTGGAAGCTTGCATTCACTTGCTTTATGCCCCGGTTTGTCACAGTTATAGCACGTTTCATTGAACTTTTTCTTCCCAATCCCACCTTTAGGTCCAAGGTGGGAGCTCTTCCCGTTGGTTTTCTTAAACCCACCACGTTTGTTGCCTTTGTTGCTTTTGTTACTCTTTGATGATTGACCATGTTCAACAACATTGGCTTTAGCGACTTCATGACCGACAGTTTTCTTTTGAGCGACTTTGTTGTCTTCTTCAATACGAAGACGCACAACCAAGTCTTCAATTGTCATTTCCTTTCGCTTATGCTTCAAATAATTTTTGAAATCAATCCAACTTGGTGGCAATTTTTCAATAATAGCAGCCACTTGGAATGTCTCGCTAAGCATCATTCCTTCGGCATGAATATCATGAAGAATCACCTGTAATTCTTGAACTTGACTCATAACAGTTTTTGAGTCAATCATAGCAAAATCCAAGAATTTTGCCACCACAAATTTCTTAGTGCCCGCATCTTCAGTTTTGTATTTGCGTTCCAAAGATTCCCATAATTCTTTGGCAGTAACAGCTTTGCAATACACATTATAGAGCGAATCAACCATTCCATTAAGGATATAGTTTCTGCACAAAAACTCAGAATGATTCCAAGCCTGAACCGCGCTCACAGTTTGAGCATTCATATCGTCCTCAACAACACGAGGAGCGGTTTCAGTCAAGAACCTCGCAAGGTTCAATGTTGTTAAATAAAACAACATCTTTTGCTGCCAGCGTTTGAAGTTTACACTAGCAAACTTCTCGGGTTTTTCTGCGTGGCTTGCCACATCAGCAGGCAAAGGCGCCACCAAGCCAGCGGTAACAACAACTGCAGACGTGTACACTGCAGAGAGTCCAACAGCACTGGAACTCGTGAGAGGAGCAGAAGAAACCAAGGGCTGTGACGTATTCTCCATTACTGAAAAGAACAAAGACTGTTAGAACAATAAAATCTGTTTAAGTTTGTTAGAAATCTTACAGTAAACTGGAGCGTATGACGATTCTGCAAACAAAAGAAACAGAAACAAAACGAAATAGTTAATAGAACCGGGCTTGTGTTTGACACAATTCCCTTAAACAGATTCGTCGTCTGTTCCCAGGGTACACCGGTTCAACAGTGATGGTGCACTGCGGACTATCCCACTTGCCTAAAAAGAAACCGGAACTGACTGCCTCTAAAAAATGTTGCTGCAGCAAACAGATGTGAAAGTGTATGTTTTCTGTTGTGTGTTGTGTTCTGCACACAAGTCTGTCTTATATACTTGAACAACCAAAAACTGTTGGAAGCTGTTCAGACTCTAATTAATCATGCGAATTAATCACCATTATTATGGTGTTAATTGCTGATGATAATCAAGAGTTGCAACAGTTGGAAGATGAAGGCAAAGAGTTCTTTCTAGAATAATCAGCTACATTATGCAAAAATTAAAACAGACATCAAAAACCAGTCTCGCACGGACCCGGGTTTTTCGAGCTGCATTCGTGTCCGCAGGTCGTGCGGGCGTCGCGTTGGTTCAAGGATTTTTCCGAGCCAGAACCCATTTTTGCACCCCCCTGCGCGCGGGGTAGGAGCCAGAGGATAATGTAACTTTAACAATTTAATTCCTCCATTCAAACTTTACCTTATAAAGTCTTCCAATTTCCATCTTCCCACCAATGTGGGACACAACCAACTCACACAATTAACTCACATTCACTTCTATAATTTTCCAACAAGAAAGTACCATTTTAATCTATTTTGCTAAAGAAATCGCTTGCCATCACAAAGCACACTGATTCCTTTATTGGCATTGTTCAACTGCATATAAAAACAATAAAGGAACTATTATAAAGACATATTGTAATAGGGTAAATAATTACATGAAAACAGAACCATGCCTGGATTATTTCATACCATTATTGGTTTTCCAATCTGTTAGTTGGGGAGCATTCTTCAAAGAAGCATATAAGATCTGTAGTGCTTGAACTGCAACATAAAAAAAACCATCGCTGACCTAACCAGCCGCAAAGACCAGCCATCGCTAACCTAAACATAGTCGCTGCAATTTCTACAACCGCCGCCTGATTATCGCTGCCAGCAGCCCTTTGCCACAGGTGATCTGACAAGAACAATTGGTTGTTGCAGTGTTTCTATTTCTTCTCGTTTTTAAATATCGCCCCATATAATACGTGTGTTGCTGGCTGCTTCAGCTACTTTCAGCCACATCAAGTTTTATTAACTCGTAAAAATGCAATGATATCAGAAAATTGAAATGATGGTATAAACTTAAACTAAGAGAACTTACAGCAGTACGTGAAAGACAGTGATAACTTTCTATTGCGAGTCAGTTGCTATCCACTATTAATGTGCTTCCATCTAGTCAATATTATAGTTCAGATTCATGAAAATTAGCTACTTGACATGTCGAATGCACCATAAATTCTTCTATATTAATTTTAGTCAAGAAATATAACAAAGATTTACTTTCTCGACATCACCAATTGTGCATAGGTACTTGTTAGATCCTCTTATATGTTACAGACAAATTTAATTAAATACATAAGTTACTTATATGCTAGCTCATTGTTGTAAAAGAAAAGAACAATAAATAAATGCAGGATGTTGCCATTTTGTAGCAATGTATGATAACAACCAACAAACATAATAATTTAACCATTTTAGGAGGAACATGCCAAAGGGGGCAGAGAAATCAGATCAGAAAATAATATACCTTGGCTTCATTACTACCAACAATGAACAGCACAAACCTGCTAAACACCAAAAATAACTAAATGTAAAATACACCAGTGAATCACAATTGCGTGAATCAAGCAACATTTAAACCTAATCAAAAGAAATTCAAACGTGAAATAATGCGTCAAAGGAAGAGAGTCGACAAATTACTGTATTAAGGTAATTTGCTGGCCAATTATTGTTGAAAAAGGCCACCGGTATTCTAAACCTTTAACGGTGACATAAATAGAGTAGATAGAACACCGAGTTGGAATCGTGTGGAACCAGGGGAAGGAAAAATGAAAAGCATCTGAATTTGAATTTTGGATATGAGAGTCCATATTCTGATTTTGAAACCCATTTTGAATTTTAAAACCCTTTTTGATTCCCCCTTCTTTTTCATCTAAATCCTCCTATATGCTTCTAAGCATTGTACCATAAGTTATATGAGTGGTAAAACCCTTAGAAATTAAGAGATTTGGTCAAATGACCATTTATGCCCTTCTAATAGGCATTATAAAGTAGTAATAGATATATATACTTAGTATAATAGGAAAGTCGTGAGTGACATAAGAAAGCTGCTTTGTCAAGCATAGAGATAGGTCAACAATGCCTGTGTGATGCAAAAAATGATGTCATTAATCAGCTGAAAATATTCAGAAAAGTATGTGGGTCACTTTTATTTAGCATTGTTGGCCTCAACAGAGTTTGTTTATTATTAATCTCGATTAACGAACAGTCGTTCAGAGTAATAATTGAGCTCACCTCTTAAGTAGCAGATGTTATGTACATCCGTTGGCAGTTGTTAAGCGCTTAAGTTTGAATTTTAAGAGGAAAGTTTTAAATTAACATAGGGAAACGTGGTTCATTAATTATGCTGCAGGTATATAATCATATTCCTTATAAGCACATAACAAGTTCAGCCATTCGTAATATCAGCTTTGAATTTTCTAAATAAAGTTTTTCAAATTTCCCTCTTAAAACATATCCTTAAAACCATGTCAATGTCAATGGACAATGTTAAAAACAATCTTAGTTTTATTAGTGATCTGAATCCAACTAAAGATATGTGGAACATGAAGGCTCGGATCATACGAAAATGGAATCAAACTTTTAAGATGGAGGTGATATTCATCGATGAGCAGGTGATGTGCTTAAAATTACACATATTTATCACACAAATTTACCCCTATTTTGTGCATGTTCATTGGAAATTTCAAGAGGTTAAATGCTAATCAAGTGATATTTGTTGATTCTTGGGTTTGGTAGTGATTTATGAGGATTTGAGAGAAATCAAGATACAATGGAACTAGATGAAGGTTGTTGTCTCATGTAAAGGTTCAAGCACAATTATGCCACCCAAGCACAACCATGCTCATTCCTAAGCACAACCATGATTTGTGAATAAGCATGATCATGCTTGGTTTTGTCCAGACACACGCTAAGCCAAACCCTAGATCTAACATTTGCAAACACGATCATGCCCACAACTAAGCATGACGATGCTCATATATCTCTTAAAAGCCTACTACAAAGTCAGAGGAACAATGTTTCTTGGGTATTTAAAGACCAATGGGCTTTCTAGACCAGTCAACGCATGAGCACAACCATGCTCATCCACAAACACAATTGTGCTCCTCTTTTTTTCTTTTGTATAAAAACATCAGTATGTTCCCATTTGGGGGTGGTGGAGTCCAGGGAGTAAAACCCCACCATTTCACTCCCAAATATTGGTTACTTTCACCCATTTGCAAGCAACTTTGAAGGATTCTAACATCAAGAGAAGCATCATCTATCATCTACCTCATCTAGCTTGGATTGTTGGTTTGGTTATTCTTAATTTTACCATGAACTTTGTAACTTTCTTAAGCTTGTATGGTGTTTTTGAGATCATAATGGGCTAAACTCTTGTTATCACTTTGATTAAGATGAAGTTTGGTTAACATTTGGGGATATTATGGATTATTGGCAATGTTTATGTTGATGTTGTAGTAGTATCATGATTATTCTTCAATGGTTTTGTGTACTTAAAGGTTTGTTAAGATATTCAAGACTTATGGGTGTTTGGTTGTGTAATGTTGGAAAACTCATGATTTAAACATTCATTCCTAGATTTGTACATGTTTATGCTAATCTTTGGCTTTTGAACTAGGAATGGTGAATGAAGTTTTGCTTATTTTTTATAAACTCTTAAATGTGTATCCTTATGCTTATGTTTTAAAAGACAACGTAGTGTAAACTGCCATTTTGGCCCCTAAGGTTTGCCAAAAAAAAAAAAAAAAAAAAACTTGTTTAGACACCAAACTTGATTTTTATCACTGGTAACCCTGAAGTTTCATTTTGGTGCCATTTTGGACATTTTTTCTAACTCAGTTAGAAAAGTCAGTTAACTCCCAGGGGCAATTTGGTCATTTTATGTCTTAACGTTAAAAAACACATATTTACTCCTTCTTCTTCTTCACAAACAACGATTCAAACACAGTTTCTTCCACCCCTCTTCAAAAAAAAAAACCTTAATTCCCAAATCATGGAAACCCAAATCGACTATCAAATCATAGAAACCCAAATCGACGATCAAATCATAGAAACCTAAATCGACGATCAAATCATAGAAACCCAAATCGATGATGGTATTCTCCAGAATACACATCGAAATTCTACCAGAATACAATTGTAACAAATATGACAGGTTTTTGATAAGATCATTGGAGTATCAACCGGAATTCTACCAAAATACACATCGGAGGATGACTGGAGCTCCGGTTCCTTGGAATAACCCCACACATGCATACTTATGTATGTGTAGGTAATTACATAAAAGGAATGGGCTAGATTGATGATTACAGAGACTTTCGGTTATGGTATTCTAGACTGAAATAACAACGGGAGGTGAAGGGCTTGGCAGTAGCTTGAGCTGGTTATCAGACTAACAAACGAGGGGTGGGTTTAGGGTTATAGAATTACCGATGACAGTCACCGTAACCGGTGACTATCCCAATCGTGGGTACAACAGGAAGGAGGAACGGGGATGGTTTGATGGTGACTTATAACTATGTTTAAAAATGAAGGTGGAAATGGCATGTGACTTGCATGTCACATGTTATTCGCGCGGGGATTTTTGGTACCCTACCCCTTCAATGACGTATAAAAAAGTTACGGACGTTTAAAAATAAAGGTGGAAATGACATGTGACTTGCATGTGCATATTTTTTTTTTGAAAAAATTACCCTTCCCACTTGTTTAATCCTTTGGACACATGTCATTTTCTAGTGGGTTCTCATCCTTTTCATTTTTTGTAGCCTTTATAGAATAACATAACCCTATTTTACAATACCTTAATAACCAAAGTCTTCTCATAATTATATATAACTAGCAGGAACCCACACGTTGCGGCATGACTACACTGTGTTTGGCTGTTGAGTTTTGTCAATCACGTTATTAGTGTTGTACATTATACAAACATACTGATAAATGTGTAATATATGATCAGATGGTGTACAATTTTAGTAGGAAGTAGGTGTAGATATTGTAGTAGAATAACACGTTAAGTTTGTAATAAATATCGATGTAATAGTAAACCAAAGTGTGAAACAATAGATGACACCATAGAGTTTTCTAAACACAAAAAACATAAGTGAAAAATAATTATTAAAAGAAATAGTTGGATCAATATTATGCTCTTTTGTTAGAACTTGCTAGTTGACACTTAAGTGTTTAGCAAGTTCTTGGTGAGTGATAGAACAACGGAATGTTTATAAGTTTAAAGCTACACTTATCAACAGGAGTTATTACTCCCCCTGGAATCAAGAACTAATAAATGAAAAGTGTTTATTGAGAATCTGAGTATTGAATGAGAATGAAATACTTTGACAGATTCTCAGTAAACACGAAATGGAAATAACAATAATAAGTGTTGAAGGATTTCTTGTATTAAAATCAATGTCTAAAACAGAGGGATGAACCCTTCTATTTATAGACTTTACAAATACATGAACCTTGCCAAAAGCAAGTTCAGAAACAAGTTGCAACAAGTTGCAGTCTTGGAACTTGTACATAAAGCAAAAAGAAATACTAAAGTATTAAACTACTAATATACAAAGGCGGTGGAAAAGATCTTCTGTAAGTACTGATGAATGACAAACTACTGATGAGTAGTTTGTCTTCAGTAGTTCTTCAGTAGAAGTGTCTGGTTTGAACTTCAGAACTTCTGATGACTTTTCTTCTTCAGCACTTCTGAATCTCTTCTTCAGCAGTTTGATCCTTTGTCTTCAGCAGTTCTATACTTAGAGTATTTTGACAGAAGTGAATTAGACTAAGGTTTGCAAAAGTGGTTTCACCAATCCTTTTTGTCCTAACAATCTCCCCCTGGATTGATGAAGCCAAAACCTTACTAATTCCTTATTGTTCTTTTCTGTCCTTCACAATTTTCCATATTCCTTTGAACATGGAATTCTTGAGCTGGTTCAGTTGATCATCAGTAAGAGACCCTTTCTGTGGTTCCAAGTGTTGGATTGTAAGCAGGTCTTTGGTTGATAGTTTCTTCAGTTCATTCATCGACCTATATGCCCTGCTTGTTTGATCTCTTCTTGTCACAAGTACTGAGTTTCTATCAGTAAAGGACCATCTGATGATTGGTACTTTAGACTTGTCAAAGTCTGCAGTGTAGGGAACCATGGTGGTACCCTGGGTTTCTCCTGAGTGTTGAATGTTTTCAACTTTAGTGACTCTCAGGTGGGATTCACTTCCCTGCTGTTGTTCCATCACATTAGGTATCTGAAATGTTGGCAAATGATGTTCAGTTACTACCTTGGTGTGCAGTTTGTCTGTGATGGTCTTCTGGATTTGATATGCAAAGGTGGAAGGATCCCTGAATTGTGTGAGCAGAGGCTTCTCTTCTATGTCAAAATCAGAATGGACTACTGTACTACCTTCTAGTAGTACCATTCTGAAATCAGTCTTCACTTTCTCCTCTGACTTCTTTCTTTGTGTAGCTGGTCTTCTTTGAACACCAGAAGTTCTAACTACTGAAGTTGAAGCTTCAGCAGTTTGAAACTTCTCTGGATTAGCAGCCCTTGCAGCCTTATATTTTCTATATGTGTCCACCAATCTTTCTTCTTTCCATTTGGACACTGAGGCTTTTGAACCATAACCATTAGCTACCAGTTCTTCTATCATCTGAGCTCTCTTGGCCTTTGTGTCTTTACTTGTTGCAAGTTTATCTGCAATAAGTTGAGCTCTTCTTGTCAGCTCTTCCACAAAGAGTCTCTTCAATGTGTGGGCTTTGATTTTGCTGTTCTTTGTAATGTAAGACATCAGTTGATGTCTTTTGTCTTCTTCAGCAATTTCATCTAGGCTAGCCTGCCTTTGGAGTTCAGCTTCATAAGCCTGAAGTTTTTCTTCATGGTTTAGATCTAAGTCATCCCTTTCTTCCAGAGTTTTCCAGATCTGATCTTCTCTGGCCTTCTTTTGGGCTGCCACTAAACTCTTCTCAAGTAATTCTGCTGATTGAGAGATTGGAGAAGGGTTTAGCACAGTCATTATGGTAACTGTTGTAGTAGGCCTGATAGGAACAGAGGTTGGTTGAATAGGAGCAGTTGATCTGGAAGGGTCAGCAGTTTGAGTCTTGGAAGTGTTAACTTCTGATGGGTTGACAACTTCTGAAGGTTTGTCAACTACTGAAGGATTGTCTTCAGTACTTTCTGATTCTTCATCAGAACTTTGGCCATCAGAGGTTTCTTCATTGTGCCCTTGGGATTCATCAGACTTTTCAGCATCTTCTATTTCTTGAATAGAGACACCAAATTGTTGGGCCAGTTTTTCTTTTCTGGCTTGATTCTTCTGATCTCTTTCAAGGATAGCCACTCTTGCCCTTATCCTGGCTTCGAATGACTCCTTAGGTTCCCTAATTTTCTCCCCCTTTTTGGATTCATCAAGTGTGGAAGTTGAGGGTTGGGAGAATTGACCTGTAAGATGAGCAATCTGTTTGCTGTTGTAGTCAATCTTGTTGGACAGATCGTTCATCTTTGTCTTGATCACTCCAAATTGGTTCTTGATTGACAGCTCCAAGTTAGCTGTGTATGTTTGGAAGTGATTCTTGATGAGAGTGTTCATCATGTGGTACAGGGGACCATCTGGGCTGCATAGCTGGTTCATGTCTATGCTTGTTTGCCCAGGGAATTGGGTAGGCATTTGTAGTGAGGGGTGTGTTTTTGGTTGATCTTCTTGTTGTACAGAAGATGCCACTCTAGGGGAATCATGGATTGAGTGGGCTTTAACCTGAGATGGTGTGACTAGCTTCTTGAGCTTAGAGACACCAGGTGCAGGACCTTCACTTGTAGCCGTCAATTCAGTAGTTTGGTGTTTTGAAACATCATCCAAATCAATGGAATCATCTGAATCCCTGATTACATCCTCAATGAGGACTGTATCAGTTACATCATGAGCTGAGCCCAACTCAGTTGTCTCATGTACCTCTTGTTCTTGGTTCAGAGGATTTCCTACCTCAGGCATTAAGCCTTCATCAGTAGTTGCCACAGTTGAGGTCTTAGCTATGTTACTTCTGTCCTCAGGTCCACCACTTGGTGGTAAATGAGTAGTAGCGACCTCAAAAGTACCAAAAGCTTCTAAGTTAGGGCTTAGAGACTCTGGTTCATCCTCATCTCTTTGGTTAGGGCTTTGAGTGTCCACATCCATGTCACTTTCTGAGGCTATGTCCCCTGTTTGATGTGGTTGATGGGGACTGACATGTGTAGATGGGACTTTCTCTTTTAGCCCAGAGAGAAGTTTGGCTATTTCAATGTCTGGTTCAGAAATTTGGGGTGCTGGTTCAGTAGTTTGGGCAGTGGGTTCAGCAGTTTCAAAAGAAGAGTCAATTGGAATAGTTTTCTTAAGTCTTTTTATTTTGAAAAGGATTGTTATTGGTGCTCTTGGTGGGGTTTGAGATGGATGAGACTGAGAGGATGTTTCAGTCACATCTTTAAGAAGTGCAGATTGCACAGTAGTTTGTTCAAGCATCTCAACCTCCTAAACAACTTTTCTTTTGGGTTTGGTGGGTTTTTGTTTTGTTATCTTGGGTTTCTTGGCCTTTGGTGGAGTAGGTTTGGAAGATGAGGGTTCCATGGGGACTGGTTCTGGTTCCCCTTGGTCATCTTCTGGCCAGGCAGCCTGTTTGTTGTGCCTTGAGTATGCTTGTGAGGTTAAGGGTTTCAAAATTTCAATTTTACCCACAAGCACCTCATTACCCAGTTCAGATATTATGCACTGCATAATGAACCTTGGATATAACAAAAACTTTTTCTTAGTGTTATTATGATGTAACACCAACTCATTAAAGAAAAGTTTTGATGCCCTGAAATTTGTTTCATTCACAATAGAATGAAAGATTGGTTGAAAGGTTGAGGGCATCTGGTCATAAGACCCTGTTTTAGGACTCAAGCACATAATAATATAATGAAACAAAAGTTTATATTTTGGTTCAAAATACTTTTTAAAGATAGTAGCTTGTGAGAGAGTACCTTGATAACCACACTCAGTCATGGTTAGGTGGATTGCAGAGTTGTCAAACTTCTCAGGGGCATTCACATCATTCAACCCCAGTCTATCTGCAAGTATGGCCGGTGTAATGGCCATTTGTCTCCCTTTAATTGTTGAGTTGAGGGAGATAACTTCATCATCCACCATCACTGTCTCAGCATTAGCCCAGAACTCATTGAGAGTTGCAGGATGTATTGGTGAGTCTATTGTGAGATCGGTGAAATATTGGGATTTGACGACGAGATCAATGATCTCATCATATTGGGACCAGCCTTCTTGTTTTTCTAAGTAGGCTCTGAGATTGTGTCCCTGTTTGAGAACTAAAGCCATGTGGTTTTGTGTGTGTTGATGAATCGAACAGTGTTTTTGTGTTGCAGGTTCAGGGGTTTTGAGAGCTTTCTTGAGAGAGAAGGAGGGAATTTTTGTGTTAGAAAGGATAAGTGTTAAAAAAAGATATTTATCAGAAGTTTTTAACCGCTTGGATCTTCTTTATTAGAAGTTTTAAACCGCCTAGGTTAAAAATCTCTTTATCAGAAGTTTTAAGCCGACTAGGTCAAACTTCTGATGATGGGAAAAGTCAGATTTGCCCTTTTTGACTAAACTGCTGATGAAGAATTATCTTCATCAGTAGTTCCCATTTTCTCTTCAGCAGTTTTGAACAGCTGATGAGAAATTCTTTATAAATACTTTATTCATAACTTCTGAAGGTTGTTTTATCATAAGTTAATCACTTTTCAGAAAATATCCCCATACTGATGTTTTGTTCATCAGTAGTTTCTCTCTTTTCAGAAGTTTTTCAAGTGTTTGAAAACAGATGTAAGTGAAAAATAAAAAAATTGTGCAGAAAAATAAAGAGAAACACTTACAAATTTAGCATCCCTAGCATGGATACTAACTTCTAAAATGTTGATGTGTCAAGGGGTTTAGTGAAAATGTCAGCTATTTGATTAGCTGTTGCTACATGTTTCACTTCAATCTTGCCTTTTTCATAGCAATCTCTTATGAAATGATACCTGATTTCAATGTGTTTAGTCTTTGAAAACTGAACAGGATTTTGAATGATGCTAATGGCAGATTTGCTGTCTACAAGCAATGGTGTCTTGGTCTCTTTGATTCCATAATCAAGAAGTTGATATTGGAGCCATTGTATCTGTGATGTACAACTTGCAGCTGCAATGTATTCAGCTTCAGCAGTTGAAGTTGCAACAGATGTTTGTTTCTTTGATTGCCAGGACACTAGACAGTTTCCCAAGAATTGACAACCACCAGATGCTGATTTTCTTGACATTTTACACCCTGCATAGTCACTATCTGAAAAAGCTGATAACTTGGTATTGCTTGAAGCAGGATACCAAATTCCAAGTGTGGGAGTTCCTTTCAGATATCTGAAAATTCTTTTGACTGCAATAAGGTGTGATTCCCTAGGAGTTGATTGATATCTAGCACAGACACATGTTGAAAACATAATATCTGGTCTAGAAGCAGTTAGATATAAGAGGGAACCTATCATACATCTATACATGGTTTGATCAACCTGTTTTCCTTGATCATCTGGTTCAACTTGTGTGGTTGGTGTCATGGGAGTGGAACATGATTTACAGTCTTGTAAAGAAAATTTGTTTAATAATTCTTTAACATATTTTGATTGATGTATAAAAGTTCCATTTGATTGTTGTTTAATCTGCAGTCCCAAAAAGTACTGCAGTTCTCCCATTGTACTCATCTCAAATTTTGATTGCATGAGTTTCTTAAATTCATCACACAATTTTGTGTTTGTTGAACCAAAAATGATATCATCAACATATATTTGAACAAGTAAGACATGATTTCCAACATGTTTTATGAAAAGTGTTTTATCAATGGCACCTCTTGTGAAGTTATTTTTGAGTAAAAAGGTTGAAAGTGTATCATACCAGGCTCTTGGAGCCTGTTTGAGCCCATAAAGAGCTTTGTCTAGTTTGTACACCCACTCAGGATGAGAAGGATCCTCAAACCCAGGTGGCTGACAAACATACACTTCCTCTTTTATCTTTCCATACAAAAATGCACTCTTTGTAACACCCCAACCGATGGCGGAAACATCGGGATGTCACGTATTGATGATTGTTCAGTAGCTCATGGTAATACATATGTTTAAATAATCCTTTATTTCATTACATTAAAGTCTACATCAAATAATCAAACAAAGCTTAAAACTTCAAATATCTCCTCATGCTAGCTCTAGACTTCAAGTATCAGTATTTCCTGTTGAGTTTGGAAAAATGGGGGGGGGGGGGGTCAACTAGAAGTTGGTGAGAATACATAAGCCATGTCAAGCAAATAGTTTAAGTATAAAAGTTTAGCAATTCATATGTCTATCGTAAGTTTAAGTCTACATGAATAAACATAATATGTTGAATCGACATAATCAAACCTCCGACTAGTTTAGGTCCATCCCGTCATCCACGGTTCACCTTAATAATATGTTGGAACGATAACAATCACCCACGCTACCTATGTAGGAGGTACACGTATCCGGGTGGGATTGTCAATCCAATAGATCTATTATTGAGTATCGCCGGCTTGGCCATAGCTAATGATTATGTAATGTTGAAACTCGTTGAAACTGTTGTTGTTGTCTAATTCATGTGGCATTAAAGTTTACAACTAGACATGTATGTAGAATTGCTTAAGTATAATGTTGCAAGTATAAAGAATTGCATAAACATGGTTACGTAAACTCACATTGGCAAAGTATTAAGTCTCGAGAAATAGAATATGTGTAGCCCTAAAGTTGCCAATTACAAGAGCTTATGATCAAAGCTTCAATTGTAGAAGTAATAGACTATAGAAGAAAGGTATGAGGGAAAGTTTAATCGGATTGAAACAATCGATTTAGAGGTGCAAAGTATAATGGGTCATAGGTGGGTTTTTATACTAGTTTTGGATTCAATTAGCCATTAAAATTGGTCAACACCATAAAGTAAGGTTTTATGATGAATTGACTATTTGACTAAGACTTTGACTGTTAGACTAAGACTTTGACTAGTACTTTGACTATTTGACTCAAGGCTTTATTTAAAAAAAAAAAAATCTTGTATGTGAAAAAAAAAGAATTTAGAATCATATTATTATTATTATTATTATTTATATACATTTATGTATGTATATAAGTTGTGAGTTAGGATAAATAAAGACTTAGGCACATTTGTATAATATTAATGATAAAGGTGTAATAATATATATATATATATATAAGGGCTTTTTATGTATTAAAATTTTGGGGAAAATTTTGCGATGTTACAGTCTCCCCTACTTTTGGAAACTTCGTCCCGAAGTTTATTGAAAACACAGGGTTGAAGGTGATTGGGTAGAAATTAGGACAAGGGTGGTTTGGGAAGTTTCGAGTTAAGGCATGACATAAATTTATAGGTAACAGAATAAACTGTTTCGAATAATTTGGGTAAGAGTTTTGATATGTGTGAGTTTTAAGGGTTGGATTAGGTTCATCTGAAATAGCAAGGAGAATAAGAATCTTAAGTTTTAGGAGTCCTAAAAGGAATGAGTTGATGGACTATTGAATGACTAAATGAACTACCAGATAACTAAGGTTTATAATTGGTCAACTGCCGAAAACCTTGATAGAATTTCACACTACCTTAACGTACCTGTAAATTCATGATTACGTTCCGGACCGCAATCACCAATTTACCTTACATTAGGGTTTTGTGTCCTTCTATAACTCTAGACACACATGTAAAATAATATGATTAACCATGTATCCAAATATGAGTCCAACTGTTGAGCAGGAAAAAGACTTCTACCAGTCAGTGAGTAGGAACCTCTACCGATTGTTGAGCAGGTATGATAGCCTCTACAAGTCGTTGAGCAGGTTGTAGGGCCTCTACCGACTGTTGAGCAGGCATGATGACCTCTACCAATCGTTGAGTAGGTTATTTTGTACTCTACTAACTGTTGAGCAAGTACTTCATCCTCTATCAGTTGTTTGATTAAGTGTACCAATTATTACACACATGAATTGCAAATTGATAATATGTACATGTAAGCAATCAAGTATCAAGTATAGCATACGAGTTGTAATAGAGTTGCCCTAGATAAGGTTAATGACTCTAGGTGTGTCTATAGTAAATAGTTTATATTCCATGAATTCTAGTTTCAAATATTCAAATAAGGCAAATAGTCGAATCCTCATGTATAACTAAGGATTATGTTTGATGCAACACACAATCAAGTTTCAATAGTTTGGTTATCATGGGTAACTAGCTCATGTGTGAGAAGGTGAAGGATATGAATTTAGTTCTTGAGAGGATGATGAAAAATTCTTGAAGCAGAATCAAAGTTGTGAGAGATAGTGAATGTGAAGATAGTTGATAAAGAGTTTATTTTATAGTATGGAGATTATATGATTTGGGTAGGGTGTTGAATATTTAAAAAGTGGCTAAGATGGTAAGGTGAAGTGTGATTGTGAAATCCATGGATGGTTATGAAATGAGATTGATTTAAGCTGTAAAATTTTGAGATTTTTAAGCTTAGTTTAAGGAAGGTGAGTGTAATCATTTATTCATTAATTAAAATGAATAAACGAAAACGTTGACTTATCAAAACTTCTAGATTCTAATAACATAGTGAAGACATGCTTTAGCCTATAAGTGAACACTCATCCCGAGAATTCCCAGGTAGGCATCCGGGTCCCTCGTCTGATTGGGATATATGCGCAATGCCAGCCTAGACAGAAGACTCAGAATACAGGCGTTCACCCTTCCAGATTGCACGTGTTCGTTATTAAAATTCTAGAACTTCGACGAGATCTCAAGGTGGTTCAGGCTAAACCTGAGGATTTGTCCTATTAGTCTAAGAGTAGATCTTGTGATGGAGAACAATCTTCTTGTAGGGACTAAAGTAGGGATAAGAAGTAGGAGTGAGATAGAGAATAGCAAGTAAAAGGAGCAAATACTGGTTATATTCCTATGGTTATAGACTAGATTATTTTTTTTTCTAATAACCTAATTCCCTATAACCAAGGCTCTGATACCAATCTGTAACACCCCAACCGATGGCGGAAACATCGGGATGTCACGTATTGATGATTGTTCAGTAGCTCATGGTAATACATATGTTTAAATAATCCTTTATTTCATTACATTAAAGTCTACATCAAATAATCAAACAAAGCTTAAAACTTCAAATATCTCCTCATGCTAGCTCTAAACTTCAAGCATCAGTATTTCCTGTTGAGTTTGGAAAAATGGGGGGGGGGGGGGTCAACTAGAAGTTGGTGAGAATACATAATCCATGTCAAGCAAATAGTTTAAGTATAAAAGTTTAGCAATTCATATGTCTATCGTAAGTTTAAGTCTACATGAATAAACATAATATGTTGAATCGACATAATCAAACCTCCGACTAGTTTAGGTCCATCCCGTCATCCACGGTTCACCTTAATAATATGTTGGAACGATAACAATCACCCACGCTACCTATGTAGGAGGTACACGTATCCGGGTGGGATTGTCAATCCAATAGATCTATTATTGAGTATCGCCGGCTTGGCCATAGCTAATGATTATGTAATGTTGAAACTCGTTGAAACTGTTGTTGTTGTCTAATTCATGAGGCATTAAAGTTTACAACTAGACATGTATGTAGAATTGCTTAAGTATAATGTTGCAAGTATAAAGAATTGCATAAACATGGTTACGTAAACTCACATTGGCAAAGTATTAAGTCTCGAGAAATAGAATATGTGTAGCCCCAAAGTTGCCAATTACAAGAGCTTATAATCAAAGCTTCAATTGTAGAAGTAATAGACTATAGAAGAAAGGTAGAGGGAAAGTTTAATCAGATTGAAACAATCGATTTAGAGGTGCAAAGTATAATGGGTCATAGGTGGGTTTTTATACTAGTTTTGGATTCAATTAGCCATTAAAATTGGTCAACACCATAAAGTAAGGTTTTATGATGAATTGACTATTTGACTAAGACATTGACTGTTTGACTAAGACTTTGACTATTTGACTCAAGGCTTTATTTAAAAAAAAAAAAAATCTTGTATGTGAAAAAAAAAGAATTTAGAATCATATTATTATTATTATTATTATTATTATTATTATTATTTATATACATTTATGTATGTATATAAGTTGTGAGTTAGGATAAATAAAGACTTAGGCACATTTGTATAATATTAATGATAAAGGTGTAATAATATATATATATATATATATATATATATATATATATATATATATATATAAGGGCTTTTTATGTATTAAAATTTTGGGGAAAATTTTGCGATGTTACACTCTTGACATCCATTTGATAATCTTTTATTTTGTTGGAAATGGCATAGGCCAGAAATAACCTGATGGCTTCAAGCCTTGCAACTGGAGCAAAGGTTTCATCATAGTCAATGCCTTCTTCTTGAGAGTAACCTTGTACTACCAGTCTTGCCTTGTTCTTTATTATAATACCAGCTTCATCTTGTTTGTTCCTGAAAACCCATCTTGTGCCAATTGGTTGCTTGTTTGGTGGTAAGGGACAGATTTCCCAAACCTGTTGCTTGTTGAATTGAAGCAATTCATCTTGCATTGCCTGCACCCAATTGTTGTCTTTAAGGGCTTCCTGGTACTTCTTTGGTTCCAACTGTGAAATAAATGCTGAGAATAGACAAAAGTTGGAAAGCTGGTTTCTTGTAAGAACACCCGATGCAATATCACCCATGATTTGATCAAGTGGATGGTCTTTGTGTTCGATCAGTTGTTGTAAACCACTGACAGGTGTTGGTGGCTCATGTTCTTCAAACAAACTACTGAGGTCTATTATATCTGGTTCAGCAGTTTTAGTGTCTTCAGTAGTTGCAGGTGTTGAAGCAGATGTTTGAGTTTGGCCTTCAGTATTTGTTGAATCAGAAGTTTGTGAAACTTCTGATGGTTTTGAAGTTGACTTAATGACTGTTTGAGGAGTCCATGGTGCTGGATCCTCATCCTCAAACCTTTGATCACCATAATAAGTAGGTTTGGATGAAGTGACAGTCTTTTCAGGTTCAAAATGGAAGTTGTCAAGGTCAAAGAGTTCAGCAGGATGTGCTGGAATGAGAGTGTGTTTTGACTCATTGAACTTGACATTCAGTGTTTCTTCTACTATCCTGGTTTTTGAGTTAAAAACCTTGTAGGCTTTTCTAGTTGATGAATAACCAAGAAAGTAACCTGAGTCAACTTTGGCAGCAAACTTTGAAATAGATTCCTTGATGTTCAAGATGAAACATTGACACCCAAAAGCCCTGAAAAAGGAGATAAGGGGCTTTATGCCATGAAGAACTTCATAGGCAGTCTTTGAATGTCTCTTGACAATAAGAACTCTATTTTGAACATAACATGATGTGTTAACTGCTTCTGCCCAGAAGTATAAAGGTAGGCCAGAATCAGCTAACATTGTTCTTGCTCCTTCAATTAAAGTTCTGTTCTTCCTTTCTACCACACCATTTTGTTCAGGAGTTCTGGCAACACTGAATTGTCTAATAATCCCTTTAGACAAACAGAATTCATCCAGAGTTTTGTTCCTGAACTCTGTCCCATTATCACTTCTAATGGTTTTGACAGGTAGAGAGTATTGTTTCTCTACTTGTAGAATGAAGAACTTGATGATTTCAGCAGCCTCATCCTTGGAAAATAAGAAGAATACCCATGTAAATCCTGAGTAGTCATCAATGATGACTAAGCAGTACTTCTTTTTACCAAGGCTCATGATCTTTACAGGCCCAAATAAGTCCATATGGAGTAGTTGAAGACATGCAGTTGTTTTTGATTCTTCAATAGACTTATAGGAGGACTTTTGCTGTTTACCCTTTAAACAGGATACACAGTGTTCTTGACACTGGTATACTTTTAAGGGTAGACCTCTGACCAAGCCCATTTTTGTGACTTTATTTATGGTTTTAAAGTTCACATGGCTAAGTCTCCTGTGCCAGAGATCAGTTTCTGAAGTTGATGCCCTTGAGAAGAAACAGGCAGTGTTGTTCAGTACTTTGTCTTTTTCAATGTCCACTGCATAGACATTGCCACATCTTTTGGCAATTAACAAAGTATGATCTTCAATATTCTTCTCTATCAACTTCTGGCCTTCTGGTGATATGATCTTGCATGCTGTCTTTGTGAAAAAGGAAGAATATCCTTTATCACACATTTGTGACACACTTAGCAAGTTGTACTCAAGGTTTTCAACCAGATTGACCTTGTCAAACTGTATTTTGCCAAAGGAGACATTGCCATGTCCTAGCACATATCCCTTAGCATTGTTCCCAAAGGATACAGATCCATCTCTTTGACTGATAAAATTGTTTATCAGGTATCTGCATCCTGTCATGTGCATTGAGCCTCCACTGTCTACATACCAAATGCTATTTAAGCCTCTGGAAACTCTCTGCACAAGATAGCAAATTAGTAAGATTTAGGAACCCAAGCCAGTTTGGCTTTGGGTTTGCTCTTGAGAATATTTACAATTTGTTCTTGACCAAGTTTAGAAATCCATGTCTATTTGGCAATGGATTTTGCATTAAGAACAATGGTGGTATCCTTTTGAGGACCACCATCAACTTTGGTCATCGGTAGTTGTACCAAGTTCATGAGATCTTTAATCTCAGCAGTTTGTGAAACTGCTGATGATTCAGGTCTAACTACTGAAAGAGAATTTTGAGAAAAAGACTTTTGTTGAGATTTTGTCTTTTTCTGAGAAAGGGTTTTTGCTGGTTGTTGTTTCTTGGGAGAAAAAGTTTTTACATAATCAGTTTTGATTTGTTTCCCCACAACCAGTTGTTGATTTTTCTTATTGAACTGAATACCCTTTCTATATCTGCAAAATTTTGTTTTGTGGTTGAACAGACCATAAATTTCACATTCTTTTGTCTTCTCTTTCAAAGACAAGTCTCTGACTGTTTTGATTGGTTTTAGGTCATCAGTAGTTTTCAGGTTCTCAACTCCTGATGTAGTTGAAACTACTGATGACTTAAAGTCAGATTTAATCAGTACTTCTGAAGAACTTTCTTTGTGTGACTTTAGAAAGTTTTCATGGAAAGATGTGCATTCTTCCTCTTCAGAAGTTTCACCTGAAACAATTTTTCTCCCATCTTCAGTAGTTTTGGGAGAGAAATCTGTTGGTGTTTCAGTGTGATTGTACCCTATGCCAAACCTAACATTTGAAGCACTTTGTTTGTTTAGCAATAGTTGGTACCCCTTACAAGATTCCACCCATTTTTCACATGTGACCTTGGTGTCAGCAAGCTCTTGTCTGACATTCCCTAGGTCATTAATCATGATTTTAATTTGTGCTTGGGTTTCAATAGCAGAGTTAGTCAATTTAGAAACTTCTTTTGTTTTTGCAGAAAGTTTTCTTTCTAAATCACATTTTATCTGAGTGAGTTTTCTCTCAGAATCATTAGCCTTTCCTTGTAAGTGCACATTTGTCTCTCTTATGAGAGCAAAAGATTCTTTGCATGAATTTGAACATAGTTTTGTCAAAGATTCTTTTGATACCTGTGACAAGGCAGATTTTGAGGAGCATCCCTCAAATGCCATTAAGGCAAAGTTCTTTCTGCCATTGTCAGGCTCTCCCCAGTTGATGTCAAACATTTTGTTGTCTGCATCAGGATTGCACTCTGTGGTGTCAAAAGGAAGACTGCTCCAGTCAACATACCCTGAAGTGAATAAACTTTGTTGAGAGGGTTGCTGTTGCTGTGGAGGTTGTTGAACAGCTGGAAAGGGAGGGATTGATTGTTGGCTCTGCATCTGTTGAGCAGGCATCTGTACATATTGTACTTGTGGCACATATTGGTGTTGTGGAGCTTGTGCCTGCACAAAATGTGCACTCCCTTGTGTTCCATTATTCCTATTATAATTGGGGTTAAAATTGTTTCCAGACTGAGATTGGTTAAAGCCAGAGCTTCTACATTTTCTAGCAAGGTGTCCCAACTTTTGACACTTGTGACATCTAAGTTTAGATTTGTCAAAACCAATTTTTGTAGAACTGTTAAGTCCTGGAAACTTCCTTCCTGACCTTTTGTAAAATTTATTTGTTTTTAAACTTAACATGGCCAGTTGGTGCAAAATATCCATTTCTTCAAGGTCATCACTGCTGAAACTATTTAAGTCATCCATGATAAAACACATGTTATCAGCAGTTTGACCAAAGTCATTATTGTCATAACCCGGGAATGATCTTTCAGATGAGATCCCAGCAGTTATGTCAATGTGGTCAAAAGATCCAAAACTATTTGAACAAGTTGGTGAGTCTTGTCCTAATAGTGCTGTACTACCAGGTAGATAGTCATCAGCAGTTTTACCAGAATTTTGTAACTTTTTCTTTTGTTCAATTTCTCTCTCAAAAGTAAGTAATCTCCCATGAAGTTTTGTAAGAGTGAGGGAGCTAAAATCTGGTGAAGATCTTAAGACTATTGAGTATGTTTCCCATTTATCAGGTAAAGACCTTAAAAATCTATGAAGCATAGATACAGTTGTATAGGTCTGACCATTTAGTTTTAGCTCAGATATTAATGAGGAAAATCTTTCAAATTGTTGAGTTAAAGTTTCCCCATTAATGTGAGCAAAAGTTTCATACTGTTGAGCCAAGATTTCTCTGGTGTTGGCAATCACCTCTTCAGTTCCTCCAAACTGTTCTTTTAGGCAGTCCCAAAGCTCTTTGGCACTATCACAATGTAATAGGCCAGAATAGATTTCATTTGGGAGTGCCATTGCCAACATAGAAAAAGCTTTTGCATCAAGCTCACGTTTTAGGAAATCATCATCAGTATAGTCTTTTGGTTCTTTTGGAATCTCTTCCTTAGTTTCAAGATTTATATTTACTGGTTTATGAGGACCATATATCACAGATCTCCAACAACCTGTGTTGGTCTGTGACAAGGTATGTGCCATTCTCTTTTGCCATATGTTATATTCATTTCTTACAAGCATGGCAGGTTTAGTGGCAGAACCAGTATTATGAGGATCCATTTTAAAGAGTATTGATTTGTCAAATATCTCTTAAAGTGATGGATGTTGATAAAAGTGAGCTAATAATCCTTTATTGAATATCAATAAGAGCCTGTGTCTGATTCTCAATTTGTTAGATTGATATGTGATCAGATAAACCAGTGCTCTGATACCAATTGTTGGATCAGTATTATGCTCTTTTGTTAGAACTTGCTAGTTGACACTTAAGTGTTTAGCAAGTTCTTGGTGAGTGATAGCACAGCGGAATGTTTATAAGTTTAAAGCTACACTTATCAACAGGAGTTATTACTCCCCCTGGAATCAAGAACTAATAAATGAAAAGTGTTTATTGAGAATCTGAGTATTGAATGAGAATGAAATACTTTGACAGATTCTCAGTAAACACGAAATGGAAATAACAATAATAAGTGTTGAAGGATTTCTTGTATTAAAATCAATGTCTAAAACAGAGGGATGAACTCTTCTATTTATAGACTTTACAAATACATGAACCTTGCCAAAAGCAAGTTCAGAAACAAGTTGCAACAAGTTGCAGTCTTGGAACTTGTACATAAAGCAAAAAGAAATACTAAAGTATTAAACTACTGATATACAAAGGCGGTGGAAAAGATCTTCTGTAAGTACTGATGAATGACAAACTACTGATGAGTAGTTTGTCTTCAGTAGTTCTTCAGTAGAAGTGTCTGGTTTGAACTTCAGAACTTCTAATGACTTTTCTTCTTCAGCACTTCTGAATCTCTTCTTCAGCAGTTTGATCCTTTGTCTTCAGCAGTTCTATACTTAGAGTATTTTGACAGAAGTGAATTAGACTAAGGTTTGCAAAAGTGGTTTCACCAATCCTTTTTGTCCTAATAGAAATACTCCTTAACACGATATATGTAAGGGAAGTCCTTTGATATTGAAAGCACGTATAAAATATAAAGTGATGCAGCAGAATACTGAAAACTTGAAGCAGGAGATAAGATTTCAGTCTTTGGTAAAAAAAAAAGTAGCTAGATACTCTAAATGAAGCCATAAAAAATATGGCGTATGGGATGGGTTTGTCATCCCGTGGTACTAACTGGTAGATTTTGTGGTATATTCCCTAATATGTTCCGAACGTGTATACATCATTTCTCATGTTGGCGATTGTTTCATCTAATGAGATACCCATAGATGCAAAGGAGAAGTTTATGGTGTATGCGTGGATCAAAGAAACCATGTGTCACACCCCGCCTAGGTGGAAACGCGAGGTGCGACTTCGAAAGATTTCCAAGCACAAAGATCACACGAGCATTGATTAAGATAAAGTGGGAACTCTCATTAAACAACCAGATTTGTTCAACATAGAGTTAATTGTTTAAAAATCACAACCATTGTATGTAAATGTCTAGGATTAAAACAACAACACAATGGTCCAAAAGAAGGTATCCCACAAACGCTCGCACGCGACCCCCGCAAGTTCCATTATCCATGCTAATGTCCTAAAAACATGCATTTAAGGAAATATGGGTCAACATAAAGTTGGTGAGTTCATGGGTTTTCTATATAATGGACACGTAATCCAAAACCGACTAAATCATTGCCTATCTAGGGCAATAATCAATATGTGATCTGACATGAGCCCATAACCAAACCTTGACATGTTGTGCCTCGCCCATTGTACACTAAAGACCATGAAATAATGTGAAATACAAGAACTCTTTTGATATCTGTCATCCGGTCAGAGTGACTGACCAAGAGTGGGGGTGTCAACCCAATAGATCTATCCCGGTGTTTCATGGCTAAGTCCATAGCTAATGGTTATGGTATGTTACACTAATGAGGAAAGCATCTTATGACACTTAGGAAAGCTTAGTGTTGACTTACCACAATTGCCATTCCTCACTTTCCATGCAAATCCTACCATATCCAACATAAGACACCTCTAATCACTCAAAACATCATGATTATAATGCATCAAATCTTAGTGAAGTTGACTAAACCATAACCTCCCAACACCCTCACATTTTCGGCCCACACTAAGCAAGAAAGCAAGCACACATCAAGTCCATAATCTCTTCCAAATCCATCCAAGATCACCTTTATTAGATCTTAAACCATATTTAGAAAGATGCCTTCTTTCACCTTTCCTAAACCATTATGACATGCCATTCTAAATTGTTATAAATAGGGTCAAGGTTTAGATGAACAAGTTCACCAAAACAACTAACACCACCTCTCTATCTCTCCCTCTCTCCCTCTCGGCTCCACACCACCGCCGCACCATCACCACCACTCGGCCATACCACCACCCACACCCAAGTCACTAACAATAACCATTAACTTTCAAGGGATCATTAGGGGTACAAGGAGCATAATCAAGGTTGTACAAGGCCCCTAACTCACTTATTTCTTAAACATTAGGAGGTATAACATTTATTTTCTTAAACTTGTGCTTTTATTTTTGCATAGTCTTTCATACACCAAGGTGTTCATTTATATGTTTACTCTTGTAACTAAACCAAGTAAATAAGCAAACACATGATCTAAAATACATTATGTTAGTTGGTAAATGTATGTATTTACACACACCATGAGCCGAAATATGTATGTATATATATATAGGCCATGATGGCCGAAAGTTTTTTAAGAAAACTATATATTTTCCAAAGCTCATTAACATAAGACATAATGTGGTGTGACATGTTAGATCCATAACAAGGCCTACAAGGTATATATGTTTTCAAAAAAAAGTAATGTTTAATATGAGATATTGTCATCTTTTTCACAAAAGTTAAGCTAAAAATACCCTAATATTATGGATCTATGGACATGTCAAGTTCAAGGTTGTATGACCTATGACACATGAACACTTACACCATTCAAAATGTGTAAAAATACATATTTTTACAAGTAAAAGTGGTGTTTTCACAAAAGGTAACGCTATATTTTTACCCAAGTTACTAGTATACATAAAGATGGTGAATCTTGCAACACAAAGCCATGAGGATCATATTTTGGGAAATATTACACTAGAAACCATAATATGGAGCACTTAAAAGATAAACATTGTACCTTTTAACAATTAAGTCATCACATACGTAAATCTTTACACCAAAGACACATTCACTTAAAGAGTTAAGTTACAAGGACAAGCATAATAAGAGAACAACTTGTAAACAGTACAAGTAACATAGACCTAAAATGTCTCTTTTACATAGGACATGTAGGTCGATCTCTCTAGCTCAAACTCATTTGTTCATTCCCAGACACACCACATGGTGAGTTTCATGGCCCCTTTTTAACTGTTTTACATTTTTCTGGGGGAAAAACATGCGTACAATTTTCAGTTACATACATGACTATTATGTGAACATGAGACAGTAAGGTTCGGGATCCATTAAGCGCTCGTGTCATACATTTCACCATAACCATTAGCTATGGACTTAGCTATGAAACACCATAATAGATCTATTGGGTTGACTCCCTACTCTTGGTCAGTCGCTCTGACCGGATGACAAATATAAAAAAAAAGTGCTAGTATTTCACATAATTTCATTGTCTTTAGTGTACAATGGGCGAGGCATAACATGTCAAGGTCTGGTTATGGACTCATGTCAGATCACATATCGATTATTGCCCTAGCTGGGTAGTAATTTAGTTGGTTTTGGATAACATGTCCATTCATACAAACCCGTGTACTCACCAACTTTATGTTGACCTATATATTTTTCATGCATGTTTTTCAGGAAATTAGCATGAAGCATGGAACTTGGGAAGGCCGCATGCGAGCATTTAAGGGATATCATCTTTTGAAACATTGTTGTGATGTTTTGACCTAAACACTTTATACAATGGTTTCTAATCCAAACAAATAAATGTTATGTTTTTATAAGACTTGAATGTTTAAATGGTAATTCCTGTTTTATTTAAATAATGCTCGTGTGACTTTTGTGCTTGGAAATCATTTCAGTTGTGTCACACCCTCAAATTTCCGCTGCGGGGTTTATACCGCGAGGCGCGTGACATACCAGGATCCCATAGCCATAAGTCATAAGAACGACTCTAAATGCCCAAACAAAGATATACCGAATTGCTATTCAAACGATGCACTCGCCCCGCGAGCTGGTTTTTGCCTTCCATCATTGCCTATCAACAATGATACAGTCTAAGGTCGTAGTTCACGCCCGGCTCCCAGCACGGTGTGAGGTTTGTCAAACCTAATAGCGCTATCAACTAGTAACCCGCTTGCCACCCGGCAACTCATTCGGTAAATAGTGAAGGACTTCTGTGATAGAGTGCAGTTTAGTTCATCAGGGACAAAGGATGTGAAACTAGTAAAATGCGATTCCTCCCAGGAATCAGTGTATCTCAACCCGAGATAGAATAAGCAAAACCCAATTCCTCCCAGGAATCAACCCATCCCAAAACCCGGGATAAAACAGTAGTCCCAAACCTGGACTAGAAAAAGTTAAGTAAGTTGTCTCCCCGAGACGCATGCTTTTGAGAAAAAGTAGTGAAACTCACCTTAGTATGCAAGCAAATAAATCCAAACTTCCAAAGTAGTGTGTTCTACTGACTCCCTATTATATGTGTCACTAAGTGAGTATATGTGTAATATCATTACACCATATAACCCGTTTGTCCAAGACGCTTAAAAGTTGAAAACCGTGTAAGTGACACCTAATGATTCTACATGCATAAGTAAACCCTACAGACCCGTTGGTGAATATGTTGGTTATCATTAGTTTTACACTTCATATTCATCTCATATAAGTGTCTATTCAAGTTCATGTCAAATACATACCACATAAGACTCCAAATAGTCACATAAACACACATTACACAATCTGCGTTTTTAGGACAGATTATGCGCCATGAAAACTAATTTATTAAAAATACTTATATAGTGAGTTAGACTCCAAAATTTTTATTAAATATCTCAGGGGGTCTACTGGACAAATCCATATTTTTAGTTTGTGCTAAAACCTTGTACAAAAATTATGAAAAATCACGCAACACAGCTATGTTCAGAAAATACACAAAACAGATCAGATTAGTAGAAAAATTCCCAAAAATCGTGTATTCATCCAAACGGGATGAATCAACTTGGAAAAGCCAAGTTATTTCAATGTTGACCTACTGTCCAAATTTTATAACTTAGTTCTTTGTAAAACTCGAGTTATGATTGTTTAAAGTTGACCCAATTTATTAATCCGAAAATCTGATATGACCTTTAATCAAAGAAAATTCTAAAAACTTATCAAACGACATCCAAATCAGATGATTTTGCCTATTATGAAAATCTAATACGATGTATAATACAACCATGCAAAGAAATCATCAAAACTAATACTTCTAGGTCATGTAACAGACCCTACAATTTGACCCAAACATTCTGTCTAAATTTTAATCATGCATAAACTCTTATTAAAACTACTCATTTATGCATATAATCGATCAATGATACTCAAAAACCATCATAAAACATTCATAAGACATATCATGATCAGAACCTTACAGAATACATGCAAAACCATAAACCCTAACGGTCTAAAACATCATAAACATGCATATCATGCAACCTATCAAATACTAATCACATAAGATCATGTTTAGCCCATTCAATCTCTATAACCATCAAGTTTTAATATTTATGAAAACGTTTCAAACCTAGAAAAACTCGGTTATGATGTTTTAGAACATATTAAAGAAGATTAAAACACATGAGATTGAATATTATACCGCAAACACTTCAAAACTATCAACTGATTGCTCTCCAAGCTTCCCAATCGATGTCCTTGAGCCTTAGCAGGTGTTTGGGGGTAATATTTTTGTAAATAGGCAGTAGAGGGCGATTAGGGCTGAGTTTAGGGGATACATGAGGCCTAAGATTGTTTAAATAGGGGTTTAAGTCGGTTTAGTTGCGTCAGGATCCTGCGCGCGGCCGCTCGGAGAGAGTGAGCGGCCGCTCACTCCTCCCGGGCCCGCTACGGGTGGCCTGCTTCATTGTACCGCGTGTTTTGTTCGATGTTTTCGCTATTTTGGACCATAACAAGTGTAACCCCATGTGTTAAGACTCCAACCATCTTAATGGTCCACCCGTTACGATTTTTATTAACGTTTTCGGTTTAAGTTCGCGTAATCACATAGAGTTTGCACATAGTTTCACAGAGTTTCATAGAAGTACGTAATTGCAATCAATCTCAATCAATTAATTCACAATTACCTAATTTCACCGTTCACCAACGTCCGAGGTTCACTACTCATGTATATAGTCTGGTAATTCCCCGAATTAACACTTCATGCAGTTATTAACCTATAACTGCGCGACGTGTGACTTAACTAGCTAACCCTAGTTAAGTAGAATGCATAGAATGTAACTAGAGTTCAGTTAAAGTAAGAACATGAAATTACGGGGTATCACAAGTTGCACCCCGTGTTTCCGCCTTAGGCGGGGTGTGACAGAGTGGTATCAGAGCACGAGGTTATAGCGAACTAAGATTCTTTTGAGTCAAAACTATAATCTAAACAAAATTGATTTTGAAATGTTTTCCAAAGGAAAGAAACACAACAATTATCCCTACGCACTACGCAAGTTCCATGCCAGTTACATACTTCACACATTAGTAGATATATTAAGTACACTACATGCTTTCTGACACGCACGTGTGTTCATTGATTTCCAGGATCATGGCACACCACGAAGACCCTATCATCATCTCTGATTCTGAGGAGGAGATTGTACCAGACAGCCCTCCATCCGCTGACATTCAGCAGGGTTATGAGCCTGATTCCAGCGACTCGGATGTTGAGGAGGACCATATGCAGGTGGATCATGTTGTCTCAGATGACGAGGATGTTGTGCCCGCTGGAGAGGCACAGCAGGAGGATGCACCACCCCCGCAGCCAGAGCCTAGGGTGCTATCTTTCCGTTCCTATCGCCCGTGTCCGGGTGGAGTACGCATGATGTACACCCCTCGGAAACTAGTACTCCCTCCACTGGCTCCTATCGCTCCAGTTGAGGCCCCTGTCCAGGATGACCCTGAGCCTCCAGCACCAGCAGACCCCCAACCCCCATCACCAGAGGCACCAGAGCTACCCAAGAAGAAGCTACGTCGGAGATCTCAGGCTCGTAAGAGGACTTACTTGCCGACTGTTGATGGCTTCTTAGCCTACTCTGATAAGATCACCGACGGAGAGGCCCCTTCTACCTTCGAGGTTGGTGAGTAATCCCAGCCACTCTTTGACACTCCATTACCCACTGGTTTCGAGCCAGCTCCTGTGTGCCACATCCACTACTCTGTTCTGGACATGATTGGGCGTCACGACACAGAGGTAGGGGTGTTGCGTGAGAGAGTCCAGGGGATCGAGGATGACCTGTATCTGACCGGTAGTACCAGGGATCCCATTCTCTATCGCTTAGCCGAGTTAGGTACGAGTGTGTATGATGCAGATCAGGGACGCGCCGTAGCAGAGGAGCGTGTCGCCGAGCTTGAGGTTAGAGTTGACGATCTCGAGGCGAGGATGATTGTAGCGGTTGCAGCTTTGTCTGCTGCTTTCCCACCCCCATACCCGTAGGATATCATATATTGTGCTAGTAGTAGTTTAAAACTTGTAAGGCAGTATGCCATTTATTTTGTATGCAGAAACAAAATTCCATCAAGTATGTTAAACTTTCTATGAAAGTTTGATATTTTGGTTTCCTATATCGTTGTTGTGTTGTGTCGTGCATTTGTGATTGTGTTTGTCGTTCGTGTTGATTGTATAATTGTTTTGATTGGTGCATATGTTGACAATATTATACAGTGATATGTGTCTTATTCTTTTAATCTTACGTATTAGAAGAACATGCCTCCCAAAAGAACTACTCGATCGACTTTTGAGGAAGAAGTTTTTCCAACCACCTTGGCGGACCTAACCAGGGTAATTGCATAGGCTAACGCGCAACATGAAGTGAACCGCGCCGATTCCAGTGGCGGTTCGGGCGCAGTAGGCCGACGCAGAACCCAGGATCCCGAGACTGGTAGAGCTCTTGCCTATCCCTTCTTAGTCTTGACCTTCTCTTGTGCCGATTCCATCGACTGATAAACCATTCATTCTGACACCGCAGAAGTAGAGAATACCACACGTGGGTGTTCCTACAAGACTTTCATGGCATGTCCATTAGATCGAGAAAACCGAGTCAGTACTTGATATCAGTGGTTGCTCAGAGGACCAAATGATCAAGTATGTCACTTGCACCTCTAGGACGAGGCGCTGACATGGTGGAACTTGTAAGTGCAGACCTTGGGTCGTGAAGCTGCCTACAATCTCTCATGGACTGAGTTGAAGTCGATGCTGATGGATAAGTATTGCCCGCGGAGTGAACTGCAGAAGTTGGAGACTGAGTTCTGGAACTTATCCATGAGCGAGGCGGATATCGCAGCCTATACCACCCGATTTCATGAGCTTTCTCGTCTAGTTCCACACATGGTTACCCCCGAGTACAAGCGGGTAGAGAGATACATCTGGGGACATTCTCCTAAGATTCGTAGCATAGTTACCACTGCTGCTCCAGCTTCCATCTAGCACGCTGTCACCCTTGCTCACAGCCTGACCGACGATGCGGTACGTATGGGTTCCCTGACCCAAAAGGAATCCGACAAGGGTGAAAGCTCTGGAAACAAGCGTAAGTGGTCTCACTTTAAGAAAGGAAGAGGTGCAGAAGGTAATCCCAGCAAGAAACCTGAAACCATCAAAGCTTTTGTTGCCACCGCTACTGAAACTCGTAAGCTATACAACAGGCCCCACCCACTCTGCAACAAATGCAAGTACCATCATGTGGGGACGTGTGACAACATCAAGTGCGAGAAGTGCAAGCGGATGGGACATCCCACAGTGTAGTGCCGGTCCAAGGCAGTTGGGAACAATGATGGGAAACCCGGATGTTTCGAATGTGGAGCTACTAACCATTTTAAGAAAGACTGCCCCAAGCTGAAAGGCGAAGCTCGTGGCAGGGATTTTGTCATGGGAGCAGATGATGCACGCGAGGATCCTAACGTTGTCACGGGTACGTTCTTCGTAAACAATCATGCTGCTTTTGTACTTTTCGATACCGGTGCCGATTTAAGTTTTGTGTCAACTGACTTTAAACAAGCCCTTGGATTAGAGTCAACTAAGTTTCACACCTGATATTCAATAGAATTGGCCAACGGTAAGACAATCGAGTCCGATGAAGTGTTTAAGAACTGTACAATGAAACTAGGAGGTCATGAGTTCAGTATTGACCTTCTACCTGTCGAGCTAGGAAGTTTTGATGTCATAGTTGTGATGGATTGGTTGTTGAAGAATCCAGCCGAAATCATCTGTTTTGCCAGAGTAGTTCGAGTGCCGTTGCAGAATGGAGTGGTTTTGCCTGTTCAAAGACTCCGTTGCGACTCATATCTTGCATCAAAGCCCAGAAGTGTTTGCGGAAAGGCCATTTTGCATTGTAGCGCCAAGTTTTGGCGAGGTACCTAATTCTCATGGTTTGCTCCTTTCTTAGTCATGAAAAGTTAGTCGAATATTATACCATTCACTAATGATCATAGGTCACGTATATAGGTACTACTATAGTCATGAAGATATATACATATATATGTACTATTATCAAAACATTCCAAGTCGCTACAAGTGTAACGAGGTCTAGCCATAAAGTATCTCACGTATTTGTTCACGACTCTAACGTAGTCCATTCCTTACACTAGTTCAAGGTCATCATGGTTAACACTCATAATTTCGGCGACTCTTCGGATTTATTAGAACTTTTACGTGCCTGTAAATTCACAATTACATGACGTCAAGTGTAATCGTCAATTTACCTCACGGAATCATTCTAGTAATCTCCGTTGTAGTCATTATTCACTTATCACACAACGTCCGTATACTAGTCACACTGGTTCTAAGTCCCGGTAAGCATTCTAGTGTGTTCAGGTACTCAAGTCTCGACTTATTTCGTTCCGTATTCTGGCCAGTCTTATAAAATTTTAAGGCATTCCCTAGCTAGGTAGTCTTAGAGCCTTAAACGCTAAGTTCTCTAAGTTGTCCTGGTGTGGTGTAGGATATCTGGAGATATCCTATTTCGTTACAACCGTTGCTCTGATACCAACTGTAACAACCCGACCCGGTGGGGTCGGGTCGAAACGACAGTTTAGTAACAGACTTGCACAACGGAAGCAACGTTAACAAATATTTATTTGTTTATACAATTTCTAATACAAAAATATAATTACATAACTTAAATAAATGGCCTAATAGCTATGCAGGGACGAGACGCGGCGGTCGTCGAAGCAGTTGAGGAGTGTAATCCACTAGTCGATCCGATCGCTATCCGTACATATCTCTAGATGCTCTAAACCGCAACGCTTAAAGCTTGAACCTTCTAACATGATAATCTCTAATCCAACAGGAAAGCATGTACCTCTTCTTCACGATCATCCAAACGCAGTACCTGAACACATGCTTAAAAGAGTTTGGGTCAGCAGTTACGCTGGTGAGTCCGTGTAAGTAATAAGTGGATCCAAAACAGTTTTATCCGTTCATAAACAAGTTTACAAGTTCATACAGTTCAATACACGTGATGTACAAGCGACCCCTCAACCCTAACACTAGATCTATCGACTGCCATTATAGATCTACAAGGCATAATATATGCCGCAACGGTCCGCAGGCCTCAGTGGAGGGTTTCCCGGGCCTAACGTCCCGGGTCCACTGTGCGTGGGGGTTTCCCCAAGTAGTACTACCCATATATTAAGCGGCTCACCTCTGAGTTAATGAGTGTCAGTGTTATCCGGCAGCTAGTATCTTGTCACATCACAATAGTTATAAAAAGGAAGCATGCATTCACCCCAAAACAGTAAAACAAAAAAAGGGAATGGTACACGGAACTCACCTGTCATGTCACACAGTGATACGGTATTCCAATGCCTCGATCCTGTCTATGCATTACATGCCAAGTCCTATCATGATCACAAGTATTAGCGTGCGTAACCAATATCGCGGTTACACGTGTGGGCACGCTTAAGTTCTTTATCCAAACTTCTAGTTGTCGAGTTCATCATCTTGTGTCCTATTATTTAATATCCGAGCTAATATTATATAGTCGTCTAAGTTCCGATGTCTTAAGCTTTGCCATAAGTCCGAATTACTATCATCATTATTTCTAATCTTAGTTATTATATTCGTGTCATACATAACCGTGTATATTATTAGTTATTCTTAAATCTGGAGTAGCTCACTATAATTCATAGTGTTGATTACCCTTCATGTCTCGCTTAGATTCCCATATCGTATATAATCAATCATGTCCGAATAATTGTCCTACGATCCAATTGTCCAACCATCGTGTGTATGTCTTGCTATACGACCAAGTGTTCCAATAATTACTAGTATCGTATATGTTCCAATTGCTTATGTATTATCCATTAAGTGATTAATGATCCTAATTATACATATGGTTATCAAATGTGCCTTATGTCTTGTGTCCGCAAAGTTCGTCTTTGGTCCTAAGGTGTCATACATCCTAGTCGTGTTCTCATATCTTTGTCGTCATTAATATTATAACCAATTAGTCTGAGTTCTCGACATATAACATCTATCATTACCATCTTTACTATACTATCCATATATATATATATATATATACTAGTTTATATAGTTCATACTCGTTCGATGTTGTTTAATTTCCTAAGTCGAGTCCCACACGTGTCGTACACGAATAATAAATATATATACAAAACCGTAAATAACTCTCGTACTTGATTATACCTCTCGGGCTCCCTCTTCAGTTGACTTGATTGACCTTGACTGACCCATTGACCAGGTTGGCTGGTTGTTGACCAGTTTGACATCTGTTGACCGAGTCAACTGGGTGACTCGGTTCTTAGACCCTTCATCTTCCACACCATAGTCACCACTGTTTACAACTCCCACATCTAAACATCATCAACCGGGACCACCACCTTAACCCGAACCACTGAGACCCGAGACCACCTTCACAAAAGCTTTCATCACTCGTCAATCACCTAACCTGTACAACCATAAGCATCATCGGAACGCCATCTCAACACCGTCGATAACCACCACTGGAACCCTCGTCCACCACCATAATCCATCACCAATCTTACAGCCGCCTCTATGATGAATAGAACCACCATTCATCACTACCAAAACCCGAACCACCGTCGTCTCCTTCGTAACCCATCATACAAACCTTACCATAATTATTAGAAAAGAGGGGTTTACCTCTGAGACCAGATTTGACCCGGTCGGAAGTCCACCAGTCACCACCGTCACTGTCACCGTCGTCCACCTCCCTCTTCGTCAGTTCCTCTCACTCCTCTGCTGCTCTTTCTCTCTCTCTCTCTCTATAGATCTGCTCCCCTCTCTCTCTAGAATCAACAGGATGAAGTGAGTTGTGTAAATGTTGTTTGGGTGTACGTATGGGTTTATCAGGAAGAAAGGGTGGGGGTTTGAGGGTGACTCGCCGGAGCTCCGCCGCTGCTCCTCCGGCTCCGCTCATCTCTCTCTCCCTCTCTCGTGTTGTGGGTGCTTCAATCAGCAGACAAGAAAAAGAAAAGGGGCAGGGGGTGGTTTGGGTATTATATAGTGGGGTGTTGAGTTAGTGGTTTTATAAAACCATTTTTGTTTAAATGGTTTTTGTGGTGTGTTGTCACCACAAGGGGATGACATGTGTCTCCCCTTGGTGACTCACCAATATGGGTTCGGGTCCGGGTTTAGGTTCGTTAACGGGTGTCGGTCCGGTCTATCAACGCGTATTATATTATTCCCTCGTCAAAATAATTATAAAATACTTTCGGTTTCGGTTCCGTGTTTGTATACTTCTTGTTATTATTATCTAGTTCCTCGGCGTCTTACTTTTAGTCGCGAAAAATTTTGGGCCCTAGGTCCGGGTTGTTACAACAATTTCTAGGGTTAGTTGGCTATTATCGTCGATTCATCAAGAACTTTTCAAAAATAGCCCAGTCCCTAACATTCTTGACCCAAAAAGACAAGAAATTCGAATGGGGAGATCTGCAAGAATCGGCTTTTCAGCTTTTGAAGCTCAAGTTATGCAGCACACCAATTCTCTCGTTGCCAGAGGGAACGGAAGATTTTGTAGTTTATTGCGATGCATCTCACCAAGGTCTCGGTTGTGTTCTAATGTAGAGGAATAAAGTTATTGCCTATGCCTCACGCCAACTCAGGGTGAACGAACGAAACTACACAACCCATGATTTGGAATTGGGTGCAGTAGTGTTCGCGCTCAAGATTTGGAGACACTACCTCTATGGGACTAAGTGTACTATCTTTACTGACCATAAGAGCTTACAACATATCTTTGACTAGAAAGATCTGAACATACGTCAAAGACGATGGGTTGAGCTGCTCAATGATTATGACTGTGAGATTAAGTACCATCCAGGGAAGGCAAATGTTGTAGCAGACGCATTAAGCCGAAAGGAACGTGCCAGAACGTTGCGCGTCCGCGCGTTGGGCATGACCATTCATACCGATCTCATAGCCCGTATTAGTCAGGCTCAGCAAGAAGCTCTCAAAGATAGTAATATCGGGCATGAAGCTCTATACAGTCAGGTTGACCAGTTAGAGACAAAACCCGATGGGACAAAATATTTTCTAAACAGAATATGGGTTCCATTGTATGGAGGATTGCGTGATATAGTTCTGGATGAAGCACACAAGTCCAAGTACTCGATACACCCCGGTGCGGATAAGATGTACAAGGATCTCAAAGAGTTCTATTGGTGGCGTAACCTCAAGGGTTGCATTGCGACCTACGTCAAACATTGTTTAACGTGTTCAAAGGTCAAGGCCGAATACCAAAAGCCTTCAGGTATGCTTCACCAACCAGAGATTCCTTTTTGGAAATGGGAGCAAATTTCCATGGACTTCGTCACTAAATTGCCAAAGACACCTCGTGGTCATGATGCAATCTGGGTAATTATCGATCTGACAAAGTCTGCGCATTTCTTGCCCATCAAGGAAACAGACAAGACGGAAAAAAATTATCCAGGATATACATAAATGAAACTGTGTCGAGGCATGATGTGCCTATCTCCATAATCTCTGATCGGGATAGTCATTTTACTTCAAGGTTTTGGCAATCGTTGCAAGAAGCCCTTGGTTCCTGTCTGGATTTGAGCACCACTTACTATCCCAGACTGATGGACAAAGCGAAAGGACCATTCAGACACTGGAGGATATGCTTCGTGTGTGTGTAATTGATTTTGGAGGATTGGGATACGCATTTGCCGTTGATCGAAGTTTCTTACAACAACAGCTATCACACTAGTATCAAAGCAGCACCTTTCGAAGCATTATATGGGCGCAAGTGTCGATCCCCAGTATGTTGGGCAGAAGTAGGGGACAAGCATATGACAGGTCCCGAACTCATTCAGGAGCCGACTGACAAGATTTTTCAGATCAGAGACAGACTAAAAGTTTCCAGGGATAGACAGAAGAGCTATGCTGACTAGGGATGAGCTCGGGACGGTATCGGTACCGAACCGATACCGATCCCGACAATACCGATACCGAAAAGTCCAAAAAACAAATACCAATACCGAACACATACGGTACGATATGGTATTGGTTCGGTACCGGTATGGTATCGGTATTTTACCTTAAAATACCGATACCATACCGATCCCGTACCGATACCAATAATACCAAAACCGACAATCCATAAATATGGGTATCGATACTGATCCCGAACCCCTTGGTTCGGTTTCGATTCGGTACGGTATCGGGATCGGGACGGGACGGGATCAGTATTCGGCCTTGTATACTCATCCCTAATGCAGACCAGAGGCGTAAACCCTTAGAGTTTCAAGTTGGTGACAGAGTTTTGCTCAAAGTATCTCCGTGGAAAGGAGTACCCAGGTTTGGAAAACGTGGGAAACTTAATCCCAGATATATCGGTCCATTCGAGATCCTTGCACGAGTTGGACCAGTTGCATACAAACTCAAGTTACCGCAAGAACTCAGTGTGTTAGGATCTGAGTTTGATTGTTTTGATTTGTTTAAGTAAAGATGAGAAGAATGAAGTGAACAATAAATGGAAAGTGCAGCGGATAATTGTTTTCAATCGAATGCTTTAATTAATTGAAAGATTACAATATTACAAGTACTCCCCCTCAGCCTGATCACTCTGTGATTATTTGTCTGAGAGAATGTTTCGAGTGATGAATAGAACAGTACAAGCATTGTTCTATTTATAGACAAATCTAAACCACTGATGATCTAAGCTGACATCACCTAAGACAGTGACCTCTAACAGAATAATAACATAAAACATCTATTAAATACAAACTACTGTTACATTGTAAAACACTGTAAGGTAAACTGCTGTTGGGGAAAACTCTGATGGTCTTGTATCATCTGTTGGAGCTTAAGTGCTGTTGGCTCCAACAGACCTTTAGTCAGCAGTTGTTCTTCATCAGACCTTTAGTCAGCAGTTGTTCTCTAGCAGTTGTTTATCCAGTAGTCCTTTGCAGCAGCAGTTGTTTCCAACAGTTGTTGAGTACAGCAGATGTTAGGGTCAACAGTCTTTTGGGAGAAGTATCTTGTAAATGCTGTTTATTTCTAAGGATCAACTGAGTAGTATATTTTGGCTTTCCAATCATCTGTTCTTCTCCAGGTCAGCAGACCCAATACAGTGGCATTCACGACACGTTTCACGTCTCGAATCTCAAGAAGTGTTTTGTTGATGAATCATTGATTATCCCTCCTGAGGAAATTCACATCGACAAACAACTTTATTTCATAGAGAAACCACTCGAGATAACAGACTGGAAGATGCAAAAACTTCGTCGCAGTCAGGTCAAGCTAGTCAAGGTACATTGGGATTCCAAACGCGGACCCGAGTTCACGTGGGAGCGTGAGGATCAGATGAAACGCAAATACCCACATCTCTTCCAAGAGACCTACAGTTTAGATGACCAACACCGAAAATTTTGCGGACAAAATTCCTCTAACAGGGGGAGAATGTGACACCCGTCGAAATCACAGGTCATAACCGTACACTAGATACATGTACATATTGTGCATGACATCTCATTTTACATGTTTTATTACAATTGAGCCACACAGGGTCTTAACAAGCCAATTTCAATGCTTATAGTTTAGCATTAGGCACGCTAGGGAATACAATTTCATAACTAGTTGAATAGTTATCATTAGCTATAGAGAGATCTGTTGGGTCTACTGGCCTGGAGAAGAACAGATGATTTGAAAAGCCAAAACATACTATATATATATGATCCATAATAAATCAGTGTTTACAAGTTGTTCCCCCCAAAAGACTGTTGCCTTCTAACAACTGTTGTTCCTCCTAACAACTACTGGTGTACAAGTGCTAATCACAAATAACTGTTGAAGAAACAACTGTTGAAGACAAGGACTGTTGGAGCCAACATCACTTAGGCTCCAACAATGAATATAAGCCATCAGAGTTTTACCCATCAGTTGTTTAGTCATCAGAGTTTATCTATGTAACAGAGTCTGTATTCGTCAGTTGTTTTATGTTGTTATATATCTGTTAGATGTCGCTGTCTTAGGTGATGTCAGCCATAGGTCATCAGAGGTTTAGTTTGTCTATAAATAGAATAGTGCATGTACTGTTATATTCATCACTCCAAACATTCTCTCAGATAAACACTGCGAGTGATCAGGCTGAGGGGGAGTAATTGTGTAATCATTCAATCTGCGTTGATTAATGAGAAATTTGATTCTAAAACAATTATTCTATTTGTTTTGATTAATAGTTTACTATTTCTGCTGCACTTTCCATATTTGTTTATCTTCATTCATATTTCATTTTTAAACTATCAAAACAAATCAAACTTAGATCCTAACAATTGGTATCAGAGATTGGTCAATTAAATTCGATCTAACCAATCAATTTAATATAAACAGATCAGCTCATAATTATTGATATAGTTTGTTTGTCGGATTGAAAACAGAGTAATAGTTTATTTACGTTCAAAGTTTTTTAAACACACTTTGTTTTACAAACAATCAGAGAATGGCTTCAATCAATCACGATCCACATAACACTGGCACGAACAACAAGCCACCGATGCTTTTCAGATCTGAATACAATATCTGGCAACGTCGAATGAGCCATGTTCTAGCTCAACATCATACTGGGTGTTGGAAGTCGGTTATCGTCGGACCACATGTTCCGACGGTGCCAAGTACCGAAGATCCCAAGATTCAAGAGCCATAGAGATTAGAAAACTACTCCGAGTAGGATTTTCAGAAAATTGAGTTAGATGCTAAGGCCTTCAGTATTGTGGCCATGGTTCTACCAAATGATATCTATGCTGGGCTGTTACACTGTAACAGTGCAAAGGAGTTGTGGGATGCTTTGAAAGAACAATTTGGTGGGACTGAGGAGGTTATTGAAAACAACCGTGAAATACTTAACCAACAATATGAAACATTCAGTCATGTGAAGGGAGAGTCATTAACTCAACAATTTGAGAGGTTTAACTGTCTAATTAGTGAACTAAAACTGGTGGGTCTAACTTATCCTAATTCAACATTGAACCATAGGTTTTTAAGATCATTACCAGACAAATGGGACACTATTGCTATAGTTATGAGAAACTCAATTGGTTTCAAGGACCTATCTATGACCCAGCTCCATGGTAAGCTCTTGACCTATGAGAGAGAGAGAGAGAGAGAGAGAGAGCTTAACCAGAAAAAGAAGCTTCAGGACTCTGGAAAAGTGTCTGATGATTATGTATTTGGTAATACAACACTTTTGGGTCAGGACGAGGTGCCTGGTAATAATAAGGATCAGAGTTATGATCATTTCATTGACATAACTTCAGGTTTTAACTCTGATTCTTATTCACCCAACTATGCTTTTGCAACAAGTGGTGGTGATATCCAGACATCTGATTACATATCCTTTGAGTATAATGACCTTCAATATTTTTACCCTGATAACTTGGAAGAAATGGACATAATGTACCAACTGGCTCTGCTCAGTGTTAGAACTAACAATTTCTACAAGAAAACTGGCAGAAGATTTCCAGGTTTAACTGGCAGGTCAAAGGTAGGGTTGGATAAATCTAAAATTAAGTGTTATAAATGTCATAGACTTGGTCATTTTGCTAGGGAATGTAGGAGTCAACATGGTACACCTATGATTACCTATCCAAATCAAAGGCCACAGACAAACACTTATCAAGTTTCCCATAATACCCCTGGACCAAATGTGCAAAACACTGCTCACTTTCATAGTCCTCATCCACTATTCCTGTCCATTATGTCCAAACCACTATTCCTCAGATTCATTATGTTCAAACCCCTGATACTTAGGCACAAATGCTAATAATTGCTACTCCACCCTTTGCCCCTGCAGAGATGAGTCAACAAAGTCAACAAAGCTACTTCACACAAGGCTTTATTGATTGGAGCAGTTTACTAGATGAGTTAACAGATGAGAATTTTGCTCTTGTTGCCAAAGCTGAAAATGAACCTTTTTTTCATGGCTTTGGACACAATAGTAGAAGAAGTTGAATCTGAGGATGTGGTGTCTGAGTCTAAAAATGTGACTAATGATGTTGTTGATGCAGTAGTTCCAGATGAAAAGTCTGAAGAAGAGGTTGTGAATCTGTCAGATCCATGGGGTGATAATGATTGTGAGTGCAAGTGTGATTGTGCATTGATGGCTGCTGCTAAAGTATCTCCTCAAATCTTAAATGATTTGTGTTCAAACAAATGTGTAATAGCATTTGCAAACATTAAAGAGGTGAATGAAAACCTTAGAATGAAAATTTTAGATGATGAAGTTCAATTTGAAAAACATTCAAAAGAGTTAAAATCAAAATTGACTGAAAAGGAATCTGAAATCAGCAGTTTAAAACATGAAGAAACTATAACCAAAGACCAACTCCAAACTATGATAACAAAATATCAGAGTTGTAAAAAGGACCTTGAGTCCACCCAAGTTGAGTGTGAAAAATGGGTGGAATCATGTAAAGGTTTTGAGATGCTCCTCAACAAACAGACCAAAAGTCATGTGAAATTTGGCATTGGTTGTGAAACCATTGCTCAAGCTTTTCAAAACACTAACAAAAGGGAAACAAAGTTGGTTGAGGTTGTTCCAACTAATTTGGAGGGTCAAGAAATTAAAATCACTAAACCTAATGGTAAGAAAATTGTTCTTGAAAAACCTGAGGGTTCCTCATCTTTTACTGAACTTGAAAAATATGTGTTTAAACCAACTTAGTTAGATGAGTGTGCTATTCTTGAAAACTTCAAACCAGTTGATTTTGAAACCCCTGCTGGTAAGAAAGCACCACAGGCAATGGTCATTCCCTTGAAAGATCTTCCAGCAGATGCTCAAACATCTGTTGAAAAGAAGGTTGAAAAAGGGAAGAAGAAAGAAAAGGGTGTACACTTGTTCTGTGATTTCTGTGAAAAGAAGAACCATGTTACTAAAAACTGTTTTCTTCTAAAAGCATATGATATCAACAAAGGAACAAGTATGTTTGATTCTAAAACTACATGCTTAATATGTGGTAAAAAGAATCATAAAATCAAAGAGTGTCTTTATCTCAAAAATTTTGATGTCAAAATACAAGAGTATAAAGCTAAAACTCAAGCAAGTCAAGTGGCTAGTACTCCAAAAGGAAAGCCCAAACAGACTTTTGCACCAGCCCAAACATTTGTTACCAAAAATCTTGAATCATCTGCTCCCAGGGATGTCCAAGTAACAGATGCTTCACCCTCAAACAAGTATCCAAGAGGACATGGACAACCACCTTGTCATAGTCTGTCATATGTTTATGAAGAGTCCAAGAGGCCTTCAAACCAGGGGTTGACATACAATCACTGGCAAATGGTCAGCAACAGTTGTTAAACTTGGTTCAAAGACTGGTTCAAACCACTGATCATTCTCCTAAACTTGAGGCTGAAAAGTCTGGGAACCCATCCAAAGCCAACTTGTCTTTGGACACTCACCAAAACTAATCCATTACTGATGTGCAGGGAGCTTCTGCTAGTTTAGATAGTCTATGGAATGTAGATAGTGGAGGCTCCAGGCATATGACAGGATGTAGAGCCATTCTTCTGGACTTCTTAGCTCATGGAGGGGTGATATATCTTTTGGTAATGATTCTAAAGGTAAAGTGTTGGGTTCATGAACTGTTCAGGTTGGGAAACTCAAGTTTGAAAATGTCAATCTTATTGATAATCTTAAATTTAATCTTCTTAGTGTCTCACAAATGAGTGACAAAGGCTATGGGTCATTCTTCACTAAGAAAACTTGTAAGATTACTGGGCCAGAAGTGGTTAAAAAGATTGACACCATCATAGTTGAGAGCAAAGCACAACTTGTTGCTCACAGGAGTGGCAATGTGTATGTAGTTGATATGTTGAAGGATAATCCTATGGCAAATGTCTGTCTGTTTTCTGCTGCCTCAACTAAAGAGATAGAATTGTGGCATAGGAGACTGGGTCACACCACCCTTCAAACTATCAACTCACTCTCTAAACAAAGCCTTGCAAGAGGCCTTCCATCAAAGGAATTCAAATGTAACGAGCATTGTGTTTCCTGTTTAAAAGGAAAGCAACATAAAAGCTCTTACAAATCCATTGATGAGTCCAAAACAAGTCAATGTCTTCAATTGTTGCACATGGACTTGTTTGGCCCAGTTAAAATCACGAGTCTAAGAAGAAAGAGATTTTGTCTTGTCATAGTTGATGATTTTTCTAGGTTTACATGGACTTACTTTTTACACTCTAAGGATGAGACTGCAGGTATCTTGAAGGACTTTGTCACCAAAGTTGAAAAACAATATGACTTGCCAGTAAAAGTCTTTAGAAGTGACAATGGAACATAGTTTAAAAATAAGGAGTTGGATGATTTCTGCGTGTCAAAAGGGATTGTGAGGCAGTACAACATTCCAAGAACAACAGAACAAAATGGGGTGGTTGAAAGGAAAAACAGAACTCTCATTGAGGCTGCAAGAACTATGCTAGCAGATTCTGGTTTGCCACTGTCTTTCTGGGCAGAAGCTGTAAACACTGCTTGCTATGTTCAAAACAAAGTTTTAATTAACTCAAGACATCAAAAGACTGCTTATGAAATTCTGTTCAAAATCAAACCACTGATATCATTTTTCAAAATCTTTGGCTGCCCATGTTTTATTTTAAATCTTAAAGATTCCATTTCAAAATTTGCAGCCCAAGTAGATTGTGGGTATTTTCTGGGATATTCTTCTACTGCCAAGGCCTATAAAGTGTTTAACACAAGGACTAGGACAATAGAAGAAACTCTGAATGTAAAGTTTAATGAACTTTCATCCTTAAAAATCCTAGCAAATCCTGCTGAACTGTTTGATTTAGAAAAATTCAAATTTGAAGATATTACTGCTAAAACTAACAGTGCAGGTATACCACAGTCTCCACAACAGGATTACAGATTTGATGTTGTGATTCCTACTCACTACAAAGTCACTTCTGCATCAAGGGAAGCAGATGTTCAAAACACCTGTCAAAACTCCACCACAGTTGTGTCAACCACTGTTGATCAGTCTTACCCTCAAACCACTGCCTCATCCAGTTCAACCACTGTTCAAACATCTGTTGACAAAAGTCCAACCTCTGTTGACAAAAGTCGGTCCAACTTTACACCACTTGGACCCATTCCCCCACTTCCATTTCAAACATCTGTTGGCACTACAGAACTGCAAACAGATGTTACAACAACAGAGTCACCAAACCTTTGTCCCTCACCTCAAAATGCCATCATACCATACCAGGGAGATCTAATCTACCTTGGAGCTCATCCACCAGACCAAATCATTGGCAACATGAGAGAGGGAGTGCTTACAAGGAGCCAATCCTCAAATATCTGTCTTTTTGCAGGCTTTTGATCTCTCACACAACCTGTCAAGTACCAAGAGGCACTGAAAGACAATAGTTGGGTAGAGGCCATGCAGGAAGAGCTCCTTCAGTTCAAAAGACAACAAGTATGGGAACTTGTACCACTGCCAAAGGATGTTTGTCCAATTGGCACAAAGTGGGTCTTTAAGAACAAAACTGATGAAAGGGGCATAATTGTCAAGAACAAAGCTAGGCTTGTGGTTCAAGGCTTCAGACAAGAAGAAGGGATAGACTATGATGAAACCTTTGCTCCTATAACTAGGCTAGAAGCTATCAGACTCTTCCTAGCCTTTGCTGTCAACCACAACATCAAGGTGTATCAAATGGACATCAAATGTGCATTCCTTTATGGCAAAATTCAGGAAGAGGTCTATGTATGTCAACCACCTGGTTTTGAAGACACATTCCATCCTGATCATGTCTACAAGCTCAATAAATCTTTGTAAGGACTAAAACAAGCACCAAGGGCCTGATATGAAACTCTTTCCACCTTTCTCTTATCCATAGGTTTCACAAGAGGTAAAATTGATAAAACTTTATTTCTAAAATGGAGAGGGAAAGATTTAATGATTGTTCAAATATATGTGAATGACATCATTTTTGGGTCCACATGTAACAAAATGTGTGAAGAGTTTAGGGAACTCATGATAGCAGAGTTCGAGATGAGTGTTATGGGTGAACTTCAGTGCTTCCTTGGTCTCCAAGTTAAGCAGCTGCAAAATGGTACATTCATTCACCAAAACAAGTATGTTAAAAACTTACTAACAAGATTTGAGATGAATTACTGTAAGCCATGTAGTACACCCATGAGCACTACCAAGCTACTCTTTATTGATGACAAAGATGAACTGGTTGATCAGACACATTATAGATGCATGATTGGGTCTTTACTGTACCTAACTGCATCCAGGCCAGACATTATGTTTGCCACTTGTGTCTGTTCAAGATCCCAGGCATCACCTAGAAAGTCAAATCTTATTGCTTTGAAAAGGATATTCAGATACCTAAAAGGTGCTCCCACACTTGGTATCTGGTATCCTGCTAATGGAAACATTGAGCTTTTAGGTTATTCAGATAGTGATTTTGCTGGTTACCACACCACAAGGAAGTCTACATCAAGCGGGTGCCAATTTCTACGGAATGCCTTAGTCTCTTGGCAAAGTAAAGAGCAAGCAGCTGTTTCAACTTCAACAACAGAGGCTGAATATATTGTTGCTGCAAGCTGTACAGCCCAACTCATGTGGCTTCAAAATCAACTACTGGATTTTGGTATAACTGCACTAAGGACTCCACTCATGCTGGATAGCCAGCCAAGCTGCTGAAAATATCATCAAAAATCCAGTCTCTCACTCCACCACAAAAAACATCGACATCAGACATCACTTTGTGAGAGATAGCTATGAAAAAGGTTTGATTTCTCTGCACCATGTTCCAACAGAGGATCAGCTGACATATGTGTTGACAAAAGCTTTAGAAACATCTACCTTTGAAAATCTGATCTCTCTGATTAGTATGCTAAACATGGATTAACAACAAAAAGTAATGTTTAACATGAGATATTGTCATATTTTTCACAAAAGTTAAGCTAAAGACACCCAAATATTATGGATCTATGGACATGTCAAGTTCAAGGTTGTAAGACCTATGACACATGAACACTTACACCATTCAAAATGTATAAAAATACATATTTTTACAAGTAAAAGTGGTGTTTTCACAAAAGGTAACGCTATATTTTTACCCAAGTCACTAGTGTACATAAAGATGGCGAATCTTGCAACACAAAGCCATGAGGATCATATTTTGGGAAATATTACACTAGAAACCATAATATTGAACACTTAAAAGATAAACATTGTACCTTTTAACAATTAAGTCATCACATACGTAAATCTTTACACCAAAGACACATTTAACTTAAAGAGTTAAGTTACAAGGACAAGCATAATAAGAGAACAACTTGTAAACAGTACAAGTAACATAGACCTAAAATGTCTCTTATACATAGGACACGTAGGTCGATCTCTCTAGCTCTGACTCATTTGTTCATTCCCAGACACACCACAAGGTGAGTTTCACGACCCCTTTTTCACTGTTTTACATTTTTCCCGGGGAAAAACATGTGTACAGTTTTCAGTTACATACATGACTAGTATGTGAACATGAGACAGTAAGGTTCAGGATCCATTAAGCCCTCGTGTCATACATTTCACCATAGCCATTAGCTATAGACCATTAGCTAAAGACTTAGCCATGAAACACCAGAATAGATCTATTGGGTTGACTCCCCCACTCTTGGTCAGTCGCTCTGACCGGATGATAGATATCAAAAGAGTCCTAGTATTTCACATCATTTTATTGTCTTTAGTGTACAATGGGTGAGGCACAACATGTCAAGGTTTGGTTATGGGCTCATGTCAAATCACATATCAATTATTGCCCTAGCTAGGCCGTAATTTAGTCGGTTTTGGATAACATGTCCATTCATACAAACCCGTGTACTCACCAACTTTATGTTGACCTATATATTTTTCATGCATGTTTTTCAAGAAAGTAGCATGAAGCATGGAACTTGGGAAGGTCACGTGCGAGCATTTAAGGGATATCATCTTTTGAATTATTGTTGTGATGTTTTGACCTAAACACTTTATACAATGGTTTCTAATCCAAACAAATAAATGTTATGTTTTTGTAAGAATTGAATGTTTAAATGGCAATTCCTGTTTTATTTAAATAATGCTCATGTGACTTTTGTGCTTGGAAATCATTTCAGTTGCACCCCGTGTTTCCACCTTAGGCGGGGTGTGACAAAAACTAAGCAAGATTAGTTTATCTTGGGCCGACCTCGACCCTATACACTCACGCATACACTCGTATGTATGCGTAGGTGTACGCATATGTCTATATATGTGTCTTAGGGTGTATGTAAACATATATATATATATATATATGTGTGTGTGTGTGTGTGTGTATGTATCTTTAAGTGAAAACATTGAACTTTTAGCATAAAACTTAAGTGTTTAAGTTGGTTTTACTCGACAACTAGTGACTTGGTGTTGTGTTCAAGCGAGTGCAATCAGGTGAACCATTCATGTGTTCGAACTTTATGTAAAGGAAGCTAATAAATTGGTTTTGGTACCTTACTTGTGTGTAGGCGAGAATACTAAAGAAAATAAGATAATCTCCCCACAATGCAATCTCCTAGATGCTTGTTAGGGGCTTGGAACTCCTAGATGATGATGGTAAATGATCGAACAAGACTCCTTGGTGGGTGTTGGGTTTCGGCCGAGAGGAAACAAGAGGGAAAAGAGATGAATGTGATGGTGTTAGTATTGTTTAGTGTGTTGGTTGTTTATGTGGTGTCTCATGAGGTCTCTTTGGTCCATATATATACTCGAAAGAGAGGGCCAAGAGGTGTAGGGTGTGGTTTTTAACTAGGTAAGTCAACATTGGTGGATAGTTGTGATGAAAAGGTGGTTTCCTTTTGTGTATAAGAAGTTGACCTTGTTTAAAGTGTGGTTTGCCTTGGGAAAGCAAGGGCCAAAAATTATGTAAGGTTTGGAGGTTTTGGGTAGTCAAATACCTTGGTCCATGTTGTGGGTTAAAGCACCATACCATGTTGGTGAAACATCTTGGGAATGGTAAGCATGAGAGGGCTTGTTCATGTGGTTTGTGTTGGGGTTGACTTAGGCGGCTCATGGGGAAAGAAAAGGGTGAGTTTAGGGTGTTCTAAGATGATCATATCTGTGGAGAAAAGATCTTGTTACTATGTTAGTGTAACATCTTAGATATAGGGCATGAGTTTGAGGGCTTTGTAAGCATGTGTGTATGTATGCGATTGTGTATGTGTGTATGTGAGTGATGTTTGTCATTTTCCTTAAACATATGTTGGTGTGTGTGTGTGGCTGTGTATATATGTATGTATATATAGATGTGTGTGTGTCTTGTATGAGTTAGATAGTGTCCAAAACTCTTGCACACCTCTTTACCTTGAAAATGTGGGTTGAAAACATGCATAGGAAATGTCACACCCTCAAATTTCCACATGCGGGGTATTACTGCGAGGCGCGTGACACACCAGGATCCAAGTCAACGGTCACAACAAACGACAACTAAATGTAAGAAAATACGTAAGACATTCCGTGAAACAACCAAAACATTATGCTTTGAGCCATAAATCAGCAGCAGAAGCATTTCTTGTTTACAACCAAAAGACATATTACAGTTTTTCAAATCATAATTTAATATGCAACAAGACTTCTAGACGCCGTGCAAGACTCCGTGCGCGCCTAGCCATTAACCGCTACCTTAGCGACCTGAGAAAACATGCCAAAAATGTCAACATATAATGCTGGTGAGTCCACAGGTTTTTTTTCTTTTCAATAATCGTTTCATTAATCCTTTAAAAACTGTTACCGTTACCGTTACTGTTATTGTTATTGTTACTGTTCATACTATGCTTGTTCGTACGCTAGCTAGGCGTCAAGTGTGTTACTCATACGGGCGAAACCATTGCTGACTGTGTGATACCCTTGTTTACAGACTACCTCATCTTCGGTAAGCCTAGTGTGATTGAGACAATATGCACCCGCCCGGCCTCCAGCCGTCGAGTGGGGTTTGTCAGGCCCAATAGCGCTATCCACATTTCCCCGCTACATCCCCGTATTAGTGGTTTCTAAGGGACTTAGATGAACCGTATAGTAATAAGGTGTGACCCATAGTATAACATGAAAACATGTATTTATAACTTATAACATGTAAATGTGTGATCCAAAATGTATACGCATGTTTCTCACCCCAAAAACATAACCAATAAAGTGTGGGGCCGTGAACTCACCTTAGATCGCGTTACTTGAAAACAGTTAAATCAGTGTGCTATGATAGCCCCAAATAGCGGCGACCTATCATAAGATGTATGTAAGTACCCGGACTAATAACCCGTAGGTTAACTAGTCCCCGAATGTCCAGACCATGACCATAAACGTTTGAAAACACCTTTGACTGTTAAACCGACCGTACCAGACAAGACCCGACATCCCATTGGTGACCCGACATCCCACGTTTTAGATAAATACAAGACATCATGCAACATATGCAATTAAACACTTAATACGCGCAATAGTTCACCTAGTCTAGCATAATGTCCGATTAACGCGTAAACAGGTCCGAACACGTGTTACTAAGTCATTGGGTGTATCCCGGGGTTCCTATCATGTTCCTAGGCGTCAAATCATGTTTCGGGATGTTAAAATATACATACAGCAGCATTATACGCGATTAGGAATCAAACTAGCATTTAGGATTGTAATCACTAGTAAAAGTGGCATTTAGGATTGTACTCGCTAGTGCTAGAGGCGAATAGGGTTGTATTCGCATGAACATCAGGTGATTAGGAGCCTATTCGCATGAAGCTTCATGCGAGTAGGATCCTATTCGCCTCTGCACATCTGTAGTGCATTTTCGCGCGTCGAACACTCCAAATCAGATCCGAAACATGTAAAAACACCCAATATCAAAACTAAACTATTAACCAACCCTTTCCAAGCAAAAACCCCCAATTTATCTCTGCTCTAACGGGCTCGGTGCGATTATTTCCAAAAATGGCAAATTACTAGGTTTCATTAACTATGAAATCTTTCCTTAAGTAGTAAAGATCAGATTACACCTCCTACAAATTGCAATACATCATCCCTATGTTATAACATCATTCTAGCATGATTCCTAATCATAAACAAGCAATGAATCATAACATAATATCCTATTTCTTCAAGAATCACCCAAATGGGTCAAAATGCCTACTTGCACTTAAACACCATAACAAGAGCTTAAACTCATAGATAATCATCCTAACAACACCTACACATCAGAAGTACATCAAATTCATGGAGACATTCATGTTATGATCATCAAAAATCATCATATGCATCAATACTTCACATATAGCAAGTATTATGGTGTAGACTTGTTTTAGAACTCCTTTCCAAGGTTTTTAAAGACTCATTATTACCAAAATAAGGTCTGGACTTTTGGGGAACCAAGACAATAACATTACAAGGGTGTAGGATGAAGAACACACCTTGGATTTTATCAAAGAAGGGTGTATAAGCTTGGTGATGGTGTGTTTTGAGGCAAAACAAGTTCCAGGGGTGTTTCAAGGTGTGTGGGAGGCTTAGGATCAGTTAGGGTTGCACAAATGGTGTTTGGGGAGTCAAGGGTTCTATTTATAGGTGTTTTGACTCGTGCACAACCCTTCATGCGAGTAGCAGACCAGTTCAGGCGAGTAGGGATCCTACTCGCCCCAAACTCCCTCTATTCGCATCAAGTGGGGCGATTAGGGGCTCCCCAGGCTCCTAATCGCCTATAGGGTGCTGGAACGGGTTTTTGGCGCGTTAAACACTATTTTAACACATATAAACACATATTCACATATCGACAAGTCACATAATGATTTCAAACATATAATGCACGATAACTAACACGTTTACATCCGTTCACCAATTCCCGGGACTCGAGACTTGTGTGTGCGTTAAACCCGGCGATTCCACGAATCACCAATCCTTGTACACATGGTTATGGACCGACTCCCGATGATCCCGCGGATCATCGTAACGACTCCCGATGATTCCCAGAATCATCGTACCGACTCGACTGACCCCGTTAAGTACGTAATATGCATGACTCGCTAAGGTAGACTTACTAGTTTAACGAAAGTTATTAACCGGAGTTTGCCGGGTGTCACATCATCCCCCTGTTGAAAGAATTTTCGTCCCGAAAATTTCCCGAAGTAAAATAGAACGAAGCGATAAAAAGAAATTTTTTTTCCCGGTCGTCACAGGAAAAGAGCAAGGTATTCTAGGCAAGTCAACTTGTGTAAGTTTGGTTAACTAAGGTGGATTATGATCCCATTTAGGTAATGTCTTGGATTTGATGGGTTTGTGTTATGATGTGTACATTCACATGTGTTTGTATAGCCGTATGTATGTATAAATGATAGTGTGTTTGCTTGATTCACATACTCATACAAGTCTATATGGATCAAGTTTTGAGGTTACGGGTGGACATATTGTTCGTACATGTACTAGCTTTCTAGAATACACGTTGGTAACCTCTTTGTTCATGAACATTGTTTGATTTTGTCCTTGTCGGGCAACAATTTGAAAATGTATGTTCAGTTGCATGGATGTCTCACTGTTAGGGTTTTGCATGGAACTCCTATAGTCTAGCATGAAATATTTGACTAACTGAGGCCTTGAACTAACTAGTGTGTCTACTGTTAGACTGCACATCTCGGGATTGACCCGTTGGAACCCTGTATAGCCCAACCATGATGCAAATGGTAACATGTAATGTTATGCACACTGTAAACATGTAGCTAAGTGTACGAATATGACCTATGATTTCAACGGGTGTCACATCATGACATTTGACCAAAGAAACCATGTCGTTGCTCTTGATTAACACAATAACCATGATGTTACTTTTGATTAACACAACATTTGGCTGAATCTAATTTTTAACCCTTAACTTTTATTACATATACAATAACTTTAAACTAAAAGTCATCATGTATTTGTGTTTGGCATTTGTTTTGGTTTTGGTTTTGCTAATGACCGAGTCAGTCACGAATGGGACGGTGCCTTTTCCTTTTATTTGAGTTGAATATGTGAGACAAATTTTTATGTATTATTTTTAGTATAAGTTATTTAAGTGTTAAGTTATTTATATAATTTGTTTGACTTCAAATCATAAGTTAATAAGTTATTTACTTTTGTATTAAACTTGTCTTGCAAATTTAATGAAATTACAATTTTACCCTTATTGATGAATATGAAATGACATTTTTGCCTATCCAGAACCTATTATGGGCATGTTTGGATAAACTTATTTGAGTCCAAAAGGACTTTTGGTTAAAAGCAGGGGCATAGCCATGTACAACCCGAGGTGTGCGGTCGCACACCTTGAAAAAAAAGTTTTAGTGTATTTTATAGGCGAAAATCCCGATCGCACCCCTTGAAAGTTTGGAAAAAGCCCCCGATCACACCCCTTGAAAAACAATCCTTGATCCACCACTGGTTAAAAGGACTTATTAACTTATGACTTTTAAAAAAAGGAGTTTTTAGAAAAGTGTTTGGATTAGCTTATGTGGTGGGGAAAAACAATAAGTTGATAAGTTGTTTTGTAAAAAAAGTGTTCGGTTTATCTTTTTAAGGTAAAATGACCAAAAAGGATATAATGAGGGTATGTATAAGGATATAATGAGGCCATGTAGGTAAATATCCATCAATAAGTTATAAGGATATTCAAAAAGTCACACATTTCTTACTTTTCCAAAACAACTTATTATAGACAAATGAAAAGTTAAAATATTAAGTCATTTTTCATTTGCCAAACACTTTTTTTTAACTTATTAACTTTTTGAAAAAGTAATAAGTTATAAGAAGGTGGAAATAAGGAGAGCCAAACATACTCTATACAGTAGTATAGATATAGATATAAATATAGATTTAACTCTACAATGTATAACATAAACACGTGTTAACTACCAATGATGGCTTACAAAACACTCATATCACAATTAAGATCGATGTTAATAGTGATAAATAAAGCATGAAAATTAATGAAAAAAACTAACATAAACACGTGCCAACTTTGTTTTGGGTATATCAGGATTTTAATGGTATCATAATGATCGGTACCGTTGGTATCGCTACTGATAGATATTTTTTAGTTTTCGATCAATGTAAAACATGCGTCGGCAGCTTTATGGGCAAATCACGATCTTTTCTTTGTTTTCTTCTTTAGTTGCTATACCAAGTGTTAGTATCGTAAATAATAAAATTAACTGATACCGACCGAATTCCCATCGCTTACGGGGGAAATTTGCTAGTTAACCTCAACATTCATCATCTATCTTTTTGGTATACTCAGAAGCGCAAATGATGGGTTCGTTTGGAAAGAAATCTCAGCCCTCAAAGAGTGTATCTTTCTAACCAATTCCTCTATAAAATCATTTTGTTTGATTCCAGTGTTGGTTTTGTTTCAGTAAACCCTGAGAATTTTGCGTGTTGACAACAGAAAGTAGATAAAGGATGGCTGGGTCAGAGCTTTCAGCCGCAGAACTTCATTCCAGGGCTCGTAATCGGATTCATCTTGGGTATATTATTGGATTTAACAAAACCCATCACAAGGAATTCCAGTATTATAAGGAGAAAAAACAATGGGGTTTTATCCAATTCAAGTAATCCTGATGAAGATTTTAAAATGGTTTCTTTTATTCACTCATTTCTTGTGTTCATTTCATTGCAAAGTTTATTCTTTTTGGGTTATATAATAATGCTGAAGATGGTTTTTTTGTTGTGTTTATAGAGTGTTAATGGTGTAAAATGTAGAAATAATATGCTGCAAATAACCTATATGCACAAAGCTATCCCCTGCTTTTATGTGCGCCTTTTTGTACGCAACGCGCCACACCTTGTCAGAAGATAGTTGTCTTGCGCCTGAGGTCGTGAACATACTTTTTAAAAACCCAGATAGAAGTGCCTAAGAAGTTATTGTATGGAAATTGATTATTGAAATACAGTTAATTTCATAGAAATTTCATGAAGGATACAGTATTAGTCTGATCCATTAAGCCTAAACGAAAACACAAAATTTCAGAATTGGAATGGTGCATCAATTCAACCAACTACTATGATACTAATTGGCCATGCTGATAACATGTAGATTAACATAAAACCAACCGTTGTGAGAAGTCATATATTTGTAGCCCACTATCGTATAAATGCACTATAAATCAAGCTAATGCCACATTTACCTCTTTCATATCTGCCGTTTAGTTAGTGTCTGTGAACCACTCTGGTTTGTTTGAAGCTTGGTATGCCACCTATTAGACAGTGACTTACAATTTCATTTTGATTGTAGGTTCTCGTTGTTAGACAAGACTTGAAGATGGGTCAAGGAAAGGTTGCATCTCAATGTGCGCGTAAGAAATATTTATTAATTTCATTTTGTAAGGATTAGTTTTTGTTAGACCTATCATCAATTGTTATAGACTTCTTTTTGTTTGGAAAGTGCAGATGCTGCTACCGGCTTATATGCTAAACTCATGCAAAGGTTTGCCCTTACATTCTTTCATTTGTCTAGATCATGCTTGATTATGAAAATCCAAATCTTGTACGTTAGTTGGGTGTATGGTCTCTTTTATTCATTATAAATACCTTATTAGTGGAAACTATCGCCATATATTACTAAACAGTTAATCAATCAAATGGAGCTAATGAAGTATTAGTTATAGAGAAGTATACCGATGCTTAAATCACTTAAAGTTTGCCAATGATGGCCTAGTGGAGCTGGTTACAACAATGAAGCTAGTCCGGAGGTTTCGGGTTCGAGCCTCGCAAGAGGCAAGAATTATTGGGAACTTCTTGTGGCGTTACCTGGTTTGGTCGTCTTTTTCCTACACTTAGTGTTTTTATGGATTTTAGTTTGAACTTTTGAGCAACTGACTACTTGGTGACTTAAAGGTCAAAATACTTGTCATTTAAACAGCTTCTTTGTGTAACAACAAAGATAAGCATGAAGCCTTGTGCACCAGGTTCATCCCTTTCAACCACTAAAATTTGTCAAATTAAAAATCAACTCATTTTAAGACTCGAAAGTCAACATGTGTGTATTATTAAGTATATATATGAAGTGGTTGGTTTTAACTTTTAACCAAATCAAAGTGGTACAAACTTCAAAATTATTTTGGAGTTCCAACCTTTATTATGAGATCCAATTCCTTTTTAGTAAAGTTTTGACTATTGATCAATTGGTCAAACTAACCTCATATGCGTGTCTAGTGTGGGTCAACTAAGAATCACCCCAAATTTGAGAACCAATTTTTTTTAGCCATTTTAGCTCTGTGGAGTTATATCTGATCAAAGTTTGAGAGCGCCTCATTTTAATACTGGAAGGTAAACTCGTTCACATCTGCACCTATTAACTTAAGACATAAATAATTTATTGTTTTTGGGAAAAAAGGTATGTTGTGGGTAAAAATAAAGTTGGTTTTATGATAACTACGTGCAACAATGCAGTGTACTTTTGGAAGATTGTCAGATTCTCAAGCACCTAGGCCTCGATTAAGCGCCTATATGCGAGCCTTGTGTTTTGACTACAAATACACACATATATAACCCTAGTACAAAATCAATCACTACTACGTATATTAATTAAATCCAACCAAAAGTTGATTTTGGTCTTTGTATTTCACTATTTGTTTTTCATCTACTTTATATCTTTCTTCATGCTTCTTCTTGTTACTATTGGTGGCGAGAGTTGCATTTTTTCAAGTTAGGTTAGTTTACGTCATGCCAACTTATTTTCTAATGTCACCCACCACCATGTCGTATCGGATAATATCTTTGTCAAGGTAACTCATAGTGACACTCTTTTTTCCATAGCTCTTGGTATAAACAAGATGCATTAGCGTTGCAACCATTAACCGTGCCCCTCATTGTCCTTGCATAACTCTTCATTATATGTCACCAAGTTTGCGTTAAGCGAATAGATTCGATCATATAGTGAAAAGGTCTAGCTGATATAGAATAGGATAGAAGTATAGAACACGTCTATCATTTACGAGGATGAATAAGGTCATTTGCTATCCATTATCGTGTTATCCTACTCTAGGGAAATACATATTTTTCATATATTGCTGTTGAAAACTTAAAAATATACTAAAACCAAGAACCCGCCCGCAATTATAAGTTTAGAAACAAAAACTAGAAGCATGAAAACATATAGACTTATATATGAAATACCTCATGATAGCCTTTCTTAGGGCACTCTATGCAATTGATCAACATCCACTTTATATCACTTCCGGTATCCACTTGCACATCGTATACAGCTGATGGTGTTCCTATTCCAATTTTAGCATAATAAAACCTGTTACATTTAGTTTTACGTATCAGATAAAATGGCTGGCGTGCCACAATATATGGTTTCTATTGTTGATTCAACCAAACCAAATCACTCAAATCATTATGCAACTTAAACACACCTGGATACAAGTCCTTGTTCTTCGTAACGCTCACTACACTTTTTTCTCCTAACTTTATATTCCCACCACAAATAGTAAAGTCACAAAGCATGAAGAAAGACGAGAAATTGATAGGGAATAAATAGTGAAGTACAAAGATTTTAAGTCATTTTTAGTTGGATTTAATTCAAACTATTTTGTTTTGATTGACTTCGCATATAAGGTTAGATTTCTGATATCTTTTTCACCTTGCCCTATATACGTATGTATGCGTGTGCGTGTGCGTGTGTGTGTATGCATAATATTGAACCAATATCACTAGCGTCAAAGAGGGAAGCATTACGTTATAGGGAACATGGGTAGCGCCTATATGTTTCTCTTTTCTATAGGATCACGTTAAAAATTTGATGGCAACGGAATTTCGATTGATTAACATAAAACAAAATACAGGATAGTTGGCCCTATTGGAGAGAGCTAGTCTTTACAATTCTGAATTACAGAACTAAGTTAGATAAAAACCAAAGACTACCTAAAAACTAAAACATCAAAGTCTATAAAAAGAAAATACGTAGCAGTTACTTCCTAATTTTCAGCCCACTACTCCACTATGTTACCCTCCTAATTTCCATCTTAATTTGATTTTGCTTTTGGTGCCAATGAGTCAAGTAAATTGCTCAGCACAGATTATTGGCTTGCTAGTTGCTCCAACCCGGCCTGACCCATGCTGGGTTCGTATCAATGTCACCTAAGAGTTAAGAGTTATTGGCACTAAAAGGGATTAGAATTAGAATGAAGTATATTACATTCCATTATACCATTTTATACACTCTTTTTTGTCCATTTTAAGGGTCCTAAACTCTATTTTGCCTCATGACTGTACATCATATGAACTGGTCCTACATGTGTTTTATAATAAATATGCTAATACATTTATTGTTGAACTTTTGTGACATGAGCTACATATGTTTTCTAACAAATATGTTGAACTGTATACATTTAGCGATCAAAGTCTTTTGCGACGCTGGGAGCGTTGTGGGCAGGCGAAAATAGTTGTCACGTGTAAAAACCAACAGGAAATGTAAGCAGGTGTACCAGTTCCATTTCTACAACTTATTGTCAAAACATTTTTCATTTGAGCCTTGTGTTTTATCATTCAATTTGCATTCTATTAGGAATAAGCTGATGGAAGCAGCTGAGGGATTTGGCCTTCCAACTTATGTTGTCGCTGATGCAGGACGCACACAGGTATAATTGGTCCAACCTGTTATTTTTTGGTCGCAAATTGACATGAATTTTTATCGAGTTTGAGAAACTATTTTTTTATGCTTTATTTTAAATCATCCAAAGTTTTTTTTTTTCTTTGTAATGTAAAAAAATTTATTACAATTTTGGGTCATTGAATATACTCCTTTGACTTTTAAAGTCAAAACAACAATTATTAAATCAAATACTGTATCCTGCATTCCTGTGTAATCTACAAAACACGTTCTGATTAAGTGATTAATGCAATTATGAAATCATACGATTGTCATTTTTTTTTTATCATTTGCTTAACACAGGTCTCCGCAGGGTCAAAGACGGTACTTGCTATTGGTCCAGGTCTTCCTTTTCTTCTTTTCCCTTTATCTGTTCTTGATTTGCTTTCATTATTTAGTTATTATAGATGATGCTTTGATGTTTCTGGCCAGATCATGCATAACTTTTTTATGTGTATTTACAATATATGTTTGTTTTTAATGGTAGTGGTGTGCTAAATAATGTTGGCCCGGGCCGGGCTATGTTTTTATTTTTTCTTAATAACAAATTTTTACACCTAAATACCATCTAATCTAATGTTGCACTTGTAAGGATTTAAACCCACACCACTTTTGTCGTGAGGGACAAACACTGACCAGACTACTGTGAGTTCCTCAGGTCCTTTAAAACCAAAAATTGTTTCAGAACCAAGAATTACTGATTTTGATCAACACGATCCTGTTTCCACAATTCCACCTATGATTTGATGTTTACATTGTTGTCGTTAATAAGTTAATATCGAAATTTAGCTAAATCTTGATCGTGATTGAGCAGGTTACAAATCTGTTGTTGATTCAGTAACGGGGAAGCAACGGCTGCTTTGATCTCAACTATCGCGTTGGGGAATCACTATTTGACTTTTCAGGAGCTGGTCAAAGTTCTCACTCAGTGGTGGTCAAGGACATAGTTTGTACTGTGTCTATAGAATATTCATTAACAATCAAGCTAAGATGGTTAGACAGTTCTATATGGTCCCGATACTACTCGCCTTTGTTGTTTCGATACTATTTGATGAAACTTTATGATTTCTAAAGGCCAAAATTCTATAAAACATTCACACAATTACCAGCTTCAATGTTTGTCTAGGAGAACAAACCTACATATCAAATTTTGGGTGTTCATTGTAACATATTGGGTTATTTTGGATGCATATAAGTTTTTTAGTTGGGCTGAATCGAAGAGCACAAAATACTAAGACAGGTGAGATAGAAATAAATAATTAAGCGGAGGTAGGTAGGTGTACGAAAACATGACACGTACCAAATTTCTGGGTTTGAGTTTACTCTAAACTACATGGGTATTTTTTATTCCAAAGCTTAAAGTTAACAATAAAATGGCATAGTTTAAACACTAATGATACATAAAAATATGTAAATTTAACATTTATATGGTATTATTGGGCAAAACGAAAATACCTTTTAAGGTTGAATGAGTTATGTTTGTGTCAACCTGTGAATACTTGCGTCGTGTTCAGGATCATGCGGTTTATGCATGTGACATAATTTTGGGTTATTGTCGTGTTTGGATACGTGTAAAATTTTAAAGTGCACACAACCTGTTTTACAATCCTAGACTGCGGCCTAAAAAAGTTCTCTTGTTTGTTTTTTTTTACAATATGTCTTATTGAAAAGCACCAAATCCGCACCATCATTTCACGTTCATATGCATTTTCATTTGCAACTGCAAAAGTTATCCAATCAAATCGTGAAGCTCATCGCCTACGACTTTGACGGCCAAAAGCACTAGATCACCATTCTCTGCTGTCTAACTCCTCTCAAAACGTTAACCAATAATAACCTCATCGTCTCGAAGACATTGTCATATGTTCTTCTGAGTGCGAGGTCAACATCTCTGGTGATAATTTTTCCATTAAAGACTGTCTGTTGTGGCCTGCAAGCGATCTGCCGCAAGCCACAATTTAATCCACGTGGATCACTCTAGCCATAACATCCTCAAGTGAGACATCGCGCGAGCCAGTCAAAGCTACCACACGCGAGGGTGGTAGTGGCCAGAATATGACCGTTGGCTGCCGACTGTTGGCTGCCGACCGTTAGCAGCCGGTGGGCTATTTTTGGCAAGGTTTCAATTTTCAAATCACACACCACACAAACCATCAAAAAAAAAAAAAAAAAAAAAAAAAAAATCTTTCACCATCTACAAAATGGCTTTGCAATGGAATGATTTTTCTTCGTCGGACTCGTTCGAAGAAGACGAGTTGTTTATGGAAGTGGGTAGGATAACGATTAAATACCTGATGGCCCGGTCTCGAAGACGAAGGACTCCCGCGCTAACCAGACAACCTGCACTTGACCGTGATAGAGAGGGAGCAAACGAAACTTTGTACCGGCACTACTTCAGCCCGGATCCCGTGTATACTGAAGAGCATTTTAGGCGGCGCTTTCGAATGAGCAGACAATTATTCATGCGTCTATCAAATGATTTGTCGGAGCGTTATCCTCTTTTTTTTCAACAAAGAGAAGACGCAAGGGGCCGATTAGGGTTCACCTCCGTACAAAAATGTACAGCCGCTATTCGACAGCTAGCCCGCGGGCTTGCGTCGGACGCAATGGATGAGTATATTGCCATGTCTGAAAAAGTTGCGCTCGATTCTCTTCATTATTTTTGTCAAGGTATACATCTATATATAGTTTACTCACATATTGTTTACACTTTTATTATCAAATGTCGTTTAATATATATATATATATATATATATATATATATATATATATATATATATATATATATATATATATATATATATATATATATATATATATATAGGGTATGGTTCAAATAGGAACCAACCCTTAAGTAGGAACTATAGGAACTAATCTGAGCCATCCATCTTCAATGGCATGATTGTAAATAAGTAAAACTTTAATTAATTGTTATTTTAATAAAAGGGCATTAATGTCTTTTGTTCAATAGATAATCATGATCTCTAATAAGTAGCTATTTGGTTTCATATCAATCAACATTCAAAAAAAAAAATTATAACTTCTTTTATATAAATCTCGGGTATATCAAGAAACAAAATATAACCAAACAAGAGGACCTATTATATATACACACACACACAAGGATCTTTCACAATAAACCAAAAAAAAAAAAAAAAAGTATAGCCGCTCCTTATAGTTCTCCAGTATAATTGTTGAATGTGATAGTAGTATACAATGTTTTAGGGCCGTCTCCGAAAACGGCGAAAATAATTTGGGCCTCGGGCGAAAAAAAAAATTGGGCCCAAAAATTTGTAAAGAGGAATGAATTAAAAAAAAATTGAATATGGTGCTAGAGCCAAGATCCATCATAAATACTAATGGAGGAAATAAAAGGGAGTAGAAAAAACTCAATACCAAAATACATGTAAGATGGGATTCGAACTCAAAATCTCAATGATAGAAAAGAGGAGTGCAAACCAGTAAGCCATGTCATGTTTTGGTTATTATTTTGCGTTAGCGATTATATATAATACTATATAGAAACGATTTTTTTAAGCTTTCGGGCCCTCGGGATTATCGGGCCTTGGGCCGTCGACCACCCCGCCATCCCTCAGGGCCGGGCCTGCAATGTTTGATCTATCTGTTGAATGTGATAGTATTATACAATGATCTACATCATCCTACACATTATACACTGATGTATAAGTGGCTGAATGTGATAGTGTTATACAATGTTCAACATAAGCCTACTTAATATACGTTGATGTATACATGTTGAATGTGATATATATTATACACTACTAAATATAATTATACATAATATACACTAATGTATAATTGTTGAATGTGATAGTAGTATACAATGTTTTATAGCAGCCACGGGAATATACACAGATGTATAGTTATAGTGACTAATGTATACAATTTCGAATACTGTAATACTATACAGTGAAGTATACTATATATATATATATACATTTTATACAATGATGAATATAATTGTATTAATGTATAAGTATACACTGATCTACATAAATGTAAGAATATACACTGGTGTATAAGTATAAACTGGCCATAATGATAGTATTATATAGATATATTATACACTGATGTATATAGAAATATCAAATTTAATGCTTTTATACACTGATGTACAAATGGTTTAACATCACCTGGTACAACTGGCGTCCAATATCTCGTCCCACCGAGAGATTCATGTACGTTGCTCGATGAGGAACCTACAATATAGAAATGTACATTAAAAATAAATTTTACAATTTAAAAAAAAAATACAGTTAGACATGCTACAACTCATATATGGTACATCTGTGTATATTGAGTAACACATTGACTGTATTATACTGCACCTTTCATTTTTCCTAATGAATATATACCTGTGTATAAGTATAAACTGACAACATTTGACCACTGTAAAATCCTTTAAACTACATAAAACAAATCAGTGTATATTATATACCACACTTAATCGTTATGCCTGCTGTACACTTATGAAAAACAAACGAAAAAAAATTAAACAATTGTCGTTTGTTGGTTCGCACGTCCAAATATAAACAAACTGTTCAAAAAAATCCAATAAAAAACTCAAACATGTATGAAACGTCTTCATTTTCTCAGATGTTATTTTTTATGGATTTTTTTTCGTTTGAATACACCAACGCCGCCGATTGATTATCGGGTGTGTATTTGTAATAATTATATTATGATCGATCTAACGTAATATGTGTTTTGAATTATTATTAATCAAGTAAAGCTTTGATTGTTATCTATATTAAAGAAAAACGAACGCCCAGATCATTGCGGTTACGTATTTTTTAAAAGTATACCAAGTCATAATTAAATAAAAAAGATAATTATTTAATTGTCTAATTACACAAATACTCCCTAGATCAAAATTATAAATGGATGACTCAGATTGGTTCCTAAGTTCCTAACTAGGGTATTGGTTCCTATTTGATCTTATTCATATATATATATATATATATATATATATATATATATATATATATATATATATATATAGGGTTGGGTTAGAATAAAAACCCCACTGAGTTGTGAAAACTCTGAAAACCCAATACAAACCATTGATCTTCATTGATCAAAGGCTGAGATTAAAACAACATTTTAATATTAATATATCAAGTGTCGTTTTTGTTGTATAAGATAACGAAGGGTAGGATAGTCAAAACACAAGATATAACCACCTTTCCCCATACGTGATACATGCAGACTTTCAGAAAATAAAAAACTATTCCTCTGCCAAACACAGACTTTACAAAAATCTCCTTCTCTCTCATTGAAGATTTTGTTCAAGTTCTTCTCTCTCATTAATTCTCTCTCATTAAAATTCTCTTGAAACAAAAATAATACTTCCTCTCATCAGCCTCATTCAACTTCCATAAAAATTTTGTATGCAAGTGAGTTATTAAGTACCCGTTTTTTTTTAAATAGTTTTTTTGAACGATTGAAGGCTTCAACGTCTTATAATTGTGGATTAACAGAACTCGTAGTTTATTGTGTAACTAGGGTTTGGGATGAAGAAAAGGTTGAAGGCTTCAACATCATCTAAAGGCGGCGATCAAAAGGATAAAAGGTATCACAAGTGTTATATGCTAAAACCCCTAATTTTTTGAATCGTTTTTTTTTTGAAGAATTGCACAGATATGTAAATAACAAAATTAAAAACAGCAGATCGTTGTAATTTTTTAGGGAATATGGTTTTGATGTAAGGTGGTTACAGTTTTTTTTTTTTTTTTTTTTGAGGGTTATTGTTTTGATGTATGGTGTTACAATTTTTTTAAGGATGTTTGTCTAAACAAGTGACAAAAATTTGTAAAAATTTTTGGATAAAACATGGGGGTTTTTGTTATGATTAAAATTGTAAGCTACACTTTTAACAAAAGATATTGGAAGGTGATTACTGTGATTTTTTTTAGGGTTATTGTTTTGATGTAAGGTGTTAGAATTCTTTGAAGGGGGGTGTCAAACAATAAAAAATAATTGGAATTTTATTGGGTTAAAAAAAGGGGGGTTTTGGTATAAATGTTATAAAATTTTGATATAAACATGTAGTTAACCAAAGTTGTAGGCATAATGAATTCACGGCTAATCAAAACATTAACTGACTTTATTTATGTAGGGGTTGGGTTTTATTGTAACGTGGTTACATTTTTTATTCTTTCTCTAAAACATGTAACAATAGTACGGGTGTATCAACGAAAAAAATGATGATACTAGTTAATTGTTTTGATATTAGTATAAAAATAATCGTGTGACAAACTTTAAAAAGTAAAATTGATATAAAAAAAAGCTTGTTGTCGGTATACTTTCTAAGAAGACTGATACACGTAATTGATAGTAAAACACTTTATGTTTTTTAGTAGAAATTCTAATAAGACTGATACACAAATTGATGAAAAAGGGTACTTGTTTTCCAAAAAATTACAGGAGCGTGAATGAATTTGGAAGAATGAGAAGAGGTATTGTGACACCCGGCAATTCTGGTTAACAACGTTGTCTAGATTAAAGTCTACCTTAGCGAGTCACGCGTACATTATACTTAACGAGGGTTAGCTAGATAGCTAGATAGGACATACGTGCATTGTTGTGAGTTAATATGTGATTACATGATTAGTGAACCTCGGACGTTGGTGAATAATAAACTTATGTGTCTCGGTGATATCTGACAAACTTATGTGAAAACCATACGTGATTATGTGAACCTAAACCGAACACGTTAATAAAAATCATTAAAAGTGGAGCATGAGGTTGATTAGGGTCTTAACGCATGGGGTTACACTTGTTACGGTTCGAAATAACGAAAACGTCGATGGATAACGCGTCGGGAGGCGAAACGAAGCAAAAGCGCTCGCCTCGGACCTGTGAGCGGCCGCTCGAACATCCCTGACGGGTCTAAACCGCCTCAAACTCATATTTAAGCATCCTAAACCCCCATGCAACCCCCATACTCAACCCTAATCGCCCCCTTACTGCCCCACATGAATATTTCACTCCAAAAACTTCTGCTAAGGCTCAAGATCATCAATTGGGAGGCTCCAAGGTGCGCGATTGATTGATTTGAAGAGCTAAGGGTATAACTTATGATTTCTTACGCTTTTACCTTATGTTTTTACTATAAAAATCATATAACAAGTTTGTCCAGGTCTGAAAGTATTTTATAAAAGTTAAAACATGAGGATTAAGAAGATTAAAAGGGTCAACCACATTGTTACATAATGAATGTTATATGTTTTGCATGATTATGCATGTTCTTGATGTTTTAGACTTCTAGGGTTTGTGAATAATGATGGTTGTGATGTATAATTAGGGTTTTGATCAGATGTGATTCTTACTAAAGTTGTACGATGATTATTAGGTGTTATTGATTGATAATATGCAACTAGGGTTTGATATAATTGATAATATTGCACGATTAGAATCTGGACAGATTCTGAATGTCGACTTGTAGGGTCTATTTCGGGGCTTGAAAATAATTGGTTTGATCGATTCTTTGCATGATTGTAACGTACAAGGTCTTAGTTTTTCATAATGGGCAAAACCATCGAATTTGGACATCGTTTGAGTCGTTTTTGGAATTTTAATTGATTAGGGGTCAAATCAGATTTTCGGATTTGTAAATTGGGCTAACTTTAAATGGCCATAACTTGAGATTTACAAGGAGTTAGGTTATGAAATTTTTACAGTAGGTCAATACTGGAAATATAGAGCTTTTCCAAGTGGATTCATCTCGTTTGGATGAATACACAATTTTTAAGAATTTTCCTACTAAACTGACCTGTTGAGGAGATTTTCTGGACATAGCTGTGTTGTACGAATTTTCATAATTTTTGTGTTTGGAATTATGACAAAACAAAAATAGGTATTGTCGAGTGAATCCCAAAGAAAATTCAGTAAAAATTTGGGAGGTTAACTCACTGATTTGCTATTTTAAATAAATTCGTTTTGATGGCGCACAATCTGTCCTGAAAACACAGATTGTGTATTATGTGCTTCTGTGATTAATTGAGGTCTTAGGTGGTATGGAATTGACATGTAACTGAAGTACACTTGTCTGAGACACATAGGGAATGTAGAAACTAATTGTAACCAACGTATTCACCAACGGGTCCGTAGGGTTTACTATTGCATGTAGAATCACTAGGCGTCGCATACACACTTTTGAACATTTAAAACGCCTTGGACAAACGAGTTATATGATGTAATGATATTACGCCTATACTCACTTAATGACACTGTTATTAGGGTGTCGGTAGCATATATTACTTGCTGTTCGGATTCTTTGCTTGCACGTTAAGGTGAGTTTACGGCCCCTCTTTTAAACTGGTTTCATATTTTCGGGGGAGAAAACATGTGTTAAAACGATTATTTGGTAACTACTGTCATACTATGGGTTTCTATTGTGTACTACACGATCTTTGGAAGTCCCGGGGGAACCATGAATGTGCGGGTTTGCACAACGGGGAAATGTGAATAGCGCTATTGGGAGTGACCAACCCCGCTCGTCGACTTGGAGGGTCGGCGGGTGCATATTGTCTCAAACAGGAACAACAGGAACAACAGGTTTACTACATCGGGCACACATTTGGTTTGCGAGTTAGTAATGGTTTTCCAATCGTGGTAGTAACAAAACATACGCCTAGCAAGCGTACACTAGTTTTCGATTTGTTATAGTATGGACAGGTTGACTTGGTACTTGGATTACAAAACCTGTAAACTCACCAGCATTTTTGTGCTGACGTAAACTTTTACATGTTTTCTCAGGTCGCTAAGGTAGCACAATGGAACTAGGGCGCACGCGTCTGCACGGCGTCTAGTTAGGATTGCATGGTTTTCAAACATTGAACATTTGGTTTACTTTTGGATTATGTTTTGAGAATAAGCTTCCGCTGTAACTAGAGATTTAAACTATGTTTTTGAAATTGCATATGTTAATTTAGACTTGTTTATTGTGATTGTTGGTTTGGATCCTGGTTTGTCATGCGCCTCGCGGTAAAACTCCGCAAGTGGATTTTGAGGGTGTGACAGATTGGTATCAGAGCCAATGGTTATAGTGAACTAGGACTGCATGTAGAGTCTAGTCTATAGCCGAGTCGCACACACTAGACGATCACATGGTACTAAACATTATGGTGGTTTACGTATGGTCTTGTCGGGGTGTCTCTAAATCATTTGGTCTTTCTACGTTACATCATCCGTTCTATCTTAGGTCGGGTTACTTACTTTCTAGGCAGTGTAGTATATTGGAGTGAATCGTGTACTCTTGAGATTTGTCCAAGGCTCGGACATCTCCCTTTCATACTCCAATAGAAACACTTGCCATGAACTACCGTAGCATTACGGTGTATAGCTAAGAGTCTATGTTCGGTGATTTGAACTTTGAACTAGGAGAACACTTGGAGGACCATGTAGAGCGGTTTATCATTTTGGGTGCACACAAAATCATAAACCGAAATGCATGAAAGCCCTAGTGAGCTCTGGGTTTGAATGGATAGTCCTGGGTTGGATCTAGCTTTGATCTTGCGAACGCTAGTGGTTACCATTAGCTGTGAAACTAAATTTTCTCGTCCTTTTTGTCGGAATCATGTCTGGAGTGCGAGGAGGACGTGGAGGTGGCCGCGCTGGTGGGCGTGGTGGTGGCGGTCGTGGTGGTGGTGGTCGTGGAGGTGTGGAACCTCAAGATGACCGGGTCAGAGATTGAAAAGTATATGGTGAGGCGTAATGAGTTGGCAGTGCTGTGTCCTGATCTGCATGTGCCAGAATACAGGAGGATTGAACACTATATCTCGGGGCTAGTACCAGAGATCGCAGGGTTAGTGGCTGCGGGGAATCTTCCTACATACTCAGAGGTGGTTCGAATGGCTCATAGGATGACAAACTTGAAGGTGAATGAGGGTATCTTACCTGCTAAGGGTTCGACTGTCAAGGCCCCAGAGAATAACAAGCGTAAGTGAGATAACGAGGGGAAAGGATCTGGGCCAGCACAATAGGCTAAGAGATTTGATAGCGGGGGTTCTTCTTCTGGTAACAAACAGGGTGGTTATGCGGGGAAGTTACCTAAATGCAACAAGTGTGGGCGTCATCATCAGGGGGATTGCGACCGTAATCGTTGCCATCGCTGTCAGCGATTTGGGCATTTTGCTAAAGACTGTCGGGCGACACTTCCATCGACCCAGGCCCCAACTACTAACTCGGCTCCTACTACTCAAGGAACTACGGGAAGACAGGGATGTTACAACTGTGGGGAGACTGGGCATTACAAGAAGGATTGCCCGAAACTGAAGCAGGGCGGGAACAACGGTAACGGGAACAACGGGGGCGGCGGCAGAAATGCACGTGCCTTCGTCATAGGAGCCACGGAGGCTAGACAGGATCCTGACACAGTTACCGGTACGTTCCTTCTCAATAATCGCTCTGTTAGTGTTTTATTTGATTCTGGTGCCGACAAGAGTTTTGTATCCATGGAAGTTAGTCGACTGCTAGATGTAGTACCCGTACCATTAGAGACTAAGTATATTATTGAGTTGGCTGACGGTAAAAAGATTGAAGCTACTTGTATCCTTCGGGAGTGTCAACTAGAGTTGTCGGGTTTATCGTTCCCCATCGACCTTATGCCGGTACCTTTGGGTTGTAACATTACGCATTAAAAACTTGTACGTTACACGTTCGTCATTAATAAAACGTCAAGTTTCATCTTATTCATCGCATTTATTATTTTTGTCGCATTTGTGGAACCCTAATACTATATATATATAATATAATATATGTGTGTTGTATTGCAAAAATGTCAAAAAATAATAATATGCTTTGGCCGGGGTTCGAACCCGCGCCAAAGCCCAACCAAACACACATGCACAACCAACTGGGCTGGACCATCTTTTTGGAAATAACCCGGCACGAATTAATTATAAACGCGTTTTTAAAACCTTCACAGTTGACAAAGAAAGTCAACTGTGGGTTAGCTTGTTAATCAATCCAAGGAATTAACTGATAATTGATCTTTATATGGTAAATTCGTATGATTATCGGCCCAGTGTGACTCGATTACACGTCAATTATAACAAATCGTTGACCAATTTTTAAACTCTACGCGTATGAATTAAAAACGGGGTCAACTTTCCAATTAACCCAACCCTTTGATCCACAATATAAATAGACCCTCTGCGAACCTTGTATACTCGCTCACAACTCTCTCTCAACCTCCAATTATCTCTGAATCACACTGATTATAATAATCTTGTTCGTCGTTTGACTTTTGCTTTGACTCGGCAATCATACTCGATACTACACTGTGAGTCCTTGTTCTTTTGTGGGTTTGATTTGTCGGCAATCAAACAACAAAAGCCCCAACATTAATCGGGCTCAAGTTGTCTGATTCGTCCAATTGTTAATTCTAGGGTTCGTTCGTTTAGAATTGGGGATAAACTTTGAATCGCGTATTGTATTTATTTATTTTTAAACAGAAAACATCACAACCACTGGCCTAGGCCAAGTGGTTGTGACCTGGGTTTGATACAGAAGGGAACCGGGTTCGAGTCCCGGCTACTACCCCCCTTTTTGTTCCTTTTATTTTTTTTAAAACAAAACTATTATATATATATATTAAACCTTTTAATCTTTTAAATTCATTTTAAAATATCAAAACTATTTTATAAATTCTAAAAAAATTATATTTGTTTAATCTGAGATAAAAGTTTTATTTACAATTTTTATTTTTCAGAAATTCATTTATTTAGTATTTATAATAATTAAATCATTTTTATACTATTATATTTATAAAAATCCATTTATATATCAAAACAATTATATTAAATTCTCCAAAATTTATCCTGACTTTTTATAAAGTTAAACTTTACTGAAATAATTTTTAATTCAGTAAAATCATTTATTTTATATTTTTAATCAATTTTTGTTAGATTTAATCATAATTAAATCATAATAAATCCAATTTTTATCATTTTTGCACCAAAATTTTATACAAATTATTTTTAATTATTTAGAGCATAAATATGATTTTTAAAATAGGAATTCTTTAATTTTAGTATTTTTGAATATTAAAGTTAATTGTTGGCAATTTGTAATAAATAGATTTAAAAATCTATTTTAAATTAAATAATTTTATAAAAATTATTTTTATACTTCAAACACTTTATTGTGTCCATCCAAAATTCAAATTTTATAAAAAGACTTTCTTTTATTAATTATCAAATTTTCCTTTATTAATTAACATTTTAATTTAAATTCAACAAATGATTATCCCCAAATCGAAACCCTAGGATACACATATAAGTTAATTAGACTTAGACTTAATATATATTACCTTATTATAGGGTGATATTTGGAATCATTTTGGGCAACACAATTATTTCATCTTTTCAACAAGTTTAACGTTTGCTAAGGTGAGTTTTACATAGCCCCTTTTATTTATCACCATTTTTGGGGTGAAACATGTTATAACATTATCATTGCAATTCAATCATCAATGTGTCTATGTGTTTTCTATGTTGCATTATGTCTTGAGCATGATTAGAGTAAGCACCATTCTAGCATAGTCATTAACATTGATCAGCCGACGGTATACATTGATAGATCTATTGGACTGACAATCCCACCCGGATACGTGCCTCCTACAAAGGTTACGTGGGTGTTTGTTATCGCATAACATATTCAATTGGACCATAAGTGTATGGTATGTATCATTTTATAACAGTCAACAGGGTTGATTATGCACTCGATTTATTTCTTGTATGTTCTCACATATGGGCTAGATTAACATGACACATGAATTGCACAACATTTAATTCATTTTATTATCAAAAACCTATGTAATTCTCACCAACTTATGTTGACCCAAAATACTTTCAAAATTAACATGTTTCAGGTAACAATGAAGCTGAGGCTTGAGTTAGCATGAGGATTTTACTTGAAGTTTATTTGAAGTTATTGAAGTTATTATTTGATATTATGTATTTGAATTCTTAGACATCATTTCACATTTTGGATATTATGTTTGAATAAATTATTTAAAATTTATATTATACCATGTGCTACTGAAAACAATCATCAATACGTGGCACCCCGATGTTTCCGCCATCGGTTGGGGTGTTACAGATTGGTATCAGAGCCTTGGTTATAGGGAATTAGGTTATTAGAAATAATCTAGACTATAACCTTAAGAACTTAAACAGTACTTGCTTCTCCTACTTGTAACCCTAATTGCTTCCCTAATCCTATCCTTATCCTATGCCTTATAACCCTAAACCTACATATGATTACTCTTATCTGTCTGCTGCAATCCTGATCCACCATTAGATTTATAGGACAAAATCCTCAGGTTTAACCTGAACCCCCTTGAGATCTCGTCGAAGTTCTAGATTTTAATAACGAACACGTGCAATCTGGAAGGGTGAACGCCTGTATTCTGAGTCTTCTGTCTAGGCTGGCATTGCGCATATATCCCAATCAGACGAGGGACCCGGATGCCTACCTGGGAATTCTCGGGATGAGTGTTCACTTATAGGCTAAAGCATGTCTTCATATGTTATTAGAATTTAGAATCTTTGATAAGTCAACGTTTTCGTTTATTCGTTTTAATTAATGAATAAATGATTACATTCCTTATATAAACTCTCATTCATTTCATTGTGTCTATTACAGATCATGCCTCCTCGTCGCAGCACTCGCAACAACAATGGTGAGAACCACGAAGAAGGTGGTGATAACCATAACCACAACCATGACCAAGTTCCTAACCACAACAACAATGGGGTCGATGCTCAACTGGCTGCGATCATTTCTCAACAAATGGCGCAGCAAATCGCAACTCTGGTTCCCAATTTACTTGCTCAGGTCATCCAATTGAACGACAACGGGAATGGTCACAACAACGGGAACGGGAACGGCAATGGCAATGGAAATGGACCCCAAGCTTGTACCCTTAAGCATTTCAACTCTTGTAACCCTCCAAAGTTCAGCGGTGAAGAAGGAGCTACTGGACTTCTCCAATGGTTTGAGGGTATTGAGAATACCTTCATCAACAGTGAATGCCCCAACAACTTCAAGGTTCGTTACGCCATGAGTGTTCTCCATAAAGGAGCACTCACATGGTGGAATGAAGAAAAGCGTACTCGTGGGGCCGAGGTTGCTCTTGCTATGACATGGGACCAAGTCAAGGAGGTCATGAAGGAAGAGTTTTGTCCTCGCAATGAAGTTAAGAAACTTGAGGATGAGTTCCACACCTTAGCTCAAGATAGTGGGGAAAACCTTGCCTACAACACCCGCTTTCATGAGCTTAGCTTATTGTTGCCCCACAAAGTTACTCCTCTGCCGGTAGCCATCGAGAAGTACATCGGTGGTCTGCCCATGCAAATCCAGGACACCGTTTGGGGTAGAAATCCTGCAACTCTGGAAGAGGCCAAACGTCTAGCGGCCACTCTTACTGATAATCACGTGAAGAACGGTACTCTCGTTCGCAAGGGCACTAAGAAGACTGTTGCCAAAGACACTCCACAGCCTGCAATTGAAGTCAAGCCTGAGACCTCAAGCAACAAAAAGCGCAAGGCTAGAAACTATATGGTTGCTGCTACTCCACCTGCTGCCCAAAACCCAGCCAAGAAACCATACACCGGACCTCACCCTTTGTGCAACACTTGCAAGTACCATCATCCAACACAGGTGCTATGTCGTTTTTGTACTAAGTGTCAAAGATATGGTCACCTGGTGAACGTCTGTCGATCTTCTGCTACCCAAGACAACAACAACCCAGCTCCCAACCAACAAAACAACAGGCCTACTCGTGGTCAATGCTACGAGTGTGGTAACCCTAATCACTACATCAACAACTGCCCTAATCGTAACCGTAACCAAAACCAAAATCAGAACCAAAACCAAAACCAGAACCGCAACCAGAACCAAGGTGCTCGAGGTCGCGCCTACAATCTCAACGCTAACCAGGCTCGTGATAACAACGAAGTGGTGAATGGTACGTTTCTCATTAATAACCACTATGCATCCATATTATTTGATTCAGGAGCTGATAAGTCATTCGTGTCACTGAAGTTTGAACCTTTACTTAACTTACCCCACACTAATCTAGAAGACCCTTTCGTGGTAGAGGTAGCTAACGGGAAGTCTATTTCGATCGACTCTATTATTCGTAACTGCTTGTTGAATCTCGATGATCATACCTTCCCTATTGATCTCATCCCCATGCATCTTGGTAGTTTTGATGTTATAGTAGGCATGGACTGGTTGTCAACTCATCGTGCCGAAATTCTATGCTTCGAGAAAGTCATACGCATTCCTCTCGAATCTGGTGAGATTTTGAAGATCTATGGTGAGAAACCCTGTGGTGAGCTTAAGCTTATGTCTTGTACTACTGCCCAAAAGTACTTACGAAAGGGGTATACAGCCTTCTTAGCTAACGTGATAGAGAAGAAGGACAAAGGCAAAAGTATCCAAGACATTCCTATTATTCGAGACTATCCTGAAGTCTTTCCAGAGGATTTACCTGGTTTGCCTCCTGCTCGACAAGTGGAGTTTCGTATTGATCTTGTTCCTGGTGCTAATCCTATCGCCAAAGCTCCTTATCGTCTTGCACCCTCTGAGATGCAAGAACTTGCTAGTCAATTACAGGAACTTTCTGATAAAGGGTTCATTCGCCCTAGTTCTTCTCCATGGGGAGCCCCTGTCTTATTCGTTAAAAAGAAGGATGGTTCTCTTCGGATGTGTATTGACTACCGTGAACTCAACAAACTCACCATCAAGAATCGTTATCCACTTCCTAGGATTGACGATCTCTTCGATCAACTTCAAGGAGCAACCCACTTCTCGAAGATTGATCTCCGTTCTGGTTATCATCAGCTTAGAGTCCACGATGAAGATATTCCCAAGATAGCTTTTCGCACTCGCTACGGTCACTATGAATTCATGGTTATGCCTTTTGGGTTGACCAATGCTCCCGCAGTATTTATGGATTTGATGAATCGGGTTTGTAGACCCTATCTCGACAAATTCGTGATCGTTTTCATCGATGATATTTTGATTTACTCTAAATCAAAATCCGATCACGAGCAACATCTTCACTCTATCTTGAGTCTCCTAAAGAAAGAACAACTGTACGCCAAGTTCTCAAAATGTGAATTTTGGCTTAAGGAAGTTCAATTTTTGGGACATGTCATTGATATGAACGGAATTCATGTTGATCCTGCAAAGATCGAAGCTGTGAAGAATTGGAGTGTTCCTACCACTCCAACGGAAGTCCGTTCTTTTCTTGGGTTGGCTGGTTATTATCGTCGATTCATCGCCAATTTCTCCAAGATCGCCGTTCCTCTCACTACCTTAACTCACAAGGGTAAACCTTATGAGTGGGGACCTAAGCAAGAGGAAGCATTTGAAACTCTTAAGCTGAAACTCTGTGAAGCTCCTATCTTGTCTCTACCTGATGGTAATGATGATTTCGTGGTCTACTGTGATGCATCGAACCAGGGTCTTGGTTGTGTTCTCATGCAACGAGGAAAGGTTATTGCTTATGCGTCTCGACAACTCAAGACTCACGAGAAAAATTATACCACCCATGATCTTGAATTGGGCGCTGTTGTCTTTGCACTCAAGATTTGGAGACATTACCTTTATGGGACCAAATGTGTGGTGTTCACGGACCACAAAAGTCTCCAACATGTCTTCGATCAAAAGAATCTTAACATGAGGCAACGACGTTGGGTTGAATTACTTAACGACTATGATTGCGAAATTCGCTACCATCCTGGCAAGGCGAATGTTGTGGCTGACGCACTTAGTCGTAAAGAGCGTATCAAACTCCAATGTGCGAGAGTTCGTACTGATCTTCAAGATCGCATTCTCCAGGCTCAACACACATCAGTCACCCAAGGTAACATGTACGATGAAATGTCTTGTGGTGCTGAAACTCAACTTGAAACCAAACCCGATGGTCTCCTTTATTTCCTTAACCGACTGTGGATTCCCGACCGTGATGATCTTCGTACTTTTCTCATGAACGAGGCTCATAAGTCTCGTTATTCTATTCATCCTGGAGCTGACAAGATGTACAAAGATCTTCGCTATTCTTATTGGTGGCCTGGTATGAAGAAAGACATTGCCCTATTCGTTGCAAAATGCCTCACTTGTTCCAAGGTTAAGGCTGAACATCAACGACCATCTGGTATGCTTGAACAACCAGAGATTCCTGTCTGGAAATGGGAGAGCATAGCTATGGATTTCATCACCAAACTCCCTCGCACACCCAAAGGTTTTGACAGTATTTGGGTAATCGTCGATCGTTTGACCAAATCAGCTCACTTTCTACCTATTCGTGAGAAGTATTCTGTGGAAAAGTTGGCAAAGATGTACGTAAGTGAAATCGTATGTCGTCACGGTATACCTTTGGACATTATTTCTGATCGCGATGGTCGTTTCACCTCTCACTTTTGGGGATCTCTACAAGATGCTTTGGGTACCAAGTTGAACCTGAGCACTGCTTATCACCCTCAAACGGATGGTCAGACTGAACGAACCATCCAGAAACTTGAGGACATGCTCAGGGCATGTGTCATCGATTTTGGTGGCGCATGGGATTCTCATCTTCCTTTGGTTGAGTTTTCATACAACAACAGTTATCACGCCAGCATTAACATGGCTCCTTTTGAGGCACTCTATGGTCGGAAATGTCGTTCTCCTGTCTGTTGGACTGAGGTTGGTGAAGCTCGTATTACGGGACCCAAACTAATCCAGGAAACCACAGACAAAATCCAGCTTATTCAGGATAATCTTCTCAAGGCTAGAAGTCGCCAAAAGAGTTATGCTGATAAACGTCGTAAACCCTTGGAATTTCAAGTTGGGGACCTTGTACTGCTTAAGGTATCCCCTTGGAAAGGAGTTATTCGTTTCGGTAGAAAGGGAAAACTAGCTCCTCGATATGTAGGCCCCTTCAAAATTCTTGACAGAGTTGGAAAAGTGGCTTACAAACTTGATCTTCCACCTGAGCTAAGCAATGTTCATCCGACCTTCCATGTTTCGAATCTCAAGAAATGCTTAGCAGATGAGAACCTTCATGTTCCTCTTGAGGATGTGCAAATCGATGAAAGCATGCACATTATCGAGAAACCCGTCGAGATTGTTGACACTGGAGTCAAGAAACTCAAGCGCAGTCGTATTCCGATCGTTAAGGTTCGTTGGGAATCTAAACGAGGCCCAGAGTTCACTTGGGAACGTAAAGACCAGATGAAGTCGAAATATCCACATCTTTTCCCACCAGACTCTCCAACTCCAACTTCGGGACGAAGTTCCTAAATGTAGGGGAGACTGTAACATTACGCATTAAAAACTTGTACGTTACACGTTCGTCATTAATAAAACGTCAAGTTTCATCTTATTCATCGCATTTATTATTTTTGTCGCATTTGTGGAACCCTAATACTATATATATAATATAATATATGTGTGTTGTATTGCAAAAATGTCAAAAAATAATAATATGCTTTGGCCGGGGTTCGGACCCGCGCCAAAGCCCAACCAAACACACATGCACAACCAACTGGGCTGGACTATCTTTTTGGAAATAACCCGGCACGAATTAATTATAAACGCGTTTTTAAAACCTTCACAGTTGACAAAGAAAGTCAACTGTGGGTTAGCTTGTTAATCAATCCAAGGAATTAACTGATAATTGATCTTTATATGGTAAATTCGTATGATTATCGGCCCAGTGTGACTCGATTACACGTCAATTATAACAAATCGTTGACCAATTTTTAAACCCTACGCGTATGAATTAAAAACGGGGTCAACTTTCCAATTAACCCAACCCTTTGATCCACAATATAAATAGACCCTCTGCGAACCTTGTATACTCGCTCACAACTCTCTCTCAACCTCCAATTATCTCTGAATCACACTGATTATAATAATCTTGTTCGTCGTTTGACTTTTGCTTTGACTCGGCAATCATACTCGATACTACACTGTGAGTCCTTGTTCTTTTGTGGGTTTGATTTGTCGGCAATCAAACAACAAAAGCCCCAACATTAATCGGGCTCAAGTTGTCTGATTCGTCCAATTGTTAATTCTAGGGTTCGTTCGTTTAGAATTGGGGATAAACTTTGAATCGCGTATTGTATTTATTTATTTTTAAACAGAAAACATCACAACCACTGGCCTAGGCCAAGTGGTTGTGACCTGGGTTTGATACAGAAGGGAACCGGGTTCGAGTCCCGGCTACTACCCCCCTTTTTGTTCCTTTTATTTTTTTTAAAACAAAACTATTATATATATATATATATATTAAACCTTTTAATCTTTTAAATTCATTTTAAAATATCAAAACTATTTTATAAATTCTAAAAAAATTATATTTGTTTAATCTGAGATAAAAGTTTTATTTACAATTTTTATTTTTCAGAAATTCATTTATTTAGTATTTATAATAATTAAATCATTTTTATACTATTATATTTATAAAAATCCAATTATATATCAAAACAATTATATTAAATTCTCCAAAATTTATCCTGACTTTTTATAAAGTTAAACTTTACTGAAATAATTTTTAATTAAGTAAAATCATTTATTTTATATTTTTAATCAATTTTTGTTAGATTTAATCATAATTAAATCATAATAAATCCAATTTTTATCATTTTTGCACCAAAATTTTATACAAATTATTTTTAATTATTTAGAGCAGAAATATGATTTTTAAAATAGGAATTCTTTAATTTTAGTATTTTTGAATATTAAAGTTAATTGTTGGCAATTTGTAATAAATAGATTTAAAAATCTATTTTAAATTAAATAATTTTATAAAAATTATTTTTATACTTCAAACACTTTATTGTGTCCATCCAAAATTCAAATTTTATAAAAAGACTTTCTTTTATTAATTATCAAATTTTCCTTTATTAATTAACATTTTAATTTAAATTCAACAAATGATTATCCCCAAATCAAAACCCTAGGATACACATATAAGTTAATTAGACTTAGACTTAATATATATTACCTTATTATAGGGTGATATTTGGAATCATTTTGGGCAACACAATTATTTCATCTTTTCAACAAGTTTAACATTTGCTAAGGTGAGTTTTACATAGCCCCTTTTATTTATCACCATTTTTGGGGTGAAACATGTTATAACATTATCATTGCAATTCAATCATTAATGTGTCTATGTGTTTTCTATGTTGCATTATGTCTTGAGCATGATTAGAGTAAGCACCATTCTAGCATAGTCATTAACATTGATCAGCCGACGGTATACATTGATAGATCTATTGGACTGACAATCCCACCCGGATACGTGCCTCCTACAAAGGTTACGTGGGTGTTTGTTATCGCATAACATATTCAATTGGACCATAAGTGTATGGTATGTATCATTTTATAACAGTCAACAGGGTTGATTATGCACTCGATTTATTTCTAGTATGTTCTCACATATGGGCTAGATTAACATGACACATGAATTGCACAACATTTAATTCATTTTATTATCAAAAACCTATGTAATTCTCACCAACTTATGTTGACCCAAAATACTTTCAAAATTAACATGTTTCAGGTAACAATGAAGCTGAGGCTTGAGTTAGCATGAGGATTTTACTTGAAGTTTATTTGAAGTTATTGAAGTTATTATTTGATATTATGTATTTGAATTCTTAGACATCATTTCACATTTTGGATATTATGTTTGAATAAATTATTTAAAATTTATATTATACCATGTGCTACTGAAAACAATCATCAATACGTGGCACCCCGATGTTTCCGCCATCGGTTGGGGTGTTACATGGGTAGTTTTGACGTTGTTGTAGGCATGGATTGGTTGTCCCTGTATCGCGCGGAGATTGTTTGTTACGACAAGATTATTCGGATTCCTCTCCCTGATGGAGAATTTCTTTCTGTGTACGGTATCAAGGGTGGTGTTCCGCTAAATATCATCTCTAGCATGAAAGCCCTTAAGTGTCTTCGAAAGGGTTACTCGTCCGTTTTGGCACTTTTATCTGTTTCCTCTAGCGATGAGAAGAAGATCGACGATATTCCAGTTGTACGCGAGTTTCCTGATGTTTTTCCCGATGATTTATCCGGCCTTCCTCCCCATCGTCAAGTCGAGTTCGGTATTGATCTTGTACCAGGGGCTGCTCCTATTGCTCGGGCCCCCTACCGTCTTGCACCTCCCGAGATGCAGGAATTGTCTAGTCAGTTACAGGAACTCTTGGACAAGGGTTTCATCAGACCAAGTTCTTCCCCTTGGGGAGCCCCGATTCTATTCGTCAAGAAGAAGGATGGAAGTTTCCGATTGTGTGTGGACTACAGAGAACTGAACAAATTGACCGTCAAGAACCGTTATCCTCTTCCACATATTGATGATCTATTCGACCAACTTCAGGGTTCTAGTTACTACTCCAAGATTGATTTGAGGTCCGGTTATCACCAGTTGCGCGTAAGGGAAGCTGACGTTGCAAAGACTGCCTTTCGTACACGTTATGGCAATTTCGAATTCTTGGTCATGCCTTTCGGTCTCACGAACGCGCCGGCGGTTTTCATGGATTTGATGAATCGTGTTTGCAAACCATACCTTGACAAGTTCGTCATTGTGTTTATTGATGACATCCTGATTTACTCCAAGAACAAGACTGAACACGAGGAACACCTGCGTTTGGTTCTGGAACTCCTGCGACGGGAACAACTTTACGCCAAGTTCTCAAAGTGTGACTTTTGGTTACGCGAAGTTCAATTCCTAGGACATGTGGTTAATGAACTAGGAATTCATGTCGATCCAGCTAAGATCGAAGCGATCAAGGACTGGGGAGCACCAAAGACGCCAACTGAGGTGCGGCAATTCCTAGGCCTTGCGGGCTACTATCGTCGTTTCATTCAGGGGTTCTCGAAGATCGCTCAACCCCTCACCACTCTTACTCAGAAGGATAGAAAATTCGACTGGGGTGAACCACAAGAGTCGGCATTTCAAGAACTGAAGTCTAAACTTTGTTCTGCTCCTATTTTGTCCTTACCTGAAGGCCCTGATGATTTCGTTGTTTACTGTGATGCTTCTATTCATGGTCTCGGTTGTGTGTTGATGCAACGCGAGAAGGTGATTGCGTATGCTTCTCGTCAACTCAAGGTGCACGAGAAGAACTACACCACCCATGACTTGGAGTTGGGTGCCGTGGTATTCGCGTTGAAAATTTGGAGACATTACTTGTACGGTACCAAATGCACCATCTACACCGATCACAAGAGTCTTCAACATATTTTCGACCAACAGCACTTGAACATACGACAGCGTCGTTGGATTGAACTTCTGAACGACTATGATTGTGCCATTAAGTACCATCCTGGCAAGGCGAATGTTGTAGCAGACGCCTTGAGCAGGAAGGAATCAACTAAACCTCGTCGCGTTCGGGCGTTGCAGCTCACCATTCATTCATCCCTACCTGATCAACTCCGTTCTGCCCAGTTAGAAGCTTTGAAGGAGGAAAACCTTAAAGCTGAAACGATGCACGGTGCCGACAAACACCTCGAGCGAAGGCCTGATGGCCTGCACTACTTCGCAGAACGCATATGGGTTCCTTTATTTGGGGGACTACGGGAGCTTATCCTAGATGAGGCTCATAAGTCCCGGTATTCTATTCATCCTGGTTCGGATAAGATGTACCAAGATCTGAAGGTGCTGTACTGGTGGCCAAACATGAGGTCGGATATAGCTTCATACGTGAGTAAATGCTTGACCTGTGCTAAGGTCAAAGTGGAATACCAGAAACCGTCGGGTCTCTTGCAACAACCTGAAATTCCGGAGTGGAAATGGGAACGGATTACAATGGATTTTGTCACGCAACTTCCTAAATCACCAAGTGGGAATGATAAGATATGGGTGATTGTTGATCGGTTGACAAAATCAGCCCATTTTCTCGCTATTAAAGAGACTGACACCATGGATCGTTTGGCTTGTCTGTATCTGAAGGAAGTTGTTTCTAAGCACGGGGTGCCGGTTTCTATTATCTCGGATCGTGACTCCCATTTTACTTCTCACTTCTGGAAGTCGTTGTACAAGGCTTTGGGTACCCAACTAGACATGAGTACAACTTATCATCCACAGACTGACGGTCAGAGTGAGCGCACGATTCAAACTTTGGAAGACATGCTGCGGGCATGTGTAATCGATTTTGGCAAGGGTTGGGAAGCTCATCTGCCGTTAGTAGAATTCTCGTACAATAACAGTTATCACACGAGCATCAAGGCGGCTCCGTTCGAGGCACTGTACGGACGGAAATGCCGTTCTCCTCTTTGTTGGGCTGAGGTGGGTGAGAGTCAACTCACTGGGCCTGAGCTAGTGTACGAAACTTCGAAAAAGATCGTACAGATTCGTAACCGGTTGGCAGCGGCACGGGACCGGCAAAAGAGTTATGCCGATCAGCGTCGCAAACCATTGGAATTCCAAGTTGATGACAAAGTACTTCTGAAAGTTTCACCGTGGAAGGGCGTCATACGCTTTGGGAAGCGTGGCAAACTCAATCCGCGGTATGTCGGTCCATTTACGATCCTGGAACGGATTGGGCCGGTGGCATATCGTCTTGATTTACCGACGGAGCTCGGTAACGTACATAACGTCTTCCATGTGTCCAACTTGAAGAAGTGTCTGGCTGACGAGTCCCTCATTGTTCCACTGGAAGAGATCAAGGTTGATGATCGTCTTCGGATTGTGGAAGAACCTGTGGAGATTCTGGATTACAAGATTCGTAGCCTACGTCATAGCAAGATTCGCATTGTGAAGGTTCGCTGGAACTCGAACCGGGGACCAGAGTACACTTGGGAACGGGAGGATCAGATGAAGTCTAAATATCCTCATCTCTTTCCTAAGGAAGCGTTCGAGTCAAGATATGTCTCTTCTACAGCTGAATGAATCTCGGGGCGAAATTCCTTTTAACGTGGGGATGATGTGACAACTCGGGTAAATCTCTCTCTTGGTTTCTATCTTTTGTTTGTTCCCTTCGTTATTTCTTTTGTTCTTTTGTTACTTGCGCAATTTTCGGGACGAAAATTCTTTTAACGTGGGGATGATGTGACACCCGGCAATTCTGGTTAACAACGTTGTCTAGATTAAAGTCTACCTTAGCGAGTCACGCGTACATTATACTTAACGAGGGTTAGCTAGATAGCTAGATAGGACATACGTGCATTGTTTTGAGTTAATATGTGATTACATGATTAGTGAACCTCGGACGTTGGTGAATAATAAACTTATGTGTCTCGGTGATATCTGACAAACTTATGTGAAAACCATACGTGATTATGTGAACCTAAACCGAACACGTTAATAAAAATCATTAAAAGTGGAGCATGAGGTTGATTAGGGTCTTAACGCATGGGGTTACACTTGTTACGGTTCGAAATAATGAAAACGTCGATGGATAACGCGTCGGGAGGCGAAACGAAGCAATAGCGCGCGCCTCGGACCTGTGAGCGGCCGCTCACAGGCTCCGAGCGGCCGCTCGAACATCCCTGACGGGTCTAAACCGCCTCAAACTCATATTTAAGCATCCTAAACCCCCATGCAACCCCCATACTCAACCCTAATCGCCCCCTTACTGCCCCACACGAATATTTCACTCCAAAAACTCCTGCTAAGGCTCAAGATCATCAATTGGGAGGCTCCAAGGCGCGCGATTAATTGATTTGAAGAGCTAAGGGTATAACTTATGATTTCTTACGCTTTTTCCTTATGTTTTTACTATAAAAATCATATAACAAGTTTGTCCAGGTCTGAAAGTATTTTATAAAAGTTAAAACATGAGGATTAAGAAGATTAAAAGGGTCAACCACATTGTTACATAATGAATGTTATATGTTTTGCATGATTATGCATGTTCTTGATGTTTTAGACTTCTAGGGTTTGTGAATAATGATGGTTGTGATGTATAATTAGGGTTTTGATCAGATGTGATTCTTACTAAAGTTGTACGATAATTATTAGGTGTTATTGATTGATAATATGCAACTAGGGTTTGATATAATTGATAATATTGCACGATTAGAATCTGGACAGATTCTGAATGTTGACTTGTAGGGTCTATTTCGTGGCTTGAAAATAATTGGTTTGATCGATTCTTTGCATGATTGTAACGTACAAGGTCTTAGCTTTTCATAATGGGCAAAACCATCGAATTTGAACATCGTTTGAGTCGTTTTTGGAATTTTAATTGATTAGGGGTCATATCAGATTTTCGGATTTGTAAATTGGGCTAACTTTAAATGGTCATAACTTGAGATTTACAAGGAGTTAGGTTATGAAAATTTTACAGTAGGTCAATACTGGAAAAATAGAGCTTTTCCAAGTGGATTCATCTCGTTTGGATGAATACACAATTTTTGAGAATTTTCCTACTAAACTGACCTGTTGAGGAGATTTTCTGGACATAGCTGTGTTGTACGAATTTTTATAAATTTTCTGTTTGGAATTAAGACAAAACAAAAATAGTTATTATCGAGTGAATCCCAAAGAAAATTCAGTAAAAATTTGGGAGGTTAACTCACTGATTTGCTATTTTAAATAAATTCGTTATGATGGCGCACAATCTGTCCTGAAAACACAGATTGTGTATTATGTGCTTCTGTGATTAATTGAGGTCTTAGGTGGTATGGAATTGACATGTAACTGAAGTACACTTGTCTGAGACACATAGGGAATGTAGAAACTAATTGTAACCAACGTATTCACCAACGGGTCCGTAGGGTTTACTATTGCATGTAGAATCACTAGGCGTCGCATACACACTTTTGAACATTTAAAACGCCTTGGACAAACGAGTTATATGGTGTAATGATATTACGCCTATACTCACTTAATGACACTGTTATTAGGGTGTCGGTAGCATATATTACTTGTTGTTCGGATTCTTTGCTTGCACGTTAAGGTGAGTTTACGGTCCCTCTTTTAAACTGGTTTCATATTTTCGGGGGAGAAAACATGTGTTAAAACGATTATTTGGTAACTACTGTCATACTATGGGTTTCTATTGTGTACTACACGATCTTTGGAAGTCCCGGGGGAACCATGAATGTGCGGGTTTGTACAACGGGGAAATGTGAATAGCGCTATTGGGAGTGACCAACCCCGCTCGTCGACTTGGAGGGTCGGCGGGTGCATATTGTCTCAAACAGGAACAACAGGAACAACAGGTTTACTACATCGGGCACACATTTGGTTTGCGAGTTAGTAATGGTTTTCCAATCGTGGTAGTAACAAAACATACGCCTAGCTAGCGTACACTGGTTTTCGATTTGTTATAGTATGGACAGGTTGACTTGGTACTTGGATTACAAAACCTGTAAACTCACCAGCATTTTTGTGCTGACGTAAACTTTTACATGTTTTCTCAGGTCGCTAAGGTAGCACAATGGAACTAGGGCGCACGCGTCTGCACGGCGTCTAGTTAGGATTGCATGGTTTTCAAACATTGAACATTTGGTTTACTTTTGGATTATGTTTTGAGAATAAGCTTCCGCTGTAACTGGAGATTTAAACTATGTTTTTGAAATTGCATATGTTAATTTAGACTTGTTTATTGTGATCGTTGGTTTGGATCCTGGTTTGTCATGCGCCTCGCGGTAAAACTCCGCAAGTGGATTTTGAGGGTGTGACAGGTATGCCTGCTTAACTATATTAAGAACATATAACATATTACGTGTGACAAAAAATACACAAAAATCAGTTTGAAAAAATTAACGACAAAATGTAAAAAAAATATGATTCAGTTCGAAAAAGCCCTCGGATAGCGAGAAATAAGTTAAAAACATTTGCAAACACACTGGAAACTGCCATAGTTGTTGAGGAACAGGAAGAAGGAACAACGGAAAAACAAGATTCGCGCAAAAGACGGAAGTTAATAGGTAAGATCATTTAAGATGTTCGAAACTCATTATCTCAAACGATGAAAAAAATCTTTATATATAATTTAGCACTTATTATTATAAATGTATTACTCAGGCTATGAAGATGACACCTCAGATGAGGAAAAGTCGAAGACGGCCATCAATATCATCTCAGCAAAAAACTATAAGAATGAAGGTAAACCATTCTTTATATATATTAAGAATAAAAAAAATATTGACATTTAACTTTGAAAACAGGTTGTCAAGGAAGGTCCACAGATTGTAAGATAATAACAGGAAAAAGGGAAAAGAAAAAAGGTATATAGTATTGTGTATCTATCTCAATGTGTAGCATTTCTTATAAAAAAGATCTTATGGTTTACAAAAGGTGGTATTGTTTTGTCTTTGAACACAGGTTGTGATGGAAGATCTTCTGATTGTAGGATAATATCAGGAAAAAATATCAAGAAAAAAGGTATATACAATATTTATTTATTTTTAGTAAGATATTAACATTCCTTTGAAAAAAAAGGAATATTGCATCTCACAATAAACAAATTATCTTTTATCTTTGCCCACAGCTTCTGAAGGGAAATCATCGGATTGTAAGATAATATCGTCGTTAAAAGGGCGAAGAGGTTAGATATACTATATAACTAATTTCTGTTGATTTGACGCAAAAAAAAGGGTTTCCTTACTGTAAAGTCATTTATTCAAACAGGAAAACGTCGCAGTGTGGTGAACTTCGGATTAACAACCTCAAAAAAGAAGAATGGTAAAGGTAATGCGTTAGTATTACAAATAATTTCAAGTATTATACATATAAAAGCAAGAAAAAAAATAATGAAAAAAATACTTTGTTGTGACTGGTTAAACATCAACTTTCTTTTCCGTTTCGGTTCTAATTTTGGGTATAAAATGTAGTTATACATATAAAACTCAGTTCTTTTATGCATCCACAGGAATGAAGAAGAAAAAACCGGATAATGAAGATATGGTGGACAACGATATAGGGGCTAGGAAGTTTAGTGGGAAACGGAAAAGGAAAGAGGATGACGAGCAAAGGAATGTAAAGTGTAACGAAGGTTCTGATGAAGACGGGAAGGTTGGCGATAAAAGAAGTGGCTGGTTTGGTATAAAGACACGTTCATCACCGCTGCAGTTTTTTAAAGGGATTGCAGCGTTGCAGGATCAGCAAAAGGACGCTATTAGGCGTATGGGTTTTGGGAAATTGCTGAAATTCAAGGTGGATGGCGTACCAGCGAGACTAGGCCATTATGTGGTAGATAGGTTTAAACCGAAAAAAATGCAAATCCGAGTGCCGAGCGGTAAAATAAAAATAGATAAGGAATCTATTCATAAGTTACTGGGGATACCACGCGAGGGTATAAAGTTACATAAATTGGATGAAATGGAACTAAGAGACCCTGAGGTAGAAGAATGGAAAAATAGATATCCGGGGCGTTTTGTTGCAACTACAGAGATTGTAAAAAACATACAAAGTGCGGAAGATGAGGACACTTTCGAGTTCAGGCTAGACTTCCTAATGTTGTTCCTTGCAGTTATGGTTGAATGCCATCAACAAGGAAGGTGTAAGCTGGGAATCTTAAAGAAGTTGAAGGCTGGTACAAGTTTCAAAGACATAGACTGGTGTGATTACATACTTCAATCAATGAAGAAATGTAAACGAAAGTGGAAGAGTTGTGACAAAAGCAAGATATTCGCTGGACCACTAACTATCTTAACGGTATGTGTTTCTATTGTGTCTATATAAAAAATTAAGCTGCATTTTTCTTGTAAAACTCTTTTAGATTGCTGAGAAAAAAATGGCAGCCAAAAAGTTCGATTTACGTATAAAATGAGTAATCATAGTGCAATATTCATGATGCATTGTAGTTGCTCTATGTTGAAAGTATTGAATGCAAAGGGATTCGGTTGGGTGACTCATTGTTACCGATAGAATATTGGAACAAGAATAACCTTAAAAGAAGAGAGATGCTGGAAATCAAAGGGACCGGGTTTGGCACAGGGAAGTTTGTAGATTTTATACAAGCAAGGAAATCAGTTGGTGATGAGATTGATGATAATAATCCTCCGTTTGTGCTATCAGTAAGTAGACATTTAAACGACATTAGAAAAAATTTGAAAATGGGATGTTTTTTCAAAACAAATTACAAACACTCGTAAAACTTATGCAGGATAAAGTAAGGGATATTGGAAGCATGATAGATGCGGTTTTAAAGAGTAGGGGGAAAATTGAAAAAAAGATCATGGAGGTGTATGATAAAGAACCAGAAAACGAAGATGTGTTGACGCTACTTGCACGGTTTGATTCGGTGTTTGAGTGTGGTTTAAAAAAAAGACAAAAGGAGAGCGTTGATGGAAGTAACGCAGCTGAGCAGATAAGGGATGTATTAAGCAGTCTAGCAAATGAGGAAAAGGCGAGTGACGTAGCGGCGGACAATAACAGATACACTGATGAAGATGAAGGTTAGAAAAACAGTCTGTTGCGTTATATACTACATACATAAAATGTACATATGTTTTATTATTTAGTTCTTATTAAATGAAGATGGTTATGGATGTGAAGATGATGTCATGGACAATATAGAAGAAACATTTGTTGCTGGTAAAGATAATGTCACGGGAGATGTGGAAATCGGTAAGCTTGAATGTCGGAAAATTATATGAAATATATAAAAAAGTGTTTTAAAATATTCAAGCTTTGATGTAAAAAAAGTAAAAATAAACATGACAAGCAGGACGTAGTGAGGTGGGTGGGTGCATCCTTAAAAATGTCGGAAGCTCAATGGATAAAGGTGGATCATCAACACGCAATGTTGATAAGGTGGTGGAGGATGGTGATGTTAACCAAGGTTTTGAAATTGATGTTAGAGGAACTATTGCAAATCAGGAAGGTACTAATCTTTGTATTAAAATTCGTAGAAAAAATGGACTTTGTTTTAAAAAGATACCTGATGGTTTTTATGTGTAAATAGGGGATCTCGGAAATGTGGAAAAGGAAACTACAAACAGCATAATTAACAATATGGCGAAAATCAGAGAAGGTAACTATGTTGTTTTTTCAAGTATGTTAAAAAACTGTTTTTAATATTCATGCTTTCATGTATAAATAATTGAAAAAATGACAAAACAGGACGTAGCGAAATGGGGGGGGGGGGTGCGTCTCTAAGAATGTGGGAAAAACAAGGGTTGAAGGTGGATCATCAACAAGCAAGGGTGCTAAGGTGGTGGAGGATGATAATGTTAACCAAGGATCTGAAAATGGTGTTACAGGAACGATTACAAGTCAGGAAGGTACATATGTTTGTATTAAAATTCATAAAAAAAAGAAAATTTGTTTTGAACAAGATAACTGATGGTTATTATGTTTACTAGGGGGTTTGGGAATTACGGAAAAGGGGACTACATACATCAGACTAAACAAGAACACAGAAATCAGAGAAGGTAACTATGTTGTTTTCCAAGTTTGTTATGAACAAAAATAACCGATAGTTATTGTTTTTTGTAGGTGGGCTTGACCCGGTGGCAAGAGGAACTACTATTGTTGATGACACTCCAAGCTTTAGCCTGGGACTAAGCCAAATAGGAGTCCAGAAAGAAGTCGTCAAATTAGGTAAGTACTACATATGTAAAAAAATGAGTAATTGTCTGAGGCTATTTTACATAAAAGGCATATTTCATTTTAATTAAAAATATAAAAAAACAGTCAAAAAAGTTTAGATTATGTGGTATGTTGTGTTGAATCAATGGAAAATAGGAAAAACTACAATTGACGACGGTCCGAGCTTTAGCCTTGGTTTAAGCCAGTTGGGAGAGAAGCAACAGATTGATAAACCGGGTTAGTAATTAACTATGTAGTAGTATAAAATGTTTGTACGTGAATTATAACTATGAAAAGATTATGGGTTGAATGCAGCTAAAAGGTATGATAATGAAAACAAAAACTATCGTGGTGGGTTTATACCGGGATATATGTTCGAAAAAGAAGGGAAGGAAAAAACTATTGACGAATGTGGCTCGGGTGGCAATGTGAAACAAACAAAAGGTACATTGTGAAAAAAAAATGGCAATAAATGATACTACTTGTATATATAAAAATACACATGGGATATGAAGTCTTGATTGTTAGCACTTATTTGATAGGGAACAAGGAGAAAGACAAAACAAAAATTTGTGACGCAGCAGTGGTTGGATCCGTAACAGAAGTCGTTGTCCCTGGATTTGGTGTTGGGTTGACGGCGGGTGAGATGTCCGTGAATGAACAGGAAAAAGGTAAATATAAAAAAAGTGTTTAAAAGTAACATGTTTATTTAATATGTGTTGTTTCAAAAACTTACATTAATACAGCTGTTGAGTTTGAATGTACGCGGGACAAGAATAACTTGGAATCAATTGACAAACAACGAGAAAGTTGTATAGCAAAACTGGAAAAAGCTAGAAGGAACCCATTCAAAGAAGAAGGTGCTAGCAGGAAACAAACTCCCGGTGTGGACATAGCATCTGAAGTTACAAAGGATGAAAAAAATGTTTGGAATTTAATATTCAACAATGAATGAGTGGATTCTGAAAATGTCGCCAACATAAAGGCAACACTCAAAGGAAAAATGTAAGCTTGTAAAAAACAAAACAATCTATTTTTCTATTTTCATGATCTAAAAAATCATATAGTAATAATTGTTTTTGTTTAAAAATGCAGGTCAAGCAACCTCTCCGACAACGATGAAAGACAAGAAACCAATCCAGACCTGTAAGTTTATATGAAAAACAATATGTATAAATTATTAGTTAGTGTTACACAATAAATTTTAAGCATTTTTGCGTGTGTGTAGTGAGGTACTGTTTAGGAGCGCGTACGATGTTGAAGGAAACAGGGGATGGTTTAAAAGCTTAGCGGCAAAAACAAAGGTTATAGATGAAGTCATTAACTGTTGGGTGGAAGTTTTGAACTTTGAAGAAAAATATAAATCACCAGGTTCAAACCGTAGGCTATTTGTTGGGACTAAGGCTATTGTAAGTTTTATGAAAAGTGCAACGATTCTTTTTTTAAGCTGTTTGTCCTCACAAATGAGTTAAAATTAATAGTTTATTCTTATCCGTAGATTGACTGGATGCTAAATGATGAAGATACAACTGAGAAACAAAGAATGGATAAGTTCAGCAAAAACATGAAGGCAGCGGTGTACGATAATGAAGAACTGGTGGACTTGAAATGTTTTGACTTGGTTCTCTTTCCAATAGTGGAATTTGAGCATTACTACTTGATCGGGTTCGACTTGAAGAATGCAAGTATTCGAGTGATTGATAATTGGGGTGACTTGTACCCCTTGGTTCGGTTGCATGACAGCAATGAATACTTCTTGAATGACTCGGCGTTTAAAGTGGTAAGTAAAAAATTATAATTATTTGAACAAAAAAATAACACATACATGTTACACCAAAAAAATGCAGTTAACCATAAGTGTTTTTTATGCGTTACAGAAACATTTGTTTGTTAACTACCTGTGTCAAGTGAAACATCCGAAGTGTCGTATAATCAGTGTGGCGCCAATCACTAAAGAGACCATCCCTTGGTCGACAAAAAACAATTTGCACGATTGTGGCGTATTTTTAATGCGCCATATGGAAAAATATATGGGCGTCGGCGAACCATTTGACTGCGGGTTTAGTAGGCATGGCCAGAGAAAGTTAGCGGAACTGAGGAGGCTGAGGACAAAGTATGCTGCAAAAATTCTACTTTCGGATGTAAACGTCTTAAAGAAGGAAATTGTCGTTAAGGCACAAGGGGTAGATTTGTGATATGTTTTGCGTGGGTTGTTAACAAAACTTAAGTTAAGGGTCTGTGGTGTTTAAAAGTATTGTATCTAATGAACTTTTGTTGTGCTGCTGATGCTGATGTAACACTGTTACATGCATCAGAGTATTTTGAAAAGGCATAAAAATGGGCGTTGCTCGTAATGCCTTTTGGTATGTAATGTTTATGTTAACTTGTGTTAGGAGATTGTAATGCATCTATGGTGCTAACAAAAAATTATATGGTGTATTTTCAGTATTTAAATGTTAAAAGGTTGTATTTTGAAGGCGTAAAATGGGGTTGGCCCAAATATGCCTAACGAGAAAAAGTTGTAACAAGTTGTACAAATGTATGGTGATCCTACCTCTAAAAACATATTGACTGTTGAATTGTTTTAGACAATTTTCATTATAATTTTTTCAAAAACGAAATTAAAAAGTACGAGACTGACACTATGTTTTCTAATTTTTAATTGTTTTATTTTAACAATCAAAAAGTAAAAAAAAAGACAAAAATGGCACTATTCTAGTATTTAAGAAATACATAACAAGGGATCCCATCACCAACACACATGTGAGTTTGAAAAATTTCTCAAAAAATGGAGTCCACACCAAACACACCTCCAGAAGATGTTTTCAACAACAGATACTTACTACCCGTTGACTATTACCTTAACCCTCCAAATCACCCTCATGTCCAAGCTGGTGGAAATGCTGTTCCTGACGAAGATGAGATCAACCTCCCACAACATTTCGGACCACATCCTTTGGTAGTAAACACTAATCCGGAACAAAATGTATATGTAGATGCAAATGACGGGGATATGTTGTCACTGTTCAAGGTTCTACACCCCGAGGTTAACAATTACCAGAAGGAAAAACTGGGGGACAGTCACGTGGGAGCCGAGGATGATAACATACCCAACAGGTTGGGAGACATTCAAACCCAAAGGTTGGGAGATGAAGATAATGATATTGATGACTTATTTTTAAATATGGCCTATGATCTCCTGTACCCGGAAGATAACAATGAAACGGGTCAAAGAGTTGTGACTGAAGAGTGCTACGAACCATGCGAGTATGATTACACACAGCCGGCTCATTACACACCAAGCTGGGCAGAAGGTTACGAAACAGACCCGGGGGCAGAGTATGCGGATTGGTCTTACGGAGCGGCTACATAAGAGATGGAGTGGGAGTGGGAAAGGCATGATCCATGGGAAGATGAACGCGGGACGGATTCTGATTGTTCCTTTGATTCAATTTTCAGTTACTAGACGTTAATTTTTAGTGTAACTTATGTCTCCTTATGATTATCTAGGTATGGGTATTTTATTATGTGCGCCTAACGTTAATTAAGATAGTTTGTATTATTGCAGTTGCCTACTTAGTATCTAGTAAAAATGTTATTTTAACTTATTGTGTAATGGTTATTGTTGGAACCTTGTTTATTTTTTAGGTCTTAGATATGTTAAGACACTTGACCAATTTATCCATATGTCCTAAAAAAAATTGTTAACAGTATTTGAAGAGTTATGAAAATTTTGACCATAAATGTTGAGATGTCATGTCAAATATATGTAAAAAAGTTTTTTTTAGGAGAAAAAAAAGTGCATCATCAACATAATGTTAGACATTAATACATAAGAACAAATTGTAAAAAATGGTTATTATTTACAAAAGTACATGACCTACAAAAAAAAAAAAAAAACATTAACAAAAAGTTGGAAAAAAGATATCAAAACTACTAAAAGTTGTTAACAGTACATAACTTAGATATCAAAAGAAACAACTTTTACAAATTGCTTGTTTTATAACTCACATATACTTGTAAAAAAGTTGAGATGTCATGTCAAATGGTGTAAGGAAAAGAAATGGACTGTTTAGGCCATAGGGTGCTAGAGCCTAGGGTGCTAATATGTACAAAAAAATTTGTAAAAATAGTTATTATAGAAAAAAGAAATAAAAAAGTACTAAAAGTGCCTAATACCTTCCAACCTACCCTCTCACCCCATCAAAGCCTTATGTAAAAAATTTAAAATTATATTGTACGTTAACACTTCTAGACAATTATAAAAATTCGTTTGGGAAAAACCTGGAATCAATCTTTCTTAACAAAATGCGAAGAATGAGCAAGGATGGTACAGAAAAAAGACAAACCAAAAATAAAGAAAAATGGAAAATTGTAAGTGTGTAATTTAAAAATACTGATACGTAAATATGTTACGTATGAATCAACACTGGGAAAAAAATGTGACAACAAAAGTTAAAAAATATTTGTGCCTAAAAATAAGAAAAAGATGACAAATTTACTTTTGGGTAGATAAGAGGTAGAGGTGAAACATAAAAAGACAAAAAAAAAAAAAAAAAAAAAAAACAAAACAAAAAGGAAATAATGTAAGTGTGTAATTTAAAGATGTTGTTACACAAATATGTTACGTATGAATCAACCCTGGAAAAAATTGTAGCAATAAATGTTTCAAAAAAATGTTAGTGTTGATATTAATAGGACAACTATTTTACTTTTTGGTAGGTGGGAGGTAGTAGTAATTTTGATAACAAGACTGAAATGTTACTATTACAGAGATATGTTACGTATGCATATCAAAATAAAAAATGAAATCCCGTAGTGTATAGTGATTCTTTTTTAGCACTCTAAAAAATGTAACACCACTGTGTAAACGCTATTTTATGCTCTTTTGCAGAAAGTACATGCCCCCCTATTAAATGACGGTCACCATAATTGTCAAAACATTGGGTAAATGAGACGTGTGTAAATTATAATACAAAAAAACTTTATGTAACGTCAACCTATCACGATTGATGTGAAAAAAAAGGCTTTAATATAATATTTGAATGTGAAAGCCATGTAAAGGATAAAAAAGAAAACTAATTAAATAGATTATCATTGGTTTGGCTTTTTGGTCTTATGTAAAACTTTTTATATTATATTGTACGTTAACACTTTTAGACAATTATAAAAATTGGTTTGGGAAAAATCTAGACTCAATCTTTCTTAACAAATGCGATGAATGAGCCAGGATGGAACAGAAAAAGGAAAAAAAACAAAAATGGAAAATTGTAAGTGTGTAATTTAAAAAAAACAATACGTAAATATGTTACGTATGAATCAAAAAGTTAAAACAATTTTTTTGTCCCCAAAGTTAAGAAAAAAGACAACTATTTTACTTTTTTGTAGATGAGAGTAAAAAAAAAACAAAAAAAAAGGAAAAAATGTAAGTGTGTAATTTAAAGATGTTATTACACAAATATGTTACGTATAAATCAACACTAGAAAAAAATGTAACAACAAAAAAAATGTTTCAAAAAATGTTACTGTTGACATTAAGAGAAGGACAACTATTTTACTTTTTGGTAGGTGAGAGGTAGTAGTAATTTTGATAACAAGACTGAAGCAAAAAAACTGTATGTATATCAAATATAAAAATGAAATCCCATAAACGCTATTTTATTCTCTTTTACATAAAGTACATGCCCCCCCCCCCCCTATTAAAAAACTTCTAAAATGTAACATCTAAGCATATTTATTTACTTTACCTACCTAAAAGGTTTGATATAAATGATTGCAACCAAAGTCTAAGGGCCCCAACTCTTATTTAAGTGAAGAGATTTATTATACTGATAACTCATAAGTATTAAAAAATCTACAAATTCTAGTATAGAGACAAAAAACCCAAACCAAAAAAAAAATGTCAACTTGGTAACAATATGGAAAGCATAAGGTAAATCAAGGAAACGTGGAAGAAAAATCAAAACAGGTGAAATACGTGAAGGTTGGGAAAAGGCTAAGGAAATTAGCAACAACATCTACAAGTACCTCAACAAATGCTTCTACATCATCTATGCGGATGTCCGCTTCTAAAGATGTATATACCAACATGAAGGTTAGTGTGTGTTACCATATTAAAAAATAAAGACAACTATTCCTATTGATGAATATAAAATTTTTTCTGTTAATTTAAGGTTGTCAAAAAAGAGGAACACGGCTTAAAAATTCCAAAAAGGGAAGAACGAAATTTTCCAAAAATCTTTGAAACTAAAAATGATGTATTTGGTGGAGAGCGAAAAATGCACATCCCTCCTGGTGGAAAATTTGAATCCGATGATGAATCGTTTAAAGCTAATCATCACGGTTCGTTTTTTTCAACTTACGGGAGAACATTTAACGGTGGTCCAAGTAACATACGCGTTGCAAGAATTCCAAAAAGGGAAGAAGGAAATGTTCCTATGGCCTTTGAAACACATGATACGGTAGCCGATGAATTTGAAGATGATGATGAATGGTATAAAACTATTGATTGGGATTATTATTTCGCAATTCATCCAAAAAAACATACACGTTCCAAAGATTTATCAACAACCAGGAAGTGGTGAAACCAAAAAAACGCCACCTATTATTCAACCTTATGATGGGTTTGATTGGTTTTCGGATGATGAATGGTTTAGTGAGGTTGATTGGGATTTGTATTCTCCAACCTGTGGACCTAACTGAATTCTAAGAAATGTGTTACAAAATTCGTATTCTGAACCTATTTGTATTTTCTAGTGTTCGTATTTTCCAATATGAATTGTTGTTTATTAAGTTTAGAGTAATTATAACAAGTATTGTTATCAAAAAAATTGTTTTTTATGGGTTTATATCAACTAACCTTATTTTTTGTTTATTGGCATTTCCTATTACGTGTGTGTATGAGTATTTATTTGTTATGTTTGTTCAAAATAACAACAAAAAAAAGCTCTACAAAAATAGTTGAATTAAAAGGAAAAAACAGAAATTTAAAAAGAAAAAAATGTTCTCTATTAAAAACAAATTGGACTTAAAGTATTTGATAGTGTGATGTAGACACTTTTGATTTTGACTACACACTTACAAACTAGTACAAAATCAAACATACTTTGAAATTATATATACTACTTTTTCTTTGCAAAAAAAAAGAATCACGTGCATGTGTACCACAATAAAAGTTTACCGATCACCTAACTAGTCCTAGTATACTCACTAGCTTCCAAAACACAAGATATAATATAAATAAAGGGGATTGTGTCCAAGGCATTGTTTATCATATGCCCCTCTCGAGAAAAACACTTTCAAAATTTTCTTTTATTTCCTTACCTTCTTCACACAAAAAGTGGTATTGTGTTAACTGCATGGAGTTGTGTAATTGTAGAAGAGAAGCGATTGTCAAGACCTCTTGGACAAACGACTACCCGGGTCGACGATTCTATACTTGTCCGTTACAGGTATAAATGGAACAAAAAATGTTTATTTTTTTTAAAATTTATAGTTTAATAAGTACAAAATGTTATCGGCTAAATATTGAAACTAAAGTTGTATAATTTGAATCAGAACGGCTGTCAGTACTTCAAGTGGTTTGATCCGCCAATGTGTGAACGCTCGACAAAGATAATACCCGGTTTACTAAGGTCAAAAAATAGGCTGGAAGCAGAAGTTGGTTACCTCAATACCAAGCTAACAAGGAAGAATTACATAATATGGTGTCTTGTTATATCATTAGTATTTTCGAAGGTCATCTGGGGGGCGGCTGGATATGAAGGAAAATGAAGATATTTATTATTTGTATGATTTTATAAGGTGGTTTTATATGTTGTGTGTAAACCGAATGGTGTAGAATGTAGCGGACATCTATCCAACTTTATGTTTCCAAAAACAAAGTATGAGATTTAAATGTTTTTTTTTCGAAAATTTATCAAGTTGACAACCATGATTTTGATACCTAAAAAGAATTTCATGAGCAAAAAGAAGATAAAAAAAAAAAATAACAACGAAAAAACATAAATACGAAAATGACGTTTTACCATTACATAAACCAGGTAACCACTACATAAAAGATAACCACTACATAAAAACAACATAAACTATGCTGAGCCCAAAAAGGAAGCACAATCCACCATGAAGTTCAAGATGTTACAGAAGTAACAATCTGGAGTAGCAAAATGTTACAGTAGTAACAGACTGAGTAGACTTAATAGTGATACACCTAAAGACAAAAGTACTTTAAAAAAAATAAGTGGCTCAGTGATAGTCAACATAAAAACAGACCTAAGTAGCTGAAGAGGGGGTCTGGCTTTGGGAGCTGCCACAGCCAGAATCATTCTCCACAACCTTTGACATCTTCTTACAGTTACGGGAATCATGATTTATAACATATTTCATGCAAGTGTGGCAGAGTCTAGGAGCTTTCGGGGGCTTCGCAGCCTTCGCTTCAGCAACAGCAGACTTCAAACGTCGATTCCTTCCACAACCCTTGGTACGAACAACTTCAGGATTGTTACATTCAATCTCCACATCGAACGGTTGGCCCACCAACTCCTCAACAACAGCCTCATTTGATTCAACAGTAGGAGCTTCAATAGACCTGTGATCAACAAGATTAATCTTGATATCTTTTAAGCGGTCAACCAAGTTAGAGAGAAGATCCGTGTCAGTACGGACGACATCAACACATTCTGTAACCAAATCTAAAATCTGATTACGCATAACAGCTAGAGGGGTGTTATCAACGCCATAACGATTTTCAATGGAAAAAATCCTCTTCGGCAATGCATCACGTAACCACCTTGCAGAAATATACATGGCAGGAATCTTTTGAACATTCTTTACCCAATAAACACAAAACACGTGACGACAAAGATAACCAATTCGGATGAAACCCCTACACGAACATTCAGCCGATGAATCAAATGGGTTGAACTTTACCTGGTAGGAAAAAAAGAATAACTAAAAACTTGTACCAGATATTATCAAAGCCAACACATTTAATTGGATGTTCTAATGAATCTAAAAAAATTTACCTCAAACACATTAATGTAACCGTTCATTCGATCTAGGTGAGTAACTGAGGAAACGAATATATCATCAACAGCTTTAGTGTTAGAGACATAACAACATTCCTTCCCCTTAGCAATCTCTTTTAGTACTTCAAGGAAAATGCTGTGAGTATACAACTCAAAAGCGTGTTTTTCAATGGCTAAACCGGTGCTGTCTATAAATTGTGAGGAAGAAGTCTTGTACTCAGCCATCCTTTGCCGGTATCGCTGAGCATCAATTCTAGTCTCATAACACATCATAAACTGAACAAGCGTATTAGCACTGGTGGATTTAACTTTGAAAGACGCATTAGAGCTTTCACAACGTGATGTAGTTTTCATCAAGCAACACATGGGGATCTCTCGAAAGTAAGCAGGCACCCAACGATCCCTGATCTCATACATTTCATTCAGCCAAGAATGATCGTGCAAACCAAAGTTATCCAACAGTTCTTGCCAACGGCTCTCGAAGGTAGATGGCTTTATATAAACATTCCAAACCAAGCGATGTATGCACTGCCTGAAATCTGTGTTCTGTAACATATCACCTGAAATCTGTAGCAAAAAATAGAAAAATAAGTTGAATAAAAAATTCTATAAAGCCATCTACAAAAAGATTTTTACACACTTATTACCTTGACAGGTAACTTCTTCATGATATGCCACATACAAAGGCGGTGGCGAGATTCAGTAAACACTTGGAGTATTGCTTGCCTCATGGCCGGGTCTTGATCAGATAAAACCAAAAGTGGTTGCTTTCCATGAGCTTTGAGAAACGATTGAAGCAACCATTTGTAAGAATCAATGGTTTCATTAAACAAGAGACCCGCACCAAAGGTTACACACTGCTTGTTATAATCCACACCAGTAAATGGAACAAAGATCATGTTGTACCTGTGACCGATTATATATGTAAAAGTGACTTATCAAACAACATAATATAGTGGAATAAATATAGGGACATCATAAGAAATATTAAAATATGAAAGTAAGAATGATAAAAAATAACTAACTTATTGGTTTGATAAGTAGCATCAAATGCGACAACATCACCAAAAACCTTGTAGTTCAGCTTCGAGATTTCATCAGCCCAGAAAACAGAAATAAGTTGACCATTTTGAACAACAAAGTCATAAAAGAAATCTGGTAAGCTGTCAAAACGATCACGAAACCGGTCCAAAACTAACTGAGAATCTCTTTCACCAATATAAATTCTCAATTTCTGGCTGAAGTTTTTGAAGTCGGCTGGTGTACCATGGACATTATGATGCCCCCCCTTCAGAGAAACATAGCAGCTGTGAGCTTTAACCAGACCAATCTTGTTGAGGCTCATTTGATGAATAAACTGCTTAGCTGAAAAGCTAAGCTTCCTACCAAACTTTGTAAGATCACGATTATGAATATCGACAAGACAATGGTTATGCTCCTCTACAAACTTCTGAACAATAAAGCGACCACTATTTTTGCAAAACATAGCACAAATGTGTGCATTGCAATCGCTGAGTGTAAAGGTAGTTTGACGAAATTTCAGGGATTCGTCGCATAAGGTGTCAAATGTACGCTTGTTTTGAGGCTTACCAGATTTGTTACAATGATAATATTTATGTGTGACAATGCCGTTCCATACCTTGGATTGTCCTTTCCTAACCGAAAAACCAGCTTCTTGAGCGTAAAGGACATAGAGGTTGTAGGCATCTTCCCAATTATCAAAAGAACGCCCAATGATTGGAGTAACCTTCAAATCAACATTTGGAGTCCACATACGGGTTCCATTCGGAGTTTGGAAGACATAAAAAGGCTCCTGGTTAATCTCTGTAAAAACACAAAGAGGCATATAAAGAAAATTAGTATGTTGGTCATGCTTAAAAAAAAGGTAAGTGAGCCAAACATCTTTAAAAGTTAAAAAAAGGTATAAAAAAATTAACATGTGTTGGGCAATTATGAAAAAATAAAATTGTTTTATTTAGCCAAAAATATCATTACACAAAATGGCTACACTTAAAACAGGTTGTGATCAACATACTTGGCTAAAAAACATAAATAACACAGCGAAAAAAAGTTAGGAATAAAACGAAAGGAAATGCATGTACTCTGTGAAGGTAATACACTAGTCTTTTTTATTTCGCTTTTTTCACTAACCAAACATAAGGCACAAATGCAAATTGATTCTATGAAAACATAAAAAATAAATTACATAAGCACACAGTAACGGCTCATCAGCAAAATAAGGAATAGTGTAACATTTTACAAAAAAGCAAAAACATTGTATATAAAAAAATTGTATATAAAACATTAATATACCGTATACAAAAGTTACTAATATGCAAAAAAACGGACCTTATATAATAAGAAAATAACGGGACATCAGAAAAAACTAACGAAAAATGTAACATTTAACAAAACCAAAACAAAACATCAAAACTAACACATATATAACAAAAGATACCACAATTAAATATGTTAGTGTAAGATACCAAACGTTCTAAAAAACTAAACCAAACAAAACATCAAAACTAACACATATATAACAAAAAGATACCACAGTTAAATATCTTAGTGTAAGATACCTAACGTTCTAACAAACTAAAACATCTCTAACAAACTAAAAAACATATCTAACAAACGTTCTAAAAAAAGGAATATACTAAGATACCACACTTTAATATGTTAGTGTAAAAGGTGTTACTTTTGTGAACTTACAACACACAGATGGCCCAAAATTAAAAAAAGCAAACAATTGGTTTAGAAAAATGATTTGGTTACTCTATATAAAACTTATATTGTAAAGTTTTTTTTTACATACAATTAGTTTACAAAACATAACTCTACAAAAAAGCATTTTTTAAAAATGGGATAAAAATTGTTATATTGTTTTAAACTCTGCAAACATATACCTATTGTTTTAAACTCTACAAACATAAACAAAAATGTAACTAGATTGTACCCTCATTTCATACAAAAAAAGAAAAAAGGTTTTAAAAACAACACTTAAAACAACTTAAAAAAATTGGTACAAATGGAAAAAAGGATTTGCACGTAAGAAAAAGGATAAAACAAAAAACAACACCTGGACCGTCCTCAGCAACAACATGAGACACAGATCTGGTATGTAGGGGAGGGTTGTTATCTGAAAAATTAAACAAAAAACCATAAAAAACAAGCAAACAAAAAAATAATAAAAATAAATGTGGAGTTTTGAAGAGTTATGCAACCTGTCAGATGTAGAACAACCGAAATTGGATCCTCATTAAATTCGGAGAACTGGTCCAAGTTGTGAGGGATGAGGTGGGTAGGAGAGCCAATATCACTGTCATCGTCCATTAAATCAGATTGGGTTGAACGATTGGGAACAAAATTGAATGAGGAAGCCATTTAATGAAACGCCATTATTGTGGAGAGAAGGAGTGAAAATGGGATAATGAAAATGGTGGTTGACTCTATCTCAAAAGGATGTTATTTATTGATGATGGAAGGATGTCTGCGAGAAGATGTGGAAAATGGATTGATAGTACAAAATAAGGTGAAAAGGGATGTCTGGGTGAAGATGTTGTCAGGGGTTAAAAAAGATTTGTTGGTCAGTGCATGGGGGATGACCAACTTTCATTGGACAATCTTGCCCTTGGTGAGATTGATACAAAGGGTAGACGTGGAGGGATGTGCATCATTGGATGGGTTTTCAGGATTTCCACAACTCACCAAGGTTTCTATAGGATACTTATCCTATATATAGGCTAAGTATCTAGAAAAAACCCAAAAATTTGAAGAAACTCCCGAAAACCAATCTAGTGGCCTAGATTAATCCACATAACACATTTGAAAATATATTATTTAATAGGGTTGGGGTCATAATAGTCTTTTCATCTTCCCCCCCTTTCTAATTTTTGAATCCCCACACCAACCCTGTATAAAAAGCATCATCATCATCATCATCTCTCCCTCTCTTCAATAATAAACATCACCACCATCTCCAAATCTCTGTTTCTCTCTATATCTCCCAGATTAATAACTACCTTCGATCAAACCCAATCGAGACAACCACCAATATGTCACCTCCAATCATATTATTAAGTCACTAAATAATGTCCTCTTCTAAGGCCGTTGGTCTATAATCGTCTAACCGAAGCTTCTTCACCACCAGTGGTGACCTTACAAATCTCTCCTCCAATGGCTGAAATCAAAGTCTTCAACGGTGGCCGCCACCGTGTTGACATCGCAACTCCTCCTCCTCCGGTCAATGAGAATTCAGGAAAGAAGAAGAACCGTGTTGCTTCCGTTGACGTCTTCAGAGGCCTTATTGTAGCGGTACTCCTATTCTTCTTTTTTTTTTTTAATTTCAATTTCTTTCTTTATTAGGTTACTTACAGATCTCTCTCTTACAACTTCAATTAGATTATTATTGTTTGATTCGATCGATTTGAATTGTTTGTTTATTTGTTTGTTAGTTGCAGATAATGATATTAAGCCATAATAATAATAGCTTCCAAAGATGATGCGAAAGATATTTAAGCTTTGCCCTGTTCTCCAAGAAACTCGTTTTTAGGCTTATTTATTTATTTATTTTCTTTTATTATATGTAAGTTTTATTTAATTTCAGATCTGAAATAGTATTTTATTTTTAGAATTGTCCATTTGTTTAATTGAATATGCATAGGTGTGCTATTGAATATGCTTCTCTAATACTTCATTTCCATTAAAAACCATTTAAAATTTTGAACGAATTTTAAATTTTGAATCCAGAATAAATAAAAAATGCTTGATTACAAAAAAGACGTACCAACTTTGACTTAATTTATAATTTCGCCACAAAAGTCGAAAATTATACGTACCAACTTAAGCTTATAGATTTAAGAAAATCTAGATTTATTGATATTATTTTTTTTACTATATGATATTATTATTTGATCTTTGATCTTTGATTGACAATGTGGTTTCGTATGTTACACGTCTATGCAGTTACTACTCATTAATGAAATGTATATTGCATTTGTTTCGTATGTGGTTGCGTATTTATCCACCTGAAAAAGTGTGATATTATTGGTGTTGGATTACACATAGGTAGCATACATTAACACGTAGGTTTACATATTAATTAACCTTTTTTTTTTATATATTAATAAAACAAAAGCACTAATCATGGGATGAAATCTATGTTGCGTCTGTTTCGTATGTAACAGCAGAACTAAGTTGGTATAAATTAGTTTCTGATTTTTACTAGATACAAAGGTTTGATTTTTTTTTACTTTCATGAACTACACATGGGATCAAATCTATGTTGCGTTTGTTTCGTATGTAACAACGTAACTAAGTTGGTATAAATTAGCTTTTTTTTTATTTTTTTTACCATATATTAATTAAAGCAAAAGTCATTAATCATGGGATCAAATATATGTTTGCGTCTGTTTCGTATGTAACAATAGAACTAAGTTGCGTATGTTACACATCTATGCAGTATTATAACGTTCCTTCTAAGTTAAGTTTGATAATCTTGATAACTAAATGGATAAAACAATGTTTGTTTTGTATCAGTTTCGTATGTTTTTTGTAATCCAGATGGTTAGCATACGTTAAGACGTCGGGGGGGGGGGGGGAGCTTTACATGTAAATTGATGATTTTTGTTTTATTTTTGCAGGTGAGCATATTTTTTTTTGCATTAAAGATTAAAGATGAAGATGATTATCAAGAATGAAGTGTAGACAATTTTTTTTATTTATGTAGTTTTTTTAGCATTTGTTGATTTGTAATGACCGTTTTGTTTGTTTTTAGCACTTTGTAAGAAACAATTCTTGTGTACATTTGAATGTTTTTTAATCTATAAAGTTTTTAATTGATTATATACAATCTATAAAGTTTCATGTAAATTGATGATTTTGTTTTCTTTTTACAGGTGAACAAATTTTTTTGCGTTAAAGATGAAGATGATCATCAAGAATGAAGTGTAGACAATTTTTTTTATATATGATAGTTTTTTTAGGATTTGTTGATTGTAATGACCGTTTTATGGATCATTTTTGTGACGTTTATATGTTGTTTTGTAATTGATTTTTTTATAAATTTATACATTTTGTTTGTAATTAAAAGTAGTGAATTTTAAAAAGTAAAATTCTCGTTACGTATGCAACAATTCTGGTGCTGGTATAATAAAACGAAAAAAATATGGTCTAATAAAAAAAAATAATAAATCAGCATTTTTTAAATAATATAAACTGGCAACTCAGTTTTAACCTATGTAACACAACACATGTTACATATGTAACACGGGACGTCTGACAACTTATATAAGAATGTGAAAAAAGTAAGAGAGAGATGATGTGATGGGATGTCATATCAGCTTTTGTCATACCCTTTTTCAGAAAAATCAAATTACCCTATTACCCTTTCTTGTCCTTTTTCATCCATTTAATTAAATCAATATTATAGAAATAATGGTGACCATAAATTAAATAGATGGATGGCTAGGATTGAGTTTACAAGGTTTCTTCATTTTGAAGGGTTTTTATTTAATCCATCCCATATATATATATATATATATATATATAGGTAGAGGATCCGGTAGGAAAATTGTTTTGTGTAGGAAGTGTTTTCAACTGTTGGATTAAATCTGATTAAAACTTGTGATGATGGGCATTTATATATATATATATATATATATATATATATATATATATATATATATATAGGATCCGGATATTTTGAGAACTTCAATGAGTTGTGAAAACCATAGGAACTCACTTTATAACCACATACTTTTTTTAATCAAAAATAAATATGTGGTCCAAAATTAAACAACAATAAAATAATGAATAATATATTAATATACTTGTATGCGGGCAAAAATCCCTTACACCGGTGTAATTTGGTGTAAATTAATGTATTTTTTTATAAAAAAAATTTACAGTGGGGTTTACGTGTTTTTACACTAGTGTGCAAAAAAATATTATTTTTTTTTCGCATTTTACGTCGAGTTCTCACAACTCATCGAGTTCTCAAATTATCCTAACCCTATATATATATATATATAGGTAGAAGATCCGGTAGGAAAATTGTTTTGTGTAGGAAGTGTTTTCAACCGTTGGATTAAATCTGATTAAAACTTGAAATGATGGGCATTTTAGACTTTTTTACCATTTTATTAATTATATCAATCCCACTTTTTAGCAACTTCTTCTAGTGATTATGGAGATTTATTATCCTTAAATAACTAATTATTCTTTCTTTTAAACGTGATTCATAACATCTTCTTAATTTACATTTATTAACATACATTATCTATAACTGTAGAAACAATTATTTTGTTTATTACTCTTATTGTATTACTATTACACCAGGCAGTTGATACTATAGGCTAGTTATATAATAAAGAAATCCATTAAGCATATTTAAGTATTATGTGCAATCACAAAGTGGCCCCAAATTACTAGTAGCTTTCCCTGTCTAATCTCATCAATGGTACTCTAAGGAGAATGTAGGTGCATATATGCGACTAATGCTTTGGATTAGATAAACCATATGTTTTGTTTTCTGTCGAAGGTGCGAAGGTAAGTTTTGGTAGGTGCGAAGGAGAGTTTCAGAAGGTGCGAAGGAAGAAGTTTTGGGCGAATGAAGACTGTTTATTATGTGGTTTGGTTCGACCGTTCACAATGGGCGAACCTGCACATTCGCATGAACAAAATGGGCGAATGTGCAGTCTATAAATAGGCAAACTCAGTTTTTGTAGTTAACTTTTGAGTCAGTTATTTCCCGCCACTTTCTGAATTCTCTCTGTAACTTTTATAAACTTGTTTTTGCGTCTAATCCTTGATTGTAATCACTTTTCTACGTGTATTCAAGTTTGATTATTAATGAAAAGCTTTGAAAATGATGATTTGTGTGTGTTTATCTGATTAGTTATCATTTTGTGCTGGTTTTGGGGATTCCGCACCCAAAACTAAATTGTTTGATTGTCTTTGTAGCTTATCGATCCTTTCACGCGCATACAAAGTGGTATCAGAGCCATTCTGAATCAAACAACCACAAATTGATAGTTTCTCAGTTGATTTTGACCCAAATTTGATCAAAAATTTTCTGTTTTAAGTGAACAAACTGAAATGATGTGTTTTTGATTGATTTCACCTTGATTTCGTGTTTGAATTGGATAATTCACTTTATTAAAGTTGTTTCAAATTACATCCAATTCAAAACCTGATTAAGATCATCAAATTCCATCAACTTTTGATAAACATGATCAAATATAACTGATTTTCAAAGAATAACCGTTTTTGAAATCACAGGGGTCGAACGAGAGAATTCGGTCGAAAGTGGCAGTGTATTAGGTCGAACGAGTGTTTTTGTGGTCGAAGGAGTGAATTTAGTGGTCGAAAGTGAACTTTGATTGCTTATATTTTTCATTCGCACCATTGTGTCTCATTCGTATTATCGTTCGGTCGAAGGAGATTAGTATAACGGTCGAAGGAAGATTCAAGTGGTCGAAGGAGTTTTGATATTTGTTTTTCCACATTCGTATCAGATTATTTGGTCGAAGGAGAAGATTTTTCTCATTCGCACCTCCGTTTATACGAAGGAGATTTCTGTTTTTGAAAAATTTTTAATTGTTTCGTGTTTGTTTGTTTGATTGTTTGCAGGATACAATGTGGAACTTTCCAACAACCCCTAGACCTACTCAAGCACCACAACAACAACAAGTTCAAGATCCATGGACAGTAGCGGCACAAAAGACTAGTCAACCATCACAGCCGATCAATTATATGGCTATGACTAGTTCAGCACCACAACAAGTTGTTCAATCAGTACCACAACCGATTGACAACTATTGGGGAGTCGCCGCAGCAGCAGTCCATTCCCAGACGACCAACGCTATTTCTACTCTCATTCATGATCTATCTTCTGGAAGCGGCAATCGTCCACCAAAGTTAATGGACATGAAGGAATATAACACTTGGAAGACGAAGTTTAAGATTCACGTTGAGGGACAAGGACTTGAAGGAGCAGAAGCATGGCAAATGATCGTGAAGGGTTACGTTGCTCCCATTATAGAGAATACTGGAGAACCGATCCCTTTGGAGAATTTGGCGGATGACGAGAAGAAAAGGTTTGCTATAGAAAAGAAAGCATTTTCTCAGCTATCTCAGGCAATCAACACTGATTTATTACATCAGTTTGGATCGTGCACTACATCCAAACAACTTTGGGATGTGCTGAGAAATCGTCATGATGGAAATGAAAAGACCAGGAAGCTTAGGATGGAGGAGCTTCGAAAGGAGTTTGAAAACTTCAGTTATATGGGTAATGAGACCCTAAAAGAGTTGGTTCCAAGGTACTGCCATTTGCTCACCGAATTGTCGAGCTATGAAATCAGCATTCCAATGACGGAATTAGTTGATAAATTTGCTGATGCATTACCACCCTATTGGAATCAACATATTGAAGTGTTGAAGGAGAAGGATGCTTACCAGTATTGGACCATTAATGAGTTCATCCAAAAGCTGGAGAACAAAGAGATGGAGGAAAAGAGAAAAGCTAAGAGAGCTCAGATTCCACAGAATCCTGATTTATATGTGAGTGGAACATCTAACTCTCTTTCTGCTTCAAGCACCACATCTACTGTTGCACCTCACATAGCATGTGTGTCTAATATTGTTGAACCAACAAAAGCACCCATTAACTACCTTGCTCAAACTTCATCTTACACACCATCATACCCACAACAACCATATCAAACACAAAACTTTATTCCACCATTCTCACCATTACAACAAGCCGCATGCTATACATCAAGTCAACAGCAACAACAACAATATCCTCCTCAAGTGAACCAGATGCAGATCACTCAAGCACAATCAAGTCTAAATCCGATTGTGTTAGAGACATCAAACCTTAATAATGTGACTGTTGAAATTGCTCAACAGCATGTTGCTCTAGTATCTGCCATGGTTGCTTCTTACAACGGTTTGGTAGCAAGTCAGATTGGTAACAATAATCTCACCAATGAAGACTATGCTCAAATCGATAAAGAGGAAATGGAGTTGATGGACATTCAGTGGGCTTTTGCAAGCATTATGAGGAGGGCCACTGATTTCATTCAGAAGACTGGCAGGACTGATCTCTCAACCTCTCCCAATACCACATATGGATTTAACAAAGCAAAGGTTACTTGCTTTAACTGTGGTGAAAAGGGACATTTTAAAAGGGAGTGCACACAACCAGCACAACAAGGTAACCGAAATCCTTTCAATTCTTCATACCAAAACCGACAAAACCAAAACCAGAATCAAGTGTCTTACAACAATCCAAACATATCAAGCTTTCAACCACAAAATCAAAACACTTACCAGAACCGTCAACAAAACAACAACACCAGACAATCCACAACACAAAATCAACCTCAACAAAACCCAAACCGAACTATTGTTCCTATTTCTACACCCAACACACAAAACCAAAACCAAACTGATACTCAAAACCAAGCACTTGTTATTCAAAAGGATGAAGGTTTGACTGGACTGGTATGCAATTGGGGGTAGAGGAAATCACTGCTGGGAATGTTGCATGTGTGGCACAGCAGATGAAGTTGGATAAGAATGAGGAAGTTGAAGAAGAGGTTGTGATTGAAAAAGTGTCAGAGTTGAAGATTGAAGAAGTGAATGATGATGTGATTGACGAAGTGAATGATGATGTGATTGTTGAAGGTGAAGACAAGAGATCGGGAATGATTCTTGATTCTGTCACCGATGTTGGAGATCAATATGACTCAGCTTACTCGGATATGGAGAGCGAATCTGACTCAGAGACTAGTGTGAATTCACTAGATGATGATATTGACCAATTGCTAGCTGAAGCTGACTTCCTGATGACTCGCAAGTCATGTATGGTGGATGATGCATGCACCAAGATTGACTACTCCAAATTTTTTGCAGGAAAGGAAGCTCATTTTGCTCTAATGGCCATGACAGAACCTCCTAAACCGGTAAGTTCTGAAACTCAATCTTGTGTTAAATGTGATAAGTGTGCTGATTTTGAAAAACTGACTGATGAAAATAAGCTTCTCAAGGTTCAACTTGAGAGTGCAAAAATCAACTGTCAGATTTATCAAAAGGATTTAAAAGATTTCAACAAAGTTCTTGATGGTTATAAAAAGGATGTGTCAGAATTGAAAAAGACATTATCTATTAAACAACTTGCCATTAATAATTACATAAATGAAATGGAAAACACTAAATTAGAAATGGCAACCATCAAGTGCTTTGCGGAAAAAGTTAACAAGAAACTTGAAAGTTACAAGCATATTGCATACGTAGTTGATCATATCATTGAGGAACCCTCCCAGACAAATAGTGCAAACTATAAGTCAGTTCCATCTCCGGTATTGTTTGAGAATCACACTTTACATGCAATACCACCGGAGACTTTAATTCATCCTGATCCCACACCAGAAAATGAACCTAACACTTCCAGTGTCGGGGATCCATATTCTGATGTGAGACCAGTATTGGGAAACACAGAGGGTGTGGTCGCTACAGATGATTCAGATGAAGAAGATGAATCATCTGAGACGGTTGAAAGTGATAGTGATATCCCTGATGAAAATCATATAATCACTACTGAGCCAGTCTCACCGTCTCAGATAATCCATCCAATGGCAAATGCTCATCGCAAACATGAGAATAAGAAAAATGATAAATTTGCTGGTAAAAGTTTTGAAAAGGAAAAGGTTAAGAATGTTAAAAAGAAGGTTGAAATTAAAACTGAGAAAAATGTTGAAAAACCGATTGAGAAGAAAAGTGATTTAAAATCTGAGAAAAATAATAATGTGAGCAATAAAGTGTGTGATAAACCTGTCAAAATCTTCTATCGGATGCAAGGCTCCGATAAGATTTTGTCTGATGATGAGTTTCCGATTCAATTTGTCAATTACACAAAAATCGAAAAGATCTGGCAGGAAAGTACGATTTGGTTCCCAAAATCTGAAAGGACCAACGACATTCCTCAAGAGATTTTAGACAAAATTTATTCGGAAAAGGATGCAAAGGTAAATGTCACACAGTTTGTTTTGCCTGTGCACAAAGAAAATAGTTTTATTGAACCGACTTACTCGAAGGATCCAGCTCCTGAGAGTTTAAGGAAACAATGCATGGTCGATCGATATCCCATTGCTAGTTTTTCCAAGTCGCCGATCAAGGAAAACTACGAGGAATACCGTGCGTGTTATAAGTGTGGGGAACGGGGACATTTACTTGCCGCCTGCCCATACGTACGACACAAAAGGCACGAGGTGGAAAAGAGGCAATATCATGAGTATCCGGTTGACAATTATGGCTATCAACAGAGGCGGCATTTTTCCCAACAACATTTTTATAATCAAAACAATTTTTACAACAAGGGGGAAAATCGGCCGATGACGTATGATAAGCACAACCGGAAGATCACTGATAAATCTAGTAAGAAACCACAGATGAACTCAACTGCTGATACCAAAAAGGTTAAGTCTAACCTTAATGGTACACAATCAGTTGGACCTGTCTCTGTTAAATCAGAGAAGGTAACCAAGAAGGTTGCTTTAAAAGAAGAAGTAAAGAAACCGACTGAGACTTCAAAATCTCAGATTCGGATCTTGAAAAGATCTGAGCAATCTTGGTCATCTAAGGAATCTGAAGGAGCTTCTACTTCACAAAGCAAGAAGAATGAGAAAGAAAAAGTTGTTAGTAAGGAGAAAGGGGTTGAAGTAACTCCAGTTGTTTGTGATCAAAAAGACTCTTTGAAACAACCTGTTCAAAGACCCAAGACCAACCAGGCTTGGGTCCCCCGAAAGAACTAACTGATCTACTTTAAATGTGCAGGGAGCTCCAGCTGGCCCTGTTAGCAGTCTATGGATTGTTGACAGTGGAGCTTCTGGTCACATGACAGGGGACCTCGCGCTACTCTTTGACATCAAAAATATTAACGGAGGTTATGTGGCTTTTGCTGGAAATAAGGGAGGCTACATCACTATGGAGGGGAGTGTAAGCAATGGGGTCGTAACATTTGAGCGGATTTCTTATGTGAAACAAATAGATTATAATTTGCTCAGTGTTAGTCAGATTTGTGATAAACAATTTTCAGTGTATTTTGATGACAAATCCTGTTATATCTTGAAACCTGGGTTTGAGTTACCAAAAGAGTGGGTGATGCTGAAGGCACCGAGAGTTAACAACTTGTATATTCTCGACATGTCTAAAGCAATGACCACCCATGGCCAAGTCACGTGTTTTCTCTCCAAAGCTACAGAAAAAGAATCCATTATGTGGCATAGGAGAATGGGACACATCCATTTGAGAAAGATGAATCAGCTTGTGAAGAATGAACTTGTCACGGGAGTTAATGTCAAACACTTCCATCTGAATGACAAGTGTATCAGTTGCAAGAAGGGCAAGCAACACAAACAATCCCATAGACCAAAGAAAGTTAATTCTGTTGAGCTGCCACTAGAACGTTTGCATATGGATTTATTCGGTCCAGTCAGACGTAAAAGTCATGCCGGAGAGTTATACTGTCTTGTGGTGACTGATGATTATTCTAGATTTTCATGGGTAATGTGTTTGCATCAGAAAAGCGACACTTTTGACAACTTGAAGGTTCTGTTTACACGTCTGGAGAATTTATATGGTCTGAAGATCAAAAGAATCCGGAGTGATAATGGGACGGAGTTTAAAAATGCTCAGATGGAGGATCTTTGTGCAAACAAAGGAATTCATCATGAATATAGTGCTCCGTACACACCCCAGCAGAACGGTGTCGCAGAGAGAAAGAACAGGACTCTTATAGAGACGGCGAGAACTATGCTTGCGGATTCAAATCTTCCAGTCATGTTCTGGAACGAAGCTATTTACGCGGCATGTTATACTCTTAACCGTGTTTTGACAGTGAAGAAGTTTGGCAAGACTTCTTATGAGCTGTTGAACCGTCGCAAGCCGAATCTTGAGTATCTAGAACCATTCGGTGCCCCATGTACAATGTTGAATCCTTCGGAAAAGTTTGCACCAAAGGCTGAAGAAGGTTATTTTGTTGGATATGCAACCCCATTAAAACGGGTATTCAACAAAAGTACTCGAAAAGTCGAGGAGTGGGCTAATGTCGAAGTTCAAAGATATACACAAAATGTACAAGGTGGAGGACCAGATTGGATGTTTGATTACAAAGATTTCTTTGAATCATTCAATCTAGATAGCTTGGTTGAAGAAGCTGTACTTCGATTATACTACGAGGTCGAAAACGCCGGAACTTCACCGTTAGTGCGTCCGATCACTGTAACCCCTCAAGCAGCTTCTAATGATGCCACTGCTCCTGTATTGGAAGAAGAGGTGTTCCAAGAAGCTTCTACATCGCTTAATTCATCCGAATCTGAATACGAAGACGATGATGCAACAAGTGAAGCTATTCTGGACAATGCTACAGTGACACCACCAGTGAACCCATCTACTACTGATGCTTCAACATCGAATGTGGGTAATGATCTGGATTTTACAGAGAATTTGACAACTCAGACGGGAGTACAAGTACCTGATTATCCGGAATCTCGGATACATCGGATACACCCGCTTGAACAAGTTATCGGTGATCCTGGTAGCAGTGTGATGACAAGAGGACAGCTGAAGAATGCTCAAGCACCAGATAACATTGGCAATCTTGCTTTATATGCCAAAATTCAGAAATCTGGTTTTCAAAATGACTGGTCATTTGCTTGTTATGTTTCGCAGGTCGAGCCGCGGACATACAAGGATGCTCTTTTGGATGACGCCTGGGTGGAAGCAATGCAGGAAGAGTTATTGCAATTCCAGAAACTTGGTGTATGGACCCTGACTGATTTACCTCCTGGAAGAAAGAAGATAGGCACTAAGTGGGTGTTTAAGTGCAAGAAAGATGATAGAGGAGTCATTGTGCGAAACAAGGCTCGTTTGGTGGTTCAAGGTTTTCATCAGGTTGAAGGAATCGACTACAATGAAATCTATGCACCGGTTGCACGCTTGGAAGCTATCAGAATGTTCCTCGCGTTTGCATCATGGAAGAAATTTAAGGTGTATCAGATGGATGTAAAGAGCGCATTTCTTTACGGTGTGGTCAAAGAGGAAGTTTACGTAGGTCAACCACCGGGCTTTGAAGACCCAATCCACCGGGATAAGGTTTATGTTTTAAACAAAGCACTGTATGGTTTGCACCAAGCTCCGAGGCAATGGTATGAGGAGCTGAGCACGTATCTTCTCTCGAAAGGATTCAAACACGGACTGGTTGACTGCACCTTGTTCACGAAAAGATCAGGAGATGACTTGCTTCTAGTACAAATTTATGTTGATGATATTATTTTCGGGTCTACTAATGAACTTCTGTGTAGGGAATTTGAACAAGTTATGCAGGAGAAGTTTGAGATGAGCGCTATGGGGGAAATGCAGTTTTTCCTCGGCTTGCAGGTGGAGCAAAGACCAACGGGGATCTTTATTCACCAAACCAAATATGTTTCTGAAGTCTTGAGCCGGTTCCAGATGGATGATTCCAAGCCGATGGATACTCCGATACAACCCAATCACGGGATTGGTGTTGACCTTAAGGGGGAGCTGACAGATCCATTCACATTCAGAGCAATCATCGGATCTCTGATGTACCTAACAGCGTCTAGACCTGATATAATGTTCGCGACATGTCTTTGTGCTCGTTATCAATCGAAGCCGAAACAAAGTCATTTAGCAGCCGCGAAGCGTATCCTTAGATATCTGAAGGGTTGTCCATCAAAAGGACTATGGTACCCTCATGATGATAATTTTGACCTAATCGCTTTTAGTGATGCAGATTGGGGCGGCTGTGACAAGGACAGCAAATCCACAACGGCTGGATGTCAGTTTATGGGGAGCAGGCTCGTGACCTGGCAATGCAAGAAACAAACCGCAGTTGCACTATCCACATGTGAAGCAGAATACGTTTCAGCATCGAGCTGCTGCTCACAGGTTCTTTGGATCCAACAGCAGATGGTGGATTACGGTTTGCAATTTCTTAAAACCCCTATTTACTGTGATAATGAGGCCGCAATCGCATTAACAAAAGACTTAGTAAATCACTCAAAGGCTAAACATATTCGGATTAAATATCATTTTATCCGTGATTGTTATGCTAAAGAGTTGATCGATATGGTCAAAATCCACACTGATTACCAACGCGCTGATCTTTTTACCAAAGCTTTTGACAAATCCAGATTTGATTATCTTTTAAAAGCTAATGGTATTAAAGAAAAACAGGACTGATCACCACCTCAGTCTATCACTTTTTACTTTAAATTTTTACTGTTTTTCAGAAAAATTTCGAAAAATCCAAAAACATTGAAAAATTTCAAAATCCATAAAAATTAGAAAATTTCTTTGCTGACTGCTATATCTTCTTCCCTTAGATTAATGCCGTCAGATTTCTGTGACCAAACGATATCTGGGCAATCACATATTTGAAATGCTCCAGCTTATCCTTGGGAACAGTAAATTCGAAAATTTATAAAAATCAGAAAATTCTAAAATGATTTCCTGGAGTATAAAGGGAAATGATAGTACATCAGTGGGGATCTGACACATTCTAAATAATGCAATGCTATATAGGGCGTGTGTCTGAGTCTGTGCGATGTGCTGATAGGCTTCGTAGACCTATTACTGCGTGTCTGATACATACATATCAAACGATTTGTTGTGTGGATGAACTCCTCATGGGCATATGGTCTTAGTACCGTAATTTCGTTTGATAGGGTATCTGTACAAAACTCGGAGGTTTAGGGTCGTTATGTTATTAGTTGTCTGGGGATAGCCTCTCTGATCTTTTGCTGTAAGTCATTACGGACCTAGATCAGACAGGGTGTCTTTATAAAAGAGCTATATGCCAAATCCTAAAGTTACCGACTTGAGGAACTTTTCATGTTATATGATGATCAAAGATTATCTATTACATCGTATTGATCACTGATGCAAATCATGATTAATATCAGTCCTCAACCTGGTATAGTGCATATGTTACTTTGCTGCATTAACTTGCTGACCTGTATACCTCTATGCATTATATCTTGTACAATTACAGACAACAAAAGCATAATCACGCTTTACAATGAGTCTTTGTGCATTTACTTCTTGATACGGGAGTATGTCGTGTGCGTGGGAACCACAGACAATTGCGTTTATACTATAAATATCAGTATCAGTATAAAGCACTGCATAAAAGTCTGCATGAGAGTTTATGTGGATCACAATATCAGCAGTTGCCAGATCACACATTGTCTTTAATGATAATAATTTCAAAAAGATCAACGGTGTGATCAGATTTCTCATAAACTGATATGATCCCTTTTCCGGAATCACAAAAACATTTACAGTTTTTCATTTACATTTTCGCATTTTACTTTACTGTCAAAAATTACAAAACTCAAAAAGATTTTAGGTGTGTTTTAGCATAAACTTTAGAAAATCCAAAAAGATTTTGCTTTTTCATCTTATTTTTGATAACTGATGGTGGTTGATGTCGATTTTCTAAAACCTGGTACACCAATTGAGTTTTGTGATCTTTATAATGTGAAAATATGATGATTGGATGCTTAAAAGTTGAGAAATAATTGAATCGGGATTCGTTTTTGCAATTTGGAAAATTTTCAAAAAATTCCAGTTTACATTCGCCCATTCGTTTGGTCGAATGTGGAATTTTACAGTCTCATTCGTATGTATTGATGGGCGAAGGAGAGTGTTCTTTATCAATTTCTCATTCGAACCCTTTTGCCTCATTCGAACCCTTTCAATAGGGTCGAAGGAGACAAAAGTTTCTCCTTCGTATGGTCAATATGGGCGAAGGAGGTTGCCTATATAAGTCCATCTGCACATTCGAACCTTCACTTATTTTTATCAGAATTTTTCATCTTGTGTCACCTTGTTGCTCGTTTTCTTTACACTTTACCATTGTGTTTCTCTTGTTTAACTGATCATTTTGCCCTTATTTTCACAGGTAAACATCAAGTATTGAGGGTTTAATCGTCATTTTTGTGTTTCGAACCCTAGGATCCATTACAGTTCTATGTTTGTTGTTAATTACAATTGATTGTGTCAGTTCATTCTCTGTATGTTTTAGGGGGAGAAAATCTATCAAACAAGGGTTAAATCACATCAGATTGATGTGTTTGATCAAACCCACTGTCGAACCCTTGTTTTGATCAGAAAACATACATAGAATGGTTAATAATGATTGTTGTTTGGTTTAAATGGTTAATCGGTATGTTTAGTACATGATACAATCAAATGATCATGTTTGTAATGGTTAAAACTCAGAATTGAATTTTTGAAAATTTGTTTCACTTTCGTCTGTTTACGAGTGGGCGAAGGAACAATTTCCGGTCGAATGAACTATAATTTCTGGTCGAATGAAGACAAACGGTCGAATGAAAAACTTTTTGGCTAAAATTTCACATTCGTACCAAATATTCTCATTCGAACCCTGTAAAACACTCATTCGCACCCCCGTTTGGGCGAATGAGGAAGTTTTACCAATTTGTTCAATTTTTGAGATTTTACGATTTCTAACTTGTGTTTTTGATTTGTTTTGCAGATTCTAAACATGTCTGAACAGGAGAAAACCACAGAGCAAGCCGGATCTTCTTCCCAACCAGCTAAGACGAAACAGTTGGACTTTGAAAATGCACACAACTGTTGTGCGTATTTGGGAGATGTGAAGAAGCACGTTGAATTTACCGAGATCATTGATTACTTCAAGAGATGCCGAGTACTTGACGCGATTGCTACACCTGCCGTCATTTACAGGGATATCATGCAAGAGTTTTGGGAGAACGCCAAGATGGACTTCTGGAAGTGTCAATCTTGTTTGATAAGCAAAGTCCAAGGTCAGAGGATTATAGTTTGTGAAGATGATCTTAGAGAGGCGTTGAATCTTCATGATGAGAAGGATGACCCGAAAGAGTTGGAGTTTATGGATCAAAGGAAGTGTTTCTTGAGGATGAAGTATAATGGTCCTATCACCGATGGTTCTTTACATAAGGGAAAACTGTGCCCTCAGTTTAAATATTTGGCACATGTTTTAATTCACGTGTTTGGATCGGCTGCGGGTGGATTTGATTTAATGAGGAAAAGCATAAGCTCGATGATGGTGGCTTTAATATTGAACAAACCGTTCAATGTTTCTGGAATGCTTATGAATCATCTACTAGAGCCAGTTAATGGAACAAGGACACTAAAGTTTTTATTATACCCTCGGTTTCTACAAATGGTGTTCGATAATAAGTATAAAGACTTGAAGAAGGATCCAAAACAGATTGTGGTTCAAGAGCATATGACGTTGAACACACTTGCCAGGATGAAAGCATACAAAGGCTTATCTGCTAATGAACGTCCTCCAGTTAGGCGTTTATTTGGTCATTTGGCGAATATAAACTATGAGGATCCAGGAAAAGATGAGCCAGGAAAAGGGAAAGTGAGACATGATGATAGCAATTCTGATACTGATGATCCTTTACATCATATTGATCCTGATGCAAAGCGAAAGAGACAGATAGTGAATGTGGGAGCTAAGGGTGGCAAGATGAAAAAGAAGGAAGTGACTATTAAGGTTGTTGAACCTGAGAAGGAGAAACAGAAGTCTGCTCCAAGGAGACAGAAGAGTAAAGCTCAAAAGGGTTTACATTTAGTAGATGAAGTGTCTGTCGATTCTGAAGAGACACAAGAAGACGAGAGATGGAATTCTGAGGCTGAAACTGTTGAGACCACCTTGCCCAAGGCCATTGTGGCTGGTGCGTCTGCTGATGCTGAAGATGAAGGTGTTAGGAGTCCAGTTGAGGACGATTTTGTTTTGAATGTTGATGAGATTGAAACTGGTTCTCCTGTTCAAGCACAGAAAAAGAAGAAACAGGAGAAACCGAGTTTGAAGAGAAAGAAAGAACTTGAAATGTTGATGGCTGGAAAGAATTTACCACCAGCTACTAGTTCAAAGTCACCGGTTGCTGAACAGGCACAGAAGAAACAGAAAACCACAACAACTTCAAGCACACCACAAACAAAAGGCATTCCAATGGATGATGTGAATGAAGCATTGGATAATGTGTTGAAGAAAATGAGAAAAGGGAAAATGCAAGAAGTTGTTGAACAACCTGTTAAGAAAAAGGTTTCTGTTGATAGTGATGTTATGGATGCTGTTAATCAACGATTGACTAAAATGATGAATATCATTAACAAACAGCAGAGTGAGATTGAACAGTTAAAAACGACTGACAAAAAGATGTTAGAGGTTGTAGTTACATCAGCGGATGATAATACTTTGATGAAGAAAACCATTAAGAGGTTGAAGAGGGAAAACAAAAAGTTGCTAAAGCATGAGCAACGGAATACAAGAAGAATAATAGCTTTGAAGGAGGAGAACAAAGAACTGAAGAAGAATAACAGAAAGATGGATAGTCTGATTCAAGACTTGTACAGTCGAGCTCCTCAACTTCAAGCTGGTGAGGAAGACAAAGAGTTAGATGAACAACAGGTTGATTATGAACCATCAGATGAAGAGGAAGATGATGAATTAGATGAAGATGCTGGAAATGATACTAAGAAGAAGAAGAAAGACGATAATGATGGTGATGATGGTTCGAGTGATGGTTCAGGTGAAAGCGGCTCTGCTTCTGATGATAGTGATGATGATAATGATGACGCTGATCAGTTTTCATATGAAAAGCGTGAAACAGAGAAGGGAGGAGAATCAAGTTCGAAAGCTCCTGGAGAGAATGTAGATGATGATGATATTTTCTGGAACGAAAAACTGAAGTCATTGTCTGAAGAAGATAAAACTAAGTATCGTCAGATGTTAACTGATCGAGTCTGGATGATAGACATGACTAGCAGGTTTCCTGAAATATTTGAATCTGATAATAAACTCTTCGAATTGGAATATGATGACCCTGATCTTGAAGATGGGGAAGTGTCTGCGGCTATTTCAAAAGAAATTTTGGAAGGTTTGGCAAAGCAAGTGGGTAAGACGTTATAAGAATTACTTGCTAATAATTTTATTCCTCTGATTCCTGAGAAAGAAGCTGGAAATCACTCAGATGATCGTGATGTTCCTGCATTCGAGGAAGTCGAGATGGAAGATATTACGAGTGATGAATATCCACAATACTTCAGAACAAATCAAGAATGTGGATTTTCATTCTCAGACGAATTGCTAAACCATGCTGAGAAAATAGCCAAAGAGAAGAGTAAGATGTTTGAAGATAAAATCTTTGAAGGGCATGAGAAGCCTCGGTTCGAACAAACTGACAGTTTGAAGGAGTTGTTGAGGAAGCTGAAGGAGAAGGAGAATAACCGCCCTAAAGCTGATATTCAGGGAAGCTTCTACAAACTTCATAGCAGTATGTTTAAAGGTCGTGCTTTAGCCTGGAAGTTTGTCAAAGAGCTTAGATGTTTTGCAGTGAAATGGGAGAAGGGTATTCTATACTTTGAGAAGTTTCATCATTTAAAGACTCTTCCTTACTGGGCAATCAGGGATATTTGTCGTCACCGTCTAACGGGAGCGCCAAATAGCCAGATTGAATATTTTGCTGAAAAGATGACCCGTGAAAGTCGAACCGAGTGGAATCTGTTTAGACCTCAGTATCCAAAGAGGATTGAACACAAGAAGGAGATTAATGAGATAACTGGATTGCCCAAGGTCACTTTGAAGTATAAACCACCGCGTGTGCTGAAGAAAATTCCATTGTTGCATATTCCTCAGCATTTCGCTAAAGATTTTATCTGGTGGTACTATGATTGGAAGAGAGCAGAGGCCGTGATTGTGTTAAAGGATGGTGAGAAGGATTATAAGAAAGTGCTTATTTTTGATCCTATGTGGCTAATCAATTGCTCATATGAGGATATCATTATGTTATTCTATAATCCTATCTACTCAGACGCAAAAGATGCTGAACAAGCAGGAAAATACCAACGTGTGGTATTTCTATGCTTTGCGTATGACATCAACGCTGGATGTGACTTTGAGCAGAAGTTGGGAAAGACTGTTGAGAAGGTTGTGCCTGTGAAGAAATCAAAGAAGAAGATAGTTCAGGAACCGGTACTGACTAGAGAACAAAAGGTTATTCGACATATCAGATTAATGAACAAGATCATGGATGAACAGAGAAGATTACAATCCAAGCAATAGTCGAGGGGGAGTTTGTAGGTGCATATATGCGACTAATGCTTTGGATTAGATAAACCATATGTTTTGTTTTCTGTCGAAGGTGCGAAGGTAAGTTTTGGTAGGTGCGAAGGAGAGTTTCAGAAGGTGCGAAGGAAGAAGTTTTGGGCGAATGAAGACTGTTTATTATGTGGTTTGGTTCGACCGTTCACAATGGGCGAACCTGCACATTCGCATGAACAAAATGGGCGAATGTGCAGTCTATAAATAGGCAAACTCAGTTTTTGTAGTTAACTTTTGAGTCAGTTATTTCCCGCCACTTTCTGAATTCTCTCTGTAACTTTTATAAACTTGTTTTTGCGTCTAATCCTTGATTGTAATCACTTTTCTACGTGTATTCAAGTTTGATTATTAATGAAAAGCTTTGAAAATGATGATTTGTGTGTGTTTATCTGATTAGTTATCATTTTGTGCTGGTTTTGGGGATTCCGCACCCAAAACTAAATTGTTTGATTGTCTTTGTAGCTTATCGATCCTTTCACGCGCATACAGAGAACGAACAACAAAATTAAGAATTAAGGCCTTTGGAAGTGCTTCCCCCAACAAACAACTTTAAAAACGACAATAAAACTCCAGCCATGTCTAGAATTGAAGTAAAAGTGTTCTCCAATATTAATGCAGCCACCTGCGATGGTTGACACATGATACAAAATGTTGAAATTTGAAACACAAACACGATATATATAGGAGAAAGTTAATTTGAGAACACCTATATTTCGTGCGAACCGCGAGTCAGTAGTGTT